>JAQFVV010000005.1:5155348-5860348 GCA_028023455.1 Epiperipatus broadwayi | reverse complement strand
ATTGCAGAAGAAAGACAATATCTCATTTTTAACCAACCACGATCAGACAAACATGACTTATAAATGTAAATCGATTATTATAAAGCGCTGAAAATCTTGAAATTTTGTTTTAGCATGGTCAGTGAAAGTTGGTGTATTAGAAAAATGCATTCTAAACTTAAGTGATTCATTTAAGTTTTTTAAACTCTTACTGACGTCGTGAGTGCGCAGAAATTTATAATATTTAAAGTAAGAGCGCATGATCGGAGTTCGACTTCCAATCTAACAATTATTTGGTATGTAATTTTTGATTTTTTTTTTTTAATAACAATAAACAAGCACTTTCTATCAAAGATTGTGTACAGCCAGTTTATAGACTTTTGGGAGATGGAGTTGACCTGTGAGATGAAGGTTATTCATTCTTGGGCTAGAGCAAAATTGTCTTCCAACAAAATCATTTAAACAGAAAAAAATATATTATAAAATTGCTTCATTTAACTTTTATATACTTTATGCGTAAATTTGAAAAGCATCAGCAGTTTTTTTCTAATGAAAATTATAATCAAATTTTCTATAAAAAAAAAAAAAAAGTCTTACTATAAAACAAATGATCTCTATTGTTTACATTAATTTCTAGTTTTATTTTTTCAGATCATTGATAAATATATAGAGAGAGCAAAATACGGAATTTAAAACCATGTTCACTATTAAAGGTATAAATAAGCAGACAGTTGAACTAAAATTGATAAGGAATTTTTGAAACTATAAGATATCTAAAATCCGATCATCTAATCAAAGCAAAACGGCTTCATAAACATTATGCCCATGCTACTTTGGTCATTAATATTCCTCTACATTTATTACAGCACTTCCATTCATTGTAGGACTATGGTTTTATAAAAAATATGTTATAGCTTTTGAAACATTACATGGTTATTACTTGTAGCATTTCCTACTGTGTATATATAAATATAAAATGTTTTCAATATAAAAAATTAAGATTTTGATTATAAACCACTAAGCATCACATGTATGGAGAGTTTTGCTCTGTTTATTTTGATTATAGTTGATTTCAAGATGAGGTGAGGAGACAAGAGAAACTTTTTTCTCTTTATTCATTCATTTGCTAAGATATATTGAGAAATGCTAAATTCTATGTCTGAAAACAGGTAAAGACTGTCTTGTATCACAACACTCCTTGAGCAATTGACCATTTGTTAATTTTTAAATTGTGATATTGTTAATAAATAATATGCCATTATCAAGATTTTTGGAATGAAGTAATCAAACTAACTTAAATTAACAGAAGGTAGTAAGTCTGTGAGTCAAAGACAAGAATTATGTATAACTCTATTTTCAAATATCATTAGAAACATAATGTTACTATTATTAGCAAATCATATCAAATTATGCTTGAAGATAACTTGAAATATGAATTCACAATAAAAAATTAGAATAGTTATTTAAAAAATTGATCTTCAGCATCACAAGGCTTAATCATAATGGGAAAAACTATTTACTTCCATGTGTTACAGCACCATGCCCTGTGTAATTTAATAAAATAATAGAATAATGCACTTGAGAATTGAAAGATGGTAAATTGAAGTTTTATCTGTCACTGATACTTAAAGGTCACATAATCATCTGTAGATAGCTCTTTAACTATTTATGTATGCTAATTTCTAATGTTACATTAAGAAATTTTTACATCTTTGGTTTAGCAGTGCTAAAGTGATGGGAAAAGTGCACGCTTTTGAGCTTCAAGTGTTAATACAAAATTTTCGATCTTTTGGAGCCAAGAAGCTTGAAAATGTTACAAAAAGTGTGCAGAACTCTAAAAAGACTATTTTAAAAATAATTTTAAAATTATACATAAATTTTAAATACAACAAATTAAAGTAATAGTCTTTAATTCTCAATATATTTAGCCAGGCCCATTACCTGAGTTTAAATCCAAATGGACTCTGAATATTTTGTTTAGTAACTAAAAATTTTGAAGCAAGTTTAAAATGTTTGTTACATCATAGCCATTCTAGGCAGCTATTTAATTCATCTTCATTTATTAATCTATTACAGAATGAAGATATTTTCAAGTTTAATCCAGTTTTTCCACTCTATAACTTCTGCCTATTACTTCAGACAACTTTTTATTTCATCCATCTTTCTCACATGTGGCATCTTTCTAGATCTTTTATGATCTCTTGGAAGGAATTTATTTTAGGATTTTAATGATCCATCTATTATCATTTCTTTTTGAAATATGTCCAATCCAGTTAAATTTTGGTCTCTTAATCTTTAAGCACTGTTAATAATACCCATTTGTATTCCCAGCCATATATTTCACTTTCATTTCCTCCTGTTACTCCCAGTATATATCTCTTAAAAGTATGATTTAATTATTATTTAGTAATTGAATATATAGCTATTATTAGACTGAGCTAAATAAATAAATAAATAATTATAATACTTTCTCCTTCTCTGTTCTCCTGTTGTGGGATAATTGACGAGTCTTTTGCTCTATGATAGGATTTTCTACATGTATAATGTATCTATAGTGTTTTGTGCACTTTGTCAAAGTGATAGAATGGAGATTTTAAGAATTGAAACTTTCTGGATCGATTCCTCATTGAAGTAATTTTAAAAATATCATTTTAGGCAATTGAATAGGTCTGTTAAGGGTTCGAACGTCCTCGTATAATCTCGGGAAATTACTATACCATCAATGTATAATTAGATATATATTATTCCGTGTAAATCTAAAAAGAATAGTGTATGTGTGTGTTGTAACTTAGACGTTATTAATATCTTGTATAAGTAAGTATTTGTTTTTTTTTACAAACTGCGAAATATTTATTCAACCTTAGCATTTGCATTTTATAGTCTCGTCTTCTCCCGCCTACTCTTCGTTTGTTTTTTGCAATTAAAATTTTATAACTGTCTTAGAATTTGCATCAAAGCTTGTAATTATTTTAAGATATTTCTATAACTAATACCTGTATTAACTTTTTTTTAAAAAGTTTTTAATTGAGACGTTTATCATCTAAAGCTTAATTATGCAAATGAGTTCCTTTATCAGACGAATATTCTCTCTGCTATAATTATATGTATGTGTGTTAAGTTTTCTGCCGAAAGGCAGGTAGAGATAACTAGGCAACAGAGTACTATGAGCTGCCGATAATACTTGATCATCATCAGCAGTAGTTTAGCAATTATGAAATAAATGAATAATTAGGCAAGACAATAATTATGAAATAATTTATGTAAGTATGTAAATTACGCAGGTAAAAATATTTACATGTCTTTTTCAAACTTAGAAATTTTTATAATATATTGAAGTTAATATTCTATAGATATTTTATGTATTTTATTAGTCACTTGACTCTGGAATAATTTAATGCAGTAATCAACAACTATAAAAATATTTGATCTATTATAAAGAGTTTTGTGACTGGGAAGATTCTATCAAATATGGATGCTTTTATCAAGCTATAAAAAAAACTTAAATTTACCTGTGAAAGATTATGATATTTCCATTTAATTGGCGAGTGTTTTTTTTTTTACTTTACTTAGTTCAAGAATCCTTCACTCTACGGAGAATTCTTTTTATTACTTGGTTGACTGACAGATTAAAAACTCCACTTAATAATCATTTATGGTAATTTATTGTCACATTCTACGTAATCGACGTAACTATTGTATTAATGTTAAATTATCTATAAGAAACAAACTTATACATTCAAAAAAGGTTTCTGACAGTTCTGAAACTGAGATTAATTAATGAAAAATACTTCACCATTCCTATTACTCTTATATGATGTTAAATAATTTGCTGAAAAGCAGGTCTGTGGATTCTTAAAAACTCTTCTGGTAATATTTTATTGTTTTTATCTCCCTGGCTAATCAATTTTGGCATTTGAAGTAAGTCTTGAAAACTGTGTCTTTTAAAATTACTAAAATGTTTATTAATATTTTAAATGGACTACTAAATAAAGCGATGGATGTAATAGGCAAAATATGCATTATATATGTCTGTATATGTATATAATATTCAAATACATATATATTGTCTATACTAAACTTAATGTAATTATAAGGGACTTTAACTCAGACTTTCAAACTCCCCACAGCTATCCAACCCATCTTATTCAACTGAATATATGACCACATACATGTTAAAAGGATAAATGACCTCTAATACAAGTATTTCGTGCTGAACCAGCACTCATCATTTGGTCCAGATCACCATCTCCCACATACAATCATTGCTCAGTTTATATTAAGATGGCAAATCTTCAAACTTTAATGGACAAGCTTCAATCTTCTCCATTCTTCAGCCATCCTATCGTTGAAAATCCTTGGATGAAATGCTCAATGTCCTTGATGGTGCCAATTTTCAGTGATATGGATGACTGAAGGCTTGTCCATTAAAGTTTGAAGATTTGCTATCTTAATATAAAGTGGGCACTGATTGTGTATATGTGTGGGAGATGGTGATCTGGACCAACTGGTGATTGCTGTTTCAGCACAAAGTACGTCTATTGGAGATCATTTATCTTTTTAACATGTATCTGGTCATGTATATCAGTTGTCTAAGATTTATTGAATAACTGTGGGGAGTTTGAAGATCTGAGTTCAAGTGTGTATATATATAAAGAGGTTTTTTTAAACTTCTTTGTATCAATAATCTGTCAATCTCTATTGTCAAGTTGCAATCTTTAGTGTCCATATAAGTATATTAGACTATGAATAAAGATGGGATGTTATTGATATTGTTTAAGTGTTGACTGTTTTTTAATGATATATATAATACTGAACTTCTATAACTATTATAAATAATATAAAAACAATGTAACAGAAAATAGAGAATAATATTAACTTAAACAAACCAAGTATTTTTTTGTGTACCTTGCTCATCAACACCATAATCATAGTTAACAAAAATAACAACAACAAATAACTGCAGTACTTTATCATTAGAAATTTAAAATATTCATTTTTTTTCTTACTAATGACTTTCTGATTCATCTTTGTGCAATAAATCAAGCCTCTTTAATCTTTTGCATTCTATCATTTCTTTTTCCACAAATCAATTCAACAATACTAGGATTAAAACCTTGTCAAAATTCATTTCATGACTGCAAAGTAGAGAAATATTTTTGAAATACAAGCATAATTCATATACTTGGAGTTAAAATATATGATAGGGAATTTGGATACAAACTTTCAAGCTTCTTCACTCTATCTCATATAACCAATACACATGACCACACACGTGAAAAAAATAAATCATCTCCAATATACGTATTTTCTGCTGAACTAGCACTCATCTGTTGGTCCAGATCATCATCCCACACACATATATAACCAGTGTTCAGTTCTTTATTAAATTAGCCTTAACTTTTTTATATGTAAGCAAATGCTGTGTCATTTCTTGTCCTCAAATTCACTTTTGTTTCACTAGTGCATATAAAAACAATCCAAGTGGTTGCATTCCACTGCATAGACACCATTAGATTAATCCAATTTATCCATTTCATCTTTCCTATTATTAATTGGTCTTTTTATTATTAATCAATCTAATCAAATTTATGGATATCCTAAAGCCAACATTGAACTTATCAAAACATAGCTTTCAAAAATTTTATTTCCAATATTTAAAATATATGATAGCACCATTATCAGTTGAATTAAAACCCGATTTTATTATATCAAGATATAAATTTCAAAATTCTCAAGTTTGTCAGATTCAAATTTAAATAAACAATTGTTTCAAAGCAAAAATGGTCTCAAATCTGTAAACTTAAGATACATTGTTACTTAAGATCTCACATTGACACATCCTCTAGCAGCCATTTTGTAACACAACAAATTGAAGCTTTGTTTCCTTTTTAAATCTAAATAACAGATTTCCTCATCTTTTTGAACTCTTTACACCACTTTAATTCAGATTTCTTATTTAATTAATCAAAACATAATTATCAATAATGGCCTGTGGTCCACAAAAAAATGCCATCCACATATATATGCAAGTTTTAAATTGATATAATATTGAAATGATTATATTATTATTTTTGGATAACAACACTAAACTCCATATGACTGTAGTAATAGAAATCTGATTGGCTATATTTTTGTCATTTTGTATACATTGCCTCTAAATGTAGCTACAGTATTATTATCAATCCAGGTTAATGCATGAATAAATTCACATTTATATTTATTTACATATTTGTTAGTTTTAATAAATTCTTTTATATTTACTGTATAATTTTATTATGTCTAATGAAGCCATTATATGTTCATTTGAGATAACATTCTTAATAATAACTACAAATTCAAATGAAAATTTAATCGCAAATCTTCCAAAGCCTAATTCTTTTTTTAACATTTGCACCACATATTTTGATGCCTTATAATAATATGCTCTGCATATCATATGCATTATAAATATTTTCTCATTACATGCCTAGCTATGAATATGGGAGTACTTATCTTCCGAAAGCACTTAGCTTAATATACAGCTAAATTTAAGGCTTCATTGTCTGTGCGCAAAGCACTTATAGATTTAAAGGGTAATTGCTGCTTATAATTCAGTTTATATTTCTTTTTAATATTTATTACATTAAAAGATTATTTAGAAATTTTTTTAAAGGAAATCAAAAATTTATTTAGAAAATTCAATAATTTTTATGAAAAAAAAAGAGGTTGTTTTTTTTACATTAAGAATGCCTTCAAAACTTTTTTTAAAATTTTTTTAGGTATTTTTCTGTTACTAATTTGTTAAAAAACAATATTTTCCCCCCAATATTTTAGCTTACTTGGCACATATTTCCAATTGGCTCTTGAAGCTCTTATTTACCTATGACATTTTTCTTGCTGCTTAATAATCCACACACACACACACACACATATATATATATATATATTTGCAATCTATTGCCACTATTTTATTTATGCACTCTACTGAAATTTTCAGAGATTCATGGTCTCATATACAGCAACATTAGACAAAAGCTCAACTAACTTCTTGCAGAATATTTGTTTTTTTATCAATTAAATCTCCAAGTCATCAGCTGCTTGGGAGATCTCTTGACATCACATCAAACTTGGCAATTCAGTTTCCACTTAAATATACTCACAATGATGAATTGAATACTGAATTTTGAATAAGAATTTTAGTAATAATTTCACCAAAGACTCATTTGCAAGAGTTTCAGCTAGTTTTTCATCAAACATTGCCATTTATAAGAATGTAAGTTTCTATAAATTTCTATAGAAAGTATCTATAAATAATATTAATAGATTACATATTTATGTAGCATCTTAGAAAGGCTAAAATGTAGTGCCATTAAGTGCAGAAATAATATTCAATATCATTAATTACTATTATGTCATGAAATAAAGGGACTGACTTTATATTTCATATGCTTTGGCTCAATTTAGAGTCATCACATAAGCTGAGATCTAAATACACATCAATCCCAAAATAGTGGCCTGAACTTTGTATATAAATAGATTCGTTTGATATAATTTACTCTTAAAATATAAATATTGTGTGATCACACTTTTTTCAATATGTTCAAACTTATCATGCAATATTAAACATCCATTGTGTAAGGCAAATAAAATTATAATTATTTTGAACCCTACAATAAGTAATAATTATTATAATCATGTCATATCTAAAGATATTATTGCATGACAATAATTATTAGTTATTGTTCAAACTTATATAAAAAATGCTCAGTATACTTGGCAGAGTAGTCTTATTTGAAAGTCTACATGAATTAGACACTATTTCGTGAAGAGTTTAACAGGTGTTTAAAATTTTATAAGATTCAACAAGAATATATCATAATCAAAATATATGTAAGTATAAGAAATCACATTGGATAATGATTAATAATATTAAAACTTAAATCTGCACTTGAGAGCACTAAGTTCTCATCTCACTCATTACAAATACTTTAATAATCTCATGCATTTATATAAGTGCATCATATACAGAAAAAAAATTCAAAATATTTGTTATTTAAAGCCTCAAATGCATTTTTAATGCAGAACACTCTTTTTAAAAAGCATATAATTTTGTTGCAGTTTTATTCTTATTAAAGTTATAAACTGTTTGTAACAATGAATGCACAAAGTTTATTATGAGTGCAATATAATATAATAACTTTTTGTTGAGATTTAATTAACAAACAGTCATAGATTGTTTATGAATCATTTGTTTGTATTCTTCTTTTTTTTTAAAAAAAAAAAAAATACATTTTAAATTTAAATATTTTACAAATATGAAACTAATAATTTTATGATTAATTGCTCAGGAATTTGCATGATGTTCACACCACCAAGTTAGGTTGAATACATTAGCTGCATTATTTAGCTGAGAATTGAAATAGAATTTTTTAATTTATGAATCTCCCTGACAATGCATTACTCTATGCATTGCGCAGATAGTTTAGTATATTGCTAAATGGCAGATCCAAAATTAAATGTTTCTGGCTCATTTTCCAGCCGAGTAATAAAAAAATCTCAATTTAATTAGCTTGGTGGAACTAGTGAATGTATGTGGCATGTTCTTTAAGAACACAAATGTGATATGGTTTTTTAAGAAACTAATTATATGATTCATTTTAGTATGAAACTTTATTGCATTAGTTATGGCTCTTATTTAAAATATTAGTTAAACATAATATAACTAAAAACAATGTGTACAAATCCTGCTATTTAAAAAACATTTTTAGAATATACAAAAAGAAATAATATGTTCAAAAATATTTCAATCCAAAAAAGTCTTTGTACAATAATAGTAATGGCTGCCATTTTTACAGTTCAGCAGTGAATTTTTCAAAAATCAGGATTTGAATTTTTTTTTTTTTTTTAATTTTGTTTGTTTTATTTATAAAAAAATATTCACTAAATTTCTATTAATTTGGTAATAATTTAATCCACTTTTAATATGTAATTTTTAACTTATTGCAACTTTTTGAATATATTCTGATCAGATTCCCTTAATGTTAGTCATTGTCCTGTGCAATTTAGTTCAGTGATAGGATGATAAACATGAGAGTTAAAGGTTTCTGTATTCATGAATAACTAAGTACAATAAAAAAATACTCAGGTTACTGGAGTGGACTGTTACACTCTCTGAAATCAGATTCTTTAAGCATCACATGACTTCCTGAACAAGTGGCCATCTGACTTTTAGTCTTTAATGCAATAGATGATATTTTATATAACTAATTCTGATGGTATTTACTAGAGCATAGCTTATTATCTAGGATTCTTCTATATTAGGCAGGCTAAATTTATTTTGAAAAATATGCATTATAACTATTGTGAATAGTTTAATTTTATTACAAAATAGTTGCTCAAAGAATATTTAAGTTTGTTATGTTGTGAAACTTGAGAAGGAAGAAATATTAAAACAAAGAGATATATCAGCCAATAAATAAAGTAAATATAATAGTATTTGACTTATCCTATTAAAGAAATCATTAAAAGAGTACTTTAATTTTCTCTAAGGTTAAGGATAAAATAAAACTTAAGAGATAGGAAATTAATGAATATAAAAAATATAAACTAAGACTTTATAAGATCAGTCATTGTGGCAAGAAAAAAGAGAAGTGAATTTTACTTCTAGTCATGGTAATAAAACTTTATATCATATCTATATAAATAATGAAATTGTTTAAGCAAATGTCAAAACAATGTGTTACCAAATAAATTTATGAATCTATATATCAATGCAAAAAGAAATACTGACAATTAACACTAGAAAGTCATTCAGATATCACAGGATCCTAACATACAATCAATAGTTAGATATGGTATCATATAATTTTGAAATTAGAAACAAGTGATTTTAATCAATAGTGCAAAGGTAAGTTAAAAGTCTAAAACTGCCATACATATAATTTGAATAGTAAGTAAATAAAAAAAATTAATTCTATGAAATCAAATTATTTCACATTATTGATTATTATACATAAATTAGAAAGCATACTCTTAGAAAAAACAGTAAAATTTGTTAACTAAATCTCAAAAATGTGTAAACATTTTTGACTTCAGTGACATCTGAATGAGTTTTATGTTGCATTTAATACATTCATTGCTTTAATATGTGTAACACAAATTTATCGCATATTTCATTTGAGATTTGTTTAGTCAATTGATTACATATTATGTAGTAATTTGGCTTTTTGAAATTAAAATTCCCATTTAAACCACTCATATATGCATGGTTTTGAAGGATTTTTGATTCATCTTTATCTCTTGATTAAAGGTATTTCTAATTTAAAAATAATATCCATATCAATGTATATGTTGGGATTAACGTGTAACTCCATGAACATCTAAAAGTTTAATTGTGGAATGAAGTAGGTACATTGACAATAGCGGTCAGTATTTTTGTATGTATAAATACATATGATTATTGTAAATTTATCTATTTGTACACTGTTTTTAGGTTTGTTTAGTTAATAATTATATATATATATGTAATGCCAGATAATACTTTTATCCTGAATAAATGTCAAATCAAGGGATAATCATCAAGTCTACTTAATTAGAATTTGAATTGCCCTCTTCTGCAATAATCGGTAACTTTTTATAGTAAGAAAATGGTCATTTTTCTACTGTAAAAACTTATTGAATGTGGCAGTAAAGGGCATCAAATATTAATTAAATAAAGTAGGTGATTATTACATGACTTTATATATATATATAATTCTCTAATGTGTTTTTTTTTTTATTGCTGCAATCAGCAAAAGCAGTTTCTTCACTTGTCTGATTAAAACAGTTTATTTTAAAAAATACTAAAGATCAAGGTTTAAATAAAGTACATACCATCTTAGAAGTTTTTTTTATCTCCCTCTAAATGAATATATGCATTTTTGTATATTATACTAAAAACAAGTTTCATACTGTTCTAAGAATATTTTGGTAAAGAGAACTATATTCAAGCTTAAAAATTACATATTATCAATCATCCATTTAAAATTAGGTTTTATATGACTATCTTCAAGATTTTCTATTTCTTACCATTTTGTAAAGTATGTAATAATGATTAGTTCATTTATCAACAGCTCTCAATCTACACTATAGTGAATTTACACTATTGATAACATTACTAGACATAGTTTCAGAAATCATGCTCTTCTACCCTAAAGCTAGAAATGTCATGTAATCAATAGAAATAACTGCAAAGATTTCTTATTCAAACTTGCTATTTCACTCTATGGTTCATTATTCAACTTCTTGTGATGTGGTTTTTATTATCATTGCCATTTGTCAAAATCTTTTGGCTTTGCTGTTTTCTGGTGAAGATTATATTAATATTCAAATTGATAGCTGTGTAATAATGTCAAGCTATTTATGATAATCATTAGTATTTTTCTGCAATGCAAATTATGTTCAGGTATTCTTTATAAATTACTGCAGAAACAAATCATCTATAAATAGGTTTATAATCACACTTTATGCTGAACTGGTAGTCATACACTTACAAGTACTGGGGCAATGGTTTACTTTTATCATTGTATTTTATGAGCCTTCTGTTGTTGTTTCTTTTTTATTTGAATTTTTGTGATTTAATAACTGTTTTGTTTAACTTTTTTGTTGTTGCTGCTATTTGCCATCTAATCTGCTTGGTGTTATACTTAGTACAACCTATTGCTTACTGGATAATGTGTTTGTCTTCCATCCTTTCTCATGCCAATTTTATTGCCATTAAACTATTTCCTTTAGTGTGAGTCAATTTTAGGCTATATTTGTCATAATTTAATATAAATTCATAAATTATATTATAATTGATCTTTTATCACTTTTCTGGCATTAGTGAAACATTCGGAATTGGTCGGTTTGAAAATAAGATTATAAATGCAAATTAAGAATAATAATAAAAGAAATACTGAGATTTTAATTTTTACAAATATTTATATAGAGAAAATGGGAAAAATAAAGATTAATTGTGTTTTTTTTTTTTTTTGGTAAGATCTATATTGAAAGTGTGAATCGTATGAGTTTATTAAAGAAAGTAACTGCAAAAAACCAGGTCCAAAATGCTAAAGTTATTGAGTTATAAAACTAACCCCCCCCCCCGTTGAAGACTTAACTAATAGAAACATAAAATACATAAGCAAATCATTGTCTTATAACTTGTGATTTATGACTTCTCTTTCATCTGCCTCATCTTGTTAAATCCATGTTCTTGTTTTTATTGTCAGCACAAACACACACATTTGACTGATCATATTACTTTGTTGAAAGTTATTAAATATCCAGATACAAACCAATATCCTCATTATGGTCCAGATAAATAAATCCTAAATGTGCTTGGAAAATCTTTAGCAACCTAAAAAATAAAGTAGGTTTTAACTAGGTTTGAGCCTTAGATTATGAGCAGAGTTGCATTGTGAGATTTTTCAGATAGAATACATAAATATAAAATAATTATTATGTAACAGACTTAGAATAGTAATCTATTATATTTATTACAATCCAGAACCATATATCATAAGTTTGAGTAAACAACTCACACTAGGTAATAATGCTATATTCACATAATGAATTAATATCAGACTTTTGATTATCATTGGTAAGGAGCAAAATTCACACCAAACAACTACAATAATATGGCTAACCAATAACATTTTAATATAACAATATGACTAGTTTATTAAGAGGCCAAATAACCTATGTAACCCATAATAATAAAGAAGTGATTCTATTAACAAAAGATGGAACCAGTAGAAAAGATAAAATGATATAACAATTTTTTCTGATATCAATCAATAAAAAAATATTAAAAAGAAAATATCAATATAGACAACTGAGAATTATTGAAAAGGTTTCTATTTTTTATTGTCTGCTTATTCTCTAGGTAACAATAGCTAGATACTCATTTACTGACCAGTAACAGATGAAATTTTTCAGCTATGAGTTATGTCATATAGGCAATAATATTACATTATAAAGTTTTTTACATTTTGGTAGAAAAAACATGATAATTATATGAAAAAATGCAAAAGTACTAAAAGATGTTCAAGTTAATTCTTGATTGGAAATCCCTAGTTATTGCTTCATTATTTTTTTTCGGTTTAAAACATTATTTACAATCTAATAATCTGCAATTCAATTTTGTTAGTAGGTATATATATTCTAAGAATATTTTGGTAAAGAGAACTATATTCAAGCATAAAAATTACATATTATCAATCATCCATATATATATAATTATTTCTCACCATCTACAGCTCTTTGTTATTACAGATGAAAATTAAATAAATAAACCTTGAAAAGCTACAATTCCATTCTTGATTATTTCTTACACTTAAATACATATATTGCCAAACACCCACTAGTGTTGCTAATCTTGAATTCCTTATTCAGTATATAATCATCATCTGTTTAGTTAAGCAGTTAAAAAATGGTACTAGCCAGCTGACTGGAATTTTGTTTTATGATTATTCATAATCAAGAATCTGTGAACTTTTTTGCTCAACTGCAAACTATAGTGAATCAGCTATTAGTTTGCTACTGGTTGTCATATCTGATATTTTAATAAACTCTGGTATTTAAAGTTATATTGCAAAATAATGAAGATTGATTATATCTTGTTTATGCCAGTAAATCACAATTAAATAGGAAAGAATATAAGATATATTCTAATAAATACATTCGAAGTTTGTGAAGCTTAAGACATGAGGACTGATTTTAACATAAACAAAGGATTGGAAGGTCTATTAAAAAACGTGAATACAATTAGTTCATTTCTATATTACTAAATATCATCTAAAAATATTTTGACAATCAGATTTTGATATTAATACATCTTGGTTTAACCCAAAATGTATATAAATTTTGCATATATATAGACAGATAGGTATATGGATGGTTAGATAGATAGATGAATAGATAGATAAATAGATAGATAGATAGATAGATAAATAGATAGATAGATAGATAGATAGATAGATAGATAGATAGATAGATAGATAGATAGATAGATAGATAGATTGGTAGGTAGGTAGGTAAGTAGGTAGGTAGGTAGGTAGGTAGGTAGGTAGGTAGGTAGGTAGGTAGGTAGGTAGGTAGGTAGGTAGGTAGGTAGATAGATAGATAGATAGATAGATAGATAGATCATGAATGGATGGATAGTCAGATATATAAATAGGTAGGTAGGTAAATAGATAAATAAATAAAGATAAAACAGCCTTTAAATAGCTATTACAAAATAAAAACCTCTTTATTCATGGAGAAACAGTGAAGAAGATGACAATACTCAGCAATTTTGGATGATGAGGATTTGGATGATTTTAGATATATATAAATAAGTGGATTAATGAAGAGATAAATAGATAAATGAATATGTATAGCTAAATAGATAGTTGAGATAGTTAAATAGATAGATAGATAAAGGTAAAATAGTTCACTGCAATGCAAAAGCTTCCCAACAAATAGATAATAGTGAAGATGGAGCCAGTACTCACCGATTTTGTCTACTATTATGTGCTAAAAATATGGATGACTTTTCATATTTGTTTTATTTTCTAACTTATAATAACCAGATATCTATTTTACTGAGTAATTAACTAAAAAAATTGAAGTTTTATTAGGACTAGATTCAAACTTACATATGAATATCTCAGGTAGATATATGATCTCAAATAGTGAAATATAAGGATAGTTTATTTATATATATTATTAGTGCAGGAATTTATTCCACTCAACTTATAAAAGGTTGAAACAACACTTAGGTACAGAAACCACAGTTTAAAGTGTCCCACAATTATACCAGTTATGCTAAGCAAATATCATCCTTCACAATGTAATAATTAGCTCATTTTTATGTAAATCTTTGCAGAAGATATGGTAAGTTTCATAATCCTATTTAGATGTTGGATCGTCCATTACACAATAATATTTTTACATTATTGATGCAATATTAAATTAATTTACATTCTTTTATAATCAAAACTAGGTTATTTATAATTTTATTGTAAATAATTTCTTAAGTAGTTGTGAAATTTAAATATTTTTCTTTAAAATAAATAATAGTTTTTTAAATATATTTCTCTTTTTATTTATATATATTTACTAAGGCAATAAACCTATAAGCATGTGCCCTTGAAAATGCGAAGCTAATAAATGATTAAAGGTAAATAAGGTTTTAATACTATTTATGAAATTTAATTAATAAAATGATAAAAAAAAAAACACCATAGATCATTATTTTATTTTATTTATCTAGAATATTATGTAATTATGAGAATAGAAGTTAAAATCAATGACTATGAGTTGCCATTTTGCTTTGAATTTGTAAATTATGAAAAGGCATTTGATTCTATAAGCATTTTCACAGTCATTAAAAGTTTTGATCTTCAAGATATAGACCCAGAATATGATCGTATTCTGAAGAATATTTACTAAATGCTTCTTCAGTAATTAGATTACTAAGTGATACTTTAAAAAATTAATATTGTGAAGGATGTACAATCTCCAAAACTTTTACAGCAGTTTTATACTAAATATTTTGCGGTTAAGATGGAAAACTAGAGAAATAAAAATACATAGAGATTATATAAATCACCTAGATTTTGCATTTAATGTGATTGTTTTTGCAAATAATGCTTTGGAGCTTCAGGAAATGTTGCAAGAGTTAGCAGATAAATTAAGAAAATATACTAAAGATAAATACTAAAATACTGTTCAGTGGCTTTTCTCAGAAAAAAATAACAATTAATAATTTAGAAAAAGCTAATAACTACAAATACCTTGATCAGATTATTATTATTGTAGGTGAAAACACTGTCTGCAGTTCCGCACAGATAGTAGAGCATCTGATTTAGGATCGGGAGATCACATGATCAATTCTGTCATTCACAGGTCTGGTGCTCAAACTTCTTATAGACTCTGAGCAATAAAGCCATATAATTTCTTTACATAAGTGAAAACATATTTTACAATCTTTATCAAGGATTATGTATTACTAATTAATTAGTTATCATTTTCTTATAATATATAGAAAATATCTAATGTTTTGGTATGTATAACTAATATAGTATGCCTTCCAGGGTGCATTGCATTAAAAAAAACATCTGAAAGAGAACCACAAAATATGCGGGCGGGCGGGGGGGGGGGGAATAAAAAATTTATAATCAAGCATAAATGTGGAAGAGAAAGCAAAAATGACAGTTTGAAGAATAGATTAAGAGAAAAAATATATAAAGAACATTTTTATTCATATAAATGCACTAGGATGTGATGTGATGTACTGTGGCTTCTCCATACAGTAGTGCCATCCTGTGCCAACCAGAGTAATCAATGGATGCCAGAAGGCTTCAGGGTGGCACTACTGTATGGAGAGTTTTGCCTTGTTTAATAACAATTATGTGCTAGTATCAGAGATAGTGATCATGTGATAAATACACTAAAAAATAAAACAAGTACAGTTTTGTCAGCTTTTACCTTATTCTTAATATTATGTGACTAAAAATAAAAGTGTGAAGTTCTTATGTTTAGAATATTTCTCAACATGAAAACCCCATACTTATATTTTTGGTTGCATAATTTCAAGAGTATTATAAAAGCTGAAGAAAATTTATTGTTTACTTTCTAGTGTGTTTGTGTGAATAAAATTATTCATTTAAAATCATTTTTTACTTTTTCTTAGTTTATATATGGGCATTGCTGACCTTACAGTTTTCTCTTTTCATTTTTATTCCCATAAGTATAGCATTCAGGTGGGAAAATTAAGTGTTCCAAATTAAGTAAATTTATTTAAATTACATTTTGAAAATGCTGAATGAAATTACATATGTTTTCAATGAATTATTAAGTTTTAAATTTCAAGATGTTGCTAAAACTGCTACCATCAATATTATATATAAAATTAAACATACCAAACTTTTACTAGTTTTTTGCTAAAATTGTTTGCAAACTCTAAAAAAATATATATTTTCATTGAGAATAGATATGTATGCAAAGTTTTCACTAGATTAGAAAATGGGTGCAAATTGTGTTATCAGATTTTATCTAAACAGATCAAAAAACAGAAAAAAATAGATAAAAGCATAAAAGAGATCTTGAGAAAATGAATAATGTGATGCAATAAAACTGCTCTTAAATTTTTTTTTTTTGGTGATATATATATACAGATTCGCATACAATAATTGTAAAGTAGACTATAGTTTGTTCTGAAAATTATATATTGGTCAAATACTCGGGAATTTATCATTTTAAACATCGCAGGACTTTGCTTACGAGTCTGGAATATATCCAGAATAAACTACATTTGCTAAAAAATCTTAAATGAAAATATTTTGATTTTTATATTTATATAAATGTCATCAAGTACAGTCTCAGAATAGCTTCTGATAGTAGTGGGATTTATCTCAATTTGTGAATTATGAAAAACAAAATACCATTCAGTTAATTAGGTGTAAAATAGTATATATCTTTTAATAATGTGAAGAAACTTAACAATGGTATTTAATCATCAGAATTTAATAAAATCAATTAAAGTTATCATTTAAATTGTTCTAAGAAGATCAAATATAATGGTGAACATCCACAAATGATCATTAAGATGTTCTTGTAATGCTATTTGTTAAATTTATGTTCAGGCAGAATATATATCTAGGAATACAATTAAATTCACAATTTATATACTGTATGAGTAGTCAAAAACAGATTTTAAAAAAGCCTTAAATTTCATTCCTATAAGCAATTACTTCTCTAAGACATTCCCAAACAAGAAAAAGAGGCAAATTATTCACTATGAAAATACATTGTTAGTCAAATGCTATTTGTGAAGATTAATTTAGTAGGTTTTTTTTTTTACACTTTACTTCAATAATAAGATTTGCAATTGAATGTGTAGCTAGCTTGGCTACGAATCATTTACTTGATAAAAAAAAAGTTTGCTTTGAAAATCTTCAGATTATCTTTAAAAAAAATCCATTCCATTCAGATTTGAACCCTAAGTCATGAATATAACAAATATATATGTTCCCTAAGTATTCTGTAGAACAGAATAGAATCGGTTATAAATACTTTCTCTTGACTTAGTGATTCATAAATCAGACTAAGCAAGTGATCAGAAAATTATCACAGATGATGATTATGGATTATCATTTGGTCATAATACCTTATTGCCTAGTTATTCCAATTTGTCTTTGGGCAAAGAAATTTATATACTACAAAGCAATCTTTTGTTATGGTTGTATAACGTGGTGATTGATAGAGACTGGAATTCGTAAATTAGGAAGGGAAGATGGTTGAACGCATTGTTATGAATGTTTTAAAAATTTTCAAAGGCCAGAGGCTAACCTCGGTAATGAAAGATGTTCAGAACCAATCCATTTACGGTAACTATTGTATATATAGTATTGTATTTAACATTTTCACCTGAATTTCAAATACTACGTGACCAGTTTTGAAAAGATAATGAAAATATGTGTGTGTTTTACATTGATAAAAAGAAATCACTTATTGGAAAATTAAACAAATAAATAAAGAACTTGATAAAAGTTAAATGTCAATCTCTCCATTACCGTTTAACCTACTGGTAGATTAAGCAGTCGTTCTAAGAGCTTGCAGCGCCCAATCAACATGCGGGAATTGTCTTAAGCGTGGGAGAGGCTAGACAATAAAGAATGTTAGACAGGCTGTATCACTCCATCTGGAAATCAGCACTTCCTAATATGGGGAAGATCAAAAAAATAACGTGAAATCATTTCTCGTTTTTTCTCTTTTTTAAATACTGTTTTAACTATATCAAAAAAGAACGTTTTTTTTTTATATATTCAAGATATTTATTCTTTATTTGTAATCTTAGTTTTTTTTTAAATTTCAACATTTTATCAAAAGAAAAAAAATTATAAAAAGTTGTTTTAATATAGAGATTTGAACACAGACTTTCAAACTCCCTTCAGTCATCCACAACCGATACATATGACCACACACACGTGAAAAAGATAAATGATCTCCAATATACATATTTCGTGCTGAACCAGCATTCATCAGTTGTATGAGATAGAGTGGATGGCTGAAGAGAGTTTGAAAGTATATATTCAAATCCCTTATATTACAGCTAGACTCCAGGTATGTAAAATATACTTGTATTTAAAATCTTAAAAGTTGTTTTATTAAAAGTGAGATATAGGGTATATGAGCACAGACTTTCAGATGACCCATCACTCTCCACTCTATCTAATAACACTGATACACTCAAGCACATATATGCTGAAAAGATAAATAATCACCAATATACGTATTTCATGCTAAACCAGCAATCATCAGTTGGTTCAGATTATCATCTCCCACACATATATACTATAAGTGCTCAGATATATATTAAGATAGACAATCTTCATATTTAATGGATAGGCTCCAATATACTACACACTCCCACTCTTCAACCATCCATCCAATTGAAAATCTGATGATGAAATGCTCGAAGGCCACCCTGAGGCTAAGATTCTTGTCACACCCATGTTGACCTAACGTAAGATAATTTTATCAGAAGTGTGAATATGAGTGTGTACTTTTCTACATGCTGAAATGCACATATATATGCAATCGGACATTTAATGGAATTTCTGGATATAAGTAAAGAAATAGAAAAGTCTTAAATAACCTATTCTAAGTCAAAAGATTTTTCTCGACCAAAGGATGACATTTTGTTGTTTTTTTTTCCTTTCTAACTGTTTGCCTATGTATAGTTGAATGGCAAACTAGGTTGTCTATGGATTGCTATCGGATAAATATTCTAAGATTAATTTCTGAATCCCCAGTTCGGATACATAGTTATATATTCTAAATTTGCAAAAAACACGTATAGTTTCACACTAATTATATAAGTCAGTGATTCGTGTGTGCCATTTAGCATAAAGACAAAACTTATAATGTTAGTCTGCTTTTTAATTATTCGCACCTTTTGAACATTGTGTGAAACAACCTAAAACTTTATGCTACTTCCATAACAATCTCTCCTACAGAATTCTTTCAGAGTATAGCTAGTCAGTGAACATCACAACACAAGAATTCCACTCAAGCAATGCTTCTCACCTCTGCAACTTTCCAGATTGTGCTGCAAACATGAGATAAACTGCTAATAGCAAACGAGTCTGGTGAATTTTTAAAAATCGTTATGGCTGATCTTATATTAAGATGTCAAATCCTTAATGTCACAAAGAGATTTAAACTATACAAAGCTGTAAGTATGATTTTTATGGCCAAAAGAAGAAAACATATGAAAAGGGTTTAATAAAAGTATATTAAATATTCAATCTTAAACCATTTTATCAACACTTCTATTTTTCAATTGAGAATATTAAACTCTTTATATATTCAAGTATTAAAAAGTTAAAATGAGAGCAAAATCCCAAATATTATAGTTTCAAAGTTATAATGTTATCTCTCACAGTTTGATAAAAAATGTAGGTTACTATTGAATTACAGAAGATGAGTTTGATTCACTCTTTAAATACTCCATTACAGATTAAAGACTTCAAACTGCTCTCAAAGAAAAAGAGTAAAAAGATATCATTCATCAAGCTTGCTAATAGTTGGATGCTGAGGATTTAAACCTTTCTTTACTTGTTTTAGTCATAAAGTCAATGTTAAATAGTACCATTTTACATCAATGACTGATGCTTAATGATAGTTCATTATAATGACACAATTGGTTTGAAATTATATGTACATATTATTTTGATAATGTGTACTTAGTACTATTTTCTTTTCAGAATCACATTATTTATAATATTTATATATATATGGCAATTTTCCAAATTTTATAATAATATTATATATTGTTTATTTTCCTATTCACAGAACAAACCAGTCTGAATACATTAGTAAAATAATTCATTTCCAAAGAACCATTTAAATGAACTTATAAATAATGACCGCCTTTTGTTATACCAATACCAATCTATTTTCTGAGATTAAAAATGACCACTTTTTTCCACTTCTGGTTTGTTATATAGTAAATAAATTAAGCACTGATAATCAAAAAAAGTGAATTGTTTTATTAGTGGTGTTTTGTTTTTATATTAGTCAAGCTAGCTTACAATTTCAAATATTAATTTTATTGAAATTCTAATGTTTATAATGAACACAAATAATTTTATGGCTTGTCAACATATAACATTATGAATATAAACCTATTCATGAAACAAACAAACCCAAACAATTTATATTTTTATATAAGCTAAATGGCATCTACATCTAATGGTTGTGATAAAAAATAATTTTAATTGTTTTAAATTTAGCTGCACAGAGGCAAAACTCTCCATACAGTAGCGCCACTCAGAGTAATCAATGGATGCAGGAAGGTTTGTGTATAAAATCCCTATCTAGTGCTTACTCATCCAATATCTCCAGACTAGTTTCTAGCTTGTGGCTTTCATCAGTGAGGAGCCTTGAATCTGAGAGCACTGCAGCTAGATCTTATGATCTAATGCAATCCTCCAGCAGCCACCTTTTGGCCTTTTTAGATAACTATAAAGCTTTCAACCCAAAGCTCATTAGCTTATATAGTTGTATAGATCTGAACACAGTTTTCAGAATCCATACATTTTGGTTCTTTAATAACCATAGTCATTGTTTTTCACAGAGGCAAAACTCTACAGATAGTAACCTTTCTGCAACCATTGATTACTCTGTTTTGCACTGAGTGGTGCTACTGTATGGAGAATATTGCTTCTGTAAAAAACAGATTGTGTAAGCCTAAAGAATGGTGATCATGTGATGTTTGATGGTTTAAATTTAGTTACTTTATACTAATATTATTTTTTTAATTAGTAGTATTTAATATTATTGTATACCCACATATAAAAAACTATGTAAAATATTTTTCAAACTCATTTGTTTTTTGTAAAAAACAAACATATATATGTAATCTTAGATTACACAATTAATTTTAATAACAAAACCTATTTTACTATTTCAAGTTTCCAGCTTTTATAAGCTTGGGTGATCAATGGCTGCTACTAGGCCTAGTATGATTTTCAGGATGTTGATAATATAAGCCCTATCTCAAATATAAGACCTACTTAAGATTGTCAACCTGATGGACAGATATCCATCATGCATTGAAACACATGACAAATGTATAGAATTATAAAGTAATGAATATAACATTTAAAACATATATATATATTACAACTAGCATAAGAAAAAAACATTTCGAATTAAAGTAATGAATGCATAAATAAATATAAATGTAGATTTTTGTACTAAAATAAATATTATTCAAAATTATTTTGCTGGCAGACTCATAACTAATTATTTTAATAAACTTGCAAACACAATTTTGTTTTTCATTTATCAATGAGCCTAACGTTATTCAATCTGATATGAGAATTTCTCTTTCATCTGATGTCCAACTGTATATACTGTAAATAATTCAACATTGAAAAGGTTGAAACTTATTACTAGCAGGCAATCTCAGTTCACATATTAATCAAGCCAGCTTATTATTTTAAACTAAATATTACTAATTTCAACAACATGTAAATAACTTTTAATACTCTCATATATAATGAGAGTATTCAATTTAATTAGTGTTCCATCTGTAAAGCGCATGTGCCATGGTTTAAGCTACATTATTTATAATTTATTTATAATATCATTATAATCCTAAACATTGCACACTGTTAAAATTGGTAATATTGAATAAATGTAGATTTTTGTACTTATAATAAATGTAGATTTTTATATTTGAATAAATATATATTTTTTGTATATAAAATAAATAACACATCCCCTGAAAATAAGCTCTAAGCCAATTTTTGAAGCAAAAATTAATATAAGACTGGGTTTTATTTTTAGGGAACATCGTTCACCCAACAGTACCTTTTTACTCCTTTTTGTACTACCATTTTAAAAAGTGAAAGGAAAACATTCTTAAACTCTTTAACTGTTGCATCATTACCACTGCAAGAACTTCATAAGATCTCCATGTAAAAATATGAGCACCTTGACCCAATAATATTCACATGATTTTCATGGATTTCAGTCATTTAAAGATTGATTATTTTTGTTTTAGATATTATTTTTAGATGTCAGTTACTATAAATAAGAAAGAGAAATAGCCATAATGAAGGGAAAATATACTTTTGTTCTTATGCAATATAAAACAGATTTTGATAGCTGGTAAAAAATAAGATTTCTTTTTATTTTAAATATTTATTTTTAAAAAGTATGTAATGTTTACTTTTTTTTTTTTTTAAGTATATTTTATGTTTATAAGTATATTAACAATATTGCACACTTACATGTTGGGAGACAAGAAAAGTTTTTCTGAATTTTTTTTATAAAGTTTTTTTTCTAATAATACTTTCATTATATATAAAAATATATATTTGTATTTTAATAAAATATTGCTATAAAATAAAGATTTGATAAAACATAAACATTTTTTCATTAAATATTATTGAATTTTCCTTTTATAAAAGAAAAGAAAGAGCAATGAGAATATCTAATTTGTTTCAATAAAGCAACATATAAGAAATTAAATATATGTTATATATAGAGCTCGCAAAACAAACTCTTAATAACAATTGTAAACACAAGCTTTATTAAATTAGGTCGTGTGACATCTGGTTTGATTTTTTTGTAATGTTAAAGAAGTTAAATAATATGAATAATGATTTCATAGTACAAAAATATATATATATATTTTAATAATAGATAAACATCATTCAGAAGGTTATATTTTATGGTGATGTAAATATATAAGTTAGCAACAATAAAAATTATGTAAATAAACTAAAAATTTATAATAATCACTATTAATTTATCTTGCTAGTTACATGTACATATTTCCTATTGGAGAAGATATCATCTGTAAATAAAAACAGACAACATTAAGCTAATCAATGAGTTCAGTTTTTCTTATGCAAAAATCAAAAGCATGAAAATGATATAATTTGATAGAAAACATACCTGAAAATAATATATAAAGCAATAGTTAAAAAATAAATATTTTTCAATAAGTGTAACCAATGCATATATTTAGTGAGAAATTTTATTAGCTTTACCAAATGGCTTACATATATGTCAAAAAAACATGAAAAGAATATATGTTTGAAAATATAAAAATTGTATAATTTATTTAAAAAGCAAACTTGAAATAATATCTTTGATGAATAATTTGCTTTTCAGTTATTATTTGTTAATTGAAATGGAATAATTTCATGTTTCAAATACATTATTTTTGTGCTTTTTGCTTGCATTCATAACAATCATTTGCAAAATGTTTGACCAAATATTTTTATTTATTTTTAAATCAATGGTTTTTTTTATTATTATTATTAAAGATATTATTTTCAGATTTATTTTCTAAATAAATTATATTATTCATGTTTTTAAACCATATTTTTGGGTTTTGATTTCTGATTTTTTGCAAAAAAAAAAAAAAATAAAACTTATAGGTTAGGTTGTCAAACCTAGTGGCTAGCATAGCTGCCTTCCAAGCAGCCGGCCCGGATTCGCTTTCTGGTCAATGCATTTGACATATGAAAAAAAACAAACTTATAGGTTAATTTCTTCTTCTCTATTTTTGTATGTGAATAGTGGTGCCACAATGAGAAGTATGTACATTTAAGTAGACCCACTTTGTTTTGATAACTAAATAACATTAAAAATATATCGTTTTGAATAATTTATATTCTTTTGAAGAAATAATACAGACTTTATAAAATCGTTTTCATTTTTGTAATTCTTTGTAAATATGATCATTCAACGAAGATGTGCTTTAATCTACATTACCATAAAGATTTATATATATAATAAATTGGATTACATAAAAAGTTATTTTTAAAATCTAATGGCAAAGTAATTTTAAAATCCTATGGCAAAGTAATTGTTGGCTCACTCTATATAATTTAGTAATAAAATTTTGATTTGTAACTATATGCATTTATGAGTCAAAAAAATCTAGTATCTGTCAAGCATTGGTGGCCGTGTGGTCAGCACAGCTGCCTTACAAATAGTTGTCCTGGGTTCTCGGGTTTGTTTCCTGGCTGATGGTTTGACACATGAAAAAAAAAGTCTAATATCTTTATTTTATCTGCATGAACTTGGTTTTCATTCTGCTATTATTATAAGGGTTGCTATAACTAGATAGCCATATATTAGATATTTGTTTAAAACAAACAAAAATAAGTTTAACTCAGTTAAATTTAAATTCCAAATTATAAATATGCAGTTATTTTAGTAAATATAAGAAAATAGCCTCATATTTTATTTTAGATATGAAATTTTATTATTACTTAACTTTAAGTTCTTTTTAGCCAGATAAGATCTTCAAAGTCTCTAATCTTGGACAGATATCATCAATTTTTTTAACATTCTACCAATATTTCAAATATCAATTCATTTTATTATTAAAAGGGTACTTTGATATTGACATATTACTCTGATCTGGTAATATTTATTCAATGTTTCCATTTTTGATGTCATGACAACTAAAAATCCTGATATGACTAATCCATGTCAAATAAACTGACTCTTCTCTTTCCATTTTAGAAGATATTAAATGTTTCATTCTTCCATAGTGACTCCCCCCCCCTTACAATGTAATACATCTCTCACGTTTGTAAATAATACAGTTTTGTATTTAAAATTACATTTAGTTTATATATTTGTGTATTATTTTTTTGCTAAAACTTTGCATTGTTTTTTTTTTTTTAAATATTTAAAATATAATGTTAAACTTGCAGCAAATGCATCTCATTATTTGTAAATAATTTTTATATTTATTTCATAATACAAGCAGTAAAAGTTGTTATATTTGTGTTGTTGTTTTCTTTGTTGTTGCTAAACTTGATGTACATTTACAGTTAAAAGTTGTTATATATGTGGATTTTCTTTAAAAGATAATTAAAATATAATGGTAAACTTACAGTTCATTAGTTTTAAATAAAGGTCCAACTTTATCTTTTAGTGTCTATTTTGTTTTTTCATTTTTTAGTTTTAAAAGATAACAAAAATCTAAAACTTTGTTACAACTCATCATTTAAAAAAAATGTTTCAAGGTTTTTTTTTTCATCTTTCTCCCTTTTTCCATAATGAATATATCTCTCTATCATTGGAAAATACATGTTTTTTGGTTTTTTTTACATTTGAGTTTGCTATTAAACATGGAATATGATATTGCAAAGTACTGTTGTATGCCAGAAGGGGGAATGATGGCTTTGTCTAGACATAGTATTGTAGTAAAGAGGCACAACTCACAAGTATCTGTTCTCTTTAGTATTGTAATATCTTTTTTTCATTTTTCCATAATAAATATATGACTCCATTATTTCTTTAGATTAGAACTTTCCTATTACACATGCTATGATGTAATACTCCCAGTGATATATTATTCTAAGTTTGTGATATGTTTAAAACAATGCTTCCATGGGATATGTGGACAAATTGTATCAATTATTTGTTTACACATTCCTTGGAGATGTTATTTTAAACATATCACAAACTTAGAATAATCCATCTTCGGAGTAATACATCATAGCAAGAATAATATCAAAGTACTATTAAAAGAACTTACTTTGCAATATAATCCTCTCTACAAAAATATGAATTGCTATTAATATTATAACATTGTTAAATTAAGTATATTAAATTCTTGATTTGATGGTTCTGTAGTAGAATCCATAATAAGACAGATTGATTTGTGATGACTGTTTCTGTTCTAATGGTCAGTATGTAACAGATAGTTGGAGTGTTACCATATCTGCCATACAGAGCACCACCAGGCTATTTGAACCTGGAAAATTTTATATAGTAGGCAGATACATAAGTTAAGATCCCAATTTTATTTTATATTTCGACCATTAGCCCATGCCACTAGCTCAGCGAGACGCAGAGATTTATAAAATATAAATTCTTATTAAAATATATTTTTAATATTAAAAAAAAAATAAAAGAAGCCACTGCCAGCAATAACACACACAAACATTTATTAAACATATATAAAATTTAGAATTATTATTTTAGTATAACTTTAATTTTTTCTTTATAAAACATTATAACTTTACTTTAGATTTTAATTTACAATTTAACTTTTATTTTAGAAGTTCACACAGATGAATTTAATATTTTATTAGTGTCGAGTGTGGATAGACTACATAGATTGCATTTGAAAAGAAAATATTCTATCCCTTATTTAACCTTAGGCCAAAAGTTTGCAGTCAAACTAACATCAATCTATCTAATATATCGATGTATTCAATGCAGCATGAATATGACAGCACAATACCATACTGTCAGAAATGCACATCTGAACAGCATGGTTATAGAGAAGAAATTGTCTCTTGTCCAGTACAGGAATGTTACAACTGTCTGGCGAGAAGAACAATAGAAAAGAAAACTCCATAGGAAGGGATTGCGGTCCTTTTTGCCATCTTCCTATCCCATTCCATAGGCTAAAGGGGTGATCCAAGGATCAGGGAATATGTCTGCTTCCAATGGTCAGTACAAAATGGGACTTATTATGCCCAAGTGTGGTGTATAATGTGATTCTGCACATAGCGGATCTTCATGCTACATTTACTAATTACACCAATACATCCAATCCATTGACCCAATTTAACTGCAAAACAAATAACCTAAGATTTACCCCACCTTAATTAAACTAATATAACTTTAAAAACCTATGCAGCCATTCATGCCCGACTTAAATTTAACATTTATTAAAAGTTTATTTAATAGAAAGAAAAAAAATCATAATAAAAACTTAAAAGAACGGAAAAAATAAATTAATGGAAATGATTTTTAAAAAATAATACATTCAATAAAAATAATTATTAATAAATTTAATCAGATAGGAAATTCTATTTCTATTTAAATATTGAAAAGTTTAGAATTTATAGTTCTTGCGGTTTTCAAATGCTGGAAAGTTTTAGAATTAATGTTCATTAGAGTTCATAAAGTTCTTACAGTTTTAAAAAGTTCATCCTTAACAGTTGCTTGCAATTTGGGATGCAGCATTAATTCCCCTGATGTCCTGTGGTCCGCAATATAAAAAAACAATTGGTCATTTCTCTTTCTCTCTTTTTTTTAGAAAAACTGAAGGGATTGAAGAGTGCATCTTTTCAATCCCTTTTCCTTCAACTCTCTCTGCACTAACACATATAGCACACCTCTTCTTTCACATCTCTTTCTTCTTTTTTTCTTCTCCCCATGTTTATTTCCAAACTTTTCCTTTTATATTAAACTTTTGGATCAAATGGACATTACATCATGAGGATGATGTTTTCATTGAGGTCCATTTCCTGTGGGATTTCTTTTATTGGCTATTCTGCTCCTATTGTTTTTTCTTTTCTATCTGATCTTTAATTATACATTTTGAGTTGCCCAAGGGCTAATTTACTTTAACTAATTGAAAATAATCATTTCCATTTTACACAATAGCATTAATTAAATTATATACATTCTTTTTATCTTTAAATCTTTTAAGTTTTTTTTCTGAAAATTTAGTTTTAACATACTTTTGTTTCTTTAATAAAGTTTTCTTTTAATAATTTTTCATCTGTCCAATTTTATATGTATAAAGTTTAGATGACTTTTAATTTTCAATTTTTAATTTTTAAAAAAGAAGTTTTTATCTGTGAACTTTTATTTTTAATTTTATTTATTAGAATGTAATGGCATGTATGCCCATTACACTGTGGTTATTATAAAAAGTAGCATTTATTTATTAGTATTTTTTAATCTGCCTTGCAATTTTACATTAAACAATTGAAATCTAATTACTATAATTTTATAATTTACTTTTTGTTTTTGTTCCTAGATGTCAGATATAATTATAAAATGAAAAAAATAGTTTTAAATGCAAATCTCAGTAGAATTATTGATGAAAAACTTTTATTTATTTTATTTCTGATTGTTTTTCATTTAAAATGTACAAATTAAATTTATATAAGTAGATGAACTTTATACATGTTTTATTTTTATAAATGTTTTTTTTAATGTTTGAAGTATTGTACTTATGATGGATTGTTGAATATAAATATTTTATATAGTTTATGGTAAAATCTGTCTTTTTATTTTATTTATTTATTTAAACAATTTCATTGTTTTAAAATTTTCTTTTTTTTTTTTTTAGTTATTTCTAAGAAAATTTTTAATAAAAAAATATAATTATTTTTTTCTTTACCATAGATTTAAATTGAAGGCCACAAATATAAAAAACAATTATACATTTTAAATATGCAACATAAATATGAAATGCTGAAAATAAAAATGGGAATAAGCACAGAGATGCAATGAATTTGAAGATTTAACATTCTCATCACTCATTCATCACAGTTCATTCTTACTTTCACATATTTGAGTAAATATCTCCAACATTTATGTTTATAAGTTATTATAATCTTTTTTTAGGTCCTTAAGGCACTTGTTATAAGTTTGCAGTAAATTTAGGAATGGAATTTAACCTTAATCTGGGTGATATGAATGGTAGATCTTTAAATGCATATTGCTTTAATTTTTGGATAATTAAGATAATAGGAGCTTAGAACTCTTAATTTAAAAATGATTTATAATGTTCATATTATTTCACAATTTTCTTTATAGATCCTGCTTTATTAAATACAATGTATATTATTATTTTAGTTATCATAAAAACAAATATTAATGCTTATAATTTTAATATAGTATTTTGATTTATGAACTTTTTTGTGAATTGTGATTTGCAAATTTAAACAAATATTTTTTTTAAAATTCCCTAATATAAGCTCCTTTTTTCTATGAGACAATGTGTGTGTTTAAAACATATGTATATGTAAGCAGACTATTTTGCATTATCTGTAGTGTTTGTTTGCTCTGTGCAGTTAAGCACACTGATTGTTTGATGGACTCAAAAGCACAAAAATCTGCATTGGTTTCAAGCTGCAGTCCACTAAAGACTTATGAGATGATATGGTGTATTGATTTTTCCCCAGGGGAAAAAGATGTCTACAGTTAGAAAAAAGCTATGATTATCAAAATATAGTTACTGATCTGGGATCATATCCATAGAACTGCACAAGTATTTTGGCAATAAATTTAAAACCCTAGAGATATTTAAATTTCAGGCTTTAATATTGATAATAAAAAAAGTTAAAGATCAATTTCCAGATGCATAACTATATTGCTTTCAGCTTCAAATCTTAATTTCAATGCTATAAATAAAAGTCAAAAACAAAATAATTCTTTTAGTAAAATTACAGTACAGATGAAATATGAGTAATCTAGAATTGACGATGATGAAAATATATTTTCACATTAATTTGATCATAGTATTCAGTGTTAGAACACTGTTGGAATTTGATTATAACTGTTAAGGTTAGGAGATATAAAGTTCTGAAGAAGATTACTGGGGCAATTAAAACTGTAAACTGTAAGAAAGGGTGGTAAATAAAGCATTATGTAATAGTAGTAAAAGTGCTTGGATAATTTAGTATTATATGGTAACACTGTTGGAAGTTGACAAATCTGTTCTCCAAATAATTAAAACATTTTAAAAATGTAAGAAGTAATGCTAAACAATGTCCGACAACAAAATATTTTTTTCTTATTATTTGCTTTTAATAAACGTTACTCAAATTGGAATCATGCAATGTTTGAGCCCCAAAGTGACATTAGTGAGCTTCATTTCAAGACCTTTAACTCTCAAGTTCATTATGTGACTACATTGTTTTTAAACTACACAAAGCATAATTCTACTCACTAAAGGTTTTGTAAGAATCAACAGATCTGCTCTTAATTTGTATTAATATTAATATTAATAAATATCCTTATTGTTTTATAGATCGTGAGAAAACTTTTGATAGAATGATTTGGGTTATTATTTTAAATATTCTAAAGAAAAAACGTATCAATTGAAATGAGAAATAATATAGATAATTTGTTAATAAGAAGAGATCTATAAGATTAAATATTTTTTATTCAAAAGAAATAGATATAAGAAGTATATGATAAAAAAAATTCCTGTTTAATATTTATTTATTTATGTATATAGCTAATAAGTGTAAACTCAATAAAAGCATAATTATCGTTAGGAAAGGAAAGTGAAATGTATCAGATTTGCTGATCAGTTGACCATATTTGGGTTAATGAGAATGAACTTAACAGGAAACTATGTTAAATAGATGAAATTGCTAATAAATTTAAGCTGAGAAAAAATGTAACTGAAGATAAATAGGTGGTTAAAATAAAAGTTCAAGAGAGGTAACTGTTCAGGAAATTAATGAGCAAGTTATTGCTTTTAATTATTTGTGGAGTTAATTATAATTATGATGGTTCCATGTATTCACTGCATTTGATTAAAAATACTTTTAACTATAAAAATAAACCCTGTATAACATGTATTTATCACATATAAGACTAGTCACTACATTGGTGCTTTTCCATGTATATACTATTGAAAAGTTGATTAATAATAGCATATTAGCAGATGTGAAAATCTTAATTCAAATATAAAATTAAAAAATTGTTGATTAAAATTATTAGTACACTTTAAAATGATATAAAATACACATTTATAATCCATTCCTATTTTCAGAAATTAAAACAATGTGTGTATACATATATTATAAACTTTCAGATGCTTCTGTAAATGGGTCATTATAAATTTAGAACTGTAAAATTGTATTGGCTTTATTTTTATAGTTAAGCAAATATATTCATAGCTGTTATTGGATGTATAGCACAGAATATAATCAATATCAAGTTTAAAAGTCTTTAATATTAATGTTTAAGAGAAAATATAATTTTATAAAGCATTTAAAAGTGGCTTCTCAAGCAGATTTTTCTGATTGATGCTTGGATAAAAATACATATACTTATATTTTGTCATTATTCTTATTAAGGAATCAATAAAGCAAGTCACAAATTGTGTTATTTGTTTTAAACTTGTATTACTGATATTCACTATAGGGAGCATACCAATAGTGCAACAAGTTTTAATTTATAAGTGCTCCGGAAAAATTCCCATCCTCTGACTGATCAGTTTTGAGTTTTTGGCTTTTGGCTCACCTCAGTGAGGAGCTAGGACTTTAGATACTAGATCTAAAATACTAACTCAAAAGTCAGCACTTATCTAATATGTAACAATTAAGTCTGAGGATAGGGATTTTTCTGGATAGAGATTTTAAATTGTTTCTCTTTTTGTGCTATTGATATGCTCCCTATAATTATTAAGGAATAAAGCTATTGAATTGTATAAACAAACAGAATTGTTCACCCACATAAAATAAATAATTTAATATAGAAATATAGAATAAAATTATAAATTTAACATTACAATACTAAAATATTTAAAAATAAAGCAATTATATTTCTGATTACATTTTTATTTAGGAGTAGAACAAACAGTTCTTACATTTTATATTTTGTGTGTGTGTGTGTGTGTGTGAAAGCTTGCATATTTAAAATTGGTAAAATTAATAATCTTGACTAGTTTGCTAGGATATTTATTAAATAATATTATAATTGAAATAAATATCTGAGAATTATTAAGATTTATAAATTATTTGTTTTAAATAAATTTGTAATATTATTTCAAACCTGGAAATAAAAATGAAGCAATTGAGACAGATTGAAATTATTTTCTTTTTTTTTCATTTTTGAACACTTTTCATATAGTTTTATCATGTGCTTCAAAAATCTTAGCAACTATCATTTGCTTGGTAATAACCTTGACAATCCTCTCCAAGTTTTCCCAGAAAAATAAGAAACCACAAAGCATGATGGGAAATATTTTGTAGTCCAGACATCAGATGATAATGGTAAAAGCTAAAATTTTAGAAAATCTAGACCAGTGTTCTTCAACCCTTAAACTTTTCTGCAGGTCCGCATGCTAGACGGGCAGTAAAAAGTTTGTAATAATAAATAATAAGAGCTTAAACTTTTAATTAATATAGCTAATTTTTATTTATTTTTTCATCTCATTTTTACCCAATTAAAAAAAAAGGAAAACAGAACGAAAACAAAATCTAATCAATCATTCATAAATTAATTTGTTTTTCTAGTTATCACAGATGTTTATGGGGGTGGGGGGTGGGTAGAATTAAATTTTTTATTACTTTTCTAAAAAAATTTAAAAAAAAGTTTTTTATTATATAAACTCCATATATATATCAAAAACCTTATCTTATATATTTAACATTGTTGTTTTGATCAGTTATAACAACTATGCTTATCTTTAAGAAAATTTATCTATAGTCTTCTGCTGGTCCGCAGGTGTGAAAATGTTGAATACCACTGATCTAGACAACCTCTAACAAAATTTTATTGCATTCAAGATTTAGGGAGGTTAAACCTTTAAAATAGCAATTTTATTTATCTTCATCAAACATGGGCAAGTAGATTATCTAGTCTAGGCATCTTGTCTTTGCTAGACAAAATGACTTTTTCTCATTGTACTAAGAAAGAGATAAATAATGATAGATAGACCAGAAACTGTCATTAATTAATTGATTATTATTTCAAGAAATCTCATTTATTGCAGACAACTGGCAATAGAAAATGGATAAATTGACTCATGGAATGCTGTCTAACAACTTCAAATTAAATTGCTGGATTTCTTCAATTGAAAGTAATAGTAAATAGCTGATGTATTTGGGAAATTATATTTATCAACTTCAAATAAGTTGCTGATATTTATTCTCAAAATATTGGAAATAACCATTTATTTTATGTCAGAATTATGCATATACATCTCAATATTGCGAATTTATCTTGTCTTTAATTATGGAAGGAAAAACTTTAAATAATAATTTTTCAACTCAAATATGCCTCCGTAAACTTCATCACTTGGAGAAATGCTGGACTTTAATTCAAAATTAATGAAAATAACTATCTTTATAGATGATAGACTATTTGTAACATTCTGACTATTTATCAAGCACATAGAAAGTCTGTAATTAGAAAAAGAAAGGCTTTAATCTTTTTCATATATGCCTTAAATGTTTGTATAATAGTCAAACGATGTTGACTTTGACTATAGAGGGATCTCTAAAATCTTAACACAAGATAGGGACTTTATAATTGGCCTATATAATTTAAGAATTTAAGTTAAAGATAAGATGGCCAATCTTATCTTGACAAAGTCCCTATCTTGTGTTGATGCTTGAGAGGTCCCTCTATAGTTAAAATTACATTGTTTAGCTATTATACAAACATTTAAAGTGAATGTGAAAAAAGTTAAAGTCTTTCTCTTTCTAGTGATAGACTATTTTCTTGATCATATGTATGATCAGAACCATTTAGCAACATAGATTAAAGATTTATAAACTAGTGGATCAATTGGGTATATACTTTCATATAAAAAAAATACTGAATGCTAATCCTTTGGATAAAATTATAACATCTTTTTAAATGAATTAAATTGCTATGTATAATAAACTACAAATTTGTCTCTGGTGTTAAAGAAATGCATTATGGATTATCAATGCTAAATATTTAAAATACCATTAAATGGATAATGGATTGTGAATGCTAAATATTTTAATGCCAATTATGGACTACCAAGGCAAGTGTTAAATATGATAAACATCAAATTTATAAGCAATCCCTAAAATGGAGTGATGTGTTGAATGTAACTTACCTTGGATTAACAAATATGTTAAATGGAATTTATTAATCTTTATATTGTGCTTCAAAAACGATTTCATTACAAAATGAAATTATGTATATTTTATATCATCTTTGATGCTATTATTTCAAAAGTGTTTGTGAATTCCCAGCAACATTGGAATATTCTCATGTATCAATATTTCATTGGGATAAATTTTTACATCATTATAACCACAAGAGTATAAACTGGTTGATTATTTAATGCACTTTATTTATAATTGCTTATTTCTTAGTTAATTAATATGGTTATTACTATTAATGTAATAAAGAATATATTAATTTCCTCAGATATTATTATATGATTGTACAGGTAGTACTTTTATATAGTATTATTATTAGTGATATTGAATAGGATTAAATGTGATTTGCCTTAGGTTTATAAGTTGTATAACGCAAGTAACTTTTAAACTTGAATAAAAGTATGCTATAACGCAATTATTATATGTTTTATGGGGTTTTACATTTAAACTCAAAGTTAAAATGAAGTTTATCATTCTTATTTAGATGGGTAAATCTGTAAAAAAAATATTTTATGTATCATTCTCGTATATTAATATGAATTTTTAAAATGTTAAATAGTATATAATAAGGCATCCTAATGATATAGTTATACTTTGTTAGTAGAGAATCACTCCTAACATTTAAGTCTGCAAATAAAACCAGTAAAGAGTTTTGAGGCAAAATAAATAAGCCCTATGTTATAAATATCATTTAAGTATGTTAAGCAATAATTATACTTATTCTTTTAAAAGAGTGAAAACTTATCCAACATTATTAAATGAAGTTGATTAATAATTGATTAGTTGTGGAAACAAACTGATTGAGAACAACATAAAGCAGTTATCATTTATAATTATGACGATTATTATTATTCTCCCACATTTAAATTGAGGATTATTTTAATATACCAAATATTCCTAATTTAATTTCAGTGACTTCGCAACACTATATGATAATACATTTTTCGAATCACAAGTTTGTTTGTTTTTTTTTTCATATGTCATAGCACCGGCCGGGACGTGAACCCACAACCGTCTGCAACCAACTACTTGCTTGCATGGCGGCTGCGATACCTCTCGGTTTAACTTAAGAAACAGATATTAATATTTATTAGACATTTTATATTATTTGCTTCATTTTTATTATTATTTTTATCCTTTATTTATATTGTATAATAAAGAAATTGATCGTTTTCAATACTTCTCTTTTGTCATTATTATAGAAGCATTGTCTCTGCATATTTACGAGCAGGACCACTGCATGCAGCTGAACAGGTTTTGTGAAACACAAAGGTACTTCCCTACTGGTGTACTGAAACACCAAGATAATTAATAAAATTTATATGTAAATGAAAATTTTTTACATTTTTGGATCATTTCATAGAAATATGTTCTGAGTTTAATTTTTTTAATTTAAATATAATGGAATTAATTAAAAAAAATATTTTTTAAAAAGATTTTGGCCACATTTCATTAACATGGCATTATTGTGACGATACCTGTGTGACTTAAATTGTAACCACTTTATTGGAAAATTGCCTATAAAATTCTTTATCTATACTGATGGAAGAATCCAATTGTCTGATTTTTTTTCCTTATTATAATTTAAAATTAAACAAAAGAAACTGCAAGGTGTGGTATAATGGCTTCTAAAAATTTATCAAATAAATAATGTAAGTGTGAAAACTTCATCCCTTAAGTAAATAAATGTAAGGTAAATCCTTAAAATCCCTAGATATCTGACTATATCATGTGATTAAGTTTTTAAAAGGAAATAACAAACGTATACAAAGAAAAAAAACTTCTATTACTGAGATTCTGAAAAACATAAAATGAAAAACAAGATGGTTAGAATTGATCTAATTAAAATTGATTGCTATTTATCACATTGCAGCCACTAATGTCAGGAAAGTTAATATGTAAATAAAAAGGTAAAAATGTAAATAATTTTAATTTTTTAGTATTCTATTGTGTCTTTGGTTAAATAAAATTATAAAGAATTCATTATTTTAATTAACTAATTTTATTTCATGGGTGGGTGGGGGGGATTTTTTCACATGATAAAAACATTTTGATATATATATAAATTACTTGCAAATATAGATGTATTAAAATTGCACAAATTAGTACTTCTAATATATAAATAATTTCTTATTTATTATAAATATTATTTTGTGCACTTTTATTGACTCAATATTTGAGAAAATGAAATACATTACATATAATGCAAAAAAAAAATATTTTTTTTTATGTTTTACTAAGAATCCATTAATAATATCATCCTTTTTTTTTTTTTTGCATATTCTGATTCAATACATAAAAATGTTAATGTAAAGTTGATTTCACATTAACATGACTAGAACATTCCAAAACATTTAGGTAAACAATGTAATTGAAAAATCTGCATTACCACATATCAGTACATCTACAATTATATTACTTTGCATATGATATTCATTGTAGGACTTACAAATTGAGGAGGCAAAAAAAGAAAACATAATTTCATTTAGCATGTGATAAAATGTTTTAATTTTCACAAAAAACATAGATCAAGCAGATCTGGGATCTTGATAAATGCAAGGTCATATGCTATCACAATGCAATCAGGGCAGTTCTGTTCATGAGACTAAGAAGTGTCAAAATTTATCGGCACAAAGATGCCTCACACTCATGCAGCAGGCCTGTTTACGAGATAAAGGTCATATTTAAGATATTAAAATACAAAGTTATTGGATAAAATGACATACATAAAATTCCTTTTACATTGTCATATCCTAACATGAGTAAACACATTTTACATCCAGGCATTTATTTTATTATATATAATCCTGGGATAAAATCATTAGTCAAATTTATATTTGAAATTTCTAGTCTTAGTTTTAAAACACAGATTAAGTTACTCTTAATTAGTTCTTATAATAAAAAAACAATATATTTGCATAGATGTTCATTAAAGTATAATAAGGCTAAGAGTACTCATATTAATGGAATAACCCTAGGAAATGTATTTATTGTTTTATTAAATTTGAATCTATAATTAAAGTAGAGAATACATTTAGCTTATACAGAAAGATATATATATCACAATTGAGATTTATTCTTTTGTATTGGTTACAATATATATAGTGTCTGCATTAATCAGGTAATTTTTAAAACTTGTAATAACTTACTTTATAAACCAACTTTTGATACTTTTATTTAAAAATAAATTTTTGCATATTATTATAGATCGCTCACCAGTGGCTGATCTTACAATTAGTATATTTAAAATTTTCTAATTTAATAAATATTTTGGCCATCAAAAAATTCACAATAATATACATCCTATTTAAATTTCTGTTCATTGATCTTTTTTGCTTTTATTCTGTGTTATTATATCTAAAGATTTTCTCTCACTCCACGATATAAATTTTCTGTTTATTCTACTTTTAGCTTTAATTTTCTAAATGGTTTTAATAGACACCATATCTGGTATTCAAACTCAGATCTCAATTGATACTTTTGGGATTTGATTTCTCTAATCACAAAAATGCACACATACACGATAAATGTAATTTAATTTAAAAAATGTAAACACTTAAGATATCAAAATAAATGAATGATTTATTGCTTGAGAATTCATTAGAAGTTTAATCATCAGAAGTGACAAAATTAGGCTTTGAACTATGAACTCTGCCACTCAACCACTGCACTAAATCACACAGAGCAAAAGTGATTAGTAAAAATAAAATTATGCATTTATGAAAAATATTGAATAGTAATAAATTTGAAGTGATAGTAATTATAGGACAATCTGAATGCATGCTGAATACAAACTGAGTGAACAAAAGGAGAAAATGGTTAACTGAAAGAAAATTTGTGGTGGCAATCCTACAAGAAACTGTGCATTAAATATATGAATTAAAATGTATGCTTTTTAAACTTTTCATTTAATAAATAAACAACCAACCAATATTGTATTATTTAATACAAAAATGCTTCTTTCACAAGTTTTAATGCTTTACTCAGTCAATATAACACATAAATTATTGTGAATGTATACGGATAAACTGACTTCTTATGTTTTTATTTTTTAACTACAACTGTTTTCTATTTTTCTTGTTTTGAAATAACTATTGTACATATTATACAGCAAAGAAAATAATAATAATAATCATATTAATATGCAATTACATGAGGAGGTATCCAAAAGTATCCAGAATCATTCTCTAGCTGATTAATGCATTATAGTATATGCTTCTGCCATGCCACTAGATGCCTTTTGCATGAATTCTGCTGCATTAGTCTGCTGGATATCAGTGAGTTAAGTTATAGTACCATGTAGTAAATTTTTTTGCTTACTTGTTGATTTTAGTGATGACTGAAAGGTTGAAATAATGTGAAATTCTATTTTCTGTTAGGGCAAACAGCAAGGTAAATAGTTATAATGTTTGACAGTTTATAAACAAAATGATTTGGGAAAAACATAAGTTTGAGAGTGATTTAATGAAAGTCTCAAATTTATCACATCCCAAAAAAGTGTTGAAAGTAAAATCCAATATTTCAAGCAATGCTGTTTTTTTTTTTTAAATGAAAATGGTAGTGTTCACTCAGAATTCACTCATGACAATCAGATTTTCCCTAAAGTTCTGAAACAACTGCGTGATGTGGTAAATTGAAAACATCTTGATTTGTGACAAAATAGGGACTGCAAATTTCACCATGACAATGCACCAATGCATAAATTCTTGAATGTGAAACAATTTTAATTAATAATAACATGACCCAGTTTATCCATCAGCTATATTCTCCCAATATTGTTCTATGCAACTTCTTTTTATTCCCCTGAATGAAAAAATGCTTCTTTTTTTTTTTTTTGCAGACATGAAAGTGATGAAGAATAAAATGACAGAGGCATTAAAATGCATAAACTTTGCAGGAATTTCAGGACTATGTCGAAAAATTGAAAACATTTTCAGACTGATGCATTGAATCAAATGGACAGAACTTTGAAAGAGAGTCCATTTTTTAAGACTTACAAATAAGTACACAATTTTTTATTACAAGATTCTGGGTTTATTGGATATCTCTTGTAAGCAAACCAACAAACTACAAGTAATGGTTTAGCTTATCAGTATGATTATAGATTTTCATTATGTTCCATAAAATATACTATTAAAATTTTATGGAATAATATAATAGAAAGATCATAATACCAATCAATGTGTTCTTAGACTCTCTGGATGTGATAGATAGAAGTGATTATTGTAAAACCTCATTTTTGTTAGACTGGGTATATGAAATGAATGAACAATACAAGACTTCATAAAAAGATGTTTTATGGTAAACTTGAGCATAGTTTTCATGGAAGAAGCAATCCTCATTCACATTATAAAGTTTATCCCAAAAGCATTCTAAAAGAATTCAGAGTTGATTATTGCCATTGGAAAGACATGACAAGGAATGGAATATATTAGAGAGCTACAATTAGGCAAGATACTAAAATCTTTCAAAAAGGTTTACTGCAGAAGAAATTAAATGACAGTATTACAAGATATTAAATAAACTGAACAATGAACTAACATGTTATATATATAGATGTATTTGTTATTCAGTTGTCATAAAACTCGTTTCTTCTGTATTATTATTTTTCTTGGAGTTGAAATGTCCATACCTATTTGTGAGTGACTGCTATTGTCGTATAATGTAATATAATAATTGTATAAGAAGAAGAGAAAGATAAGGAACAAAATTTAAAAATTGTCCACACCCAAGAGGCATCAAAAAAATTTTTTTATTATTATTATTAAATAGTATATATTTTTTGCATAATAACACAATGTTTATTTATTTCCATTTTTTGATTTTTATATAACATATTTTCAAATCGTGGATTATTGAAACTGTGGGTAATGAGTTTATGGATAGAGAGGGGGGGGTGAGACTTGTAAAAATTATAATAGTTAAATACGCTTTTAATAAGACTAGGAGATTATTCTGAACTAAAAAAAATTTATAAAGTATTCGCTGCTGCTTTATTTAGAATAAAGACTTGGACCATTAAAAAAAGATAGAAGGTAATGAGGTTCTAGAGATGGTGGATCTAGAATAGAATTAAAAACACACACAGATGTTGAAAAGAGTAATAAAAAAAAACATTATTCCTTGAAGAAATTTATAGAAAGAATGAGTTCACATATATTTTTAAAAGATGAGAGTACTAGCAATGAGGAGGTTGAGAAAAATAAAAGAAGAAAGAAGTTTATATTTAAAAAAATAGTTCTGAGTTTCTGAAGATTACAGTAAGCAATAAGAAAGTGTTTGAAGCATTGTTCTGGTCTCATGATTCATGATGATCATCATATAAGAATAAAATCAAAAGCAATCTTTCACCATTTCAGTCATTTAAAAGTTTTATTTTGAATTATTATTTTTATATCTAAAATTAAATGAGTTTTGTTATATATATTTTCAATTATACTGTGGTTGTTATAAAATTTGCCCGTCAAATAATGCAAAGCTTCATGGGTAATCCTATTTCGTTTTACTTCAGTTGTGAATTAACTAATGTATAAATTTATGTTTATTTTTAAGGATCAATTTACTTGTTTTATAAACGTTGTTTATATAGCAACCTCATATTAAAACTACTGTAATAGAAATGCCATAGTAACTAGAAGGAAAAAAAAACAAATAATTTTAAACAGCTTTTGGAAATTTAAAGCCATTTAATAAAATCATAATTCCTAAAGAATTATATTTTATGAAAATAAACAACCGTGTAATTATTGCTATGATTAATATTATTAAACTGTAGTTTTTATTTCGCTAAGCAAAATGATTTGACTACTGAAAAGAGGAAATACGTGCTTTAATCTTAATCAAAAATACTGGTTTTAGATTTGAATTCAGATCTGCACGTCAAAATGTCATGCAATATAGAGCAATCAAAATATTTAACTAATACACAGATATGTAACTTTAAATAATAATATATATATAACTAATTATAGACATATAACTTTACAAAACTTATTGTGTGTTATTGGTTAGTTTCTCCATTTACTATGGCCAGGAAGTCAGATATTTTTAAATCTTGTCTGGATTTTTTCTTCTTAATATGGTCCATAGCCAACTCAGAAGTCATTCATTTATTGAGTGGTAAATAGATATCTATGTATTTTAAATTACAAAGTAAAACAAGATATGAATAATAAGGAATTTTGTATTATCTTTTTTTTCATTATGTTAGCATCTCTTTTGGACTTTTACCCAAATATCTCTAAACAAGAGTAATGGGACTTTGAAGCCCCCCCCCCCCCACTAAAAAAAACATATCTTATTGGATATACAATATTTTTTTCAATTCGACAGTAGCTTCATTAAATTATTCTCTGCTTCCCTTGCATTCATTTTCTGTATTTTTTAAGTTATTTGTAACTATCCACTAATTTTATATTTGATATCTTCTTAAGTTTGAAACCATAAGTGCTTTTGATTCTTTCACTTTCTCTGTTTTCACATTGATGTGGTTGAGAAAACAAAAGGATCTTGTTGGCATTATTGAAAAACGTATGACTGAAATAGAATAGAGCTGAATGTTTGCTAGAAGAGACATGAATAAATGGATAAGTGAAATTCTAAATTGAATCCAAGAAGATTATATGCAATTTAGAAGCAGACAGACTATTTGTGAGATGAATGATAAGAAATGAAGAAATTTGTGAAGTGATATAGAAAAGAAACTAAGTCCAAAGTTTTAGAGAATTTCATGCTGTAGTGTGTTGATAGTGTTCTCAGATCCAAGGCTCCTCACTGATGAAGACCACAGGCCAGAAACTAGTCTGGGGATATTGGATGAGTAGGCACTAGATAGGGATTTTATGCACAAGCCTTCTGGCATCCATTGATTGCTCTTGTTAGCACAAGATGGCACTACTATATGGAGAGTTTTGCTTTGTTTTGAATTGTTTAATTAAAAATAATGATAATAAATACATAAAAAAACAGCATTACCTATGTTTTTCATAATTTGTAATGATTCTCCTCTACATCTTCAGTCAATTACAGTATTATCAAGAATAATTGGGTACTATAAGGCTTTGATAACTTCATATAAATTCTATCTTCCACCATTTCATGTAAAATTTAATGATTTAAAAGCATCAGTAATGATAGTAAATCATGAAAGCAGTGACTATCAAAATCATTATCTGAATGAAAATGAAATCCACTTAAATTAAAAGCTTTGAAAGCATTAATGCTTACAACTTTCTAAAGACATGATGAAAATGATGTTGATAATAAATGCAACAGATTAAAAATATAATGAAAAGTGGATTGTCATAAATCTTCAAGAGAACATTTTAAATACACTGGTTTTAAATTTTTTCTAACTAATAAAGATGATATAAATTATGTAACTTGGGGTAAGGATTGTAATGAGATATTTCTGTACCTGCACCAAGATATTAAGGTAACTTGAACACAGCATGACAGGTGTTTTTTGCAACAATTAATTAACAAGTATGTAAGGTATTCTGAAATAGCACTTTTTATATTTGATCTTTGCTTTTTTATTGCTAAATATCAATCACATAATTAAATAATGATAACAATCAACCCTTAAGCTACCAACAATCTCAACCTGTAATCAAGGCAACCTCCTTTAACAATAAAGGTGAGCATCACCTTTATTTATGGTCTGATATATCTATATAGAGACTAAGATTGCAATTTGATCACAGGTTGAGATTGTTGATAGCTTAAGGATTATCATCTACATTTATAAACCTATTAAAACCTTGAGTAATTGATTTATTGTCTTATTAATTAAATAATGGTAATTTCCTATCAAGTCTATAAATCAAAATATAAGCATTAAATAAAATCAGAAAACAATTGAAAACAAAAGCAAATCTCATGTCAAGTGTTGGTAGCGTAGTGATTAACATAGCTACCTTCCAGGCAGCTGGCCCGGGTTCACTTCCCGATCACACATTTGACACATAAAAAAAACAAAAACAAATCTCATACAAGCAATTTCTGAACAATTAATCTTTTTTATGCTCATTCACTTCTAACTACTTGTGGAAAAAAAATTAGTGCCTCTACCAAAGAAAACAGCTATCCAAAAGTCAAACCAACAAAGTTGGATTTCACTGCTTTATTGATTTTACATATTATTTAATTTGCATGTTTAAAATGGAGAAAAATGGCAACAGCTGTTAACAAAGGCTGACCTAACCTATGAAAGTGCTATAAAGAAAGGGATAGTCTATGGGCTAATTCTAGCACAGGCACAGGCTTTCAGATCAAAAGATCAAATTAACGAGCAAGTTTTCAAAACTGATAAAGCAGAAATAAGTTCATTTCAATGGGAACCCCAGAGAAATAACAGAATTAAATGCTACTGCTGCGGGAAAACAGACCACATAGCTAAAGACTGTAAATGGAAACAAAAAATGTGTTTCAAATACCGAACTAAGGGTCATCTTGCACATGCATGCAGACAATCACCAGAAAGGGATAGTCGACAAAGGAAATGTAATCCTGGCACAAATGATAGAACATATAGTGTTAACTACATATCAACTAAGGTGCAAAGCAGTGCCATGAGAAATAGGACTATTTTGCAAGGACAAATAGAGATCATTAAATTACAGACCAAACTACAAGAATTGGAGTCGAGCAACCAAGAATTAACTACCATGGGTAAAAAAAAAGATACAATCTGAGCTACAACTCAACTTGCAATTATAAGAACTGAAAAGTTATAATTTCAAATTATAAAATCAACTTGAAGAAGAACAGAAAGACTCTGAACAGAAGCAACATAAAGAGCAAGGTTCTCTGAAGGAGCAACTCCAGGTTTACATACAGATGATAGATATTTTGGTCACAGAAAAAAACAACTGCAGACATCCCTGGCACAAAGTCAGCAGGCCATAAAATAGAAATCAGCTAAACTTGAAGAATTTCAAGGAAGATTGAAGGTTTCTAGACAACAACTAATAGAACTTGAACAACAAAACTCAGAACTTAGTAGAAAATTACAAAGCAAACTCACTATGTCAGAATTATCCAAACAGGTAGAGAGTTGGCAGCAATATGAAATGGACCCACAAGAAAATATGTCTAAAAATGAAATAGACACTTTCAAAGATTTTTTAGAAAAATGGAAATTTTTAGACAGTGAGCTGCCAGATACAAAAACTGTAGAACAAGGAAAAAACCAAAGTCTCTCCAAGTGGGAGAAAAGGGCACTCAGGATGATGAAGAAAAAGAAGAGTTTACACAAATTTTAAGGTTACATTGGTTAATCATAAAAATTAAGTGCTTCTCCAGCTTGGGAAGAGAGTAAACAAAGCACCAAGAGATCGCATCATGGGGTTTTCTAGAGTAAGGGAAGGTATTTTAAAATTAAACGTACATAAAATATTCCCTTTAAAATACATTTTAAATTTCTAATATTTTAATTATAGACATTCTAATTAGTTGTTGTCTGAGTCAGCTTAAAATGCAATTAATTGAACCAAACTAATTAATCAGATAACGAAATGAATTTAATTAAAGTCCACCTTAATTATAAACTAGTATACTCCAGAAAACAAAAGAAACTAAACAGATAAAAGGGGGAGATTTGGAAAGCAACACCAGAGAGAGTACAGAGCACATTCAGAAAATTCTAGCAGAGCATCCATTGCAAGGAACAGCATGGGAATTGAGAATTACCCTACGTTAAGAAAGGAGAGAATTAAGATGTAGAAACTATACATTCAGAATTATATTTTCAAAAATTAATTATTGTACATACATAGTGTGCTTTTCTAATACAGCTTGTTGGGGACCAGAACTGTGTTAATTTGTATATGCCAATCTCTTGTCATGCGCTTAACTTGGAACAGTTGAGAATTTGGTATAAACTACAAATTCTTTTGTGAATCAAATTCTAAACTAGTTCAGGAACTAATATCCATACACTATAATTGAAGAGTCAATACACAGAAAATACTCATAATTACTTTTCTTTTTAAAATCATCAATTTTTTTCTTCTCCTATCCCTTTTTCACATACAAAGTCTTTAACACATTTTTTATAATTACCTTTCATTCTAAATATATATTTACTCCTTTTAACACTTAAAATTTTTATTTTCCCAATATCCTTTCCATTCTGATTCAAATTCATATTCTAATTGTCCATGTTTCTGTCAGTATAAAGTAATTGTCCAGACAACTAATAATTTAACAAATCTATTAATCTATTCATTCAATATATTGAATAATTACTATAGTAAATAGAGTGATTTGAATTTAGGATTTTCAATCTATATCCATCCTCTACTCCACCTTAACCAATCAACACACATGATCTCACACATGTGAAAAAGATAAATGATCACCAATATGTGCATTTCATGCAGAATCAGCACTCATCAGTTGGGCAGTCACACATATATACAATCAGTGCTCAGCTTATATTAAGATAGCAATTTTTTAAACTTTAATGGACAGGTTTCAATCTTTTCACCCTTCCAACAATACAATCATCCATTTTGCTTAACAGTCAATAATGGAATGTTCAAATCTCTGTGTTTATTATACTAAACATTCAGTATACTGAATGGATTAATTATATATTGCCTTGGATGTAATAAATGTCCAGTACATCTATCTTGTTATTATAAATGGATACATAATGATCTGATAGTGTGAGGAATTAGATTGATGTAATGTCTTCATGTGTATGACTACAACATCAAATTCACCAAGGACTTTGAGTTTCTATCATTGTTTTATCAATGAAATGGATGGTTGAATTGTTGAAGCTGAGCACTGATTGTGGGAGATTATGATCTGGCCCAATTGATGAATGCTGATTCTGTATTATATATATATATATATATATATCTCAAAACTATCCCAAATCCAAAATTAAACCAGACCAGCATAAAAATAATATTAAAACACAACCTAAGGTTTCACTGCTACAAGCAGACTTCTCAAGTGTAAAGAACTACCAAAAACGACACAATATATATAATATTACAAACTACCCAAAAGTCCATTCACTTCCCATCCACCCTTAATATTAAAAGAACTCTTAAATAAGTTAATTGCTTCAGAATAATAAATTTTCAATAATAAATTACTCTTTAATTCTTCTTTTGATTTCATTTCTCTCAAAGAAGACAATCTTAGCTTCATCAAAATCAATAGTGTGGCCTGCATCTTTTTCATGGACATACAAACAGAACTAAGATATCTATTTTTAACTCTACTTTTATGAACCTTTATTCTTTCATTTAAACTCAAACTACTCTGACCTATGTAAACCTTCTTACAAAATAAACAAGGGATAAAATATACTACACCAGGAATAGTCTTTCTATCAAAAACTTCTTTTGTATTATTTAATAAATTATTCAACGTAACACCCCTTTTCCAAGAAATTTTCTTATTTCCAAACAATTTACTATTTCTACACACAATTTTATAAGAAGACAATTTAAATAGCAAAGAAATAAAATTATTTTTTTCTTTAACCTTTACATCCTTATAAATATTACTATTAAATAAAATACTTTTAACAAATTTATCAGAATATCCAACACTCAAGTAATCTTTATAAAATTGATTTCTGAAACAAAGCTACCCCATTAGAATTATTTAATTTAATATTCCTATCACAATAATTCCTTAAAGCAGCTACTTTATGAGATACAGACTGAGCTATCAGGTTTAATTATAGATCTTAATTCTTTACTTTTAACTAAATAACTGCACAATAAACAATTAGTTTCTAATTTCTAATCACCAAAAGATCTAAAAATTCTAACTTACCAAAATCTAACCCCCCTCCTTCTAACACAAATTTTATAGAAGGATCAAAACAATTAAACTCATTTACAAATTCCTTCAATTTATCATTCTCAACTACAAATAAACAATCATCAACATATCTGACAAATAATTTTATATATAAACAATTCTTTTTAATAATAATTTCCTCTTCCATAAAACTAATATAAACTGAACATATTAAAGGAGAAATAATATAATCTATTATCCACCCTTCCTTAATCTTATATATATATATTGGACATTATTTATCTTTTTTACATTGTGTGGTCATGTATATTGGTTGGTTGATATAGAGTGGAGGATGAATATAGATTGAATATCCTAAATTCAAATCCTATTTAACAAGTATATATTTTAGGTTTAGCTTCAATAATTCTTACAATAAACTCCTACTTTTATTGAAAGCTCATTTAACCATTGCAATTTTTATGCCAATTTTTTATCACTATTTCAAACATCAGTTATCAAATTTCAAAATACTAATATACTCACTAACTTCCTATCTAATATTTTTATCCCAAACATTTTATATTGTCTGTTAACATTTTATTGAGATCAGTCTCACTATCCAAAAATACTGCCATTTCACCAGAAAATCAGTTACAATTAATTCTCTTTAACACTCACCTAAATACATATTAAATGACAGAAGATAGATAGCACAATATCTTACCTATCTTTATAATTATGCACATTGTATCACAGTGAAAAAAAATATAGAATCCTAGTAGTCAATGCATATGTCAAATAGAAATATGTGTATCTTGGTAAAAAAATCTATGTTTGATAACAAGCTACCATTACATTTTGTTTTGAATTGGATACTTGCAATAATCCAAACTGTAGCAATGAATCCATGAGTTGGAAAAATAAATGGTTTGCAAGATTTAGTGGTAGCATAGAGACCATTGAAGATGAATCATGGCCGGGCATCAAAAACAACTGAAAATAAAGAAAAAATGCAGAAAGATGCCAAAATTCTTCAAATTGATTATTATGTGTCTGTTAGACTCATTGAGGAATTCATTGGCATTATCAAAATAACCCTGCATCACCCTCTAATGAAATATTTGAAAAAGAAGTTATGCACATTTTGTTCCCACTTATTAATAACTGACCAAAAAGGCACTAGAGTTGATCCTGCAAAGACATGCAATAAACCACAATTATAGATCTAGAATTTTTTTCAGACCACATATTAGGTGATGAAGATCTAGTGTTTTCAATATGAGGAATCTTCCAAATACAAATCTCCAGAAGAATTTTTAAAAAATTGCAAATGCAAAAGAGTCAAATCCAACCATTATTCATTCTTTATTAATTCTAAAGTATTATTTACCATAAATATATTTGTGCATTTTTAATTGTTTATATAAAAATTTTGTGCCAGGAACCTGACTACAATGAGCAACACTCTTAATCATTGCTGCATGATAATAGTATGCTTTATACTACCAAGATTTTTTAATGTTTTGGCCCAAAAATCATTGCTATGCTTCAGCATTCACCTTATTCTCTTTGATTTAGTAACTTCTGGCTTTTGTTTATTGAAAATCATGGTTTAATTCATGGTAATCCAGAAACTTGCACCAAAATTTCTTCAGATGATTCTGGAGGAAGAATTGAAAGATGTTTCGTACAATTTTACAAAAATTTCCAGTGATATAATGAGTCACAAAAAAACTATTTTGAATAATCGATAATAAAAAAATATATAAATAATGCCTTAGGTTTTATTTCATAACAATTGCCATCAGTAAGCTTTTTATTGTGTGTATATATATATATATTGATTGTTAAAAGAATGTTTCTCTATATATATACAATCTAATTGATATACCAAAATTTCAGTAAATAATTTTTTTTGTTACAAGATTTGTCCAAAATATTTAACATTTTTATATAATGCAAAGCTCTGATATTATATTCTGCAAATGGCATCACATTAAAATAACTTTGAACTATCAAGTTTATGGTATTTAGCTATATGGTGGGGTTCACTATTTTGGTATAACTTGATTGATATTTGCCTTATGTAAGATTATTGTCTGTAACACATGAATTAAAGACACCGAATACTGGTTAAGAACTACCGCCCCCCCCCCTATATATATACTCTTTAGATTTTGTATCTTTTGATTTTGAGATAATAAGCTGTCTGCTTTAACCACCAGACAAATTATTATATTGTAGTAATAGTTATTTTAAGTAAAAAAAATGTAATTTAAAATTTGAGACTTGAAATCAATAAATCGCTCTAGTGAAGGTTTTGTTAAAACTCAAGGAAATTAGTTGCTTTGTTAAAAATATTTTCAATTCCACACCCAAGATAGCTTTATTGATTAGAATTTAATACAAAAAAAGAACAACCTTCATAATTATTTTTATTTCTTTTAGTCTTTTGTATGTTGTTATTTTTTTTTTAAAAAAACACCCACACTACTGTTAAGTATATACGTATGTGTGACTGGATGTGTATTTAGGGGTTCCATAAGTCTTAATGCACACTTTTATATTTTTGCAGGCAATTTATTATTTTATTCATTGAAAATTGGAGTCAAAAAAAAAGCCAAGGTCTCTGCATGGTACAATATTCAAGGATGTCAAATCTTGTAACAAAACCAATGAGTTTTGGAATCAATTGAAAGAGAAATTATATTCAGTTCAGACGTATAAATGCATCATTCCTATTACACATTAATAGACTAGATAAAAAATTTGTTTACTAAAAATAATGACGAATGTATTTAATAATTTATATAACTAAAAAACTTTAATTAGCCTCTTCTATCCCCCATTTATTTATTTTCATATATGTATGATGCTTGATTTATATGTTTGTGTGGGTTTGTAACGTTCAAACTATACACTACTAAACATTATTTAATAGTAGGAACAATCAACTTCCTGATTCTAGTTATATTAATGGAATGCTTCCTAGTATCGTAGCAATCTATAAAACAGATGAAAAATGAATCCAGGGTTCATATGCTTTGCAGATTGCATTGATATTAGAGAATGTTACATTAATATAGCAATCACTAGGAAGTTTATCATTCAATTATTACATTATATATATATATATATTACACAAAGAGTACAAAATAGGGTTTGCAATTCACTGGAATAAGAATATTTGGTTCATCTTTGAGATAATGATGAACTATAACAGTGTAAATTCATAATATCTGTTCTAAGGTTTTTTTACATTAAAGCAGCTCTTCTTAATATGTGATTACTTACTTATATTGTAAATGAACATTATTATATATAGAGCTCGCAAAACAAACTCTTATTAAGTCATGTGACATTTGACTTGATATATTTTGTAAATGAACATGGATGTACTACTCGCTAACTAGCACCAGATTATTAGCTTTTATCTTTGAGTTTTAACCCCACACCCTAATCTTTCTCTTCAGATCCCTAATAGTTTTTAAATGAACATCAACTACATTTTCTCGGGGGCAAATGAATGTGCAAATATGGGTGAGAATTGTCTTTTTTGTACGTGCGTGTTTACAATCATAATAGACCATAATAAATTATAGCTTCATTTTGTAGAAGCTGTAAAATCAACTATTAAAACAGGAGTTGATGGTTGAAGGTAGAGGATAATAATAATTGCTGAAGATTGGATTTAAGCTATCATTTAATGATTATTTTATACTTAGCTACCTAAAATTATATATCATTTTCAAGCAAAGAAGGATTGCATAAATTGAAAGAAAAGCTGTCTAATATTAAATTGGATATTATAGAGTGTGAAAAAATGAAAAAAAAAAAGAAGAAAAGACAATACATTTAAAATTAAATGAATATTGAAATTCAGGTGGAGTGAAATTCAATAGAAATAAAAAAAAAAAAAAATAGAACTACATTGTGGTAATATAGCCTTTCAGATAAAAAGCAAAATTACTTTCATTTTAATGAAAGATGCCAAAAGCAGATAATTTAAAATTATGTTTCAACAAGTTTTTATTCTGATGAAACAGTAAAGAATGTTCATTTCAATAAAAATTTTATTAACAATAAATAGTGATTACATACTAATAAAGGATAAATAAATGAATAAATTGTACAATAATATGATTATATAATGTTCTATATGTCATCTGGCTAGATTATGTTATGAGAGCACAATGTTATACTCTTATGTGGTTAGGTATAGTGAAGAGATTCTAAGAACTTGTTTAATGGTATTAGCATTTTTAATATAGACATGAATATTTTCTTTTATAAATGACTATTCTATAATGCTGGGTAAGTGGGAATTGATAGTCAGGAAAAGGAAAGAGCAATTAAAGACCAGGTGTCAGCAAAGACTTTACTGGAGGCAAGGAGCTGGTCACGTTTCTTAATTTTTTTGAGCGTTTGATAAAACAATGGTATGATTTGTGGGGGGGGGAATTCCATGAGACTTTTGCATCTCACTATCCATATGGAATAAAGGACAAAGGTAGAAAGCCTTATTATTGAAAAAAAACCATTATGAATGGCATTTTCAAGTGAGAAAATCATATCAGGTCTTATGTTGGAATTGATTATAATTATATCTTTCAGAGTTTTAAGTCTTGGACACCGGTGTATAATATGGTCTATGGTTTCATCTTCACGAGCACACAGACCACATATAGGGTCAATGCTGGTAAAACCTCTTCGGTGATAAAGAAACCAATTCGTGGGTAGCGCATTAAGATTTATTTTAATGATGAAGTCAAGGAATTTGGGTTCCAGACTCCATCTTTTGAAGTGTGTAATGAGTCTTTGATTGGTTACTTTTAGGCTGGTTTTAATGGGTTGTTGATTATAGTTGATTATATTGTATGCTTCCCATAAGGTGATTTTTTGGTTAAGGTTAAAGGGTATTATCAGGTTATAAAGTTGTAGTTGTTGTATTAGGGATGCTATCCATGAATTGGAAGAGGGTGGAGGACGATCTGTTGGTGTAATTTTTTTAATAATGTTAGAGTATCCGCAAGAGAGGATCAGATTATGTAGAGTGTTGTGGGTTTTCTGTAAAATGATTGCTTGTATTGAGTGGAATGACAGTCCATTGAACCTGCATGGTCGTTGGATACCTCGCAAGCTAATAGCAACTGTCCTTCCTCTCCAGAGAAGTTTGATGCATAATCGGTTAATTTTATTTTGAAACTGTTTGGACATTTTAATGAATGGAAGATAATATGAGATTTTTGGCATTATGATATGTTGAGGAGGCCAACCTTTCCATATAATGAAAGGTATACTCTAGAGAGTGAAGTGGTGATGGCTTCAGTTGAATGGAGGATTGCATCTTGAATCTCTCTTGCCATTGCAGTTGGAGTTTTGTAGATTGGAAAACCTAGGTATCTTTGGGGTTTTTCAGAAAAGGGAGAGTTAATTTGTTTACCAGACATTATCTTCCAGATGGAAGATTTGTTAAAATTTATTTGTAGGCCAAGTTTCGCTGTATTTCTGTTTAATATGTTCATGAGATGAGGAAGGTATTTAATGGTGGGAAGCACAACCATGATGTCATCTATATATGCAAATACATTGAAGTTTTTATTGAGAGAGGGAAGGAAAATTCCAGGGAGGTTTTTTTCCATATCCATCAGAAGAGGGTTGATGTATGCTGTGAAGAAAAGGGCACTGAGCGGGGATCCTTGAGGGATCGACTTGTATGGCTTGAAGCCTGGTGTGATCTTGCCATCAAGAGAGAGAAAAATCTCTCTGTTGTTGAGCAGATTGCTGACCATCTGTACAATCCCAGCTGGAATGTCGCATTCCAACAGAATATCCAGAAGGATGTTTATCTGGACTGAATCAAATGCTGCCGCAACATCCAGCTGGACAGCAATAGGTTTTGATTTACGATGTCCTCTGATGTAATTGAACAGTGTAGTTACATTGGACATAGCATGTGAGGTTGATGATCCCTTTTTTCCATATTGGTTTGACAAGATATGGCTAAGAATTTGAGTTTGTATTTGATCTTTAATTACTGACTCAATTATCTTGATAAGCAATGGGGTCATGGAAATTGGCCAGATACTGTTAATGTCGTTTAGTGGTTTTGCTTTTTTAATAAAAGGCACGAGTGCCACTGGGTAAAGATCTGTTATGTTTCTGTTGCCGGAGGCTAGGTGATCAGTCATTTTTTTAATAATTGGCACAGTGAATTGACTGAGGTGTTTGAGAAGGAAATTTGGGATGGCATGAAGGCCAGGATGAACGCCGTCAGGGAGAGATGTTATCTTTTTGATTTGGATTTCCATGATGCCATGTTCGCCGGGGTCACCAGCATCAAACCAGCTGTTTGTAGGAGGAACTCCACCTTTTTGCATTAATTGGCAGAATTGTTTGCTGATGTGCTGCATCATTGGAAAGCCAATAAGATTGGTTCCATTAGTATTAATGGATAAGGGAGTGGTTTGTTTTTTATTGTATCCCAGTGCCCATCTGAGATAGTCTCTCATCCAGCAGTGTTGTTGTGCTAAGAAACATTTGGCTCTTCTGATGGATATATATTCTGCAAGGGACTTTTGCTTGATTTTGTAGAGATTTTTAAGGAAGATAATTTTTTCTGTATTAGTGAAATTTTGCTGTGATGCTTGAAGTTGTATATTAATGTCTGTTAGGTCATTTAGAAGGCCATTAGGTCCTTTGATTTTCCTGGTGTGGTGATTTAATATGGACTGAAGTATTCCAATGAAGGAAAACCAGCCCTCCTCAGCAGGCAGGAAAAGGATGTTTATTTTCTGGAAAAGGATGTATGCCTCAGACACAATCGCTTCGGTCATATTTGATTGGGTGATCATGCCCATGGTTTTACCAGGTCCATCAATAGGTGTAGGGATTGCAATAGGTGTAAGTTGTAAGATTAGAGCCATATGATCAGAGAAAGCAACAGGGGCCAAGGCTGCATCAAGGTTGAAATGGAGATCTGGGGTGTAGAAAACCAAATCAATCAGGGACTTTTTAGTTTTAGTATAGAAAGAGTAGGCTTCAGGAGGGAAGAAACCCTCTCCACACATTAATCTGTGATTTATTAGATGCAAAAATCTCTTGTTGAAGTCATTGTATGTAGTGTTAAAGTCTCCCAGAAGAATAGTAGGAGAGGTTCTGTTAGCGTTGATGGCATTTAGGATATAGATTATTTTTAGATATTGAGAGGTGTCTTTGGCTGTATATATATAAGCTATGATGATCGGATAACCCCAATAGTCTATTTCTATGACAATAATATTGGCATCTAGGAATAGAATGCTAAAACTGTTTGGTGGTGTTGACTTGCTGAGAAGAATACCGACTCCACCTGAAGCAGAATGGCCTATGGAAAATCTAGTAAATCCGAGAGCTGAGAGAAGAGATAATATTTTATGATCAGTCTTATGGTGATATTTAGTTTCACCCATAAGAAGTATATGAGGGTAGCAGAGCGAGAGCCAGTTTTTAATAGCTAGAACTCTATCAATTGAGTTGATGCCACGAATATTAATGCCAGCAATTTTGCAGAACATGATAGATTAATCCAAACCGTCCTCAGCAAAGTGTACCAAGTCAATGTGGGGCATCTCCATGTTAATGAGTTCTGATGTTGTTTGGAAATCAGAGTCTTGTGATTGAACTTGTGGATGGATTGGTGATATATTTGTTGGTTGATTGAACTTGTGGATGGATTGGTGATATATTTGTTGGTTGAGGAAACGCATCCATGAAGTCTTCGGTGTCTGATGAAGTAGTGTAATCTGTCTGAAATTCATCAGATGGATCAATGGTATCAATGGTTATACGATCCATGGTTTTCCTCTTTTTTTCTATGGATTTGTGAAGCTTTGTGCTGGATATATCTGAGATTTGTTTGCTAGCGGGTGGTGGTGAATAATGTATTGGATGGGAGCTGTCATCATCAGAGCTTGATTTATCTGAGCGAATTGATTTTCTTTTAATTTTCTTATTTGTATTTTGGGTATTTGTTGTGTTGGTTTTTTGGGGGTTTTTAAGTTTAGTAGGGTTGTTTTCTTTTTCCTATTCTTTTGATGAAAGTGTTTTTTTATTGTTATAAGAATTTGGTTTAAATTTTAGACCCGAGTCATTTTCGGTTTGCTGTAACTGTTGTGAAACATTAATTATGCTGACTTTCGGGTTGAGTGTTTGATAAGTATTTTCATCTGGATGGTTGATTACTGCAGGTGTTGAAGAATTGAGGACAGTTTGTGGATCACTTTGTTTAGGTTTGTTAGACTTAGCTGGCCCGAATGATGATGCATCATTGGTTTTAAGCTGGGTGGGAGTTGTTATAGATGAATTGTTTTGAAATTTTTTAAGTGTATTTTCTTCATCGCCTGGGTTTTCCTTGATCTCATTAGATGGTTTGGTCATATTGTCTTCTTTTGTAGAAAGAGTTTGGCCTAGCATTGTTTCTCGGGGATTAGTACAATATGTATCTAATGAATGATCTTGAGTATTATTGGTTTGAGAGATTGGTTTAGTAGCAGTATATGTTATTGCTTGGTTCTCTGATTCACTACTATTAGTGTAGAGGTTGGTGTTTGTTCTTTCTTGAAGATTTTCATTTTGAAAGATAGGTTTGGATGTGAGAGGGTTTGTTGGAGGATTTATTTGAATCAGATTGTCTGGGTTTGTGAGGTTGCTGTTTGAATTAGTCCCATGTGGTGATTGTCTATTTAAGGATGTGATAGCCATATTAATAGGTCTACCAGGGCATCTGTGAACTTTATTCTTTTTAATACCACAGTGTATGCATATTCTTGCTGCACAATCTTTAATAAGGTGTGTTCTTTGAAGGCAAAAGAAACATTGTGGCTGTACTCCCCTGAAGGTCAAAACCATAGGAGAGCCTCTTGCAGTAATAATGGTGGGTATGTCAGTGGGTATAATGTTTTTCTTTAAAGTAAGTGTGAAGATAACTGTATTGGACAGGATTTGATCTTCGAAGTGAGGGTTTAATAGGTGTTTAAATTTGCTAACTGAACCATAATTAATAAGGATGTCTTGTAGTTCTTGTTCTTTCAAGTGGGCAAAGCAGTTTTGAATTCTGCCGGATAGTGTAACTGGACGGTTCATATCTATGGAGCAAATTATATAATTTCCCAAAGATCGATAGTTATTTTTAAAGTTCATACGGTCCGCCCACGTTTTAAACTCAACAATAACATAGCGGTCATTGGGATGATTAATGATCATGTGAATGCCTCTGCCTAATTGATTTTGATTGATTAGGCTGTATAATTGTTCTAGAAGGAACTTATATAACGCACAATGTTGATTTGTTATGGCTAAGATTAACGACTTATGACTGTAGTAGTTTGTAAATGATTTATACAGAGTGTTGGGAATCGTTTTGTTGAACTCGTTATTTATTTTTAGGAACATGTCATCATTAAGATCATTTATATTAAATGAGACATTTTCCAGAGTGTTTGATTCTTGTTCTGTGTCTAATTCTGAGATATTCAAATATAGTTCATTGAAATTATCAGCCTTAATATTTTCGGAGATGCTCTCAGAATTTTTAGACCTTACGATATTTGCGTACGTAGTGGAATTTTTCAATATTGGAATTGAGGAAATTGGTTTAGATTGCAAGTTGGCTGATGTAGCAATGGATTGTTCTGTGCTATAACCTTTGTTTGTTTTGGAATGAGGTTTATTAGTTTTAAAATTTATTTCTTCTTTTTGATTTTTAAATTTACTGTTGACAAACTGTAATGTGACAGTGCTGGTTTTGTCGACCTCTGGTGGAAAAGTTTTAACTTTAAAAAATTCACCCAAATCATCTTGTTGGAAATTTTGTCTATTATTTTCAGATATGGTTTTCGGGGTATTATTGGGCAAAGAAAATTGCTCATTAGAGTCTTCTGAGGGAGCGTGAAGTCTTCGGAGAGGAGATGATTGGTTTTTGCTTGTATTGTTAAGGATTTCAATAGTTTCGCTTGATGAGATATTTATGCTATTGTTTATATTAGGGGTAAGTTGAATATTTTCTAAACTTTTGTTGATATTTGCGATGGTGTTTTCATTTGATTTATTGGTTTGTGGGTTTTTATTTGTAGTAGAAGTTAATTTAGTTGCATTTAGATTAGATCTAAGGTTATAATATTTACGACCGATGGCTGCATTGCTAGATTGAATGCTGAGATCGGGGTTAACATTAATTTGAGAGTTATCGATTATATTATCACTTTCCATAATATATAATGTTTAAAACCGACTTACCTTGAATAAAAGACGTAAAGATAAGGGGACAATTGTCCCTCTCTTCTTGAAACTGAATCGCTAAAGGACGCTTTTAATAAGACCAGTTGCAAAGATGGCTGCCAAAAGCGGAAGTCAACAGTAAAGAATGTTGTTGATAAAACAAAAAAACGTTGTCATGGAATATCTTAATAATGGAATTAGAAAAATAATTAAGAGATGAAATTGCTATTTGTGAATTTGGATTGAAAAGAGAAATGAAAGAAGACATAGACCTGTGAAATTTTCATATTATAAATTTTATTTACTTAACTTGCAAGCATTCAAATGAAAATGTAGTATTGTGAGATTATATTTGATTTATAGAAATATATATTTTAAGGTTGTAAATACACTAAATAGATTCAACACAGAGAGTTATCATGGATTAGTAACATGTATGTAAAATACATGTTAATGCAAAGCTGAGAAAACAAAAACTGTAAATAACAGTTGATATTTTTAATCTTTACAAATATTCCAGTGATTTTAAATTTGTACTTGAAATTTATTTTAAAATATTAACAGATCTTGACGATAATTTAGGATAAATGAATTCCAACAAAAATATTGTTTATATTCTTCAAGGATAGCTATATGAATAGCCAGCATTAAAAACATTAATTTTTCAATAAATTTTTGCTTAAGATATGGCAACGTATAAAAAAATATGAAAATATTTTTAAATAATGCTTTTAAAAATATAATAATATCTGGAATTCTGCAACATTCTGCAAAATGATATAAATGAAATTAATGCTGATATAAAGAAATATAAATAAAAATTAGCCGTGATAGCTTTAGAAGACAAAAGTTTCATATGAGTATTGAATGTCTTTAAAAAAATTTAACTTTATTTAAATATTTCAAATACTTTCAACTGTTAGGAATATCACACAGGTATTATTCTCCTCTTTTCTTCAGGTGTTGCTGGCAGGATGGCTCAGTTGGTTAGAGCGTTACCTTAAAAATTCAATACTCAAGAATTTAAAGGTCCAGGTTCAATTCCCATGCTATCACTGTCAACTGATCAGGCCAGCAACACCTGAAGAAGAGGGGAGAATAATATCAGCCAAAATGTTGTGCATATACTAACCTGTTGAATGGATTTGGAATATTTTAAATTTTCAATACTCATATTAGATTATAGAAATAGTTCAGCATATAAATACAACTAAAACACCATCATCATGAACCTTTAGGAAAATAAAGGTTTCAAAAGTTTTATATTTGATATTGGAAGGAAGTTATTTCAGCAATAAGAAAAAAATATAATGCTGTCATTTAAAAAACATGATCATAAAAAAAAAAAGAGTCCACAATTTCCTCTAAAATATCAAATACTTTAAATGGAGAGAGAAAAAGTACAACCAAATTAATCCAGAATGATAAAACTTTCACAAATGATAGACTGATATCTTAAAGAACCAGGTGAAGAATGGCGGAAATTGTTGCCTAAATTATATTACAAATGTTTAAATGATAATTATGTATCAGATTATCAAACATTGCAGTAATGACATTGATATTTGAAAAAGAGGAAGATACTGAAAGTTAACAATCTTATCATTGCTTTATCTGGTCTATGTAAGATATTCACAGGAGTTATTATAATTCATCTATAGAAAACTTTGGACTCAAAGCAAGATAAATTTAAATAAGATAAATTTAAACACTGATTATATAATGCAATGATTACATCCACATATTTATTAAAAGAAGTTGTAGCAAAAAACACAATGAGTTTGAGTTGCTAAGCATATGGCTTTAAAAACATTTTCATTGTTATTAAGCTTTGGACCAACAAGATATAAATCCAAGATATTGTAAAATTCTGGAAAATGTCTATCAAAATTTAATAGCAAATAAGACAATGTTAATAAAAAAAAATAGAATCTATCAATGCCAGAGATTAAACTCTATAGAAAAAACCCATCAACTTAAAAAATGTCTTCTTATTATTCAGCCATAAACAGGTCCATCAAAATTTTATAATAATCAAGGATTTTCCAGAGCAGTATTCTCACCTTCAACTGGAACAGGAACCTGTCCATTCAGATCATTTAAAATAATATATATTGATGCATGCATGCTAATTGTTATACTATAGCATAAAAGAATAACACTAAACATATCATGCATGAACATTCCTCCAGGTAAAATAATAATTAATAGACTAAACTTAGAATTTGCATCTTTGATACATCCTATAATTCTAATAGGAGACTTTAATATGTCATACAATAAATTTGTAAAAACTAATTACATCTGCTGGCATTCCCTCTCATGTCTGTAGAAGGATTTTTTCCACAGAATCCTATCTCCTTCAACAATGACAGATACTTGTCTTTAATTGATCTTGTTTTTTATTCACCAGCAGTGCATCATATGATTAGCATATCATTCAAAAACTCATCTTTTTCAGATTAGTCTGCTGTGATGGACTTTTTTAAAAATGATTTCTCATCCCTATGATCACAACCAGTCCCAAAGAAGTCTAAAGAATAACTCAGAAATATGCATACCATTATTCAAAATTTGTGACTTGAAAATGAACCCTGTTCAAACATGGATTGCATTTGTGAACATAATTTTATATACAGTTGATATAATGACAAGAAACCAACCCCCCCCCCCAGGTTTTAGCACTTACAGGTGAATTGCACAAAAGAATTACACTTAGTATTACCATGGCAGAGAACTATACAAAAGTAATAGTCCTGAGGAAAGCATATTGGTCAGCTTGTGACTCACTCAAATAATACCTGGTGATAAAGATACCTGAATCAAACCCATATGTGGTCTAGGCAATATATTCATTGGGCACTGGGGCAAGCTACACTAAATCATGTTCTGACCAGCTGTCAAAATAGAAGGGCGAATTATTGCTGGTGACAACATGCTAGAGTCACTTTATTCATATTACAAAAATAATTTGCGCAAAGAGAAAAAATTTAACCCTTCATAAAACTTTCTGGGTTTACCAGAAGACAATATAACTTTGTACTAAGAGTGTTTGAAGAAAAAACTTGCTTCAGTGCAAAACTCATGTCATCCAGGGATATATGGAATGCCTTGTTTTGTATACAGACTTTTAAATCAATTTATAGAAAAATACCTGACAAATTTAGCTAATAAGAGAATCTATAATATATATTGACTTCATCTCATCTCACTGATTTCATTTGTTAAAAAGAAAAAACATATAACCACATTCCAAAACCTCAGGCCCATATCAATGAGCCCACTTGGGATTAAGATTGTGGAATCTGTGATTAAAAATAGAATTGTACCTTATATTTTGCCATTGATGTCAAAAACTCCATTTGCAAAGAAAGGCTTATCAAATGAGCAGGCTGTATTTTTATATAAAACAGAAATAAAAAAATCTGGATCAGTTTTAGCTGATCATCAAATCAGTATTTGATATGATACCAATTGATATTTTAATTAATGCATTAGAAGATACATCAATACTCAGGGCATTAATCTACTTGATTATGAATCTTTTTCTAAGTTGAGAAATTCAGATACCTCTTAGTGGGAAGAGTTCCCCATCATTCATTTCATTTAACTCTATGCTACATGGTTCACCATAAAGTGCTCTTTTATTCACATTTTATATCGATTTTCTCCTTAAAGCAATTGAAAATGAGATGATTGGAATATTTATACCTAGAATAAAGGCAAATATTTCATGTATTGCATACATGGATGACATAATCTTTCTACCAACTAAAAAACAGATACCAAAACTAATAAAAATTATAAATAATTACTCAGGTGAATATAAACTGAAGTTCAATTTAGAAAAGTTCAGTGCATGGTCTATGTACTCTAGATGCCAACATGAATAATACTTCAAATAAAAACCTAGCTTGTTTGTGGGATTTCTTATTTTTCATTTGGGAAACTCTGAAATACAATTGCAGATACAGGGAAAACTAATGAATAAAGTTGAGAATATAATTAATTGTCTTTCAAATCATATTTATCACTCTATGCCAAGGTGGCCCTTTGCAATATACTAATAATGACATAGGTCACATACTATACCCCTATAATAATATACACAAAAGCTTTTGCATTTAAAATTTACTCAATGTGTAGGAAAATTGTTGGAGAGTGAGGGTGGCATCAATATCCCTAAGTAAGATTCTGTACTCTTTATAATCAAAATGGATTGGGTTATATTCTATAAAAAAAATTCCAAATTCAAAAAAATACTTGATCATAATTATATCACTACATGAAAAGATATTTTTATATCTAGAAATAGTTTTTAAAATTACATAGACATGCTGCATGCAATTACTGTAATAAGTTACTTTCTCTTTTATTATGCATTCCCAATTTAATATATTGCTCTCCCAAGAATAAAATTAAATACTGGGATATATATTTAGATGACTGCAAGAATGAAATATTAATATTAATATTTAAAAAAGGTGATAAAGAAGATATTAGCCTTTTATCAGTTTTATACAAAAATTTTACCAACTCGTCTACAGCGGACATTGGATTTCCACCAACCAAGAGAACAAGCTGGATTTAAAAGTGGTTTTAGTACAGTAGATCATATTCAGGTATTGAGAGAAGTTATAGAAAGGGCAAATGAATATGAGTTGCCATTATGCTTTGGGTTTGTAAATTATGAAAAGGCATTTGATTCTATAAACATTTCTTCAGTGATTAAAGCATTAGATCATCAAGGTATAGATCCAGGATATTGGCATATTTTAAAGAATATTTATAAAAATGCAACAGCAACAATTAGATTACATAATGATACTAATAAAGACAACATTGAGATGGGTTTAAGACAGGGTGACTCCATATCTCCAAAACTTTTTATAGCCATGCTGAAAGAAGTATTTTGTGGATTAATATGAGAAGCTAAAGGATTGAAAGTAAATGGAGATTTAAGATGATGTAGTTGCTTTTTGCAAATAATGTTTTAGAGTTGCAGTAAATGTTGCAGGAGTTTTCAGATGAAAGTAGGACTAAAGATACATGTTAAAAAGACTAAAGTAATATTTAATGGATTTTCTCAAAATATGAAAATAAAGATTGATTACGGTGAGTTAGAATAAATTAACAGCTACAAATACCTTGGTCAGATTATTAATACAGATGGAAACATAATGGATGAAATTAATCATAGAATTAAACTTGATTGGAGTGCTTTTGGTAGAAATAATTTGATACTAAAAGGAAATATGTCAATATCTTTGAAACGGAAGGTTTTTAATAAATGTATTTTATCAATTCTTACTTATGGATCTAAAACTTGGACACTTGATAGAAAAGAAATAAAGAGATTTTAGACCACTCAAAGAAGTATCGAGAGATGCGTATTGGGAGTAACAAGAAGAGATCAAAAACACAATATATAGGTAAGAGAACAAACAGGTGTTACTAACCTCATTGAAAAAATTAAAAGACTGAAATGGAGTTGGGTTGGACATATTTCTAGAAGACATGATAATAGATGGACAATTAAAATCTTAAATTGGATTCCAAGAGATTTAATGACCCAGAAGGAGGCCACATGTGAGATGGATGGATGAAATAAGAAAATGTGCAGCGGTGTTGTGGAGAAGAGAAGCTAAAGATCGGAGATGAATTAAACTTGGAAAGACCATCCTTCATTGGATTGATAATGGTTGGTGCTGATGATGATGATGATAATATTCAATCCATGATTCCCCAATCCAATGATAATAGCAAACCCTTTATAACAGAACCAATAAGCAGTTGACTAAAAAATTCAAATACTGGTTGTTAGAACTAAAGTACTATGATTTTCTCTTAAAACTTAATCTTAAAACACTTCCCACACTTTATTTCTACAGATATAAAAGGAATTGCACTAACTTTAAAAACATATGCAAACTATGCCAGAGAGAGTCAAAAACATAATCCACATTTTCTATTCATGTGCCCAATGTTTAATAATATCCAGTGGGATATCCCCAAAATATTTAAAAAGAAAATTTTTAACATACATACACTTCTCAATATATTTAAAAAATGTATTTATGTACACATTTGAGCCAACACATTTACACTATTCTCATTATGGTGTTCTAGATGTACATTTATGTATAATTCAAATACAAGAAGACACACCCTAATACATTTAGGAACAAAATGGTTATTATACACATAAAGGATGTGACTTTGCTCAAATTTATGACATGACTCACTATTATAAAGAGATAACTAGATAAATGAAAGCAAAGAAGACAATAATACAGAAAAGATGTAAATCCTATGAAGCAGTCAGAAAATGCTAAGCTGCTTTCAAGATTGTATTTTTTTCTGTTATACATAGATAAATTTGTAATTTTTCTCATCTCCAGTATGAGTTAAAAATATAGAATATATAATCTAGTATGAGTTAAAAATATAGAATATATAATCTAAACCACATATCTCCTTTGTTTAAAACCTCATAGTTTTTTTTTTTTAGTCCATCCTATATATATGGTATTAAGTACTGTTTTATAAACTTATAGCTCAATAAAACCTTTTGAAACTAAAATTTAGCAGCAGTGATTAGGTAACATATTTTTGGTAAAATTTGAAATTTGTAATCTTTCATTTATTCATTTAAAATTGATGTCAATTTTAATATTTTCTAAACTCTAAATGTTTTTTTCCCCTGTATTATGCTATCATTCTTATGTTAACTTACTGATCTATTTTACCCCCATACTTTTATTTGAAATTTGTTTCAATCTTTTATTTGTTAATTGTATTGGTTTGGGGGACTTTCAATAAAATTTGAAACAGTTTCATAGGCACTTTCAAGGTAATATCAAAAATTGTTTATTTCTTGCATATGCGATGTGATGTATTTAGCTTCTCCTTAAACGAAGTCAAGAATATCTCAGCAATTATGCCCAGATAAACCTGTTAGCCACTTTATTTTCCATTCCCCACTCTTAAGTCTTCTCATATTCTGCCCCATCCCATTTACACAACATAATCTTTATCAACTCTATGGCCTTTATATCTAAATACCCCTTATCTCTTTGTAAACCCAACATAAAAACTAATAACTCAGTTTCTGTATAGTCACTTTGTTCATGTCTATTCTCCCATAACTTAAATCTGTACCCTTTCTGCTTTCAAGCATTTACATTCAATCAACAGATGCCTAATATTTTCTATACTTTCCTTACACAATTTGCACACTAAATCATCCATAGTTTTCCATTTACATGTGTATTCTCTTGTTGCTAAAGATCCCGTTTGAGTCTTAAACAATAAACTACTTTTCTTACTATTATCATAAATTAACTCACATCCAATATTCTGTTTACTTCTATATATATTTAAACTCTTCTTACCCTCCATACTAATATCGAATTTTACATGCATATTCTTGAGGTTAAAGCCTTAGTAAATATTACTTACATAATCAATGTGCATTTAAATATATTAGATAAGTTATGGAATTAACATTATTGAGTTAAAACAGGGCTTGATATTTAGGTTAAGTTCATTGTTAACTCTATTGACATTTACATTTGGACAAAAATATCCAGCTTTTGTAATCTTAAAAATGAAAAGATTGCAGTTCATAATGAGCAACCTGGAGAAGTTTTAAAATAAAGTGATGATATTGAATTTTGGGACCAAAAATAACTAGAATTTTATAATAAAAAATTGTTTATGTTTAAGTGCTATAAATGTAATCTCCTTCAAAGTACAGTCCATTTAATACATCAGTCTAAATGTATTTTTCGCTTTTCAAAGTAGTCTGAAAACACTTACAAAGTAATGTTTTGTAATGCCTGAATCACTTTTTTTCCATCACTTCTAAGTCTGCAAAAAAAATTTTTGAGTCATTTTTTTATTTGAGAGAATAAAAAGAAATCAAATATGACTGATAGATAAACTGGGTCATGTTGAATTTAATTTAAAATTGTTTCATACTCAAGACTGCTCACAGAGGAACTGTCATTGTGAAGCTTGCACTCCTAACTTTGCCACAAAATGGGATGTTTACATTTTCCAGCATCACACAAACAGTTCAGAACTTATAGATAAAATGTCGGACTGTTAATGACTAATTTTGAGAGAAAAAATGTTTGTGTCAATAAAAAAAATATCATTATGCACTTTACTCACCACAGATTTTGGAATATGGTGAATTTGTCAATTTTATTAATCATTTATAAACTTGTATTTTCCTCAGAACAGCTTTCTTGTAATCTATTTCAAGCAATAAAACTGTTTTCCTGCCATTTTCCTAAAAGAAAACAAATTTTCACATTATTCTTTCTTTTCCACCCTTACAAAAAGTCACCAAATATATTAAACACACTTTACAAAAAAATGTGCTACATGGAACCATGATTTTACATGGTAACATTATTTGACAGATCCTTACAAGAAATTCATTTACCAGAGAACAATTCCAATTATCTTGGGGTTCCCCCTTGTATAGGCTCATAAGATTGTGCTACCTAATCTTATAGATGCTTCTATTATTTAAATTTTTATAAGTAAAGAGAATTGACAAGATTGCAACCATTGTTGTGGAATTTCATTATACTTTAAAAGATGTTATTGAATGTTGCTTTCAGTCATAGGTGGATATTATCAAAGATTCAATGTTGTTTTAAAGAATCAAGAAAGTCATGGTTTTTGTTGACAGATAAATGCAAGATAATGGGAACAAAAAAAGATCTATATATTACTTTTATTGATTTGGTCAAAGCATTTGACTCAGTTAATCAGTTAAGCTTGTGTCAATGTTTAAAATCATATGACAAGAAGTGTTACTACTACAAATGGAAAATCTGAGCCATTTGAAATGCAAGTGGGTGTTTGACAAAGATGTGCCCTTTCTTCAACACTATTTTTAATTTTATGGTAGCAATCTTTGGAATCATTTGTCAATGCTTAATGAACATAAATTTATTGATCATTTGAAAGGAAAAATAAGAACTTTATCCTCTTTGTTTCTGGATTTATGGTGTCTGATGATTACATTAACATTGTCTACAGAATGTATTTAATGCTTTAAATGCAACATGTAAAGACTTTGTTTTAATAATTAATATTCAAAAAAATTCAAGTATTTCATTATTCAGTAAAAGAAAAAAAGTATATGGTTATCTACTTGAGAACATAAACCAATTTAAATATTCCGGTAGCTTTTTAAGTAGAAAGATGGACTTAGATGCTGAAGTTTAACCCTGACTCCAATATGGTTTGCTGCTCTTAATAAATTAAAAGAGTATTTTATTGTAGTAAAATAACTACTGTAATTGAAATTGTTGATATATAATTGTTATTTAGCCTAAATTATTGTATAGGAGTAATAGACTTCATCTTGACAAAAACTTTAGAGTTCAATTTCATTCCACTGTAGGTTAAAGTCCTACAGTTTGAACTATATTCATCAATAGAAGTTTAAAATACATACATCAAAAGGAAAAGGTAAAGCTTAATGAGTAGTTACCCATAAAACAAAAACGATTCTTTGCAAAGGTTAGTCAAGGTTGCAAAGAATTTTTATATTTTTCCTTGCTTGCTTTCTATTTTCCAATCAAGAATAGAATAATAAGATATCAATTTTATAAATTAATATTGCATGACAAATTAGGTTAATTATGAATTTATTTGCTTCAACTACATAAAAAAAATGTTCAGCTTTATTGGAAAGATAAACATTTAAACTTTCCAACAGCCTTTCGTAGAATAATAATAAAGGAGAAAGCATTTCTCACCAAGCTTTCCAATTGCAGTATGGTGAAAGTTTCAAATCGTCTAACTCTGTTTTAACATTTAGTTAAAAATAGCTAGATACTCGTGTATCTATAATGGATAGCTTGCCTGATTGATTATGGGACAGCTACTTATGGATAAAAATTTACGCCTAAATTGAACTTTTAATTAAGGTTTGATTGGCCAGAAATCAAACCCATTTCATACCCGCATGCGCAGATGCGCTATCTTTACACCACGAGCACTTATAGCGCTATTACTGATTTATATCTCAAACAATAAACGTAGAGGGTTAATGCACTAACTCTTTATTAAGAATCTTTTGTGTGTGTATGTAAATATATAGGGAAAAAGGTGTGTGTGTTATCTTATTACTTTATTTATCTTTAAGTAAAAAAAATAATATTTTTTTGTTGTTTAATTAGAATTTTTTTAAAAAAACTACTTTTATGTTAGAATTTAAATCTCTGAATAATTTCGTTTATCTACTAACTATAACTATTTCGAGTAAAAGACTTTCTAATTTATTTTTGACATGTGACCTTTTGTATTGAACAACTATTAAACATTCTAATTTAGATGAAATTTGCCAAAATAACCTGTGATTTGGCATGTTGTTTTTAACCCGCTGTTTTCCTAACTCTGATTCTAACTTTTAACTTTGACCTTTCTCCAGTTCTTGTTAGTTATTACGGATCGAAAAACATTAATCATTTTCTGCATCATTAATGGCAACTGGTTGTTTTCTCCTAGAAAACCAAATTTATTCTATTTTGAAGAACAAATGGATTTAAGTAGATGCTGAAGTTTAGTAGTTAGGAAATACTGCAGGCAGCCTCAAAAGATGAAATAACTAAGCAAAAACCAAACTATTCCAATGGCCGATTGCAATTGCTTATGACCGCCTTAACACTCTTGTTCTTGTATCTTAATAATAATAAAAAAAGACAAAACAGTCGTTAAATGGTCTACCACAGGATTTTTAAAGACCACTCCAACAATCTCTATTAGAGATTGCAATACTATTTAGGTTTAACAATTATCAGATAGTTGATGGGGGTGGGTATTTTTTTTCTTGTTTTATTCTCTAGTAATAATATTAGATAGTTAGCTCGATTGTCTGGGACTGTTACAAAATAAAAATCATAAACATGTTCAAAAATTTTTCAATTTAATTCAAACCGTTCTTGTATCTTAATATTTAGAGCTATACAATAAACTTTAGTAAACCCTTTTACATATTATTAAAAAAACCCAGTTATGGAACATATTTTTCTGATAATTTTTTGATTATATATATTCTGTATAAATATACACACATTTTTGTTCTTCTTAAATAAATATTTTCTTCCTCTCTCTATCTCCCTCCCTCCCTCTCTACCTCCCCCTTCTTACTCCTCTCTTTTCCTTTCCTCAATCCTCTCCCTAGATATATACTAATATTAATATATGTAGTATCATTGTTTGCTTTTTTAGAATTTTTAATAGCCAAGTCTCTTGGTTGTTTTTCTTATTGAGCATGAAGTTCTCTAAAATGTTCACCAGCTAAAGTATTCACAAGTTTGAATACTTATTTCGTCTCTTTTTAATATCCAACTTTTATATCCTTAGAGAGTCATAAGATACTTTAAACAATTCTGATTTTTATTTTCAAACATATACCTCTATATTTAAAAATCCAATATATCCAATAAATTTTTTTTAATATTTTGACTAACATAGAATTAAATGAACTAAACTTTATTTTACATAGAAAGCCAATTCATAGATGATGCAACACCTTCTCCATAACCAAAATATCAAATTTTTGATTCAGCACCACTTGTAAGCATTTATTTTTATTTTTAAAAAAGCATATTAAAGATGTTTACATTTATTTGTTGTCGTTTTTAAATTTGGATTTATACAATCATGAACAGTATTAACAACAAACGAAACCCTCCCGCCTGTCTTAGGCTAAAGATGCTAAATAATTATATTGGGTTTTTTTCTAGCTAGAAATTTCAAGTAGTTGATATTGTATAACTATATAACAACTTAAGATTAGAAAAGTAAGCAATTTTAAAAATAAACTAAAAATATTAATGTTCTCATATCAGAACTTAAGAGGAATTAAAAAATAAAATTTAAATCCATTTAAATGATGTATGATATGTGTTATGTATATATGTTTAAACAGTTAGCAGTGTTTAATATTTTTTTTCCATTTTAGCCATTAGCATTTAACATTATTAAACATATATATATATATATCATGCACTCTTTCTTTATTTATATTTTTTCTTTCTATAGATATATGTATAATAACAGTAATTAACAACATATGTGATTACAAATAAAATAGTAAGATTTTAACTATGAGCATCTACAATTAATATACAATATCTTGTGGTAAAAAATGATTTAGTTATTTAGCCATTGCTTTAATTTCTGAGAATAAAAATTACAATATTATCATTACTTATTTGATTATTTATATGTAAATATTCACACACCCATTTTCTTTTTATTTACATGGGGTTTTTTTTTTTCATTTTATCTCTATATATATTTATATAATATATTAACAGTATTTATTTACTCCCTCTATAGAAATTTATAGAACCTTAGATTTTATAAAAGGTATTATTAAAGAAAATCAATTACCTCTTGCAAAACATGTTTTTGACAGTCAATTCTGACATCATTGAGCTGTTTTAAACACCATTTGAGAATACATCAAATGCAATAATAAAGGATGCTTTAGATAAATTATTACTAAAATGCACATTCAAACTTTGATATCAAGCTTCATGTGAACTGGTGTGTTTGATGTGATTTTAAATGGTATCCAAAGCAGCTGATGACATCAGATTTTATTGTCAGAAATATATCCTGCAAGATATTAGTTGACTTTTCATCAAATATAGCCATATATAAGATTAAGTTTTTATAAATTTTTATAGAAACCATAAATATATAAAGCTAATATATCACATATTTATGAGATATTTAATCAAATATATATCTATATATTAAATATATATGTGCATTTGTAGGTTTCTGTTTACATCTTAAACCTTAAACAATAAAGATTCTAGACATTTAAAATTTGGTAGTCATTGTCAGACTGAGCATTTAAGGTTTTTATATCTGGCTAATGAATTTGTTCAAATAGAAATTTGAATTCTACATTAAGGTTTTCTCTGTTGTTTTTCAGTGTGAATTAATTTTTAAAAATATTCAATGATAAAATTTGGAATAAATTGTTCTAGTTATCTGTTAAATGGCAATTCATTATTATTATTTTCATGATATTTAAATAGTATATATATAAGGGTGTCTTCTCAATCTGGCATTATAAGTTTAACACAAACTTTATACTTATAATAATCATTATGAGTCTAAACAAGAGAAAGAATAAATCTGAATAATTCCTCTCATAGAAAGTGAAAAAGACATCACAAAATTCAGTCCTAAAAAATTCTGTTATTTAGAACAAAGTTTCATTGTCAGACATGTTGCATAGTTTATAGAAACAATCTTCATAGGTGTTTATTGATTTAGATAAAACATGTAAATTTGTATATTAAGAACATTAATGATGAACCTATAGAGAAAGCTCTGTAAATAAAGGCTTAAATTTGTCTTTTTTTTTATGCTGCTAGACTTATGAATCATCTTAAATTTATATATAAATAAGTCACGGTAATCTCTAATTTTAAAAAAAAAAACCATTAAATAAAAAATAAATTGCAGAAATGCTTTTAAATATCATGTAAAATGGTTGGCTTAAGTTTTTAAAAAAAAAAACAAGGGGATGCTAAATTATGTAAATAAATTAATGATAATTATAAAAATAGTAGACAGTATAGACAATAAATGGTATTAATAATTGGATATATTAAGCAAGAGATCAAAAACTTTAAAGAAAATTTAAATACTGTCAATAGTAATAGAATATGGATTTCAAAACCATATCATGTAAAAGTAATAATAAATGATATTTGTTCTGCATATTAGTAAGTTGCATATAGTATATTACTTAGTAAATTGACTATTTAATAATTCAAAAGATAGCATTTTTAAAAAGCACAAAAATAACGTAATGTATATAATTATTTCTTTTTTTAGATAATTGGTGAGGCTTGGTATTTATTAAAAAAGATTTAAAGAATATCAATTATTATATAAGAGGGTTAAAGCAAAGCAAACTAAATATTGCTCAAACATTTTTTTGCAATTAATGATAATAAACTTAAAAGTAAGGTCAGTTTGTATTTGACTCGAATAAAACAAAATTTTAAATGAAAAAAAAAAAAAAATTAACAGAAAAAGTAATTTGCTTAATAAACAAAATGTGAATGTAAAAATTCATGAAATAATGAATAATATAAAATAATTTATTATGGTATATATTAATAAGTAAAAGCAGTTGATAGCAATTATGCAATAGTAATTAAAACCATTTCTGCAATTTATTTATTTAATGTTTTAAAAACGTAAAGGCTTACTGTTAATTTATTTACGTATTGCATACATTGTTTAGGATTTATATTCTTATTACATACTTATATATATATATTTGTGTATGAAAAAGTTAAATTCTCTGGGTAAAGGTAGAATGGCTAATTAGCACTAAATTGATTGCTATACCAAGATGATAACATTGATCATCATCATCGAATTTTCCATTGATTATTTGCCTCACAATTAATGTTTTATGCCGGCATTTTAATTGTAGACTGGTATTAAAAGCTTTATTAAGCCCTTTACATCATATGTATATATATATTAATACACATTTTAACTGCAAAAAGAGGGGGATTCTTCTTTGATGTCTTTAAAACAAAGCAAAAACAATTCCCAATGTTTCCATATGCACACTTGGCATTGCAGCTGTTATTGCCACATAATTAATTATTCATATAATAAAATAATGTAAATTAAGTGTCTGCCAGCAGTCAGTATAGTAAATTTATTGGTTTCTACATCTCACACCATGACCTTACAGTTTTTAACTGACTGAAACATTAATTGGGATTACTTTGATGGCAGATTGAATGTATGAATCTATGTGTGAATGGCCAGTATTTTTTATATTTATAATCAAGACAGACAAAATTAAGTTAGGATTCTAACTCACAGATACCTGTAAATTAGCAGAGGTAGCAATTGGTATCTGAAATCAAAGGTTGGTGAGATTTTCTGATTACAGACTTAAGACTACCATTTAATAAAAAATTTTTAATTACTACTCATGATCAAATCGCATCAATTGAAAGAACTATCTAATAATAAGTGGAATAATATTGGACATTGTGAAATTAGAAGAAAAGATGGAGAGTCAATTAGTTTAAAAAAAAAAAAACAGACATGAATTTTTTTACAAAGTCCCAAATATTGGAAGGACAAGTGGAGTTGGATTCTTTGAAAATAAAAGTGACACTATAGAGATTGATAGTTCGTCAAATAAAATGACAAATTTTTTTATTCATTTTATTAGAATGAACGCTTAGCAATTATTATTATATAATCTGACGTATAATCTTTTAAATTAATCACATTCTGCATTATATAAATTATAGAAACAATTTATTATAATATAAGTGACATTCAAAATCATTGTTATAAGTAGACTTTTTTTTTTAATTTTGATTTTTACTGCCAGTATAATTTATAGTTAAAGAATAAAAAATGCTTGAAATAATTCAGCTTATTTACTATATACTCAAAATTTCTACAAAGTAGGAGAAAATACTAAATGAATTTTGATTATCTTAAACAAATAGTGATGACAATTTGAGAAGTGTTTTCAGATAAAAATGCACACAGAAGGATCTTCTTGTAATGTTTTAGATCATCCCCGCTTTCAATGCTAATAAAATTTGAGCCACACGGTTGAAAAATTTATGAAGCGACTACTATTAAAAAGTTTGATTAGTTATAGATTGATATCATGAATTTTAATTTTTAAAATAAGGTAGATTTTGTCCTAAGTCAAAATCAGTAATTAATATTTATTTATTTATTAGAAATTTAAAAATATATCGTTTGAACAAAAGGAAACAACTCGAAATAACAAATAGAAAACTGCATTTAATATATAGTGGTACGAACTCAGACTTTCATACGACCCTCAACTCTCCAAGCCATCTCATATTGCTGACCCACTTGATCACACACATGTTGAAAAGATAAATAATCACCAATATTCGTATTTCATGTTAAGCCAGCAATCATCAGTTGGTCCAGATTATCTCCACACATATATACAATCAGTGCTCAGCTTTATATTAAGATAGCCAATCTTCATACTTTAATGGACAGGCTTCAAACTACTCCAACCCACAACTCTTCAGCCATCCATTTCATTGAAAATCTGATGATGGAATGTTCAAAGTTCACATTAGTGCCAAAATTGTCATCCTACCCACGTTGACCGTTAGTCATTCTGACCCCTCATGTACTGGAAAACAATCCATTTACATACAAATGCGAGGGATGGGCAGACCTTTAACGCACTATGTTTAAATATGTAATTTAATACGCTGTACAGGCTTTCACACACCTGCGCATATATAATGTAATAAAAGATTGACAAAGATTCATTTTAATATAATTTTATTCTATAGTTCAAAATATTATTCAGTTCTATTTTATTATGAAACTTGAAACTTTTATTTATTCGTTTGTTTATTAATGAAAGTTAATGGTCACATGATATTTGATATAGTATAATCTTTTTATAAAGTAATTATTAAACATCTAAATAAAAAAAACGTTTAACTTTTAAAAATAAACAAACATGAAATCCCTTCTTTTTTTTTAAAATGAACATCCATCCACACGATAATTTCCAAGATTCTTCTCTTAAATACCTCAAAAATCATGCAAGTGATATTTGAAAAGTTAAGTCAATATACAAACGACAAATAGCCCAAGAATTAATAGTTGATCAACATTCATGTTTCATTAGAAATCAAAACTAAGCAATTGTTTGGGATACTGAACAAAGTAGGATGGTTGAAGACCTAGAAATTGAGTGCTTAAGATGAATGGATGAGATAAGAAAGTTTATTGGAAAGGAGCTGCTATGGATCCAAAAAAACTGAATTAAATTTGAAAAAAAAGTTAATCCTGAAGTGCCATTATTGACGTGAAAATCATACAATCCAGAGTTTGAACCTCTACAAGATCAGTTGTTGAAATTAATGATGAAACATTCTTGCTTCATTCAGAATCAGATCTGAATTTATGCATAAAGAAATTTATGCAGTTTTTAAAGATGTTAAACTTTTTATTATACATCAATAATTTGAAATTCATGAAATGTATATGGAAAATATTGAAATCAGTTTCACTTCTGCTCAGCCTACTAATGGAATCCATGGGTGGCAGATAGTGAATGTGAAGATTAACTGCAAATAACAAATAAACAATGCCTAATCAAGAATGCCCCTGTTGTTTGCAAGATTAATATTAGATCTTCATACTAGGCATTATTTTTAATGTAAACAGTCTTCTCTTACTCCCTCTTTTTCTTCTTAAGTCCTTTAAATTAGTGTAGAATCCCATCAGCATGAGTCCACCATGCCATGAATTATCTCTTTATATTAAATGTGACAAAGTGATTTTCTGTTTGTACACACAGCATTTTTGACTCCAAATCCCTTTTGATTTTTTTTTTAGCTCAAGTCCTCAAGAATTAAGGAAAAGCTATGGGGGCAGGTTTCAAAGACTGGTAATCATAATTTTTGCTTGTGGCAGTAGAATCATTGATGAATTAGGTACTAGTCTTATAGCTAAAGATGCTGCTGTATGGCGCCGTTTTCTCGCTAAAACACCTAAAAATGCCGTTTCCGCAGCCGACACGTTTGAACCCGCATTTTCTATAATACAACTTTTTTGTCATGCTACAGTTTGCAGGCTGCTATGTCACGTCACAGTACAGCATGTATGTCACATCACAGCAAATACATTTTCTGAATTCGCACAGTTTATAAAATGGTTACGGTTTGGTGAGAGGGTGTGTTTTTTGAATTGGATGGAAATGTTTTTTTCATTTGATTTTTTTTTATTTTAAAGTATTGAAATGTTCAGATTTTGTAAAGTAATAATTATCAGACTTTTTACACAGTACTGTATTGAAGTTTTAATTGTGAAAATGTTGACAAGATATATGTGTAAAGTGAGTTGGAATTAGGTAACGTGTCAAGTAACATACTGTTCGTAACATTCCACGAGACAAACAAGATTCTACCATGTGTATATTTTTGAAGTAAAAAAGAGCAGTAACACAAAAATATCCAGTAAGAAAAGTACTGCATGGTTTTTTTTGTAAATTTCATAAAAAGCATATATTATAAACATGATTAATAAGTAAAGAAGACATTTTTGTTGTTGTTTAAAAAAGTTTTACTCTCTTTCTTTTCTCCGACTACGGTTATACTTTGTTGAATATAGTTTACATTTATTGTTATCATTTATTTTATATATGTTACTAAAAAAAATATTTACAAAAATACGATTTTGATATTTTTTATTTTAGCATTACAAACAACAGAACACTAAACCTAAACCTAACCCTAAACCTAACCCTAAAACTAACCCTAAACCTAACCGTAACAACTTTTACTTTTTGTTGTCATTCTATATGAAGTAAAAATAGCGGTAAAGCCATAACCCCAGTAAAAAAATATACGATAGAAAATTGATTTTTCTAATAAAGCAAAATACAAAACATGAATCAAATTATAATTTGTTTATTTTATTTTACATTTATTATTATCATCATTTAATTTGTATATGTTAATAAAAAATAACATTTAAAAAAGACAATTTTGTTTTGTTTTTATTTTCGCATTACAAAAAAACACATCAAAATGATTAAAATCAACGGCCTGGGAATGTTCATATTTTATAGTTTTAGCATGAAAACGGCACCATCGAATGGCGTCTTTAAGTATAAGACAAGCACCATGAATTATTTTAAACTATATTTGAAATAGAAGTTTCAGATGGCAAGTTGTAAATTCAGGTAACCCTATTTGATGATCTGCTTGCCTACTAAATAAGTGAAAAGGGCTTTTAAATGTGGTTTAAAATGGCCCTGTCTTGCACAGTCTGGCTAAGTTGTAATTCCTTGGCAGATTATTCATTAAAGCCAAAATAATAATGATAGTAGTAGTAACAGTGGTAGCAAGAGATAGTGATAGTACTATAATTTAAATAGTATAAATCTTTTTTTAAAAAAATAGCACATGAAATGTGTGAACTTTACTGGATACTAACTTTTCAAGGCAAGAATAGAGGACATTACTGATAACTAAGAAATTGTCAAGATTTAACATTAATATAACTGCTTTTAGTGCAATTAATTTTTCAGAGGATGGAAGATTAATAGAAATAGGTGGAAGGCCATATCAGTCACTGAAAAGAGAATGCTGGGTTTGCTATCTTGGAATTCTTTATTGTGTCAATAAAGGACTAATGGTGTTAAAACTTACCTTGCACAATAGTATTAGTATTCATTTTATTATTGCTTATGTTTCCAATATTAAATTAGAGATTTCAAAGAAAAAAATGCTTTTGCTCTTTTCTGGATAGCATTATTGCAGTAATACCATTAAAAAATCAAAGTTTTCTTCTTGAAGACTTTAATTCACATGTTGGTGCAAATATTAAACTTTGGATTAAAGTTGTTGGAAATAATAATAGCATTGCTATAAATTTCAAATTGTTATTACTGAATTTTTACATAACACATGAATTGACTTTTATAACCACTTTGGTTAGACAGAGAAATCATATGAAAAACATGGATATCATTCATGCTCAAAACAATGCCTTTTAACATTATATTATAGTTAAAAATCAGAATGCAAGAGTTCATATTATGTAGGCACTTACAAGAGCAAATTATATTAGTTTGCTCAAAAGTTAAAGATCTTTCTCCAAATATATTTGCAAGAACTTGGTATTCATTCTCTGGAAGACTATTATTTATGTTAAATTCCAACAGCTATTAAATGCTAAGCTTTCTGATTTGAAACTTCAGGATTGTCATATTATTGACATGTGGAAATGTCTTGACAAATGTGTTATGGATATAAATAAATCTATTCTTGGGTTCATTAAAAAGATTCATAACTATTTTTTGACAATGGTTTTATCGTGAATTAATTTTTAAAAAATGTGCCATTTTCTTTTTGTAAGAGTAATAAATTAAATGTGAAACTTTTATAATAAATACAGGAATTTAAAGTTGAAAGTTCAAGTATCGAGATTTAAAAATGGTGAATTAAAAGTGCAAACAAGATACAAACATTCATCGATCATGGTCATTCTAAATATTCTGTTTTTTGATGCACTGAAAGCAACATATGGACTTGAAAAATAGTATCATAATCTTGTTAAATCCAACACTGACACTTTCTTACAAAATGACAATATGGAAAAAGGATTTTGATTGTTTTTTAAATAAAGATATATGAATTGAAGTGACATCTTTTAATGATATATCCATTTTATTTATTCATTTAGATTTGGACAAAGATATCTAATTTAATCAAGGCAAAATAGCTCAATCTAATCTTAAAAATGGAAAAACTGCAGGTTCTGATGAAATACCTAAAGAAGAATGATGATATTTTAGCTTTTAAAATATTGGAATTTTTTAGATATATATTACTCATGAAATTGTATGGTTTAATCTTAAAGGTGTTTTTAATGATCCAATTTTTAAAAATAATGGGAATGGATAAGATCGCCATAATTAGTATAGAATATCATTATTATCCACTATTGTAAAGGTACTTCCAAGGATTTTATTGATTAGATTATTTTCAGTCATATATATATATATATGGCTACCAAAAACTAATGAGGTTTTAGAATATCAAGAAATAATATAGCATTTTTTTTCTAGGAAAATACAAAATAAGTATCAGGAACAAAAGAATAATATATATGTTGCTTTTATTGATTTGGTCAAACATTTGACTCAGTTAATCAAACATATTTATGGAATTATTTGACATTAATTAGTTATTCATCAAAGTTTATTCATATATAGCATCTACATAATGGAATAAAAGGAAATATTACACAGGTGAAAATCTAAAGTATTTGAAATAAAAGTTGGCATGAAAAAGATATATAGTTGCTCCAACAATGGTCTCAATTTTAATGACAGTGATCTTTGAAACTATTTATTGGTGGTTTAATAAAGCAGAGATTGAGATGCAGAGCAAATTTGGTGGTGGAATTTCTAATTTGAATCAGTCAAAAGTGAAGACATTAGCTTCAACTTTATGGATTCTGGAATTACAATATCTGATGATTGCATTATTTTTACCAATTCAAAAGATAATCAATCTATAGAATTTATTTAATGTTTTGAATGGAATGTATAAAGGCTTTGATTTAATAATGTTCATAAAATATAACTTTCTTTTGTCAGCTAGTAATAGAAGAAAATTCTCCAGCAACTTTTTACTTGGATGATAATCAACTTGAGAATGCAAACCAATTTAAATATCTCTATGATTTTATAAGTCGAAAGATTGACATAGATGTAGAGGTGCAACAAAGATTTCAGTGCATAGCTGCTGCTTTTGATTGGTTAATAGACAGAGTATTTCATAGAAGGCAATAAATGCTGCAACTAAATAAACTGTATATTGAGCTATTACTTTACCTAATTTACTGTAAGGAAGTAAAACTTGGACAGTCTACCAACACCACTTAAAGTTTGTAAAAGCAAATAATACTCTGCAATTTAATGAGCTGAGCACTTTCGGAAGGCTTTATGCTTCCATAATCATAGCTACTCAAGTGTTGAGAACTATACAAATGTGGTATGCAAATATATGCAAATTAATGCAAAGTGATTAAAGAGACCATTTTTGAGAGAGAGAAAAGCATGTATCATGTCTATTGATTGATGTAGGATTGCTTGCTATATAGCATGCTTCCTTTACCTTACATTTGGTGTTGTTTCTTTCAGAACAAAAATTGCAGTGGTTGGTTGGAAAACATGGCCAGTGGTCCTTTCATGTTTGGTAAAGATTGAATTATCTTCTAGCTTAGTTACAGTCTTGTTATAAAGGTATTTATGCTGTGCAATTCTGGTTGTAATGTTAGTTCTGGTTTTACCATAATATGATGCCTGGCAATTGTTCTGAAGGCATGTGATCTTATAAATGACTTGAGGGATGAATTCAGGTGTGATTCTATCTTTGGTATTGTTGATGAATCATGAAAGAACCACTGGCCATGTTTTCCAACTAATCACTGCAATTGTTGTCTGTTCTGAAAGAAACGACACCAAAGTAGGGTAAAGGAAGCACACTATATAGCAAGCAATCCTATATCAATCAATAGATGTGATGCATGCTTTTCTATCTCTCAAAAAATGGTCTCTTTAATTACTTTGCATTAATTTGCATACATTTGCATACTACATTTGTATAGTTCTTAACACTTTAGTAGCTATAATTATGGAAGCATAAAGCTTTCCAAAAGCACTCAGCTCATTAAATTGCAGAGTACTATTTGCTTTTACAAACTTCATTATCTGTATGAATAGCAATTATACATGTTATAGATTACATGCTAATGGAATAAATATTTAAAAAAAGTATTAGATAAGTTTTACTTAAGAATGCTTTATCAAATTTTAAAAATACAATGACAAGGGCATAAAACCAATTAATGTATAATTCAATTTGGTGAACATAGTTGGAATGTAAATTAATGAATAATGCAAGTCTTTCTAAAAGGGCGTTTTATGGTGAACTTGTTCATGATTTTTGAGTGAGCAATTTATCACATTTATGATATTCTTTATTTCAATTGGAAAAATATAGCAAAGAATACATTGGAGAGCTACAGTTAGGCAGGTTGTTGAAGCAATTTGGAAAGAAAAGTTTTTTGCTGAGAAAATTAAAAGTCAGCAGCATTGAATGAACAAAAAAATAGACCAATATATTTTGTATGTGAACATCTTTGTGACTCACAAATTGGTTTGTATAATCATCCAAAATACATTTCTAGAGCACTTTTTTATATCTTTTTTCATACATTTATGAGTAGCTTATATATGCAAATGTGTATTATGTGATATCTGCTGCATGTGTTATGCTGCAATACATATGCACACAGTATGGAGTATAACACAAACATAGAGTGATGGATTTAAAATCTATGTAATAAATGCTTTTGCTACAAAAATGAAATACAAATAGTGAAAATTGCTCTACAGAAATATTATTCATTATTGGATAATCTCTAGTTTAATGAATGACTAATAAAATTTATTAATATATTTTCATTAAATGATTTGTGTCAAAGTTGTGAGGGCAGCACATTTGACACTTATCTTTTAAACTGTAGTAATTTGGTAACTATATATATTGCAAAATAAAGATTAAAATGTGTATAAAAGATTATGATCTGGGCCAACCGATGAATGCTGATATTGCACGAAATGTGCATCTTGGGAACCATAGATCTTTTTCACATGTCATTGGTTATGTATTTCTGATTATATCCCTCTACAATGAGCTAAAAGTGGATAGAAACCAGTCCCTACTTTGCAAGACAGTGATATATTGAAAATTACACTATGGAAATATTATTCATTATTGGATAATCTCTAGACTAATAAAAATTATTAATATACTTTCATTAAGTGATTTGTGTCAAAGTTGTGAGATGGTGGTCAAGAGGTCAGTGACAGCTGTGTTACAAGCAGTTGTCCTGGTTAGCGGGTTCGCTTCCCAGCTGATGCTATGACATATGAGGAAAAAAAATTAAACTGTAGTAATTTGTTATCTATATATACTGAATAAATAGAAATTTGTTTGCCATTTTGTTTTAATATACCTACTTATATATTTTTAAAATATTTTTGTTATTATTATTAATATTTTTTATGTTTTATTTTTTGCTATAGGGAAAGAATGTAATAATATTTCCGCCTAGGGACAAAACAAGGCAAATCCTGCTCTACTCAAAATAGAACCAGAATCTTCAGCTTAATAAAATAGCATGTGATCAATTGAACATCACCTCATAGCTAAATAATACAATTTTTAAATTTCATTTAATTGTGTGTATATATATACATATCTTGTATTAAAATTGCTCATCCAATATTTACAACTATACATTAACTTTCTCACTGATGATGTAATTCATATCATATTTCAATTCTACTTTATGATCAGCCTATCATCATTCATCTGTCAAATCCAGTTTATTTGTCATATTTATGTAAAGGAACGTTTTGTTTAATAAATATTTACCCTATATGCACACAAAATTGTAGTTATTTGAGATGATCAATTCTTCATACAGAAAATAATTATTAATTAATTAAATTCATTTTATGCACAAAATGTGAATTCTATCTTAAAGTTGTGCCCCTTATCTGATAACTCCTTTCTCCAGCAATATATTGCCACTAAATCTAATATCTATTATAAACCTACTATTTACTAAAAATTTTCAGCTTTAATTAAACACAGCAATACTATTAATTTAGATTTCTGTATAGTTGATTCTAATATAGAAAATTATTTTCCAGTAATTTTGCATTTTAAAATTTCAATTTAATATATATATATATATTTAAACAAATAACTACAGAGATAGTAGTTTATAAATTACCTCTTATAAAATGCATCTAATAAATTATATAATTTTATCATTATTCTGTCTGTTAAAAGATGTATTGACTTCTCTTTCTTTTCACTAAGATAGAAGAAAAAGCCTTCAATTTATTGATATATTAAATGCAATAATTTTAAGCATTTAACATGAAATTTATGATGTACTGATTAACTGTTGCAATTTCAGAGTGTAAATAAACCTGAAGCAGACTGCAATTGAAAGTAATCTTCAAGAAGGACAACTATTAATGCAAACTATACAAAGAAATTCATGAAAACATTTTTTTTTTTTTTTTTTGCTAAATTAAAATAATGGAAAAGTGATCATGTATATAATGCTGAGATTTATGCCAAAATAATTATTCCAAGGTCTAGAATTCGACTTTGGGTTGAGTAAAAGTTGATTTTTTTTTCTGGATACGAGTAGGCTTAGGTTTTGTTCTTCTTGCTGATAAATAACTCAGAAAGCAACACAATTATTGTTCAGTAAATAGATATTTAACTGTCCTTAACTAGAGTGTAAAATGAAGATGGAAATTTTCTAAAATCATTGTCATCTAATAAATAGTAAGGCTGATGAACAAGTCTCTTTGTTCTGTAGTAAATTATTTAAAAATTGTTTGATTTAATTATATGACTCCATTCATCAAAAATTATAAATCTATAAATGTTTATCCTAGAAAGACTGTTAAAAACATTTGTCACTAAAAGCAAATCTGGTGAATAATGTTTTTCCTTCACAGTTTATTTTGGAAAACTGTTGAAAAGACCATGTTCTATAGTAAGTTATATATTTATATATTTCTCTTATTTTAAAACCTAGGACACTAGAGATATTTTTATTTTAGAAAGATATCATAACATTTTTGAAAACTAGATTTTCACATATATATTTAAAATGAGAGAATAATAATTACTTGATTCTGTCATTAACAAGAACCAATCATGTAACTGTGAAAGAACCATAAATAAGAATAAATTGTGCTAACAAGTAGATAACAATACCATTGTTTGATTACAACTCTACAAGTTCTAATTTTATTTTTATTAGAATGTAATTAAAATTTTTCACTAATAGCGATGATTAATTTCACAGAAAAATAAATTAATGAAGAAACAGCAGATTCAAAACTATGAAGATATTTTCTACTCTATTTTACTGAAAATTTGTATGTGATTTGAAGGAATGCAATATATTAATTACTCTATATGAATATCTCAATTTATAATAAATTTGTTACAATCTTGTGTTGAGCTTATAATTTTAAGAATGTTGTAATGGTTGTTATTAGATGTAAATTTTAATTGCATATATAACTGTATAAGTTATAGTATTTGATCAGTTTTAGTAATTTTAACTTCTTTATTTATGATTTTGAAATTGGATTGAATTTTATTGAACTGGTAGTAAATAAAATAAATGTAACCTAACACTCATTTTTAAATGATTAGCTTTTTATAATAATAAAAATAAATTAATTATTAATCACTTGAGGTCATGTGATACTTGAGCATTAGAAGCAGACGATTGAATTGTAATCTAGAAACTTTTAATGTTCATAACTACACACTTATAGTTGGAATCCAGAGATAACTTTTTTTTTAAAACTAAGAATGTCTAATAATGATTAACATCAGCTGTAACTTTTTATTTTATTATGCTACTTGTTTTTTAAAAAGTTCTTTTTTCTCTTTGTGTGTGTGTGTGTGTGAAAATTGTTGCCTTTCTTTTAAACATCTTACAAATAAATACCCTACATTTTCAAATACCAATTCAGTTATAAAATTTGACCAAAGCATATAATTATCAATTTAAACAGCTTAAAAATTTAAAACAATGAAGTAAATTATTTTTATAATAAATTACTAATTAGCAAACATTATTTATAATTTTAAAAAAAATTATCTAATCATTATAATTGAAATTAGCCATGATGTGTCTATATTAAAATGATGTATATTGCGTACTATTTAAAATGAAGATTTTTATGCACTGCTGATATAAATGTCATATTATTTGGGTACATCCATATTCAATCATATTGGCATTTCACCTGGTGACAACAGTCATCAACTATGGAGGCACTGTAAATATTGACATACAATCAAAAATAAAGATTTAACCAAGAACAAAGAGGAATAAAAAAATGTATAATATAAAAGTGGAACTAGATGATAGTAGATGAAAAAACAATACAGAAATTAATGTCTATTCAGCTTATTAATCTAAATAGCTGTTAACTTTTATACTGTTTTTCTTATCTACTCTCATTCCATCCCAACTTTTTTATTTTAAAATTTTCTGTTTTTGTTTTTCTTGATTGAACCATATGCTTACAGGGTTTTTGTAACAGTTTGTTATAGAACCATTTATTTACCAGCTGGCAGCCAAAAGCAACTCAGTCGAAATGTCTTTAAAATAATATTATAAATCATATACAAATAAACCTAAATAATGACATATATATTATGTATGCACACACATATGTAGAACATATTGAATTATATCTGAGAAATACTCAATATCTATATCTATACAATATTTTAATAAACAATCATCAAATAGTATTTATCTATAATTTTTAATATACATTTTTACAATATATTTACTTTTTTTCTGGTGTCTTGAAAAAGAGAGAATTACGAGTTTATTCTATTAACCAAATCAATGTCTCTTGCTTTACATATGGCTTACATGATAGCTTTTTTTAAAAATTTAGATCTAAGCTTTTTCAAGGGAATGAGAAGCTTTCTTCTTATAATAACTATTTATTTTTATTGTTATAGACTGAGCTCAGGTAACCAAAAATATTTTGTAAAATAAAAATAATTAAAGGGCTATTTATTAATTTCTTTATTAAATAATAATTGTTTGCTTGTTTTATTATGTGCGTGCATTTGTATATAAATTAAGAATAAGGACTAACAAGTAGACTGTATTTAACCATTTCAATGTGTCTTCTTACATGCTTACCTTTCTCCACATATACGATGTATGACTTTCATATTTAACCACGTTTAAAGTTTTAAATGAATAACCTTGAATCAAATATATGTTATATTGTATCGCAATGTATGATTTGTCTGTTATATATGTATAAGTGTATAGTATAAACAAGCAGACTGTGCTCAAAAGATTTGATACAGTTTTAAATTTTAATTGTTTACAAAATATAAATACTATAAATGTATATATATATATATAGTGACAGGCACTCTTGGGGTGGTCAGGCACAAGGTGGCATTAGCTAAAGCTACAACTACTTACATGTATATAGATTTATCTTTTATATCCATTATAATAATAAATCAAGTACAAATTATATAAGCATACTGTTAAATGAATGATGGTCGTCTGTGCATATATTTTTACGTACACAAAGAAATAAATGAAGTATTAAAGGTTATGATTTATAATTTTTATATATGATTATTGTTTTTATTTTAAACTATTATAAATTTTTCCAATTTGCATTTTCAAATTGTTTATGTGTTAGAATATATATATAAAAAGGGATGATCAAAGTGATTATAAATGTTCTAAATGTCTATTTTTTTATGTTTATCATTTATTTATTTTTGTTAATAAGTTAAAGCAAATGCAGGTTGTTATTGTTTGACCAAATTTTATTTTTCATGAAGAGATGGAAATGGCCATCCTGCTTTGTATTTTATTTTTAAAAACAAATCTGTAGAGAAAAATCTAGAATGATTCTACTTTAGAGTTGTTTGTTTCAATTTTTTGTAAGAGGGAAAAGTGAAAAAACTTTCCCCATTGTCTTAAAATTTAGAAAATTGATTTAAGCAGAACTCCTTGATCAAGTAAGATGGTCTGAGTGAAAATTTAAAAATAAAATTAAATATTAAGAAAGAATAAGGTGTAAAAAGCTGTACTCATTGTTGTAATCCATTGGCCAAGAAAATAGAGGCAGTTGATGCAATAGTGATTTGGGGGGGGGGGGTATTCAAAGTATATTTGGATGAGGATCATATAAATACTGTTCAACAGGTTCTGGATGGGTCTCTTGGTCTTTTTTCATTGGCCCCTTCACTGAAATATTTGGTTTACATTACTGCATTCTTTGGTCTTCTGTTAAGTGCTCAGATAGTTAAGTATTTGACCACAGGTCTAGGAAGACCATCTGACTGATGTTATTTGTTTATTGTAGACTGCTGAGGCTGTTTTATTAGGGCCATATTTGAGAATCCATCTGTAGATTTAAGAAAAAGAATCTGGTTATCAAACAATTAAAAAAGTTGATAAAAAGGGAACAAAGCAGAGTACAGCTATGAATAAAAGTCCCCCAAAAGATGTGCAATTAGTTAATAGTTTGCTGTTGCTATGATAAAGAAAAAATATATAGTAGAAACTTGAATACAAATGAAGTTGCATAAATTAGTCAATATAATAAAATGGAGGAAACTCCCCATGTCAGTGTATTTGCCTGATTCCTTCTACACTGTTGCCATGTAGCGACCAATGCCAGATGATAATGATGATGAACACCTAAATTCCTACATTTTGCTGAAAAGAAGGGAAGTCCTCACTATCCTATTGTCATGCTTTGTAATATACTCAAAAGTTCTGACATCTGGAGGAAAAAACCAGAAAAAGCCGGATGGTATAATTTTTTTTATTCTAATTTATTATTATCAGTATGCTTTGAGAAGATAAAATTTATTGATATATATATATATTGTATTACATATATGCTCTCTTGTCTGTCTACAAAGTGTTGGATTTTTCTACTTTAAACAATACTCCCACATTAATCTGAGAAAGCTGAAATGTGTATATGTATATATGTGTATTTTTTTTTAATTTTTGTTGTTGCTTGTAACACACTTATATGCCCATAGTATAAAGAAATTTAAATTGCTTGAAAATTATATTGCTTTGCTTTTGTCTCTGGGCATTTGATTTACATACAAATACATAGTTATAAAAATATTTAACACAGAAGTGGGAAGAATGCATATATATATATATTGCTATTATCTGTAATAAAAGTAATGCTTAACCTGTGGGTGGGTAGAAACTCAAACCATGTTATTCAAGAGTATTTAGATGAAAATAGGAAGGGGAGTTCTGTATTTAATTAAATTAGTGTACTTTGGATTTTTCTTTATTATAACACTTATGTTAATCAAATATAGTTTATTCATGTGTGTGTAAATGATGATGGGTTTATTTGGGAAAAAATAAATATTTTTTTTATTTTTAAATTATTTATTTATGAGTGTTTCATTTTATTTCTCTCTCTTCAACAAGATTATACAAATTTCCAATAGTATCATAAGCCACTATTTACTTGAGATGAGTAGTTGACTGAGGAAAAGCCTATGGGATGATACTTGACCATAGTTATTAAAAGTTTGTTCACATGCTGATATCTTTTCTTTATTTTCTTATCTTGTTTTGTATATTCTGTTGATAGTAATATATCCTTTCTGGAGACTGTTTTCTTTTTCCAAAAATTACATGTAAGGGCAAGATTAAAATTCTGCATTTCAAAGGTATGCCACAGCCATCCTCATGATATCAATCACTATGGCAATAGACTTTTGGTTAGAGAGAGATCAAGAAATATAACCAACATTGGTTTGATCTTTATCATTTAAACTTCAATTAAATTGCTTTAATTCATTCATTTTAGAATTTATGTAGGTTGCCATATTCTGATGTGTGACAGTAATCTCATGTTCACTTTTGTGTATAATATGAATTTACAGGATAGGCATCGACTGCTACAATATATATAGTGTAATAGCGTATACAGTGGCCAAATCTGGTCATATCAATATTACAATCTTCTTAAATTATATTGTGTAGTTAAGAAGGAAATGATAGATTTAAGTTTCCCATATGTTTTTTATAATATAAAACATTAATGTTTTTAATGATGATAAAAAACATATTTTTAAATAATATATTATTATAATTTATTAAGAATTATATATAAAAAAGAAAAAAGTATAAAATCAAATAAATATTTTTTTTATTCTCTCGATTCAGTAATTTTAATTATTTATCAGTTTTAATTTTTTTTTGTTTAAAATTTTTTTGAGGTAAATAAGTGATGTTTTAATTTTAACTTTTAAAAGATAATAATTAGAGAGATAAATAAATAAAGTTTTAAAAGAAAAGAAAAAATGAGATTTTAATATTTTTTGTTAAATTTTTGTTTTAATTGATTAGAGTTGGTTTTTTTCTTATCTCTTTATCTCTATCCAAAACAATAAACAATGTTTACCAAATCAAGAGTGATTAAAAGTTTATCATATTTTTGGTATAAGAAAAAAACTAATTAAAGAGGAATTTCAAAATTATGATTGGAAAATTTTAATTAAAAAAAGAAGAGAAATAGCTGAACATCTTTTTGTAAAAAGGGATCTAATTGGTCAGTGTTTAATTTAGGTCATATTCGAGATGTGATTGTGATTGGTTGAAGATAGGATTGTTTTAAAAAAAATACCATAGAGGAGAGGGGAAATCAATAGATCTCAATGTCTTGTAAGAAGAGATGTCTTCATCTAACTGTTGAGGGATGCAATATCAGTGATTTTAAATTTAATTATTAAACAAATGCAGCTCAGCTGTTTAAAAATGTTTTCTAAAATGAAGACAAATATATGCTATGAGTGACTGTCTTTCTCTTTATATGTTAGCCTGACATGGGCAATTATTAATAAAAATGAATAAACTCAATAAGTGTTAGCCTGATTTGAAAATAAATGGATGGAAAAAATGGAAAAATTCATTTTTTGGAAACCTAAAAATATTGCATTGCAGAATGGATAAATTAACTGTTTACATTAGTTTGGTATGAAGAAAACTTCAAGAAGAAATCCTATATAAAAACTGGATATTACAAATGCCAAAGTAGGATTCAAAAAGCAAGATAAAACTCTGGTAAAAGGTATTTTTAATGTGCACATTATCTCTACATTTATAGATAATTTTTATAGAAATAATACTTGGTCATAATGAGTAATTTTTATTAATTTAGCATTTTTTATGAACATGTTTTTTTATTATTCTTTTTTTTTTTCAGAATTATAAAAAGGATATTTTTTAGATAATTTAATTTTTATTAAATTTAACATTTCTTTTGAAACATTTTTTTATTCATTTGATTTTTCCTCCAAAATTGTACAAAGAGTTGATGACTATTGATGACTAATTTAAAACTTTCTTATCTCTGATTATGAAAGTTATTTACCAACATTTGTTATTTAAGAGGCAAGCAAAAGTTAATTAATTTATGGAATAAATATCAACCAGTTTATCATATATGCTATGTGAAATCATATTTTTGATAAAATGTATAAATTGGAATTATCATATTATCATGTAATTTTTAATTTTAATTATTAACTGTTTATTAAATAATTGTTTAAAAATATTCTAGTGTTACAGTTTTTATTCCTTCAGCTATCTGTTCTATAAATTGGCAGTGAGTATGATTTCATTTTATTATATGGTGTAGTGTTTTAGAATTTTTGAAATTATTCCAGTAAATTTAAAATAGAATAAGTTGGTATATTTATCTTTCTCTTGTTTACAATGCCTTGAGTCTTACAATCTTGAGTTAGCTTTAGAGAACAATAATAGTTAAGTTTTATTGATGTAAGAGTTTATGTTTGGATTGGATGAGGCAAATGCATCACCTTTAATTTTCATTCACTGCATTGTTTTTATTAGAAATGAAGTTTATATTTGGCAGTAAACTAATGATACTATATGGCCAGAGCATTGATGATGATCAGCATGTATCAGTATCCCAGTAGTTATTAGGAATGATAGATTAGCACTTATGTATGTGCACCAAAATATTGTATTATATTCTGCCCAAAGTTTGGTAATGGTTAGATAAGTGGACTATTTTATAGAATAAATATCATTTAAATCCAGATGATTTCATTACTTCTGTTAATGCAGGGTAATTTGTAGTTTATAACCTGTTTTAGCTTATTAGTTTTATTATTAGTATAACTACTTATAGTTTTATATACTTTTATTCTTTGCTGATTTTCATGCTCATTATTCGATGTTTTTGATTATTCAATGGAGATAATGATGGTTTGCCATCTCATCATGTATATTATTAAGCTCCTTTCTTTTATATTTGTGCCCATTTTATGGGAATGAGAATACTTTTCCTCTCTCCATGTTAACCCCTAGCTTCCATATGTATTATTTAAATTGTTTTTCATATGTATGCTTTTTGTGAATTTGGATTGAAAAGTTATTTATTTTTTTGTTTCACTCTTTCTAAATAAAGATGAGAAAAACAACAACAAATAAAAATATAATGATCTTACTGTTTAAGAATTTATCAAAATTTCAAATGCTGACAGTAACAGATCTGGGTGAGATTGGACCTTAAGTTCCATAATCAGACCCTCTAGCACAAACCAATTCAAGTCCACAACAATAAAACAAAAATTGTTTTCTATTATAACCCCTAGCTTCCATATGTATTATTTAAATTGTTTTTCATTTATATGCTTTTTGTGAATTTGGATTGAAAAGTTATTTATTTTTTTGTTTCACTCTTTCTAAATAAAGATGAGAAAAACAACAACAAATAAAAATATAATGATCTTACTGTTTAAGAATTTATCAAAATTTCAAATGCTGACAGTAACAGATCTGGGTGAGATTGGACCTTAAATTCCATAATCAGACCCTCTAGCACAAATCAATTCAAGTCCACAACAATAAAACAAAACAAAAATTGTTTTCTATTATAAAAAGATTGTTTGATTATTAAGTGAATAAATATTATATTCAAATGGCTTTTTTGCTTGAGAGTTCATAATAAGTGTGAGTTTCAGAAGATCCAGCTTCAGAGATCCAGGAGACCACCAAGAAAATAATATATAAAATAAAATTTTATTTGCTGAGCATTAAATCATTCCTCCTCAGTCCAATTTCTCACTGCACTTAGAGTGCACTGGAAATAATAAGTTGCTACTTCTGTATATAAATATTTATTAATCTATCTCCACATATTCTTTCTATCCCAGAAGATGGCATTGTATTTGTATTTGGTGAAGATCAATAAAAAATGAAAACAAACTTTGGCATGAAAGTCCAATAACAAAATTCATAAAGTTAAAATTATTTAAAAGTATATATCCACAGTTTATCTTTATAAAACAGTCAGTGTGTGACATGTTTCATGGTGGATATAAATAAACTTATATTCCTGAGAGATTTTTAATTTGTTTATACTCATTTAATCCAATTTACAGCAATGGTTTTAATAAACATGGCAAATTTTTTATCAAAAAAGTATATCAAGTGCATGGACTATGTTTTTTTTTAAAAATCCACATTCATAAATCTGTGATCTATATCAATGAATCCACTGATACTTGAATCAGTAATCAAAGACAAAATAGAGCTTTATCTATTATAATTATTGTCAAAAATGCAACTAGAAAAGAAAGTTCTTCCACTGATTAAACTGCATTTCTGTTAAAGATTGTAGGAGATGCAGTTAGAAACTAAAAAAAGTACATTCTTATAGTAATCCAGTTAGATATCAGAGTAGTTTTGATATGGTTTTAATCGACCTTATAAATACAATATCAGATATTAATATATTTAGTTAACTACTCTATATTTCCCATAAATTTATTATTAAATAGACAAATACATATAAAACTAAATGGAAAATATTATTCCTTCTTTATTCCATATTATTCTATTCCACAAAACTCCCCATTAAGTGCCCTACTTTTTGCCACTTGTATCAATCTATCACTTATTAAAATTAAAAAAAAAAATTATATGGAATATGCATGCCAGGATTAAAAACTAATATTGCCTTCATGAGAATGACAACTCAATCTTTGTAACATCACAAAAACAAATTTTAGCATTACTACAGATTTTACAAGCATACTCAAGTGAATATAAATTTAAGTTTAATATGGAAAAAAGTTGTGCCTGGGATATAAACATATGATAAAAATATAATCAATACTTTAAAAAGAGAGCCAAGTCCATTCTTGGATTTTCCTTTTCACATGAATAGGTCCACAATGCACTCTTTAATATAGGAAAAAAATAAAATTGAAAATATTCAATCACTTTCAAAATCATATTTCTCTCTTTATTCCAAAAACCTTGATTTAACTTTTTAATAAATACCCATTATCACATATTATTTTCAATAATAATCTGTATAAAAACTTTTGCCAAACATGCATATTCTTTAATAATTTTTTATTAATCATTCATTAGACTAAAAATTATCAAATAATGAATAATATTTCTGTAGTGTTAATTTTCACTACATCACTCTCATGCAAGATAGAAACTGTTTTCTATTTGCTTTTAACACCTTATGGCAGGATGTAATAATTAAACATATGACTGAAGACATGAAAAAGATCTATGATCACTGATAATGCTGGGCAAACTGATGAATTCTGGTTTTCAGCATGAAATGTGTATCTTGGGGATCGTAGATTTTTGTTATATATCTTTGATCATATGTTTAATTATTATATCTCTCTACGAGGTGGTAAATGTTGATAGAAACCAGTTCCTATCTTGCATGAGAGTGGTGTAGTGAAAATTATATTACAGAAATATTATTCGTTAATGTATATTCTTTGTAAAGAAAATTACTATGTGGAAGATGTATGACTTTTATTTCACTCAGACAACTCCAGTGCCCTTTATCTCAAAATGGCTTAGGTTTACATATGATAAATATTTTCAAGATTCAAAAACTTCTTAATTTAATGACATTTATCTGACTACCTATCCATTCATTCAATCTATTTATTTGCTTACCTTCCTATCTATGTATTTATCTATCTGCTTATCTATTTGTCTATTTTATTATCTGACATTCTATCAGTTAATCCATTCCTATCCTACTATCCATTTTTTTCTATTCATACATCAATCTATTCAACTATCCATTCATCTATATATTCTTTCAGCTATCAATTTATCTATTTATTTATCCATCAGACTATAAACCATTTATTTATGTCATTCATCTATCAATCTATCTATTAATCTACCATTATCTATTTCTGCTCTCATCTATCTTTTGATTTATTTGGCTTTCTATTTATATATTTTTATTGATTTAAATATGTATATTGTTTGTTTTTTCCAAATGTCTCTGGAACAGTGTTTTAATAATGGTGCATAATTTGTCTCTGGCAAAATACAAAGATGAGACTGGTAAACAAACATAGCCACTAACTTCTTTAATGAAAGGTGACCCTTTCTCTAGTAGCAGCTATGGTTAAAAAATTTTGAGGATTATTCTCAAAACTGAATTTTAATGCATTTTTTGGTCAAATAACAGTGTATCTATTTAATTTATACAGGCATTCTAGTATTCATTTTTAAAAGGTGTATGGATATGTATGTTTTAATTACTAGCTTATACTTAGTTGCTTAGTGTTATAGTCCTCCCTTCTCTCAGAAGTGGACTATTCCAGATGCCTCCTTAGCTGATCGGATTAAGCATTGTTTGCCACAGGCCAATAGGCTGATGTATAGATAACAGCATAGCCAATGATTATTACAGGCCAATAAGCAACAATGCTTGCTGAATCCAAAGGTTTTTAATAAGGTCAGGGATCTGGGTATAAATAGTCAGTCTTTTGTGAGGATCAAGGAAGAGTGTGTCTAACCTGAACAGACTCTTTGCATTCTCCCAGGGAAACTCTGCTAACTTAAACAGCAGCAAGTATTCCCATTGATAGCACTATGCTATTTAGATCTATGCAGCTAGGCAATTCCCACAGAGACCAGATGCTGCTAAGATCACTTGCAGCTTGAGTCAAGCTGTCTTGCACAGCTGGAAGAGTCATAGACCCTACCCATGAGGCAAGCCATCAGGAGTGGCTGGAAGCAGTAGGAAGAACCCAGAGTTACGTTAAACTCCAAGATTCAACTTGTAAATATTCATTTGTATATATTGTATTGTATATATTTGTACATAATAAATATATTAATTGTAATACTGGTTTCAGTATTATTTTACATTATTTACTGTTGGTTGGACAAACACAGCAGCTTTGGCGCAATCGACAGGATGAAGATGCTCGCAAGGGCATATGTATGGTGGCCAACTTTGGACACAGAGATTAAGTCTAAAGTCCACCGTTGCTGGCATTGCATAATGAATCAAAACATGCCAGCAAAAGATAAAACAGTTCATTGGCCTAAACCTGAAGGCCCCTGGATGAGACTCCATATGGACCATGCTGGCCCATGGAAAGGCAAACTACTATTAGTAGTAGTTGATTCATATTCTAAGTGGCTGAAGGTAGTGGAAGTTTCATCACTCCAGACCACTGCAACAATAGAAGCTCTTAGAAGGCTATTTGCTACACATGGTCTTCCTAGAATGATAGTCTCAGATAATGGCACAGCATTCACTGCAGTAGCCTTTAAAAAGTTTTGTGACAATAATGGCATTGAGCTAGTCTTCAGCCCACCATTTCACTCTGAAAGCAATGGCCAGGCTGAGAGATTGGTGCAAGAGACCGAAAAATTACTCACAAAGATCGATATGGGGAGCTGGAACATCCGTATTGCCAGAATGTTATTATCTCAACACTCTACACTGAGTACTGCAATGGGAAAAACTCCAGCTGAACTACTGTGTAATAGAACTTTGCGAACCAACTTGTCAGCTCTGATACCTGAGCCAAATGATGAAAAACAAGAAAAGGACAAAACTACCAAATTTCAAATAGGGACTAATGTTATATGCAGAATGTATAGCGGATCTGTTAAATGGATCCCAGCAGTCGTAATCCAACAAAAAGGACTTCACACCATTTTAGTGGAAACAGCAGATGGAAGTCAACATCATCGCCATCGAGATCAACTGCAACTGGATTATACTGATGCGGCCACAAGGAATGAAGCTCCAGAGACTTGCAGTACAAGCAAGGAGAACCAACAAACCAAAGATACAAGCAAGGAGGACCAACAAACTGAAGACAACAGCAAACCAGAACCAGCACCAAAGCGCTTTAGTCGTCCTCCAGCACACCTGCATGACTATGTTCTCTATGGTAAATTTTAACCAGGGGGAGGGATGTTAGAGTCCTCCCTTCTCTCAGAAGTGGGCTATTCCAGATGCCTCCTTATCTGATCGGATTAAGCATTGTTTGCCACAGGCCAATAGGCTGATGTATAGATAACAACATAGCCAATGATTATTACAGGCCAATAAGCAACAATGCTTGCTGAATCCAAAGGTTTTCAATAAGGTCAGGGATCTGGGTATAAATAGTCAACCTTTTGAAAGGATCAAGGAAGTGCGTGTCTAACCTGAACAGACTCTTTGCGTTCTCCCGGGGAAACTCTGCTAACCTAAACAGCAGCAAGTATTCCCATTGATAGCATTACGCTATTTAGATCTACACAGCTAGGCAAGTCCCACAGAGACCGGACGGTGCTACGATCACTCGCAGATCGAGGCAAGCTGTCTTGCACAGCTGGAAGAGTCATAGACCCTACCTGTGAGGCAAGCCATCAGGTGTGGCTGGAAGCGGCAGGCAGAACCGAGAGTTACGTTAAACTCCAAGATTCAACTTGTAAATAAATATTCATTTGTATATATTGTATTGTATATATTTGTACATAATAAATATATTAATTGTAATACTTGTTTCAGTATTATTTTACATTATTTACTGTTGGTTGGGTCTGTAATCCAGACCAAACACAACACTTAGGAAATCATGTGATGTTCGAGTATCAAAATACCAGGTACAATTAACAGTTCCATTGTAAGTGGCTGAAAGATTTTTTTTGCTTTACTCCATTGAGAATCAATATAGGCAAGGACTTTAAGCTTTTGAGCCTGTACTTTTTCACTATTAGAACTAATAAAATAAATCTGAAATGTAGAGAACAAAAAAAAATCTCAATACAGTTTTAAATAAGTAATGCTAAATTTAAAAAAAATTAAATGTGAAATAAAATAAGATTAAAAAAGCCATGATACAGTTGCGCCTGAGAGTAAAACCTAAAATGTGAGAAAAACGTAGTTTATGTAGTCATATTCTTTTTTTTGGTCCATCTTCCTTTTTTTTTTTTTTTTGTCCATAATTACTATAATATATATCATAAAGAATAAAATAATGAATATTTATTAATTGATTTGTAACAAGTAATTAAATATAAAAAATATTTTCTTTTTGTAGCTTTTCTTTTCAACCTTATACTTATATCTCCATTGGGCGTGTATGCACGCGTGCGTATGCATTTCTCTTTAATTTCAAATCTTATATCTTAAAAAATATTTATAGACAAAAAAAAGGGCTCAGTCGTCTACCGTTAACGCACCTCAATTTTTTTTTTTTTTAACTAAATGATTAAAATGTCAGTTTTAACAGAAAATAAATATCGTTATTTATTTCACAAATAGAATAAAACTTTTGTCTCATTTGCTTGCTTGTCAACGTTACACCCTGACTTAATTTAACAATGCAGACAGTATCGCATTGTTATTTTCATTTTCTTTGACCGCATCACTCATTTCTTTTTCAGCCTTGAGCAGTAATTTAGTAGTAGATTTTATTCTAATTTATCATGTAGGTGGTAATATGATATGTGATTTATATTCAAATACAATCATAATTTCCGTGCTTCAGACACGTTACATTATTATAAAACTCTTTTAACGTTCTTGTAAATTCTTTTATAATTTATTAAGAAATTATGTTTAATTGATAGAGGTGTTAAGAATACAAGTAAGTCAAAAGATCGTTTGCACTGCAAATTGAATATAATTTTGAAAATGTACTAATAGTTTACTCAGATCATAAAACTCGCCGTTACCTGCAGCGCTGTAACGTAATATGATTTTTAATTACCCTGCCAGCATTTGTAATGTTTTATATTTCGTGAATATATTTTTTTATATGCATACATTTTTCAATGTCGCCAAGTCGCTGATTTCTGAAAACAAAAAAGGCATTCTTCCAGACAGATATTATTTATTAGGCTCCCCATTATCACATTCATTGTCATAATAATGGAGTTCATCTATCCCATTATTAATTTTCTTTATGACCAAAATAAGATAATTTCAACTTGGATATGTATTTTTCAGGTGAACCTTCAAATTTTATCTGATGAAACAACCACTTGCTCGGGTCTTTTCCTCCAAATCATTATAGTTTACAAACATTATTATTTTTTATATTTTTGATTCTTCTGCACCCTTTTTTTTTTACATCCATAAAGAATTACAGGAAATATCAAAGCTTAAACTTTTTTTAAAAATAAATATCCTTGCATATATATATATTTTCCTAGCTTCATTTGCAACTTTGTCCACTATCAATATTAGGTATCAAGAAACTAAATAAACATATAAAATCTTTATTGAATAAAATATGTAGTCATTTAATATAAAAATTAATTACGTTTACATGAAGAGCTTTAGCTAGTAATAATACATGGTTTATAGAAGTTATAAATGATCATCCATTCATTTAATAATTCAGATTCATACAAAACCATCCCTGTGACTTATAACTTATCTTAGACTACTTTTAAACCTTCATGAAACAGATATTTGGGAAAGGCTTTAGAATTTTTTACTTCAAATGAACTCATTTTAAATTTGATATAGGTTTTAATTTCAATGGGACTCAGTAATATCTTTTATAATACAATAAGAACATTAACATCTTATATTTATAAACCATTGATCATGTCATTCAATAGTGAGCTGCCCTTGCTAATCTATGGTTGGTCTCCTGAGTAACAATGGTTTGTTCACAGAATCTTGTAAACTGACTGGATGCTTACTTAACTGGTTACAGATTTTCAAAACAGATTTTCCAAATATGTATTACAATAGAATGTGCTTTAATTATGTCTTGCTCCTCTATCAATTTGCAAAAGAATATGATGGCTTCTGAATCAATTAATGGACAATAATTCAAACAAGAAAAACTGTCAATGGATTTTATGCATTTATTATCTATTTAAAATTATCCATTGTACATGCCACAACCTTTGATTCTTTTATATAAAGATATAATCCTAATGTTTCATGTTTTGTTTTAATTTTCCAAATCACTGTTTTCTAAAATAAGAGCTGTTTTCTTCACACTACTTCAGAACATAATCAAAAGACTAGATGATGCTATTTGTTGGTATCATCCGGGAATTTAAGATTCCTGACATTTCATACACACCATATCAGAATCTAAATTTTTTTCATCTTTCATTTTTTAAATCATTCAATTTGGTTTTCTGATCATTTGTACAATACACAAATTGTAGAAATAGGCTTAGAATATACCTTTTTTTTTTAAACTTCTCTGACAATGTAAAACTATATCTGTATCACTGAAGCCTGTGCTGTATATTATAAAATTAAAATGATATTATCATGAACAATTATTAATTATAATCTAATTATTAATTGGGAAACATGTTAATTTATTCATCAACTGAAACAACTTGCAAATGAATAGGTTCATTCCAATTAAAAAAAAAAAGTAAATTAATAATTTATTGTATTTTTTTATTATTATTTATTCAATAAACAAGTAAATAAATAATACTAGTAATATAAACACCATACGAAAAAAATCTTGAAGTTCAAAATATAACTGATTTTTCTTGGAAGTCTTAAAGGAACCGAGTAAGGCAAATTTCTAATGTCCGCTCCATACGTTCTTCTTGTTGCAGTGGTTATTGTTATGTGATTATTCATATCGTATATAAACATGGATGGGTTGCTCACCAATATGCATTAGCAAGTGTGGTGAATTTGACTTTTTACCTCTGAGTTTAAAATCAAGAAATTGCCTGATAGCTCTTAACTGAAATATCAGTTGAGTTTTCTTGAAGGCAGAGTGTATGTGTGTGTAAATGAATTTTTTTTATTTTAATAGATATTTATAATCATGATAGACAAAAAATAAATCATGGTCTTATTCCCAGGAGGCTGTAAAGTCATCAGCTGAAGAAGTGTGATCAAAGGCAGAGGGTGCTAAGAATCTCCTGATTGTGAACCCAGGCTGCCATTTGATGATGACTTTTTATTTAGGTACTTACGACTTACTAAATGGGGCATTATTGAACTTTGTGAACTTAGAAGAAAAGATGAAGAGACAATTGATTTAAAAAGTGGACATATTCTGTATTACAAAGGAACAAACATTGGATGTACAAGTGAAGTAGGATTCATTATAAATAAAAAGTGGAAGAACAACATTGTAGAGATTGATGGTGTATTGGATAGAGTGGCATGATCAGTTATTTAACTTAATAACAGATATCAAATGCAGATAATTCAGATTTATGCCCCAACAAGTTCTCATTATGATGAAAAAGTGGAGGATTTTTATATGGGTGCACAAAAAGCTTTTGATCAGACCTAACAACATTTTAAAATTGTCGTGGGATACTTTAATGCTAGAATTAGTAAACAAAAGATGAAAAGTGCTATAGGAAAATTTGGTTATAATGATAAAAATGAGAGAGGACATAGACTTGCAGAGTTTGCAGAAAAAAGTTTATAAAATGAATTATATTTTTGAGAAAAATGTTAAATGCAAATTGACATGGAAACATTCAAATAAAAGTACAGCAGAATTGGATTATATTGTGATTAACAGAAAATATATATTTCAAGATTGTAATGTTCTTAATAAGTTTAATACAGGAAATGATCATTGATTAGTAAGTTGTAAGATAATTGTTATTGTAAAACTAGAGATAAAAATTATAAAAAAAAAAAACAATATTCACAGTTGACATTCCTAATCTTCAGAAACATTTCAATGAATCATTGTAAACTATTAACAGATTTTGAACATAATTCAAATTTGAACAAATTCAATAGGAAAATAATTGTTACACTTTTAAAAATTACAACAAAGATAGTTGGTACAAAAAACAGCAATTAATCAGTAAAATTTATTCTGAGAAAACTATTTATGAAGAAAAGTAGGAATATAAAAATATATAAAAATGATTCACTAAGAAGGATGGAATATCTCAAATTTTGTTAAGTGGTGCAAAAAAGAGTTGATAATGATATAAGAAAGTATAATTATGAACTAGTAAGAAAAGCTATAGAAGAAAATAAAAGTCTCAAGAGTGTAAAATAACATCTTGATATTGGGAAGAAACTTATTTCTGCAAGAAGAAAAAAAGATAAAACCATTATTTAAAAAGAGAGATGATATCATGAAATGTGTAGAAGAGTTTTATCAAGAATTAGTACCTCCTACAACTGCTATATCTTCTGAATTGTCCAGGATTTTAAATGAAGAAATGAGACAAGCAATTAAATTTATGAAGAAGGAAAAATCTCCAGGTAATGATGGAATTATAATTGATATTTTAAGAGAAGCAGGGAAAGAAGTAGAATTTTTTTAGCAAAGTTATAAATCCTAATGTCTAAATGATAAAGATGTACCAGATGATTAGAAGAATGTAATACTAATATTAATAGTTAAAAAAAGATGATAAACAAAATATTAGAAATTACAGACCTATCAGTCTTTTATGAGTTTTATACAAAATTTTTATCAAAATAATTACTACTTGTCTGTAGAAAATTTTGGATTTTAACCAACCAAAAAATCAAGATGGATTTAAAAGTGGTTTTAGTACAGTGGATTACATCCAAGTATTGAGAGAAGTTATAGAAAGGACCATTGAATATGAATTGCCATTATGCTTTGGATTTGAAAAGGCATTTGATTCTATAAACATTATTTCAGTGATTAAGCATTAGATCATCAAGGTCTTATATTTTGAAGAATATTTATAAAAATGCAACAGCAACAAATAGATTACATAATTATACTAGGAACATTAATATTGAGAAAAGTGTATGACAGGATGACTCCATATCTCCAAAACTTTTTACAGTAGTTTTGCAAGAAATATTTTGTGAATTAAAATAAGAAGCTAATGGAATAAAAGTAAATGAAGATTATTTAAATCATCTAGATTTTGCAGATGATGTAGCTGTTTTTGAAAATAATGCTTTAGAGCTTCAAGAAATGTTGCAAGAGTTATCAGATGAAAGTAAGAAAGAAGGATTAAAAGAAAATGTTAAAAAGACTAACATAATGTTCAATGCATTTTCTCAAAATATTAAAATAAAGATTGATAATGATGAGTTAGAAGAAGTTAACAACTATAAATACCTTGGTCAAATTATTACTACAGATGGAAGAAACAATATATGAAGTTAATCAAAGAATTAAACTTTTTTGGAGTGTTTTTGGTAGAAATAACTTAATATTAAAAGAAAATATGCTTATATGTTTGAAAAGGAATGCTTTTAACATATGTGTTTTACCAGTTCTTACATATGGATCTGATACTTGGACACTTAACAAAAGAGCAACATAGAGACTTCAGATTATTCAATGAAGTATAGAGAGATGCATGTTTGGAATAATAATAAGAGACTGAAAACAAAATACATGGGTGAGAGAACAAACAGGTATTGTTGACATCATTGAAAGAATTAAAAGACTGAAGTGGAATAGAGCTGGACTTATTGCTATAAGAGATGATAATAAATGGGCAGTTGAAATCTTAAGTGAGATTCCAAGAGATTATAAAAGACCTAGAAAAAGATCACATGTGAGATGGATGGATGAAATACGGAAGTGTAATGGATTGATGTGGAGAAGAGAGGATAGAGATCAGAGAAGAAGGATTGAACTTGGAGAGACTGTCATCCTGTAGTAGATTGATATTGGTTGAAAATGATGATTATATAATTAATTAAAAGCAAATAAAATATTATTATTATAATACAACCAATGATGTAAATATTTTTTAAATGACAAATAATTGTTGTTAATTACATTCAACATTATTAAACAAACACATATAATTTGAGGCATTATAATTAAGGTACATTCAACTCGAAGTCTTGAGAAAACTTGATATAATTCTTCGATATTTATTAGATAATCATAAACACAAAAACTTATAAGTAATGTTTAATAGAGAAGTTATAAATAAATTATAAAAATAAGCTGAACGTTTTTGAGGATCCATGCCTCATAATCATAGGTTTCTTAAAAATATATAATAAAATATATGCAAAGATATTTAAATTAACACGTGTTACGTGGTCCATTTCTTCAATATATCAAAACAAGTGTCTTTTCTATTTATAGTATTAATATTTCCATTAATGTAGAATGCGTCTTTTATTTTTCTCTTATGATCATTCGATTCTGTGCATATGATTACAGGATTAGCAGGTGTAAAAATTGTAAAAATATTACTTGCCTTAGGGAAGATAAAGGCAATTGTTTTGTTTTGTTAAATAATACAGATTATAAAAATAAAATGTATGATAAAATTAAGATATTAAAACTAATACAAGATGACAACTTTAATATTAAGATAGATAGAAATAAAATTATCAATAATGTGCTTCGAAAAATTAAAGACAAAGGTATCACTAGATCTGAATATTACAAGATTTATCCTTCTGCCACTAGGCCTCCCCATGTTTGCCAATTCTAAATTACATAAACCAGGTGAAGCATTAAGACTGATGATGGATTTTGGTGGAGTGCATTATTTTGAAGCAGCCAAATTAATAAATCAATTACTTATAGATTACCTTAATTTTGGCTCATATACTATCAATTCTTTTTTCCAATTCATTTCTAAAAATCAAAAACATTCAACTTATCAAAACATCCACTATGGCTATAATGGATGTGAAAGAATTATATGGATCCATTAATAAAAAATTATTCATTCAAATAGTGCATGAAGAATTTTTGTGAACACATTGCCCTATTGAAAGAGTTAAATTTATTGTTGCTTTCCTTTCTTGGCTTGATTTGCACATTTTTACACTCTTTGAAAACAAATGGTATACTATGAAAGATGGATGGTCAATGGGCTTACCTGTCAGTGACATTTTATCTAATATCTACTTAAATAAATTTGAGAGCTCTATAATACCAAAATATAATATACCACTCATGATTTTACATATATTTGGTATGTGGATGATATATTTATTATTGCCTCTATGGATAATATTTTATACATATGACAAGAACTTCAAAATTTATCGCATTGTATATGAAAATAACGTTAAAGAAATCAAATATCTTGACCTTTCATTATCAAGAAATAAAAACATGATAGATTACAAGAAGAAAACTAAGCCTTTTGAAATTAGAAGCTGTATTCAGCCTAAATCTAACTCACCTGCATCACACAAATTTGCTAGTTTAAATTATTTCTTATTTGCATTTCTGCAAATATGAAGCAGACAGAAAAGAAAATATAAATAATTTTATTAAAGATTTAATGACAGCAGGTTTTAAATTTAAATCTATTAAAAATAAAATTATTAAATTCCATAATAAAATAAATAATATTGTAACACGTATTCAACTTCCTAGAATTACCATTCCTTATATTTCCAACATATCTAACAAACTAACTAAAGCATTAATCAATAAGTTTAAAATAGGATTTAAAACTCCACCTAATTCTAACAGATTGATCAATAACTCAAAAGATCATATTATCGATCATTCACCCCACATGTAGTATATTCCATTTCATGTCCTCAAGTCGGATGCCAAGCTGTATATAATGGTGAAACAAAAGCTACTTTTGGTACTAGACTTGCTCAACACCTGTGCACTTACAATAGAGCTCAAGTACAACAATACATCTTCTGTATTTTTGGAGCATGCCATGAAATCTGGACACAATTTTACACCTGCTAATCCTGCAATTATATGCATAGAATCGAATGATCATAAAAGAAAAATAAAAGAAGCATTCTTCATTAATGGAAATATTAATGCTATAAATAGAAAAGACATTTGCTTTGATATATCGAAGAAATGGGCCATGTAACACATGCTAATTTAAATATCTTTGCATATATTTTATTATATATGTTTAAGAAAGCTATGATTATGAGGCATGGATGCTCAAAAATATTCAACAGGAAGTAAACTATTTTATTAGATATTCATGTATTGATGATGGAAAATCTAGGATCTAACCAAGATCTCATGTAATATATATCAAAAATTGTTCTTTACTGATATAAACGAATAACATCTAGCATACGATTTCTACAAATATTTCTAACAGATGTGGCATGAGGTCTGACAAAAATAATGTTTTATATAATTCTGTAAAACCAATAAAGTAGATATTGCAAAACTTGGAGTGCTTCCTACAAAGAGAGATATTATAACATAATATATTCTAAATAACAAGAAATATAAATAGTAATTAAAGTTCATTGGAAAAAAAAACTTAGATGAATAGAAAAACATTGTTTATATAAATGAAAATAATTTGTCAAGAAAATCTACCTAGATAATAATAAGCATAAAATTTTAGAATAATAATAATAATAAGAAGAAGAATGATGATGATGATGATGATGCACAAGAGATAAACTTTGTAATGACTATATAAACCAATCTGTGAACCACAAATATATTCGCATGTAGAACATGATGGCCCATATTAATGCTATCTTTTAACTTCTTCTGAATCATTTTTTTCTTTCTGAAAGACTTCAATACCTTGCCTAATTGTTGCACCCCACTGCCTTTCATCATTAGTCATATTTCCCCAGTAAAAACAATCAAAATTTAATTACTGTAGAATGTTTTAAGATAATGTTTATAATGTAAATGAGGTTTGCTTCTCCCATGAAACTATGCACAAATTTCCCATAAAATAATTTCTTGGCAATTATGTTGCTATTTGTTTCACATGTTCAAGCCAATGAAGATGTGGTTTTATAATAGTGGATTCTACAGTATTGCATCCAGTATTATATCCAATAAGATAAAAAATCATATTGGTTTTATTATCTTGTTATTATATCTTAAATAAAAAATGTTTAAGGGTTTTGTATTATATTATTAGAAGATATAATCCTCACTTCTACACCATGAATTTGCTAAAATCACAGCTCTAAAAGCAATTAATTTAATTGAAATCATTATCATTGCAAAATGAAACTGTATTTTTTAACTTGCTAAAAATAACACCACTTTGAAGTCTGTGTAACATTTCAACATCTAAATATGCCTTTCTAGTTGAAAAACATTTGTTTTTCCTTCTCACATGTCCATCCCTCATTATGTAAATCACATATATTGGATTTAAATTTGTTTAAATTGATTGCTAAAAAAAACACTTTACTGAGTGCTATTTTATGCAATATCTTGAAATACAAAAAAAGTGGGCAGATGCTTTGATATTTGTTCAACTTTTGGTAAAAATCACCAGGTTCTTGTAACACTTTTTAAATTTATCTAAAATTTTATTTGTCTATGAGTTTGATTTAGATCAATTTAACTTAAGATAATGAGATCCCATGTAAAAGAACTTCACATTTGGAATGGATGAAAAAAAATTAAAATATGTACCTATATGGTTGGGAATGTTTCTTACAAAAAGTAATAGACAAAGAACACCTAGCCTATCTTAGCAAAGTTGTAAAATGAATGTTTGTTGAGAATGAGAAAAGATGAGTTAGATGACTTCTTATACTTTAAATAATGTATTTATTTTACTTAAGAATACATTTAGGAAAATAGCCATTGAACGTGTAAAATATATAGACTCTTGCTGTAGCCATTTAATATATAATGTAGTTGAAAAAGCCTTTGTTTGTTTTTTGTTTTTTTTTTAATTTTATAATTTGGTTAATGTTCTTTTCAATTTACTTATGAGAGATTGGGAGAGATTGCTCTAAAGTTAGTGAATGTGATTAAATAACCTGAGAAAATTTCTTATCCACATTTGTCTTTCATCAAACAGATATATTGTGTTGCACCAAGAATCCTCTTGAAAAATGTAATTCTTTGAGTGATGATAACTTTATTAATTGATAGAGGTCCAAAGTAAAGTGTATAATGAACAAAAATTGACTTTTCATTATTTAGGTCACTAAGTTAATGTATTCATTCAGTAATAGAATAATGAAAAAAGATGTTTTAGAGTTTTCTCAATTTTGTTTAAAAATAATCAAAATAATGTCCTGAGCAGTTTAGTATAGTGATAAAGTATTTGGCTCAAAAACTAAGGATTTATAGATGCATTCTCAATTGGAAAAAAAAAAAGGATTGAGTGGATCAATTATCCCTACCTTTGCTTTGGTACATAAATGTTACCAGCTCTTTTTTGAATAATGGATTATACAATTATTTTATTTATTAGAAATGATTATATAAGTTATAATTTATAAGGGCTGCATCACTATATGTATATTTGAAAATTCCTTTTATTGTACGAAGCATGTGTTGTAACACACATGTAATAATATTTATGAATTGTGCTAAAAAATACACTTCAAAATAGTTAGTATCAGACTGAGTTCACTAACTTAATATATAGCTTTTAATATTATCACAGTAGCAAAGGTGACTTGTTTCATTATTACATGGTGAGCTCTATGTAATTTATGTTAAACTTCTGATTGTAACTTTTTGAAAATTATCATAACAAATAACCTTTAATTTTATTTTGTCAACTGATATTCTAAGGAAAGAATTCTTTTTGGAGGATATGTTACAGGATAATCTGGTTTAGTTATCTAAGAGCCATGTAGATGACTCACAATGCACAAATATTACAATGCTTTTAATATGATGTAAGCTTCATTGCTAAGTTTAATTCCTGTTTTATCCAAAACCTCAGTTTCAACCCTAGATAAAAGTAAAAGCCTTTCAGAAAGTTAAATAATTTTAATCAAGATTCCAGAAGGGAGAAAAACACAAAAAACATCAAATAGAATTGATTAGCCTAATTCATATCTTCTTTTTCACTGACTCTTTGAAAAAAAACATTAGATTAGATTTTTGATCTATAATGAGTTATTTAAGTCCGATTTACTGTTTTACTTATAACATCACCATTTTAATCATTATCATTACATTGCAAAATAAATATTTTTCTAATCCAATTTTTAATTCTTAAATTCTATTTGTCATTTCACTATAACAAACTTTCCTGATTACTTATTGTCAGTTTCTTCTAGTGGTGTGACTTTAGATCCATTTTCGCCTCTTACTTTTTATGTATTTGCACGTAATTCCAGCAATCCAGTGGATAGTTTTATGATTTTTAAAAAAGACTTGTCACGAAAAACTTTTATTAAACTTGAATATACCTAATCATCATCAGTTCCATTGTTTCCCCAGTTCTTGCGAAAAAATTGTTATAATTTATATACAAATACAATAAAGTTGTGAAAGCAATTTTAAAAAGCACAGATTTATAAGTAAAAATAATATTTTTACGGAGCAGATATTTTTTTTTTTATCTGACATAATTTAACTTATTAAGTGGAACAAGATCGAAGTGTTGAATTATTTATGAAGTCACCTGAGTTCAGCTACATTTAAATTGCTCTCTGTTATCAGATGTAAAATTCGAAAAATCTACCTGTTTACTAGCTTTTCAACCCTTAATTGCTTTTTAAAAATCTAATTGTTGTTCCTCCCTATTTAAGTAGGCTACAGGGTGGGAAATAACTAATGTTGATCTGTCCTAAGTGAACTCTTAGAGCTATCTTTTATTTAATTGTAAATAAAAAAAGGAAACTTGTCTCTTCATTCAATTGAAATTATATGCTTATCATTACTTTTCACAGATAAGAATTATATCATATCTCAGTCACGCGAAAACACTCGCTGTCTGTAATGATTATATAAATAATTGTTAATAATTTTTATTAGCCATTCATTAGACTAGAGATTATACACTTAATGAATAATATTTCTGTAGTAAAAGTTTCACTACACCACTCTCACGCGAGGTAGGGACTGATTTCATTTGCTTTTAATACCTTGTTGACTAGTGTAATCATAAATATATGACCAAAGACATATGAAAAGATGAATGATCCCCCAAGTTCACTATTTCATGCTAAACCAGCACACATCAGTTGGCCAGATCACAATCTCTTACACATATCTTTATCATTGTTCAGTAGACAGATAGATAGATAGATAGATAGATAGATAGATAGATAGATAGATAGATAGATAGATAGATAGATAGATAGATAGATAGATAGATAGATAGATAGATAGATAGATAGATAGATAGGTAGATAGATAGATAGATAGATAGATAGATAGATAGATAGATAGATAGATAGATAGATAGATAGATAGATAGATAGATAGATAGATAGATAGATAGATAGATAGATAGATAGATAGATAGATAGATAGATAGATAGATAGATAGATAGATAGATAGATAGATAGATAGATAGATAGATAGATAGATAGATAGATAGATAGATAGATAGATAGATAGATAGATAGATAGATAGAGTAGATAGATAGATAGATAGATAGATAGATAGATAGATAGATAGATAGATAGATAGATAGATAGATAGATAGATAGATAGATAGATAGATAGATAGATAGATAGATAGATAGATAGATAGATAGATAGATAGATAGATAGATAGATAGATAGATAGATAGATAGATAGATAGATAGATAGATAGATAGATAGATAGATAGATAGATAGATAGATAGATAGATAGATAGATAGATAGATAGATAGATAGATAGATAGATAGATAGATAGAGTAGATAGGTAGGTAGGTAGGTAGGTAGGTAGATAGATAGATAGATAGATAGATAGATAGATAGATAGATAGATAGGTAGATAGGTAGATAGGTAGATAGATAGATAGATAGGATAGATAGGTAGGTAGGTAGGTAGGTAGATAGGTAGGTAGATAGATAGATAGATAGATGGGTGGATGGGTAGGTGGGTGAGTGGGTAGGTGGGTAGAGTGGGTAGGTGGGTGGGTAGGTAGGTAGGTGGGTAGGTAGGAGGTAGGTAGGTAGGTAAACAGATAGACAGATAGATAAATAGATAGATAGATAAATAGATAGCCAATTATTACAGTTTAACTGAGAAATGTCAAACTTACTGTCTTCACAACTCTGACACAAACTATTTGATGGAAGTATATTTATAATTTTTATTAGTAATTCATTAGATTAGAGATTATCCACTTAATAAATAATATTTTTGTAATGTAATTTTCATTACACCTCTCTCACATAAGGTAGGGACAGCTTTCTATCTTCTAATAACACCCTGTGGGAGGGGGGATCATAAAAATATGACCATGGACATGTGAAAAAGATATATGCTCAAGATACACATTTCATGCTGAACCAGTTCATCAGTTTGCAATAAGTTTTATATATCAATTAAACTGCAATAATTGTCTATCTATATATTAAACATTGATAAAGATATGTGTAAGAGAATCTGATCTAGCCAAATTGATGAGTGTTGGTTCAACATGAAATGTGCATCTTGGGGATCATACATCTTTTTGACATGCCTTTAGTCGACCCCTTGTTATACCCCTCCACAAGTTGTTAAAACAGATAGAAATCAGTTCCTATCTAGTGTGAGAGTTGTGTAATGAAATTTGCACTATAGAAATATTATTTATATAAATAGTTAGTTTACTCAGACAAAATTATAGCATTTTTTTCTAAAAAATGTATTTTAGCTAAAATGCTTTTATAAAATAGTATCATTACCATAAATTGTTTTTCAAAATGTCTAATTAGTTTCAGATTAGAAAATAATCAAGTGACTCAAAGGATTATGAGAGAAATATAATGAAGTCACAAAATCTGTATTTTATTCCAATGTCTTCTTGCATTTATTGCAGATCACATATAATTCATTTTGTTGATAAGTTTGATAACAATAGAATATATATTGTTTACTGAAATGCCTGTGTATTATACTATTCAACATATATATATATAATTGATATTTTTTAGGAATATAATATGCATACCTAAATTAAGATTATAGTATAAACAAAATTTTAAAATAATGTAGTTATTAATAATAAAGTAAGAAAATACATTTACATATATATAATATCAAATTACCTCACACAATAAAAAAAAAATTTCTACACTCTCTGTGAATAAACATTCAGGTAGTGGTATGCAATGGAATTATTTACATATATATATATTTACCATGTATATGTTCACACATTCATATTTGCTAAAAAATAAAAATAATACCAAACTTACTATCCTATACTTTTAATTTTTTAATAAAATAAATAATGAAATATCCCACTTTTATTGAAATTAAATGCATTTTGAATGATAGCCTTTTTTTTTAATGCTACCCACCCCCCATAGAAAATATATTAGCAGTCTCTTTATCAGCAGACTATGACTTCTCTATTTTTTTTTATATTTAAAGTATCTATGCAGTCACCCCTACTTATCATAATCAATTCCACATTCTCATTTAAATTCTTGTATAACACCAAGCTTTTTGACAACAATGTAAGAATGATTTCCAGTAATTTTTTCTGCCATTATTAAATTGGTAAGCTTCATTTTATTTCTTAAGAAAGATATTGCCTGCATTTTATTAAATTGCATAAGACTTAGCTTTATACTTAGAAAACAGTTTATTATCAGAAATATTAAATTCTGAAAAGTAATAAAACAAAATGTACTTGCTTTCAAAATAAGCTGCAAATATGTAATTAATAAATATACTTTGAGATGAAGCCATATTGTAAATATTAAATTTATGAATTTTATTGTATTCATTTACATTTTTTATGGTTAACATATAATGGAAATAGTGTTTTTGATACAGTATACATTGCAGCATCACTGTAGTGTAATAAATAATTGGATAATTATTCATTTAGAAAATGAAGAGGTATTTGAGAAGCAAAAATAATGAGTTTGATCCAAGGTTCTTCAGTCCTTACACCAATCATCCTGCATTGCACAGGGCTTGGAAATATTAATAGATAAAGAAGCATATGGATTAGAACTGAAACTAACATTATTGAAGTTATTGTAAAGTTCAGGAAAACTTACATTTTAATAAGTTGAATATATTAACAACCAAATGCACCCAACCTAGGAAAGGCCTTCTTTTTTTAAAGATTTAATGTAAATTAAACAAAAGATTTTAATATTTTATAAATGTGAGAAATTTACCATTGAAAAAATCAAAATATTTGGAACAACTCGGCCTGTTTGGTATATAGTTCAGAAAAGTACCTGGCAAGATATTAATAAAGCTAAATTAAAATTTAAAGACTTATTTCAATACATGTATATTTGATATGTAACAATTATGGACAATTCTTGCAATGTTTGTGAATTTGACATCAAAACAGACTTACAAAAAATCATTCATACATTCACCAATCAGAGAACAGAGGAAATAGGGATTTTATATGTAAGATAAAAGATGATAAACGACCCTTGTTATTAATTCTCCATCAAAAAAACTGATCATATTCACCAACTCTTCAAACTTCTCCAAGCCTTTTTGTTCATTGTTTTAATATTCAGACATTCGCTTTTTTAGATCATCAATCATCTTTTATATTTTCCCATCTCTTTTTATCCTCCATACTACACTCACCTAATTTACTCTTTATAATTCCCTCCTTATAAATTATATATCCCACCTCTTTTTTTTTTCTGTTTCAATTTTTTTAATAACATTTCCCCATTTACTCTTCCAATACTACAAATCGTATTCTTTTAACTGAGCTTTTTTTTTTTCAACTCCGAATTTATAATTTAAAAATCTTCCAATATTTTCACATCCCTTTTTCTAATCCAATTATTTGGCTTATATAAAACCAAACTTAACAAAAAAACCATCTAACAAGAGTTTTAATTGATAGAATAAGATAAAAAAAACTTAATTGAGAAATGAATGTGTAATATCAAAAAAAAAAAATTCCAGTTGGATATTTTTAAAAAGTTACATTTTTTTTACCATTGTCAAACTCCTTTCACTCACAACTTTGACACTATCCACCTCAGATAAATACAATAATGATTATTCCTAATCATTTTCTAAATTAGAGATTATCTCTAGCACAGATATAAACTTTAAATCTCAGTTAAAAATTAATACATCTGATTTTTTAAATTTTAAACATACACACACATGGAGTTATTTTATATGAATTTAAAATGAATGGGGAAGTATGAAGGTTGTTTAATATATTTTTTAAAAAAAATTTTTTTTTAACCATAGACTGCTAATAACATGATTTTGGTGAAGGAAAAAAAAATATGCATGATAATAAGGCAGTTTGAACAGTGATACCGAGTTGAAATAATTCTGTAATCTTTGTGAATTGTACTTTTTTCCAATTTATAAAATTAGCAATTGTAAATAATTTTTTTTGAACAATCTATAAAGATCAAAAGTTAAGAGTCAAAACATTTAAAATTTTGAGATTTTTTTTTTTTTCATATGTCATAGCATCTGCCGGGACGCGAACCCACACCCGTCTGCAACCAACTACTTGCTTGCATGGCGGCTGCGATACCAAAAGTTAAGAGTCAAAACATTTAAAATTTTGAGATTTTATATTGCTCCATAATCATGCTACAAATTCTCTTAAGTTTATTCTTTTCAAAAAGCATTTGAAGTATTTAATAGGAAAATGTTAATGAATGAATTACTACATTGAACAATCATTTATATTTTAAGAAATTCACCTTGTGTTTTTGATCTGAGGCAATTTTATCTATTTCTTAGTTATTAATATTACTGACTTTGCTTAACTTAGGCTGTGTGATAGTTTTCTTGAGTTGGGCTATAGAAATATTTTTTTATTGTCATCAATTGTGAACACCTGTATGAATAAATTGTTTCACTTCCAATAAATTGGATCTAATAATTCTGATTCCATTTTATAGTAAAACATGAAACAATGCCACTGAATTATCTGTTTATCCAAGAGACCAATTAAAAGAACAGTAGCATTGATATATAGGGAGCTCAGTGATTTGTATTTAATGTTGATTCAATTTCATCATAACTCTATGCAGAATTATTATACTTTGGTTCATGTAGAGTCATAAGCATTGATAGACTTGAAATATTCTCTAACTTGGATCAGGTGTTATTGTAACCACATGTGGAGAATGTCATTTATTCCAAAACTTACAATAGAAACTTGAGTAAAGGTCTTTATCAGGGGTTATAAAAATACTCCAAGTTGCAGATTTGTGACAGAAGACACTACAATTTTGCAAAACAGAAGGATTGTGAGTTTAAGATGTATCCAATATATAACTATTTTAAATCAATTTATGAATTCAAATTTTTATAAAACTTAAGTAATTAAAATATTCATAATTTATTACAAGAACATTCTCTTAAGTTATAGTGGTGCTTTGATTCCTTGTGGAAATTCATTCTCTTGCATCTATTTGGGTTTGCATTCATTCAATGGTAAAAATGGAAAGTAAAATATATGTATTGATTTGTTGACTTTTTAACAAATCTCTAGATGTTAGTATATACAGAAATGCACAAAACTGAGTTTGGCAGTTTTTTGGTTCTCAAAGTAAGTTCTTTTTTATTCAAATCTTGAAAATCAGTCATTTTTTCCATTATTTATTTATATATCTGCATTTACTTTTGCAAAATATTTATGAAATATTTATTTTTTGAAAAAAAAAAAGATTTTTAGACTCAGATTTTATTTGGAAATACTTGTTTTTAGAATTATACAAATCAAGAGAAATGCAATAATGAGACATTTAAAACAATAATTTTAAAATTTAAAACCATAATTTTGTTGCTTTAACTATTCTTGACAAAAACTTTTTGCAGTGTTAGAAGTAAATTTCAAATAAATTTTATTTCATTTTGATTATATTTTATTAACAAAAGTAAAATAATGAAAGTTCTTCTTATGATTTATTTCAATTTATTCCTTTTTTCTATATTTGCAAAGTTAAAATATTGTTTTTTAAAAATGGTTTTTATTTTTAAGATTATAATTCTAAGAAATAATCTCATAATTAAGGAAATATAATAAAGAATAAAGATTTATTTATTAAAATAAAAAAGTTGGAAATGTACCCAAGACATGATGGATAAACAATAATCTAAATAAGGATCAATAAATCATGTTAGTACTTGAATTTTGAGCACTTCTTATTAAAAAGAAAGTGATTCACAATATTAAAATAGGCAAAACTATCCAGACAGTAATGCCACTCAGTGCAAGCCAGAGTAATCAATGGATTCCAGAAGGCTTGTGCATAAAATCCCTATCTAATGCCTACTCATCCAATATCCCCAGACTAGTTTCTAGTTTGTGGCTTTCGTCAGTGAGGAGCCTTGGATCTAAAGCACTGTATCTAGATCTTAGGTTCCTCACTGATGAAAGCCATAAGCTAGAAACTAGTCTGGGGATATTGGATGAGTAGGCACTATATAGGGATTTTATGCACAAGCCTTCTGGCAACCATTGATTACTCTGGCTTGCACTGAGTGGCACTACTGTATAGAGATTTTTGCCTGTTTTAATAACAGTTAAGAACAAGCATAAGAAATGGTGATTATGTGATGTTTAGTGGTTTGATTCACAATAAGGTGCTTGTCTTGTAGATAAAGATGCCATTGGATAGCGCCGTTTTCACGCTAAAACTATAAAATATGACCATTCCCGGGCCGTTGATTATAATAATTTTTCTGTGCTTTTTTGTAATGCGAAAATAAAAACAAAATAAAATCGTCTTTTATAATTATTATTTTTTATTAATGTATACAACTTAAATGATAATAATAAATGTAAAATAAAATCAATAAATTACAATTTGATTCGTGTTTTTCTATCGTATATTTTTTTAATTGTGTTACGGCTTTTTTTATATAAATTTTCTATCGGATATTTTTTTACTTGTGTTACGGCTTTTTTTTATCAATTTTCTATCGGATATTTTTTTACTTGTGTTACGACTATTTTTTTTGTTGTTGTTTAAGTAAAAAGAGATATTACGGATATTTTTTACTTCAAATAGAATGGCAATAAAAAGTAAAAGTTGTTACGGTTAGTTTTAGGGTTAGTTTTAGCGTTAGGTTTAGGGTTAGATTTAGGGTTAGTTTTAGGGTTAATGTTCTGTTGTTTGTAATGCTAAAATAAAAAAATTCAAAATCGTAACCGTACTCGGACAAAATAAAGAAACTCAAACTTTTTTAAACAACAACAAACACATAGAAATGTTTTCTTTACTTATTAAACATGTTTATAATATTTGCTTTTTATGAAATTTAAAAAAAATTGTGTATATTTGTACTTTTCTTACTATATATTTTTTTGATACCACTCTTCTTTGTCTCATGGAATGTTATGAACAGTAAGTTACTTGACGCGTTACCTAATTGCAACTCACTAAAAACATAGATATTTAACATTTTCCCAATTAAAACTTCAACGCAGTACGTTGTAAAAAGTCTTAGAATTATTACTTTAAATAATCTGACCATTTCAATACTTTAAAATAAAAAAAAATCCAATGAAAACAAAATTTCCATCCAATTCAAATACAAACTCTCTCATCAAGCCGTAATTATTTTATAAACTGTGCGAATTTAGAAAATGTAATTGCTGCGATGCAACATACATGCTGTACTGTGATGTGACATAGCGGCCTGCATTCTGTAGCACAACAAAAAAGTTGTATTATAGAAAACGCGGGTTCGAAAGTGTCGGCTGCGGAAACAGTATTTTTATGTGTTTTGGCGTGAAAACCGTACCATAGAATGGCATCTTTATAAGATGAGTACCCACAATAATATGTTGAGATTCAGTAAAAGTTTATAATTAATTATATTTTCTTTAAAATATCTTTACTGCTAAATACCAAAATATTTGATGATTCTAATACAGTCAATGTATAATTAAATTGTTACAAGTATAGTAATATAATGCAAACTGCTACACAATAATTATCAACAAATACTTTTGAATGCTTTCCTGTTACCCTGGTACTTATGAGAATCACATTTCTAATATATGGCTCTATCAAGTATGCTCCAATATTCCTAGTGGATAAGTTTGAAATAATCCTATCTAGAATTATGCAATGTTGGGCTTTATTGTTATTGGATTTGACTTGTAATAATCATTACAAAATTAATATCACCTGTTACACTATTTACTCTAGGATAGCTGATGCAATACTTTTTGATTGGCTGAACATTTTGTTTTATTTTGCTTAGGAAATAATCTTGTTATTGTGATTAGTTCTCTAAATCTCTGCACTTGTTATTTTTATTAGTAGTAACAAAACAATGGTGGTTCATGAATTCAGAACTTATAATAATATGATACTTCTTAATGATAAATGTTATATCATGCAATTAATTTTTGTTCTTACAGTAAACATATATACATTCATCTTACCAAGTCAGCTCTTTACTTTTTAGTTGTTTGATTATTTGATTTGATTATAAACTTGTTATTTGAAAACAAAATTCTCAATCTTCTGATTTGAAAAAAAAATTAAGGTTTATCTTGTTTGGACTTGAATATCATCTAGTCATTGATCTAGCAGATGAATCTATTATCCACTACATTTTAAGGATCTTTCTTATTGTTAATAATAGTACTTAAATAAACATTTGTTACATGCTAGACCATTTTTCTCATTTAGCTAAATTATTAAATATTTTAAAAAAATTTTTTTTCTCCTACTATCAATAATTATGAATACTTGTATAAACAAATGGTTTCATTGCAATCAATTGGATCTAAAGTTGCTAATCACTATACAGTAAAATATGAAAATATTATCACTAGGTTGAGATTATTCAAGTGTTTGTATAAGAGATCAATGGCACTGTTATACTGAAAGCACTCTCAGTGACTTGTGTTTAATGTTGATTCAACTATCTCATAACGTTATTCAGAATTACGTTTTAATTCAGACTGCTTATTTCACAAAACTGTATAATTTATTTCACATTGATGTATTTAAAAAACCCTAGTCTGGATGTGATATTATTGATTTGGCTTTGTTGTGGCCACATATAACATAATGCAATTTATTCTGAAAGGTACACTAAGGAGCCTATATAAGGATTTTTGTCAGGTCTTTATAAAGTATCCCTATGGCAGATTTATGATAAAATGTATTTTAATTTTTCAATGTAGAGGGATTGTGAGCTTAAGATATATTTAATACATGGTGTTTTCCCAAAGGTTCGTGATAATGTTTTAGTTGTATTTATATGTTGGACTATTTCTATCATCTAATACGAGTATTGAATGTCTTTAGAAAAATTTAACTTTATTTAAATATTCCAAATACATTCAACTATTAGTAATAGCACACAGGGTAATATATGGCAATGTTTTAAGAGATATTATTCTTCCCTCTTCTTCGGATGTTGCTGGCCTAACCAGTGACAGTACTAGCATGGGAATCAAACTGGGATTCTTAAATTCTTGAATGTTGAATTTTAAGGTAACACCCTAATAAACAGCCATTTTAAGTCAATTTATTAATTCAAAATTTTATTTACATAACTTAAGCACTTGAAATATTTATAATTAGTTATTAGAAATTTCAATTTTTAAGCATTAGTCTAAATAAGAATTAATAAATGATCTTGAATAATTAAATTTTAAGTATTTTTTATTTTAAAATAATATATAAAGACTTTTAATTAATCTGATGAATAGGAACTAAAAAAAAAAAATTTTTTTTTCTTGAACCACAATTCTGATTGTTACTGTGGGTCACCTGTAAATTAATTAATTCAATCAACCAAAACCATGATTCAGTAAAAAAAAGCAGGAAAAAAAAACCTTTTATTTTTTAACGCATTACTCAGCAAATTAAATAAAAACATTTTTGAGAAAATATTTTTCATATATATTATTTTTAATTTTTTTAGTACTTAAGTCTATCCCTAGTTCATTTCAATTTTTTGAAATCATTTTTATCATAAACGAGAAAGCTATTCATATTTAATTTTAAAGTCTAAGAAAGTAAGCAATACATCTTAAGATTTTTATTAAGGCAGCAGTTAAATAAAAAAATAAATTTTAGGTCAACAATCAAGGGAAACTAAGATTTAATCTTTCATTTCTTTTTCTTTCTATTTTAATTAAACATAAACATTTTTTAGCACAATAATCATCAAATTAAATAAAAGTAGTTTTTAAAAATATAATGGCATCTATTGCACATCGTTCAGGACTTATCAAACTGATTTCAGTATGATTTGAAATGCAGTCACAGCTGCTATCCTGAAATACTGCATTGTTACATTGCATCACTTCAACTTTTCAAAATTATTTTTTCAAATTCATTTTTTCACATAAGCAAGAAAACTATTCCTATTAAAACGTAAAAAAAAAAAAAGCAAATCCTAAAAATGTCCATTCATAGAAGTAGTTTAAAAATTGCTTATATTTTTTCCTACATTTCTTTTTCCCCCTATTTTAATTAACTATTAATATTCCCAAAAAAAAATTCTCAAACTCAATTTAAGAGTTAAATTGCTTTCTCAAACTCAATGAAAGAGTTTACTTAAAAATATCATGACATTTACAGCACATGACTCTAATCTTACTGAACTGATTTGAATACAGTTTAAAATGTGGCCTACCAGCACTGGTAATTCTGAAATATTACATTTATGTTACATTTGTCATTGGAACCAAACACATGTATAAAATTTGAAGAAAATGTATTTAGTAGAAGTAGTTTAAAAATTGGTCTATATGATTTAACTCAAATAAACAGAAGTCTTAAGTTAAACAAAAGTGTTTATATAAAGAGTCACAATAATATGCTGAAATATTGTAAGAATTCATATTTAGTTGCATTTTGTAAATAAAGATTTTCATTGACTAAATACCAGAATGTTTCATGATTTTAATATGATTTTCAATTTTTCCCAGTTTTTGAACTTATAATCTCCAAATTTCAAATACATTAAATACTTAATAGATTAAGTACAGTAGATCTACAGTTAAATTGTCATACAATATTTTGCAACTTGCTACAGAATAATAAGAACTTTTAAAATGTCTTGTGACCTCTCCTGGAATACCATAATGTCCGACTCTGGTCTCTGTTATATATTCATAAAATATTTTCAGTGGATAGATATGACTAATCACATCAAATTATATATTGAAAGCACTACCACTATTATGAGTTTTAATGTTGTAGTCATCATTAATAAAGCAATGGCACTTGTTGTACTTCTTACTTTAGAAGATCTCATATTGTTATTGATTAGTCTTAGCATTTTATTTCAATTAGGATTCAATTTTGCTATTGTGATTAGTTGTAAAGCTCTAGATGTATTATTTATTATTAGTAACTTAGCAATGGTAATTCATGGATTCAGAACTTATAGGACTATGATATTTATTCCATTAATTGTGTTATATTATTGCATAATTATATTTTGTCGTTACAGTTAGTGTAACAATGAAATACCAATCTAGATATTTATCCTCTAATTAATAACAGATATTTATTGATGTATCAATTAATGGCTAATTGGGTTAAATATAAGTGTTCTGATCTAAAACAAATAACGTGTACCATTTAGGTCAAACTTGAAATCTTGGTCATAATCCAAACAGATAGATTCATTAATCACTATACCTTAAGGCTTTTTCTTATTGTCAAAAATAATATTTAAACAAACATTGAAGAATTTGTAATTATATGTTGAACTAGTTCCAACATCTAGTTGAGCTGTTAAATATTTTTAAAGAAATTCAAGCTTTATTTATATTTTTCCAAATTCATTCAACTGTTAATACACATATTAGCATATAATACAATGTTTTGAATGGTATTAATCTCTTCTATTCTTCTAGAGTTGTTAGTTTATGCAATAATAGTACTAGTATGAATATTGAACCAGTTGCTTGTAGATCCTGTCCACTGAATTTAAGATGATGCTCTAGCTATTGACTATTTTGCCAAAAATAATAATTAAATGGAATAACCTGATTGGAACATTATCTTAAATTTAATATTTGTAATTCTAATAGTCATTGATTCAATACCCATATTAATACTATCACTAATTAGACTACCAAATTTTGAATAAGATAATAGAATAAGTGCTTGTGTATTGTACTCTATACTAACTTTTGTGTTATTTTAAACAATTCAATATACTTGGGAAAATGTAAATAATGTTATTCAACAATTTAATTAGTCAAGTATTGGTGGTTGAGAGGTCAGCGCGACTGCCTTACAAGCAGTTGTCCCGGGTTAGCGGGTTTGCTTCCCGGCCAATTTATTAGTTGAAGAAAAGTGTTATCATCACAAATCTGTAGATAAAACATTTAAAAATAACTAATGTATTATTAAAATCAGAGGCAGTAAATATGTATTTTGAAAACCTAAGGTATAATAACTGGTTGTAAATATTTTATCTATTTATTTATAATAAATGAGATTTTCAATGGTATGGATGGCTGAAGAGTTGGAGGATGGAGAAGATTGAAGTCTGTCCATTAAAATTTGAAGATTTGCTGTCTTAATATAAACCAAGCATTGATTGTACACATGTGTGGGAGCTGATGATCTGGATCAACTGATGAGTGCTGGTTCAGCATGAAATACATATATTGGAAATTATTTATTTTTTTCACATGTGTTGTCATGTGTATCGGTTATATAAGATGGAATGGATAGCTGAAGAAAGCTTGAAAGTCTGAGTTCAAACCCTCTTTAATTAACTATTGATTTATATTATGTTAAAAATATATTGAGTTTTACCTTTCATTTTCCATTTTTTATAAGGACTATATTGTTTTCTTTTATTTGTTTTGTTACCTTTTTTTAATTACAACTAATATGTATGAAGAATGGCAAAAGTACAAGGTAGTGTTGTTCTTATTATGACAGTCATAATAATAGTAGTACATAATTTTAAACTAAAGGATGTTGAGCTCCTAATAATATTAATACAATTACCAATGTTATATGCAAAAAAGTGATCAGTAATTCACAAATGATTTTAAGTAAAATAATTCACTACCAAATGTCTAAATGACATAATTTATTGGGGATAAAAACAGACATTTAACTGTCTATTTAAAAAAATTGAATGTATATACTGCTTGGGAGTTTATAAAAAGTTGGATTGTTGGAAGTGCCAGAACTGAATTCAATCCAATAATCTTCCACTCAAAGAGTCTGATACTACCATTGCACTAAACCATGCAGCACAACTATTGATTCACAAAGATTGCTTAGTTACTTGGATATAAGAGTAGTTAAAGTAATGAAAAACTTTTAACATTTTACCACTGTATTTAGTTTTGTTTAGATACATATGAGATGAATGGATGAAGTAAGAAAGTGTGCAGGGTAATGTAAAGAAGAGAAGCTAAAGATCAGAGAAGATGGATTGAACTTGGAGAGACCATCCTGCAGTGGATTGATAATGGTTGGTGATGATGACTCATCCCAGTTCTGCAGATGCAATTATTAACCTTAACTTAGAATAAATAAATAATAAATGGATGGTTAGTTGCTGAAGGTGTTATATTATATTCAAATACTTGAGTGCAACAGTTTCATGCTATTGATCTAACATTTTTTAAATTTTACTCATCTAGATTTGATCCAGGAACATTAACCTTTGAGGTTCTCAATTTTTCTTAGCTTTAAACTGCATAGAGTTTAATTTATAGTCAAATTTGGTAATAATAGATACTTTATTAATCCAGATTAATATGGGATCAATTTTATTTTTTATTGAATCACTTAATTTTAGATTAACTTTTCAGATATGGAATCACACACTATTGCAACATCATTGATTGCAAGCTATTTATGAAACTTGAAATCTAATTCCCATGAGATTTTATACCTATTCCTAAACTTTGATAAATCTGAATTGATTTATTTCCAGACAAACTAATACTCTATTTAAATAGAAAATCTCTATAGTATTGTGATTAATACATCTACTTACTATCTCTATGATTAGAATTCTAATTTAGTAGAAATCGTGAAAATTTTGAAAAACACAGCATCCAACTAGCTACTTAATTATTGATTGATAGATATACAATTTTTTTTAGTGAAAGATTTTAAAATACTAATTTAATATCAGATGGATATCTATGTCATTTCAAACATTATTGATCCCTTGGAGGATGAAGGTCTTTTCAAGTTTAATCCAATTTCTCTGATCTGTAGCCTCTTTATCCATATCATACTAACAAGCTTCTTTATTTCATGCATCAGTCTCACATATGGTCTATTTCTAAGTCTTTTATAATCTATTGGGATACAGTTTCTGTTATCATCTTTTCTAGAAGTATGTCCAGTGCAGTTCCACTTGAGTCTTTTAATTCTTTCAATGATATCATCAATGACATCATTAATATCTGTTTATTCTCTCATCTATGTATTTCATTTTCAATCCTTTCTTGTTAATCCTAATGTACAACTCTCCATACTACATTTAGTAGTCTCTATATTGCTGTCTGTTAAGTGGACAAGTCTAAGATTCATAAATAAGAACTAGTAAAAAACATTTATTGACTACTTTTCTTTCAAAAACATAGACATATTTTCTTTTAATATTAAGTTATCTCTACCAAAACATTTCATCCAAGTTTAATTCTATGATTAATTTTTGTGTTTTAAAATAAATTTATTAAACATAGTAATATACAGTTAAACTTTATAAAAAATTACATAGCATTCAGAATGAAACTTGAAAAAGTCAATGCAGAGAAAAGGGTATTTTAATAAGATTAAGAGGAAAATAAAACTTTCACCCAAGTATCATCATGTAGACTCAAGAGGAGGACAAATATAGAAAATATGGAGTATTGTCTCATCATATAATCTACACAACTGACACTGATTAATTTTTTCCATTGTATTTTCACTTCTGTTAATAATCTAATCAAGATACTTGTAGTTATTAACCTTTTTTAATTCATCATTATCTATATTTATTTTTTTATTAAACTTTACTAACTATTTTGAAGTGTATCTAGATGTTCAAATAAAACTTCTTATAAAACTGTTGTAAAAAGTTTAGAAGTATGGAGTCATTCTGTATACATTCTTTTCAATGTTAATCTAAGTATTACTATGTAATTCTAGTCATTGCTGTTGCATTTTGATAAATATTCTTTAAAATATAACAATGTTTTGTAACTTTATCTTCATAATCCATTGCTTTAATTACTGTAGAAATGCTTATTCAATCAAATTTCCTAGTGATGACTCATATTCATTGGTCCTGTCTATAAATTTTCTCAATATTTGTATATGATCCTCTGTACTAAAATGAATTTGAAATCCAACTTGCTCTAAGTTGTAATAATCTTGGAAAAATTTTTTGTACAGAACTGATAAAAGATTGATAGATCTGTAAATTCCAATATCTTTTTTATCACATTTTTTAAATATCAGCCTTACTATTATATTTCTTCAACCATGTGATATATCTTCATCATTTAGACATGTGATACATAATCCTGCCAACAGTTTTTCCATTTCTTCATCTGTTTCTTTTATGATATTGATTATAATTATTATTTTTCCATTTTAAATATACTTAAATACATGTCTCATTTCTTCATTTAAAATGCTGGATAATTTAGATGTAGTAATTGCAGAAGATATTTCTTTTCTTGTTCTTTATTACTATATAATTCTTTCACACATTCCATGATTTCATCTCTTAGTAATAGATCCATTTTTTCTTTTTACCAATAACAAATTGTCTTAAGCATTTGAAACTTTTATTCTTTTCTATAGCTTTCCTTTCTAATTTACCATACCACAAAACTCTAGATATTCAATTCTTTTTAACAGATAATTTTTATATATTTTTATATTCATACTTTTGTTTTGTCTCAGAGAAAATTTACTGGTAAACTGGTGCTTTCTAGTTCCAGCTATTTTCATTGTAATTTTTAGCAATGTAACAGTTATCTTCCTATAGATTTCATTCAAATTGGAACCATTTTCAAAATCTGTTTATATGTTAAAACAATATATGAGTTCTAATTTTTAATTTGTTGGAATGTTTCTAAAGATTAAAAATATCAATTATGAATACTGTTGTTTTTTAATTATTTTTGTTTTGCTAGTTTTGCATTAACACATATCTCTCACTAATCAATGATAACTTCTTATGTTGAATATGTAAAAACATTATAATCTTGAAATACATATTTTCTGTAATCAAAATATAATTCAATTCTGCTGTACCTTTATATGGATGTATTCATATCCATTTCTATTTAACTTTTTTCTCAAAGAAAGTATTCATAATATATAATTTTTCTTTTCTACAAACTCCATATGTCTGTGATCTCTCTTTGAATCATTTATTTACTCTAGCTTTAAAGTTTTGTGACAATTTTTAAAGGTTTTATTTGATCAAAAACCTTTTGAATATGAATTAAAAAATCCTCTACTTCTTCATCACAATAAAACTTTGACACATAAACCTGAATTATTTGCATTTGCTATCTCCATTAAGTTGAATAGCTAATCTTGCCATTCATAATCAATTGCCACAGTGGTGTTATTCCACTTTTTATGTATAATAAATCTCACTTCACTTATGCATTTATAGTAAAGTACATGCCTATTTTTTAAATCAATTGCCTTTTCACCTTTTTTTTAAACTTCACCAAGTTCAACAATGTCTCATTTAATATTAAACAGATTTTCTTCCAATTATACAATCTTCCTTCACTTGAAAGTTATCTCAAGTTGTCATTGAATAGCAACCTGGGTCTGAAATCAAGGTATTCTTAGTTCCCTCCACCTTCAGCCTTCAACTAGTGCATTGACTAATAACTTTACAGCTTCATGAGAAAAGGACCATAGTTATATATCTCTCATGATTGTAAATATCTATTTTTAAAATTGGTTCATTCACACACACATTCATTCTGCCTTCAACAAAACCTAGCATATATTTTAATTAAAAACTATCAGTCAACTGAGAAAAAAAACCATGGTGTTTTTTGATTTTAAATGCAGAGGTAAAAATTCAGTAAACTTACCACGCTAGTTAATGCATCATCCATGATAATATACTACATGAATAATCATATAATAATAAATAACCACACTGACCAAGAATATATGCAGTGAACATTAGGAATTTGCCTTGCTTGGTTTTCTTAAGGTCTCATAGAATAATCAAAGTTGTCTTTTTTCAGTTACAGCAAACTCCTTTGTGCTGCTCCATATCTATGTACTGACGATAAAACAAAAACATGATTGGAATATGATGCAATTTTTTACTATTTTTAAGCATGTATATATTATTTTTATAGGTATTAATGACATGCTTAACTTTTAAAAGTAGAAATCTAAAAACAATCGTCAATAACCCTCAATTTATATTAATCATAAGTTGATATCTTGATCATGGGCAATATTTTACCTCTGATACAGTGCAATATTTTACTGCAAGTGATAATATAATGATTCTTGTCTTGCCTTAGAATAATCTTGATGGGGTTTTGCCCATACTAATGACTGATGACTTACCAAGTCAGAACTTGTTCGTTTAACTAATCCAAAGCTAAATTTTTAGTTTAAAAGATTAAAGTTTAAGGATTTTTGCAATGGGTATCTAGCTATTCTTAGTTTGAATATAAAAATTTCTGGGTAGTAGATTGTCCAGTTGAATGTTGTTTACTGACAATCAAACAAAAATTTGTACTACAATACTGCATAGTTTTATAGGTAAGAATACATTTTCCCACAGTCCCAGCTCATCTCTAAGAATCAGTTTTATAATTATTGTGGCCAAGGTCTGTCCAATCAGTTTAAGCATCTGAAGCAAACCTTTAAAAATGTGCATTTTAGAATTATTGTAAAGCTTATTTAAAATAGTCTATTGAACAAAACAATGAATGTAACAGGAAAAATATATATACATTCAATATATCATATTTAATGCCTGTTTCAGTTTGGTACCTGAGACAGGTACCTCACCTTTAGAACCAACCCTAATTGTGGCTTATTGATAAGTATGGGGGGTGGGGGAATGTTTACGATATCTGTAGTTGAGTATATCAAGATAACACTAATACAAACACAAATGTAGTATGTAATGTATATTGTAGTACGATATTTGTATACATATATAATCTTAATATAATATTAAGTATATATCAATAACAACATTGTGGACAAATAATTATATTGGATATTTGACCATTGTATATACATATATAATCATACACAGATAACATAATTTCTGATATATTTAGAATTATTTTTACAAATTCTGTATACAACATTAAAATCGTCGTATTTGTATATATGTACAACATTAAAGACACCCTGGTTCGTGACTGGCCGGTTAGCTCAGTTGGTTAGAGCGTGGTGCTAATAACGCCAAGGTCGCGAGTTCGATCCTCGTACTGGCCAAGTTTCCATTTTTTCTTTTGCACTCGGCAGAAGATCTCTTTTAAATTGAACTTTCACTTTTTATTGAAATTTTCCTTAATCAGATTTAGGTTTAATCTCGCACAGACATTATTTTTTTCATATGCGAAGGAAGTTTTAATTATGATATTCTATAATAATAATTTTTTGGATTTGCTTCAATGAATTTTGTAAGTAAAGATTTGAAGCCATCCGTGGAGTGAATTTAGGTGAATCAATCTCATAACGTCATAGAGGTGTCATGCGTTAAAGACGGTTGTAAAATAATTATTTATGTATTTTGTTTTTAAATAATAAAGAAAAATTTGTTTTCTTTAATTGGGGAAAAAATAATATTTATAAGAATCTTGTAATTTTTTTTTAAAAAAATAATTATTACATTCCTTAAATTTAAAGGAAGAGATTGAGTTACATCTACTTATAAAGTTCGTAATTAATGACAGATTTTTTCCTTTCCTTCTCTGATTTAATGAATGTCGCCTTAAAAAAATGAACTGATTACTAGCCTTAAGCAATGGCAGAAAATTAAACCTCGATGTAATTGGGTAATATTTTTAAAAAATTAACTTAGTTCCTGAATAGATAAATAATTTATATACATATTGGGACACATTTAGGGAAAACGAAAGCTTTACTTTGTAAAAAAAAAAAAGTATTTATTTCATTACTTGTCTAGCTGACTCTAAATGAGCCAGTAAATCTGACTGACTTCAACACAAAATTTGGCATTTGCCACCTACGCATATATATATATTATGCATATATGTGATATATTGAGAAACACATTCAATTAATTTTGAGGGGAAAGTACTAGGATCAGTAATAAAAACACCTAAACATTCTCGGTAGCAACTCGAAATTACTTTCTATCCCCTTTTCGATCATGAAAGAGAGTAAATAATGCGTTAGCGACGCGATGTAGCTTCTTATTCCATTATTCTCAATTATTTTTGAGTCATAATTAACACCTCAAGGAATTACTAATCTGATTTATCTTTTAAGTTGAAAAGTGATCACAGGTTTAATGGCTTTTCTTTTTTCCTTCAATAAAAAAGTTTTCTATGATGTTAGGCTTCCTAACTTGTGTTCAAAATGCCCTTCTCTGAAAGCATCACATCCCAAAAACATCCACTTTTTTCTGACTTTTTCTTTGAATGTGCATGCTTCAGTAACATAAATGGCAATTTGAAAAATATGATAATTAATAAATTTGAATTTTGAGACTCTTGAATTATTTTGGTCTATCCATATTATAGATGATTTTGTCACTGCAACTCTTGTTACAACAATTAATCTATGTATTTTCTGATCATATCGCCCATTTAGAGCAAATTTGATTACAAAATAAAGTTTTTTGTCAAGCGTTGGTGGTCGAGTGGTCAGCACTGCTACCTTACAAGCAGTTATCCCGCGTTTGCGGGTTCGCTTCCCGGACGATGCTTTGACACATGAAAAGAAAATAATGTTTTTAGCTAACAAGCAATATATTAAATTCAAAGGTACTAATAAATGTGCATACATTAATCGTACTGAAATAAATATGCCACTTGAAGTCAGCACTGTTCTGGAGTTGGACCCTAGATTCATTGGAGGACAGTGGAGACATCTAAAGATGGAGGCAATAGTTGTTGCAGAGGCTGGTTTAATCAACAACCTACAAAAAAGAGAGGATCATCGCATGCATTTCCAAAAGAATTAGAAATAAACAACTACAATCTAGAGTTCCAGACTGCAGTAGGAAGATTAAAAACACTAAGCAATTTTTTGTTGATGAGGTCAAATACATCAAGGAAGACAAGGACAATAAATTTGTGTTGATAAATAGAAAGGAATACAAAGATAAAATCTATGCCCAGATTGAAAAACTGATGTTTGAAAACATTGAGGATTTTAACAACAAATTTAACCGAGACACGTTTATTTTTACAATTTTGTATGCTAATCATGATAAAACTATAGCCAAAGCAGAATATTACAGTATTTATCCCTCCTCCTCAGCACTCCCTAGGATGTTCGTGAATGTAAAATTACACAAGCCTGGTGCACCCTGAGGCTTATGTTGGACTTTGGGAGAGTGCACTATTTTAATACAGTGATTTTAGTCAACCAATGGCTAATTGATGCCTTAGGCTTTGGAAAGTACATAATTAATTCATCATTTGAATTTGTTGACAAAATCAAGAAAGCATTCATTGAACCACATTTTAAAGTTGCTGTTCTCAACCTTGCTGAGCTTTATGGCTCTATTGATAGAAAAGCATCCATCGATATTATCTGCAATGAATTAAGAAATAAGGACTGCTCACCTACACTTCATCGACTTCCTTACATGGCTTGATGAGAACATCATTGCAGTATTTGAGGCAATGATTGGCCCATGGATCTCCCCATGAGTGGGATTATTTCTAATATCATGCTCAACCATTATGAAAAACAAATTATCCCAAATACTATAATAACATACCTAATATGATCTACACTCAATACAAAAATGACATAATTTTGTTGGCTCCAGAAAACATAATTGACAACATTCACAATGACCTTCACATCATTTCAAAATTAATAATAAATGTTACATGGGAAGATGAGAGGTGCGAGGTCAAATACCTTGACATCAAAATTCAAAGGAATCATCCACATCTTGACTATAGAATGATAATCAAACCATTGGAACTAAGAGGGCACACCCATCCCAGTTCAAATGCACTTTGTCTTTATTTCTTTTTAGAAACCACCAGTTATGTAAATTCAAGGCTGACAAGAAAGATAATTTGATGTGATACATGGCAGACTTGGAGACTGTGTGATACAAACATGGACTTATCGATATAAAAGTCAAACAATTTTACCACAAGCTTAGATTTAACCCAGTTATAGAAAATAAAACTTGGATTTTGCTACCATACATACCCTCTATAGCTAAACATTTAGTCAAAACACTTTTAAATGACTTTGAAGTAAGCTTTCACTTGCCTCCTACAAATAATAGACTAGTAAACTATACAAAAGACAAAATCACACCAGAGCTCATCCCCAAGGTACAAGATCACTTGCCCCCAAGGAGATTGCCAAGCAATGTACTAATGGAGAAACCAAAGAAAATGTCACCACTAAGGTATCACAGCATCAATACATATATAATAGAATGTGAACTAAGACCAAAAACAACTCAATATTTGTAGAGCATGAAAGAGTCACTGTTCACACCTTCTGGTCGATGTCAGCTGAGATAATTTGCACTGAGTGCAACAACGTGAAGCTCAAAGTGAAAGAGGCTTGTTTCATCACAGAAGACCCTAAAGTGATCAATAGAAGAGATGCCTGCTTTATAATCTCTAAAAAGTGGACTGTCTACATATTTTTACATAGATTTGCATACATTACTGTGATATCTACTAACTATTAGTGAAAAGAGCTATGAATATGGGAACATAGAATTCCCGAAATAGGTTCATTAACTGTGTACAAAACACAAGCTTAAAATTATGATAGGCTGCAGATATTCACATTTATCTAAACCTTCAAATTGAAGACATTTCTAATTTGGAGAAATTATTATTGCTTTTAAAGTATTTATTTCAAGTTCATGCTGAATGTTTGCCTTTTTGATAGTTTGTTTTTTCATCATATTTATTAATTTCTCTGTATCAGCAGTCAAGTTCATGTTCATACTATTGCTATCAATAACATTATACATGATCATCTCACTAGATTATTTAAGAAAAATGGGTTGTACCACATGCAAAGATATCCCCCAATCCAAGAGTATTTTTGTAGTTTATTTCATTTTATTTTATCAAAAGGTTTTTTTAAATTCACTATAATACTTTCATATTTTAACATTATTTTCCTAATTTTTTTTTGATTATCCAACAAACCTTTATTAACTATTTTCTGTGCTTTCTATCCATAAATTTTGATTGCTCATTGGAAATTTGTGTGAAAATAAATTCTCTTAAATGATTAATAATAAGGTTGAATATTATTTTACTTGTGTAGGCAATTAAGACTATTAATTTGTAACTATTACATTCAGTTGGCTTGTCTTTTTTATAGAATGTAATGTGAATGGCATTATTCTCTTGGTCATGTTAATGGTTTTCCAAAGCCTCTGATGAGAATTTTATTTCTGTCAGATCCCTTTTTATAATTTCAGTTATTATTCCATGAATACCAGAAAATTTTATGTTCTTTAAACATCCCATAGCTTTATATATTTCTTATGTGAAAATAATCTGATTCTAGTTAATTTTCTTTAATTGCTCTCCATATATAGTTACATGAGTCATAGTAGATATGACAACAATATACTTTTCATTCCATGGCTATTTTAGTTGGTTTGCCACATATTTCTTAGAGAATTTTTAATTATTTGTTTCTTGAGTTTGAATTCATAAGAGAGATATTATATAACAATGTACAATTCTGATGATTTATTGCTGCTAGCATGTTGTTCAAATTCTTGGGAAATTTTGATATAAAAAGAGTTCTTATATTTCCAGCAAACATGTTTAACTTCGTAATTAATTTCTCCATATATTTGCAGTATCGATATTCCATATTGTCATGTACAAAATTATTTTCCAACAATTCTCAATTAGAACAAGTATTGCTTCAGACATTTAATATTTATACTTTGGGGACATCATTTTGTTTGTCTGATCTTAATTGTTTCCAAGAATCATTTTTTGAATATCAGTTTGCTCCTTTTCATAGTAAGTTTAACTGTTAAAGAACATTCCAAAAGTCTACAGTTTTTGGGCATTTTATTTTTATGTTGTTCATTTATGTGGTTTAATTTTATCTCTAATTCTGTCTAAAAAATTTGGTGATCATAATTGCATTATCTTCCAAGCATACTTTTAATATTAATGATGTTAATGCCTCCTGTTTCATATTAAAACATAATCTGTCACATATAATGTCAAATATAGTATATATTTATTTTTTTCATTAAAGTATATACATCTACATATTACTTGTACATGCACTGCATATGCAGTATTTCATTTTATATATGCATAAATGAATTTGCAGTTTTCAAAATAGTATGAGCACTTTACTTGAGATATTGAAAATAAAGGTTAAGCTATGGAATTAGCACTTATAAGTTACGACACCCTCCTCACAAATAGGCAGATTCCTATTTATTGATGAATATTATATGGCTGAAGGGGTTAAAACAGGCAAAACTCACTATACATATTTGAAATGGTGATCATGTGATGTTTATTGGCTGAAGGGGTTAAGTACAGATTAGTTGTCTTTTAAATATCTTAAGCTTACATGTATAATTATAATCTTCAGCTACCTCAAAATAATATTTAGTAAATCTGTTTGGATTTTAATTTCAAATTAGGGATCAGGCAGATAAATGTTTAAATCACAAATTATCATATAATTTTACTGAAATAAAAAAAATTGAAAGGTAAGTAAAACAAAACAGAATTATGAAGTAGTTATCATAGTCATCAAATTTTTGGAATGCTCTTTAGAATGTTACATATACCTTTAAGCTATAGATATTACAAGATACGTTATAGGAAAATATAAAGTTCATTATACTTATAGCAATTATTCAGAATGTATTCCTATTTTTTTTTCAAAACTGTTGCTGAAATTCATTATTGGTAGGAGTGATCATGTAGATGCATGCATTGTTGCAAATGGAAAAGAAAAAAGTGAATTACAAACATTTATAAAATATATGTAATTCTAGAATGTCTGCATATATATATATATGCAATCTTTTATATAATATAAAAATCATAATCTTATAACATATTTACGATACCATTTATTAATTATATAAATATTTTAATTATAAATATGCGACTTTTTTCGCATTCGTTAGTGAAGCTATAATTATACTTAAAATAATGTGTAATCGGTCTGCTTAGCGCTTTCGAGATTTAATGTTGGAATCTCATACTCATAGCTTTGTGAATGAATACTGTCGTTATTTATTGTACATATATGCAAATGAGTTTGAATATTTAATTAGTCCATTGTTTAGAGAGAGCAAAGCATGCCTCTCTTCTATTAATGGCACTGGGATCATTTGCAATGTAAAAAGCCTCCTTAACTTTTCTTTTGGCATCACTCTTCTCTGTATAAACTATTTGGGCAGAACTAGGTTCAAATACATGGCCTGTATGAAATGCTGTTGAGAATAGTGAACATGTCATAAGCTCCATATAGTTTAGTATTTTTTAAGAATAATAATTGCTATATAAATTTATTAAGATAACTCCAGATTAATTATCTCAAATCTAAGTGTTGTTAGCTGAGAGGTCATTGCAGCTGCCTTATAAGCAAGTAGTTGGTTGTAGACAGTTGTGGGTTCACCTCTCGGCCGATGCTATGACATATGAAAAAAAAAATCCAACTTTTTTTGCAATTGACTTATATTTAAACCAGAGATTATCCAACAATAATCAACAAATGAGCAACTAATTTAAAAATAATTTCATGGTATGATATAACTTACAGTAATTTTGTTCCAGTGTGCAATTAATAGACTGAATGTAGTTATGTTTTCACATCTGATTTCTTTTTTTTCTTACTAGGCGGGTTCTATCATGATTCACATGATGATTAAAAGGGAATAGATCTAGTGTACTTAGTTCATATTTTACTCCATTTTATTTGTTCTTTTGAACTCTTCTGAAAACATTTTCTTTTTAAATGATAGTTTATACAAGCAACTAATTATTCTTAGCTAGATATATAAAATAAAGCTATAAAAACAGACTTGCCAAATCTTGGTAAAACATTCAGAAATTGAAAAGTCTGATGAGCATTGCCTGCTTTTTTTGTGTATCTCCATAGACAATGATCTTGAAGGAGCTTGTGCTCTGCAATGGTTTATTTTATTTATATAAAAAACAAAAAGTGATAATGTTTGAGGCAATGCATGAACATAATATCACTTTTTGTTTTATATATAAATAAAATAAATTGTTGCTGATTACAGGTACCTTCAAGCCCTCTAAACATGGAGATTCATTATGCAAAGTCATTTTTTAAATTATTATAGCTACTTCTTAGCAGTTTTAATCTTTTCTCTAGGGTACTTGATGAAAATAATAAATTATGGTAAGAGATCAGTTGGTAAGACTATTTGTTATGTATATTGTTCATCGCATTTTCATTAATTTTCATAAACTATCTGAAGAAAGCCCAATTAGTTTGATTCACATCTCTACCATAGTGGATGCTTATTAATCTACCATAAACTCATCAAGATACACCATAAAAAACCATCTAACTTTAAATATTTATTTATATTATAATGTTAATTGTTTGTATTCATAAAAATGCATATGCTAATGTCAACATCAGTAAGATTTGCATAGCTTATTTATGTGTGTCCAAGAGTATTTCTTTTGACTCTAGAGCAATGGTCTCCAATGTGGGGTATCCCATGGTGTACACAAAGTGATACTTGGGGGTACAACAATATACTGTGAAATGTCTTATTTCAAAATGTAATCATTATTTTATTTAGTGGGGAAATGCATTTTTATTAGCTTTTTAGTGGAAAATTAAGAATTTAAATTTAGCAGTTTTTTAGTAGGATTCAGAATTGATTTCTGGTAGGCAAATGAATTGAATATCTGGAAAAACTGTTCAAATCCTGTCCACTCAGGCATCTTTGTGAAAGTGCCTAGTAAGTCATGTATATCATCAAAAGAATTTTATGAACTGTATAGAACTTATACAGATAGCAGTGTGCATTATAATAACTATGATTAGTAGACTCTTAAATTCTATTGATTTTACATTCCTCATAAAATGGATAAATGGTTAAAAAAATTGCCTGCAAGGAAACTGTGGGTTGAAGATTATTCTGACAATGCTTCTACTTTTGATGTACAACAAGAAAGTAATAGTGTTGATACTGATAATTATTCAAGTTCATTAGCAATCATGCTAAGAGATAAAAATATTAACGATATGGTGTGTACATAAAAATTGTACCAGAAAGTTCGAAATTATCAAGCAGACTACTCAAAATTTGGGTTTACATCAAATGTAATCAGCAATAAATTCTGTCCTATATGTGTATTATGTTATGAGATGCTATCTAATGCTTATATGAAGCCATCAATGTTAATAAGACATTTAAAAACTAAACATCCTGAACACAAACCATTGCAATTTTTTGAACAAAGTTTAAAATCATGCAATACTCAAGCTAGTAATTTAAAAAAATTTATACACTTAATGATAAATGTTTAGAATAGCAAATGATAAAAAGCCACATACCATTGGCAAAACAATTATCCTTCCTGCTGCAATAAAAATGGTGCAAATAATTTATGAGGAAGAATATGCTGAGAAACTAAAATCTATTCCCTTGTCAGCAAATACCATTTCTAGGCATATAGAAATTATTGCAGATAATTTAAAGAAATAATTATTAAAACAAATTACTCAATGTGGAAAATTTGCTATACAAGTGGATAAAAGCAGAGATGGCACCAACTTTACCCAGCTAATGGTATTTATTAAATATTTTTTAATAATTAATGGCATGAAGAACTACTTTTTTGCAAACCACTTAAAAAAAGATGTACAGAGGAAGACATCTTTTCAACAGTAATTAATTTCTTTGTTACAAATAACATTTTATGGGAAAATTGTGTGTTTTCCAGTGATGGAGCATCTTTTTTAACTGGAAGAAAAAAAAAGAATTAAAGGCAAAGGTGATTGAAATAGCACCCCACATGAAATTCGTACACTGCATTATCCATTGGCAAGCTATTGCAGTAAAGAAATTGGAGCCAAAAATATATTGTGTGTTGCAGGATGTTATCAGCATAGTTAATTTTGTAAAAACAAGACCCTTGAATAATCGAATATTTCAATAATATGCAAAAAAAATGGGGAGTAACCACAAAAATCTTCTGTACCATACAGAAGTTTGTTAGTTATCTTGAGGGAAAGTGCTAAAAAGAGTTGTTGAACTGAAAGATGAATTTTACACATTTTTCTTTTAGATAAAGATAAGAGATCAAAGTCTGCCTGCTTTTTCAGTGACAATAAGTGGCTTCTGGTAGTATGTTACTTAGCTGATCTTTTTGAAAAAGTAAACATGCTCAATTTGTCTCTTTAAAAAAAAGGTAACATTTTAGCAATGACTTAAACTACATTTAGAAAGAAAATCATAATGTGAAGAGAGAATTTAGAAAAGGGATCTTTAGAAATGTTTTCATCATTGTGTGATTTTGCTTCTGAAAATGAAGTAAATGTGAAATAATTTTGTAACCAATTTACAGATCATCCTAGTATTGAAAAAGAGATTCAATGGGTCATGAATCCACTGCTAAAAATGTAAAAATAGATTATCTTTTAATTACAACTCAAGAACGATTAATTGTCATGAGAGAAAGAACAACGTTATAATCCGAATTTTAAAAAAATCTCTTCATAATTGGTGGATGGAATTAAAAACAAATATCCAGATTTAGTAAGCACAGCAACAAATGCAATCTTACCATTTGGTTCTATATACCTGTGTAGAATAGCATTTTCTTCAATGGCAACAATTAAAACCAAATGCGGAAATAAATTAGAGTTAGAACCAGGTCTTTGAATTACATTAACAGAGGACATCAAACCAGATTTTTCCGATATTACTAAACAAATACAATCACATTGCTCACATTAAATTTTAATTCAAAATGTATATTTGTAATTTAGTTTAAATGCTTGTATTTTAAAATAAATAAATAATTAATAATTTGATTTTTGATTACACACACATATATATTATATTATATTATATTATAGGGTACAACTTATAATTATTTTCATCTTAGGGATACTGATCAAAAAAAAGTTTGGAGATCTCTGCTCTAGAGCCATCTAGTATAAGCCTGAGTAATTAATGGAACATCAATCTAGATCTAGCTTTGGTCTTCATCTAAGAGAATTTAGAATTCAAAGCTAGAGTTAATGTATTTATGCATCTAATAGTTAACTTATGTCAGTTTTATAATTTAGAGACAAAAGTTAATAAAAATAATGATCTCGTAGTATATGATAGTTGTTACTTATATACTAATGATGAAGGCTATAAATCACAAACTAATATGAAAATATGGGTATAATAGAATTATTATTTAGTATCCACTTATTTCTCCAGATTACAATAGATGGTTCTGGGATAGAATAAAGAGAACATTGGGTTAATTATAACATCAATGCATATTTACATTGGCACTGAATCTAAGTAGCACAAATAAACTCAAGCATATGTATATATAGGGGTAATGGCATTTTAATATATAAAAAACAATAAGTTTAACTGTAATATGATATATATATATAACACAGCCAAGTTTGTTTACAGATCGATATATCATTTCTGCTATTTCACATTTTAATCAAAAGTGAGGATCAATAAAGCAAATAATTTTTTTAAGCAATGTTTTTAGTAAAACCTTTATTGACTTTTTTTAAAAAAAAAAAAAATTCGAATTACTTTGTGTAGTTGCTGCTTTAAATAACAGGTCTAAAATAGTTGCAATTATGTGATTATGTAAATTAAATTGATTGGATTTTAAAATGTTGAAACAAGAGCAGCTCTCTATTCTAGTGACATCTATAATAAACTTGAGTAATCAAAATTATCAGCTGTTGGTGCCATTTAAAGCTTCACTCTCAGACTGGTTTCTGGCTTTTGCTTTTAATCAATGAGGCTTAAGATTCAAAACCAGAAATAAGTTAGTTATATATCCAGTTATTCAAGCTAAAAAATTCTAATTTTTTTAAAAAAACCTAAAGTTTGACCTGAAGCAAATCTGTCTAGATCTAATTATAAATCACAACAATAGGTACCTCCCCCCTCCACACACACACCCACACACACCCACAAGTATGGTAATACTAACAGCAATTTTTTTACATTAGCTCATATAGTATTTTGAATTTCCAAGTTTTTGTCTTCTTAAATAGTAAAATGGGGTTAAAGATGATTGCTAAAGGCAAAAGTCAGAAACAAACCTGATGATGAAGATTTAAATGTAGTAACATCTGGAAGTTACTGATTATTCAAGGTTACCATAAATTAAGGATAGGGGGGGGTGTCTGATCTTTGGGCCTTATATAGTTCACAAAGTCATTTTGATCAGCATGCCAAAGCAACTGCAGGTAGAACTTGAAATGCAATAAATCTAATAGCTTTTTTTACATCAACAAAAATTTATATTAAATGATGCAGGACATAGAAAATATATTAAATGTCAATGATACAAATGTGGAATAGCTCCAAATTCAGAATGCAGGATTAGAACAGTGATCAACGAATAACAATCTTGTTGCTGGCCATATACACTGAATAGCTATTAAAACTTAAATTATGTAACATCATCTCTAGTGATATGCATTGGATAATTATTAAATTTTAAGTGGTGTGATATTTTATAAATGGAAACTGCAAAGCAAAAATAATCTCTTCACTAATGACTACCAAGATAAGGCCAAATAATCTTATCACTAGCTACACACATCAGATAGCTATTAACACTTAAATTATCTAACATCCTGAAAGAATGCCTATAAAGCAAAATAATCTTATCTGTGATGATAAACATTGGATATTTTTTAATAAATCTTATGTGGTACAACATTCTACAAATAGTGACTTATAAAACAAATCTCATTGTTGATGATACTACTTGAGTTCTGTAAATGTTACCTAAGTAATGATGAATTTCATATATTGAGGAAACACGCATTGAAATTTGCATCTATGTTTGGAAAAACATTTCTGTGAGCAGTTTTTTTCAAAAATTAGCACCACTAAGAGTCAACTGCACTTCAGATTAAGTAACACAAATCAGAAAAACAGTTATGAGTAGCAATATCATTAGTACCAGCTAACATCACATGTCTCACCAAAGAACTGTTTCAGCCATCAGATTAGGGATAACCAATATAGCAGACAAATTATTAAAACAATAATTTCATATGACCCATGAATGCCTTATAAATATTCAAATAGCCATTGGCAAAAAAAGGTTCCCCACTCCTGATATAGATGATGTTAGAAGTACAAACTGTTATCATATATCAAATGAATTGGAGAAGTGAGTGATTAGTTGTTATTCTGAACATTTTTAGCCAGGAGAAAACATGCTTATAGTTAATAAAGAAGTGAGTACTGAAATATAAAGTTACCTATTTAGTTTGGATCCAAAACCATAGGATGTTTTGAATTTCAGGATTTTTGCATAATAAATAGAATCAAGTTAAAGATGATTGCTAGATGTATAATTGTATTATTTGAACTGACTTGAATCCCAAAGTTTATTAAGAAAGAGAAAAGTCAAAAACTATTCTGGAAATGGTTATTTAAACACACTAATATCTTAGTAGTCATTGATTATTCAAGTTTACAATAGATGGCACTAGAGTCAACACCTGCTCTTATGTGAGTTAAAAGGTGTGTGATTTGTTGTTATATGGATTTTAAATTAAAATCATTTCTAAATTATTAAAATAATATTAAATATTTAAATATTAAGTATATTGTTTTAATTGCCTGTCCATAACTTTCTCTATCTTATTTCAGTTATTTAGATAATAAAAGTTTTGTGTTTTAAAAAAACTGTATTCTGTATTATCATATACATTGAAATTGCAACAATAGTTCATAAACCTAATAAATTCCGTTATCAAAAGTTTGAAAAGATTGCTGTGGTATGTATATATGAAATGATGTGAATTTAATGCAACTTTCAGTAAAAAAAAAAAATACTGTACATTATTTGTAAAATCTTATTTTACAACATAGATTTTGCTTTGAATTAAAGAAAACGATTTTTTTTAAAAAAAACACAAAAAAACAACATAACATTTAACAGGCAGCAATAATTATAAATTCTATGGAAAAAAACAAAGCACGATTGAAGTCACTATTTCTTTTTTTAAGTTTGTAAAGTATAAACAAAGAGCTTTACTAATTGCTGAACAAGCTTTGTGATAAATGCTTAGCAAGAGAAAGCATTTAAAATATCTATCAGAAACCACACCCAAACCCAAGACCAATGGTTTCGGATTTTGGCACTCATCAGTGAGGTGCTAGGATAGTTTCAGACTTTAGATCTAAAAATATTAACCCAAAGTCAGCCTTTATCTAAGAATTAACCATTGAGTAGAAAATCTGAAATTTTACGACACTTAAATGTCTTCAAGCCCAGCTATTTAACTCATGTATGGGGCTGAAAGATATTCAACAAAACCATGGTGATCATGTGATGTTTATTAGCTTGTTGAATAATTAGCTAAGCTCTTTGTTTATATTTTACAAGTTTAAAAAAAGAAGTGGAGTCATGTGATATATGACTATTTTTTAGTTTATTTTTTTAAAGACTTTATTCCACTTATATTGCAAGAAAAATGTTATGTTTGATCTTTAGGAGTATTTATTACATATGTTAAATTCAAGGAGGTATATATACAAATTAATCTATCCTTGGGTTTATTAAAAAGAATAATCGTGGCTGATTTTCTGGTAAGGATCTTATCATTATGAGCTGAATAAAAGGAAGCATGAGGCATTTTCTGCTTGGCAGAACAATAGATTGCATTGGAACTTCATAATAAATATAAATATCTGAAGAAAAAAGTTCAATAACTAATCAGAAGGCTTAAAAGTGATTGGTGGATTAAAACTCTAGAGAAGAAACAGCTGATCATGATCATAGTCCTCTAAAATCCAGCAATCACATTGGCTTATATAATGACCATGACATTTTGAACAGTTGGAAAAAATATTTTGATCAACTTTTGAATAAGAATGCAATAATTGGCATGATTACTTCATAATGTATATATTTTATCTAATCATTTAGATTTTTATAAAGATGTCCAGCTTAGTAAAACTAAAAACAGATCTTCGTAATCTTAATAATGGAAAAGCTGCAGATCCTGAGGAAATTATTGGAAAAGTTTTAAAATATGGTAGTAAATATTAGCTTCAAAAATATTTGAATTTTTTAGAAATGTATGGACTCATAAAATTGGGCTACAATTTTTGAAAATAAAGGAAAAAGATAAGATTGCAATAATTGTCATGGGATACATTATTATCCATTGCAGCAAAGATTTTTTCAAGGATTTTGTTGAATAGTTTGATTCCAGTATAGATAAATTGTTATCAACGACTCAATATTTTAGAGAATCAAAAAGCACTATAAACATGTTTTTTATTGCTAGGCAAATACAAAAAAATGTCGTGAATAAAAAAGCGATTTATATATTATTTTTATTATTTGATCAAAGAATTTGATTTAGTTAATCAAACAGGTTTGGGGCATTCTTTGAAATTAATTGATTGCCAACAAAATTTATTTATATTATACAGTTTCTATATGATGAAATAAAAGGAAGTATTATAACTACAGGTAGAAAATCTGAAAAAATTGAAATAAAAACTGGTGTTAAAAAGGATGTGTATTTGCAGGAACCATGTTTTTTTGTAATGGTTTTTGAAATTGTTTGTATATAGCTTAAGAAATGAGGTAAGATGTAATACAAGTTTGATAGTGGATTTTTTAATTTTAATCAAATGAAAAATAAATTAAGAAAATAATCTTCTTGGATCATGGATGTGCAATATACTGATGATTGTGCTATTTCTGCTTGTTCAAAAGATGAATTACAGAATATACTCAATGTTTTAAATCACTATATAAAGACTTTATTTGATAATTAATATTTAACAAACTCAAGTTCTTTATCAACCAATTGTGTAGGAGGAAAGTCCTCAGCAACTTTAACTTGAATGGTTATTAGTTTGAGAATGTTATTATCATTTTAACATTGAAGCATATTAGTCTGTGAACCATTCAATAATCTGCACTAGTAAATGCTGATGTAACATGAATTTCTCATGAATTATGACTTATAATGTAATCTATTAAATAATTTTTTTTTAGTGTGGATGTATCCATATCCCTTTATAGTGATTTGTCTGTCTAAACACAAAATCTTTGTGATAGTTAATCCATGTGTTGTACAAAATTTCAATAACAGCAGACAATTTGAATCTACAATATCAATATCATTATTTCAACAACTTGGCCAAAATTTACTATTTATACATTACAATGTCCAAGAATAAAAATTGATCTTTTTATGTTACATTGATGAATTCCAAGAATAAATGATACTAAGTCAGACTTTATTGAAAACCCCAAACTATCCATTCTTGTTCCACTGATTGATCTACCTTTCCAAAAAAATAATATTGTAGCCATTTATCTGCTCTATTAAACTTTTTTTCTCTGTAAATAGAGTTTTAACCAAAATATATGTATCAATCTTAAATCTTGGCAACTCCTTTACCACCAATGCTGTTTTCCAATTCCTTAAACTACCAAGCCTTTACGCTCTAATACTGCTAATAATGAGAGTTATATAAATATAAAAATTGATTATTACTATTAGTAATTAATACTAAATATTTAAATTACATAAGAAATGCATAATATAGGTCAACTATTTCAAAATAAATTATAATTAATCAAATTCAACTTGTCAATTTAGTAGATGGTTAATTGCTCAAAAAATCTTATGATAAAACCAACAAAACATCACACGGACACCATTTTATATGTTTACATGAGGCTGTTAATAATAATAGTAAACTCTCCATACAGTAGTGCCATCAAGTGCAAACCTTTGTAATCAATAGATGTAGGAAGGTTTGTGCATAAAATTCCTATCTAGTGCCTACACATCCAATATCCCCAGACTAGTTTTTAGCTTGTGACTTTCTAGAACTCACAGATGCCACCAGACCTCCATGCTGCCCGGAAAATTTATTTGAAGGTCAACATATATGTTAGCAGTAGGTGACTTAATGATTTTAATCTGCTAATAAATAATTGTTGGGCTAACTCAACATAATTAACAAACTCTCAACCAATAAGCAATTGATTCGACAGATAGCAGACACTAAATGCCAGGCAAGTTTAAAATAACATAATGCATTTATTAATTATCAAATAAAGAAAATAAAACATAGGAAAATCATAAGTAAATTTGACATAAATAATTTCTTGTATGGATGGTTTTCTTTAGCTACGGAATTTAACGAGTTTATTATTGTTTATGGTCATTTAAGAAACGTACTTATCTTAACAGGGTGATGTGCCAAGATTTTACTATATTAATTATACCTTTATTAAAGTACTATATTCGATTAATTCCAGTGTAATGATTTCAAATTTACACTTGTAGATGGGCAAAGATATCACAAATTTATCAGAGCCATAAAATAAAGATAAAACTAAAAAAAAAAAAAGGAGACATAACTCCTTAGTTCACTCCAATAAGAATAATACAAGGTGTTTTGCTGGCAGTATGGATTTCACTATTTTGATATCGATATGGGAATACCAGACCCTAAAAGCTATACCAAAGTGTTACCACAGTGGATTTAGCTAAGCCCGTTATATAAAAGAATACACAACTCAAATATAATTAATGATTTGATAGAAATGTAGTTGTCAAATATTATATGAAATAAGTGCTTTGCACACAGATAATGAAGCTGATAACAATAAATAAAATAAATAATATTACACAATTATTAAAGCTGAGTGCTTTCAGGAGGATTCATACTCCCATATTCATGGCTACTAGAATTTTGTTAATAAATATACCAATGTTAATACAAATGTATGCAAATTAATGTAAAGTGACTACAGAGACCATTTTCGAGAAAGAGAAAATCAGGCATCTCTTCTACTGATTGATGTAGGATCACTTGCTATGTAGCATGCTTTCCTGACCTTGCATTTGATGTCATTTCTCTCAGAGCAGACAACAATGGCAGTGGTTGGTTGGAAACTATGGCCAGTGGCTCTCTCATGTTCAGCAAAGATTGAATTATCTTCAGATTTATTTTAGTCTTATTATAAAGATATATGTGCTGTGCTACTCTGGTTTCAATGTTGGTCTTGGTTACTTTGTAATATGATACTAGGCAATTTCTTTGGGGGCAAGTGATCTTGTATATGACTTGAGGAGTAAGTTTGGGGTTTGATCCTATCTTTGATGTTGTTGATGAGTCTATTGGTGTGGGAGGCAAATGAAAAGTGACATTAATGTTGCAAGAGAATTTGTTAATAAGACTTTTAGCTATTGAATGGATGTATGGAATGAGAATTCTTGGTTTGTTTTCTTTCTTATGATTGTGATTTATCTTATTAAAAAATTATTAACTTTCCTGTTAATAGATGATTGAGTATGCCCTATTTTGACTAAATCTGCAATGTAATTGATGAGATTATTTCTTTTGTCTGCCTCATATTTGCATAAATTATGGTTCCTGAATAGAAAGGAAGAGAGGTCTGCAAGTTTGTAGGATTGGGGTATGTAAAAACTAGGGTGTGTTAAACCACATACTTCAAATGGTTTTACTATCACACAGTAGTCTAGATTATCTGCATTTCTGCTGACATATATGTCAAGGTATTTAACCTGATGTAATTGTTTTACCCATGTTGAAGTGAAAACTTACTCCTCAAGTCTTATACAAGATTACTTGCCCCCAAAGAAATTGCCTAGCATTGTATTACAGAGAAACCAGGACCAGCATTGCAACCACAGTAGCACAGCATAGATACCTTTATAATAAGACTAAAACTAAATGTGAAGGTAATTCAATCTTTGCTGAACATGAGAGAGCCACTGGCCATAGTTTCTAACCAACCACTGTCAGTGTTGTCTGCTCCGAAAGAAATGACATCAAACACAAGGTCAAGGAATGTAGCAAGTGATCTTACATCAATCAATAGAAGAGAGGCCTGCTTTTCTCTTTCTTGAAAATGGTTTCTGTAGTCACTTTACATTAATTTGCATACATTTATATTAACATTGATATAGTTCTTAACAAAATTCTAGTAGCTATGAATATGGGAGTATGAATCTTCCTGAAAGCACTCAGCTTTAATAATTGTATAATATTTATTTTATTTACTGTTATCAGCTTCATTATCTGTGCACAAAGCACATATATATTATGAATTTTATATGCTAATGAAATAAAGCTTTAACTATATGAAGTAAGCTCAAATAATTCATGATTAGTAAGGAGCAATCAAGTTTTGAATAGCTATACCCACACTTCTGCATGGGGAGTTTATTATAGATCATATGATATTTGACCACAAACTAATGATGGGTTGAACATAGCACCTTCATTCAACTGATAGAACTAAGTTGTTTCATTTTTTTTTGTTATTTTGGAACAGAACTTTTAGTTTTGAGTTCACTATTCTAACACTGTGTTAAGTTATATAGAGCCATTTATCAATAATGTACACTAATATATTTACAATCATCACCATTCTTGGCTACCTTATAATAAGAATAGTCATATGATTAATTGCACAAACACCCTATTATTCAGACTAATCATTTAACAATACCATTAAATTAATTGGAAGAGAGTTGTTTTATTTTTACATCATTTATCTGAAATGTAGTCTTGTAAACTATATTGAAACAATCGACCTTAGTTCAAGGTCGAGTTTCATGATTCTACCACAGTCCACATGTTATCATGCTCCATTTTTTTTTTTTGTTGATGTAAAATGTATATTATAGATATTAGATAATATTGTGTCTTCTAAAATTGTTTTTTTTTTTATTATTTTAATATGTTATAAATTTTTTCATAAAACAAAATATAAATTCAAGATAACTGTCTGAAATAATTAAAGGGGTGGAGAGTTTGTCTCATGATTTTAAAAAAGGGAAATTGTAAATTAAAATTAAAAAGTAAAAACTAAAACAAAGCTAATGGATTTTAGTTAGCTATCAACATTGTTTTATTCAAATCCATTTTCAAACAGGAAATTGATTTGAATTGATTTTAGACAGTTATCTTAAAACTGAATCTTTACTAACAATAGAGTAAAGATTCTCCTATTAGAGGCAGAAAATCTAGTTTAGAATAAATATTCTCTGAGGGGCCAAAAACTGATATAAATAAAGCTAAAAATCTATTATATTAGAGTTGAGTCAGTCGTTTCTAGGTGATTTCACATCCGTTTGAAATTTTGGAAAGCCAAGTTGCTATCTGCCATCTTCAGCCAACCCTTGCCACGATGTAGCCCCAAAGAATGCCGCCTGCCACAGAAGATTCCCAATACTTCCAAAAAATCCTGAGGTAACCAGCCAAAAGACTGTATAACCGCCTTATCCACTTTTAACTATGTAATTTAATTTGTAAGCTAATAATTTCGTTCTATTTAAATGTTTTTTTTAAAGCTTTGTTAACCATTTATATCAATCCTTTGCTGCCTAATTATTATGTCATCCAACTCACGCTTCGTATTATTTTTATCAGTTAGTGCGGTTATGATTTAAGTTTAATAATATTTTTATATTTTCTTACTTTATTTATAAATGCCATTAAAAACTTAATCTTAAGAACTTCTATTAAAAAGGGAAGGGGTGGGGAATTAAAATGAGTTCTTATTAATTATTTTAAATACTTTGTAAGTTTGGGTTATACTTTAAATGAATATTTTTTTATCTAAATGTTTTATGTAAATTTATATGAAATGTATAAATATTTTTGCAATCCGGAGTGGCTATTGGTGTCTGTTAGTTTTATAAAATTTCTTATTGATCATCATCGCCACAAAGACTGGCGACTTAAATTTGTTTGATAATTTGCACTCTTGTAGTTTTGCTTCCTATGTCAAAATATTGATCCAGAAAGGGGGAAGCAATGCAAGCTTCATTAATGCTAGTTAATTTATAATCAATGACTGTAGATTACGTAGGTCATTATACTCGCATGTTATTACGTATTTGTTAAACCATTTAAGGATTTTCTTTAATAGTTAAATTTATTGATTTTATATTATTATGATAGCGTTGCTAGCATATTTCCAATTATTCATAAGCCGCATAAGGCTTCGATCTGATTCGCCTGTACCTCACTCGGTAACCCCTCACTCCAGGGAGTCACGATCATTTCGTTAGTCATTCTTCTCCAAGTATATATAATATATACTGCTTTGAATTGCCTGTACCTCATTCCAGGGATTCAATGTCTCATTGTTCATATCCTCATTCATAAAAGAAGTCTAAGTTTACTTCTAGAACCTTCTCTTCTTGTACCGTCTCAGCAAAAAGCTGGTGTGTACCATTGTTACAAAGAAATTGGAGAATGACCTTATCCTGGCCAAATGTGCCATTTTCTCTTGCTGATATTATGCCAACACTGCCATTTCTTACAGTTAGTTTCCAGCCTGTTTAGCAAAGTAAATCGTAATGATATGCGGTAATAAAACGTTCTATTTTCTCTTTATTTGTTGGTGTTTAAACCCAACTTCTCGCGAAGCTGCCCTCCCTCTTTACTGAAATAAACCTTTCCTGCAACAATTGAGTTTTCACTATATCCCATCGTTAAATGTTGAAAATATAAAAGAAATAATGTTTTATGCTGCCGATCAAAAATGTATCCACATTATAATTATTATAAATGAAATATCTAAATAAAAAAATTAACTTATGTATTAAAATCTTTTAATTAGCGAAACTCGATCGTATCTTTATAAATGTATTTTTATGTAGAAAACAGCCACCAAACCACTCCGATAAATCCATCTCTTATAACCGCCGCACTAGCTTAATATTTGTCAAAATCAACATAATCTTAATAATATTCTTTAATGTTTATAATGAAACAAAGTTTTATAAGCGTAGAGTCAATTATATATCTAAAATTCATCTTTAATTATGTTCAAAATAAATATTTATATTTTAAACTTAATCCAGTTGTTTGAATCTCATTATTAATATTTATATTTATGTATACTCGTAACTTAATATCTTGGGTTCACTCAATCTCTCATCATCATCACCAGTTGAGTCTCATGTAAAACATTGTAGCACTGGGCCGGGATGTAATGAATTTATATGGTATCACCATAGGTATTGTTCATAATGTTATAGATTTGGGGAATGGGCAAATAGGTTAGAATTCATGATTGCTCCTGACCTGTGTATCTCGTGCATGATTGGATTCGGGGTACTTTTGCTTAGATTCTAAATCTTGTCGGATGGACATACATTTTCGACCGGTACAGTAGATAGCTCTGATTTTGTTATAATATAATTGTGCAACATTAAAATATCTTCATAGACATATTAGGCTTTTACTATCTGATGATTTAATTTTGTCTATTTAAATACTGTGATTTTGCTTTGGTTCATACTTAAACATGTCTAACCATCTGGTTCAAAATTCATGTTTAAACTATTGTTATCATTTATGTAAGTTATTTCATATAACTCAATATTCTAATCTGTCTAAATGTCTTGCAGTCATGTAAAGAACAGACTCTAATGTTCTGCTTCTTTTGAGAAATTAAAACAATATGTTGAACTGTTATTTACCTTCTTTTTTTTTTTTTACAGAAATGAGATGTACAAACTTTATCTTCACAATATAAAAGGGTAATCTGTAAAATTTTAAAAATACAATGGCAAGATTATATAATCAATCAATATATATACTTCAACATGTGGTTATGATAATATATACCCCACTGTTGTAAATCATACCTTTGTTGGTTTGGGCATGCAAAACAACAAACAACACAAAACATTCTAAAAGGGTGTTTTATAGAATATAAGCAAGTTTTTTCATGAAAAAAAGACTCATTTATGTTGTAAGGATTATCTCAAAGATATTTTGAAGAAGTTCAATGTTGACTACTTTCATTGGAATGATATGGCAGAGAAAAGAATATGTTGAGAAGTTAAGTTCAAGTTATTTTAGAAAGAAATATTTTCATTAATTAAAAGAAATTAAAAAGGAGCATCACAAAATACCAATTAAACAGAAAAATGGCCAATTTTCTTGTATATGGATATATTCATGGTCACAGATTGATGACCATTGCAAAAGTCATCTCTAGTGTAGAGTTATTTTTTATTTTCTATAAATTTTTATTTTTTATTTTGGAATTAGAATGATCATACCCATTTGTGAATGTTTGATGGTGATGATGATGACAGCCATAAGTACTATTTGCATATATCAAAGGAATGAGTAAAAGGTTTATTGTGGCAAAATCATTATATTAAGCCAAAAAATTAAATAGCATACTGATTATCGAATAGAGATATTTCTGGTCAATCAAACTTACTATTAAAGTCACACTTTCAATCCTTTCAGTCATCATTCAATCTTAAACATCTGATACACTTAACCATATATATGTGAAAAAGATAAATGATCTCCAATATACATATTTCATGCTGGACTAGCACTCATCAGTTGGTCCGGATCATCTTGATATAAATCAAGCACTAATTATATATGTGTTTGTAGATGATGATCTGGACCAATTAATGAGTGCTAGCTTAGCATGAAATATGTACACTGGAGATTATTTATCTTTTTCACATGTATGTGGTTATGTGTAACTGTTGTATAAGATGGAATGGACTGATTGAAGGGAGCTTGAAACTTGTATTTAAATATTAAACTCACACTAACAACCATTATGCTTGCTTGACTGTAAACAGTTATAGTACATTTTGTATTCTAACAAATATTATTTGTAGCTAATAAATGATTTGTATCACAATTGACTCTGTATGCAAATTTGATGCCTTGGAAATTTGTGAATCCATCCGACTAAGAAATGTAATAATGCTGTGCGTAAATTGTTTATTTAAAATCAAGCTATATTAACAAATGTTTTAATACTTTGTGTTTGTACATTTATAAATATCATCTAATCTCATTTCACTAACATTATTTATTTAAAATCTTCTAGCTTATTGTTCATTCTAATGCTTTTAGCAATGTTAGTTATTTTAAAACAATTTACTATTCTTTCATAACAATTTATAATCAATATTGCTTTGTTGGTTTCTATGACAATTTTTTTTTTAATTTTTTATAATAAAACAATTGTTTTATAACTATTGCTTTTTTAAAAAAATAAATAAATAAACGCTTTATTTTTTTCCAATGTGTGAAACTTTAAAAAATTTAATAAAGATTACATTATAATAATAATATTTAATGTTGTGTGAGTAAGCTAGTTCACAACGGTAGGATATATGATCGGCTTTTTGCTAAGAAAATAAAAACGATTTGTTAACATATTAACTATATATTTCAGCATATAGTATTCTGAGGCAAGAAGTGATCATCCAGTGTGAGAATTTTTAAGGCATCAATATCAGAAATCTTTGCATACAATATCAAAACAATCAAGAGCACGTGGTATTGCTTCCTGCAAAAGTATCACAAAACAGTGCAAAGAATGTTCAATCTCATCCAGAGAGAGAAAGGGTAGTTTAAGTACATCAGTATTCTTAGATTTTTTAAAAAGTAAAATAAATGGCATTGTTATTTGCTCAATCTTCCTACAAAACAAAATCAACAAGAAACGACTTTGTCTAATAAGAGCATTTTTATGTTATCAATAGCAATAACTTCTATCCGTCTTCTGGAATAAAAAGTAAAGTGATTTTTTTTTATATATATGAGTACCTCAAAATATTGGTCAACTTCAATTCAAACTCTATAAAATGGATTAAACAGAGCAAACTCTTCATATAGTAGTGCCATTCAGTGCAAGTTTTAGTAATCAATAGATGCAAGAAGGTTTGTGCATAAAATCTCTATTTAGGGCCTACTTATCCAATATCTCCAGACTAGTTTCTAGCTTGTGGCATTCATCAGTGAGAAGCCTTGGATCTAAGAGAACTGAGCCTAGATCTTGGGTGTTTTATACTATAGTTATGACAGGTTTGTAAAATAGTGATCATATAATGATAATAGAGATTTTATAAAATGAATTATAGTGCATCAATCTTTTTCAAAAAAGCTACAGTAGCAAAAGCAGCAAAGTGTAATGTTATCACCAGTGAAACAGTAAAATATATTATTTTCTGTAAGTTATCATACGACAAAACAATTAGTCCTCTGTCCAACAAAATTGAAACATCTCAACTCAATGCTAATTAACTCTGTTCAAAGTTCTTTTGTTTAGGTAATAGAACAAATGTATTACTGTTTGCGGGGCTTGATAAGATTGTGTACCCAGTTTGAAGAGCGACAAAATCTAAAAAATAGTGCAAGGCTTAATACTGATGAATATTTTTTTGCTCTTGTTATATTAAGATAGATTATAGTCAGATAAATAATTCAACTATATTTTTGGCAACTATAATAAAGCTACCTAATCTATTAGCTGAAAATATAATGTTTATCTGATGATTTAGCAACAAATATTAAAACATATATCGATCAAGAATGATAACCATCAGCTAGCAAACTTATTTGCTTTATAAAGTTTATTTTATCAGATAATTGAGAGAAAAAATTTATTGTTTTCAGAAATCTGAACAGTAGAATGTTGAAGATAATCTTTAAATAAAATGTTGCCATGCCATGCTTTAGTTTTGCATTGAAATAATTCCTGTTCTTTAGCTTGTATCATCGAAAACAGAATTGTTATCTTGAAATGATAATAATTTTATGAATGCTATGTAAAATTATTTAATGGCCAACTGAATACTAATAAAATAGTGATAGCCATTTTATTACATAAATATACCAATTTTATATAATTTACTAGTTAAAGATTATTAAATAGTTATAAATAAAATTAGTCTATTTATATGCAAAGGCAGTAATAATGTGCAAAAATTGGATGTTTGGGATTTATGTCATAATTCCATGAATAAATAATGAATGATGAAGACAGTCTTGAACCCAACTGATGATACTAATTTAGCAGAAATGAATCTTGGTGGTTAATTGTCTTTTTCTGATGTATTATTTATTTGTCTGGACTGAGGTGCTGTTTAACAGAAGTATTTTTATTAAAGAAAATAAACCATTTACACTCAGGACTATGAATAAATAATTCTTGGTATGTTAGCAAAAGATCAAGAATATAATGAATACATTTTTTCTAGATGGATACATTCTATTCTTGATGCTTTTCTAATATGTCAATAATTATTTATTCAAAATCTAAGGGGGAGTGGTTTATTCTCTTTAATTTCATTTATATAGATGTAAACATTTTGAATGTTTAACCAAGAAAAGGCAATACAGTTCTTATTATGGTTAGAATTTGCTTAGCATGCTTTCGATGTTAATGGTCAGAGTCATATCGCTCATCTTTTGCCTTTTTCACAAGGTACTTCACAGTAGGAAAAACAAATATAATTCACACTAGGGAATGATCAGATACCAAAAATCAATTATTTCCTATAAAGTATGCTTTTCATAACATCTCAAAATACTACTATTACTTCTCTAATTTTTAGGATTTTCAAAGGACTTATTGAAATTTATAATGTAGTTCTAAAAATTATGATACAGAAATAGATTTTATTAATGATGTGGCAAATAACAGAAAACTATCACCAATGGTAATCAAGAATTTAATATTTGGTCCTAATTGTAGTTTTTGCTGAGAGCCTAATGCACATATTTTTTTACAACTTGTTTTGTTTCAAGTTTAAATACATTTCTCCAATGTATCTTCCATAATTCATTTAATTTTAAAAAGTTTTTTTCATCTACTTTTTTCCATACTTCTACACTACTAACTCAATCTATTTAACTGTTGACCCCCTCCCCTATTTGCTTCTAACTACTTTCCAAAACTTTCAACTTTTCTCTTTTGCCATCCATAAAACTTATACTCCATTTAAGAATTTTAAATTCCTTTATTAATTAGTTTATAATGCCTACAACACCTTCCAAATTCCAATCACCATACCTTTCTGTCAGTCCACAAATTCCTGGAATTTATTTCTCTAAATTTTTCTGAATTTCTTTTTGACAATTGTTTTTTGGTCATCCTCTTTCTCTCTTTTATGATGATATCTAGTTTAATAATTAATGTGGTAATCTTTTATGAGACATTCCAATTGTTTTGTTCTGTCTGTAGTGTTTTCAGTATCAATTTCATTTGTCAAATTCTCTTTATTATAATTCATTTCTATAGTTGACAACTTCTTCTCTGCCTTATCTGGGTGATCTTTATGACTGGATTGTTATAATGTTCATATATTTCAATCTGTTGAATATCTTTCCAATATTAAATCACAATTTTTTCTCCAAAAATACACATTTTTTAGCTGATCTCACTACCATATTTGTATTTATTTTGATATATTCTAATCCTGTAATATAATATTTATTATTGCTATAGCTTTCCTGTTCATTATATCTTTTTATGTTATAGTTCCACCTGTTAATCCCTTCGTGTAATACTACATACTTATATTCCTTATATTTTTCAACCTGTTATTAATCCAATAATATTTACTATTGCATTTTCCTAATACACATTTTTTATATTTATTTAATTTTTTATTAATTTCAAGACACATAATTCAAATCATCTTACTCTGAACCCAAACTATTGTTGAATATCTCATTATTTTTATTATTATTTATAGAAATTCCTATTTTTTAATATTTCCTTTTCCATATTTTAAGAATGTGTTCTAGATATATTTTTAATAATATAGGTGATAAACAACATTATTACATGAATATTCTTGTTACCCTTATATTAACAGAATCAGTACTTCCTATTTTTATCTTTATACATATATTATTAAATAAATTTATTAATTGCTTAATAAAAGTTATGCTTATAATAGTTAATTCTAGATATTTCTGCAGTCATTTGAGAAAAATTCTATTGTATGGTTTTAAATAACAACATACAGATGTATCTCTTAGTTTATTACCATCTTTCTTATTTTTTAATTCACACAGATTAGTAATCTGTTAGGATTTTCCACTCTGAAACATGGCAGATCCCTTGCTTCTGAATTCCTACATTTATATTCATTCTTATATTTTGTTCAATAAATTAATAATCAATATTTTTATAACTGCTCTTTCTATTTTATAATAAATTATTATAATATATGACATTTTTAATTCAGTAAAAGATTAGTAGAATAAATATTAAACCGAATACTATCAAAATCTAAAAGAGAGAATGTCCAAAAAAAAAAAAAGTTGGTGGAAAGAAATAGAAAAATTAAAGAAAAAAAATTTCAGAAAGATTTCTGAATTGATAGAAAAATTTGGTGATTGTGAATTGGAAGATGTCATAAATCTCACTTCTGTAGTTAAAAACAAGAACAAATACTTTTCTTACTGTATAATAACTTGCTTAACCACTACATATAGTCTACTTTTTTGTCTTTCTTGATACTTCATGAATTTAATATGATAAGCTTTACTATAAATTTAATAATCTATTTTAATGAATTTTGATACATATAATATTTTATAAATTGTAATCATTAGTTCTCATTGTCTTTTTTATTACTTCTAAATTGAATTATGTAAACTAAAAAAAAAAAAAATCTCTCAAAAGCATCAAAGTATCCCAGATGAGTACAAATTTCAACTCAATTAACCAAAATGGATTTTTTTTTACTTTACTTGAGATTGCAATCTGGGAACTATTAGCTATTGCATCTGCTATGCTTCTCATAAGACTCTTGTGAAGATTTTATTTTATTCTACAAGAATTTGTAATACCAACAAAACATCACATGACCCCCTTCTTACATCATGCTGTTCAGCAGCAAATTCTTTTTCTCTCACCACTTTTTTGCCATCTAATGTAATAATTGATATGAAAATGGTAGTGCTTATCAAATCTCCATCCAATGGTTTCCTATCTTATACAAGCAAACTAGCTTGGATTGAAAACATCAACATGGTTTTTTTTTTAAAATTTGGACTTGTAGCTTGACAAAAAACAAAGAAAGTAAAAGACAGCTACTAGCGAATAGATGCATTAGATCCAAAAGATTTTAGGTGCACTGCTCCTCACTGATGAAAGACATATGCTAGAAATTAATCTGTGGTTATTATGTAGGACATCATTTGATTGGGTTTTAATAAGCACTACTATCTGACATATAATGATTATTAAAGCTTATACTAGGTTGCAAAGAAATGACGAGAGCAAAGTAGTTTTATAATATTTTAAGTTTTTTAAAGACTGTTATATTATTGTTACTATTATGATTATTATTACTATTATTAGTAATAGTAACACTTATTATTAAATTTGATTACATATGTTGCATTTCAAATAATGACAAATTGAGAAACATTTACAAAATGTGGAAAAGATTTATATATTTCTTCAGTTTTGTAGCAGTAAATTTTATCTTCATTATGATAAAACCTGTTTTCCATAATAACTAATTACTATAAATTAATATTAGCATACATATTTTGGTGCATTATAATATGAGTTAAAATTCACTAATAATTTAATATTGTTGTCTTTAAAGATGAAAAGATCTTTTTTATATACAACAATATGTAAAAGATGTATCCTCAATGAATATATCAGTAGTATAATATAATTGCATTTTTTTTCCTCTATGGTAAATAAATAAAGTAAACAATCACATGGCTTTAAGTTTTTACAGTTTATTATTTTCCTTGATTACTATTTGTTAACATCTGATAGAAATTTTTTTAATATGAAAATGTAACTGATATTTCTACACATATATATATAATTAAGAGTGTGATAATAAGCTTTAAACAAGCTTTTTAAAAAAATTTTTTTTTAATAAATGCTACTACAAAAGAAGGCATTCAAATTATCTTTATCTAGGATTGTCCCTATCCCTAGACTGGTTTTGAACTATGGCTCTCTTCAGTGAGAAGCTAGAACACCAGATTCAAAAAACCAACTCAAGTTAAGCATTTATCTAATAGTTAACTTTCAATAAGAAGATCTGAAACATTTAGACATCTACAGGTTTTTAAAGTCAGCTCTCCAACCGAAAAAATCATATGGGTCTGAACTTAATTCAGATACTCCATATATTAATAGGCTTAGCCATTTAATTTAGCTAAAATCCCCAATGGCAAAATAATAATAGTAATAATAGAAACTCAGATGTCACATGACATATATATATATATAGCTTGCATTTACAAATATGTAAAATTAAGTGAGTGCTAATAAGCTGTAAACAAGCTTTTTTAAAATTTTTTTATGATAAATGCTACTACAAGAGAAGGCCTTCTTAATTTTACATACTTGTAAATGCAAGCTATGTATATAAGTCATATGACATATGACTTTCTATTATTATTATTTTGCTGTTGGGGGATTTGGCTAAATTAAATGACTAAGCCTATTAATATATGGTGTATCTGAATTAAGTTCAGGCCCATATGATTTTTTCAGTTGGAGAGCTGACTTTAAAGATGTGTAGATGTCTAAAGGGTTTGGATTTTCTTATTGAAAGTTAACTATTAGATAAATGCTTAGCTTGAGTTGGTTTTTTGAATCTGGTATCCTAGCTCTTCACTGAAGAGAGCCATAGCTCAAAACCAGTCTTGGGATAGGGACAATCCTAAATAAAGATTATTTGAATGCCTTCTCTTGTAGCAGTATTTATCATAAAATTTTTTTTTAAAAAAAAAAAATTGTTTAAAGCTATTAGGACACTCTTAATTTTACATATTTGTAAATGCAAGCTATATATATATGTGTGTGTCATGTAACATTTGACTTTTATATATATATATCAGTATGGGCAATTGAATCCCCGATTACATATTTCTTTTAGACTTATACAAGAAACTATACTAACTCATTTGCAGAGTCTTTTATCATTTGTTTAAGAATACAGTGAGGCTAACTGGTCCTCCAAATGTCTCATAAACTAAAATATTACATAAAAATAAGCAATTATAATGAGTTCCTGTGGGGGAAAAATTAATTTGTTATTTTAAACTCCAGTTTAAAAAAATAAAGATTAAATTGAAAAAAGTGTTCAATTAATGATTAAACATTTCATTAAGCATATTATTATTTTAAAAAATATTAACCTGTGGGTAAATATATTGCATAAAAACATTTCAGTAACTATAATATTTTTTTTAAAAAATTAATTTTTTCATTGATGGTTCATTATTTTGCTTTTTACATAGTCAGAAAATAATATTCCCTGAATCATGATTTGTTAAATTAAAATAAAGCATTTAGAAAAAAAAAAAATAACCATAATGTACATCTTCCATTTCTAAAAAAAATTAACTTAATATAATGTACTTTTTAATTTTTTTTTTTTTTGCTCTTTATATTTTATTATCAGAGGTTTTATATATATATTATCTGACCAATAAAACTTTTAATATTTTTTTTTTGCAGAGTTGTTTTTTTTTTTTTTTAAATAATCATTTTGCTAATTTATTTATTTTATAAAAATGCAGTCAAATAAAAATTAAATTAAAAAATGTAATGTACAATTGGTTGCTGTTGTTTTAATCAATGATTAAATCCTTCTTTTTGATGATACTGTATTTTTTATTTGTATTTGTATATTGGACTATTTCCATCATCTAATATGAGTATTGAATGTCTTTAGAAAAATTTAACTTTATTTAAATATTCCAAATACATTCATCTGTTAATAATAGCACACAGGTTAATATATGCATGTTTCGAGTGGTATTACAGATGTTGCTGACCTTACCAGTGACAATACTAGCATGGGATTTGAACCTGGACCCTTAGATTCTTGAGTATTGAATTTTAAGGTAATGCTCTAACCAACTGAGCTATCCTGAGATGATGGAAATACTCCAACATATAAATACAACTAAAATGCCATCCGCACAAACCAGCAGGAAAACACTATGTATTGTTTTATGTTTACAAAATATTATAGAATATGTCAGAAATTAAATAATAAGATTGATTTAAAATTAAGCAAATAAAAGATATTTTAAATTTATATTTAGCAACCATTGATCAAGTAAAGGTAATTATTAGATTCATAGTGCACAAAATTATTTTTTTCTTAAAATAAGTTACAATTATGTTGACTGTATTTCTACTAAGCAAACAATGTTCATAAAAATGTATATTTTATTTAATATACAAATGTTAAAATTTAATATTAATATACTTTGCTGTTGTACAATATTGAATGAAATGGGATTTTTTTTTTTGAAGTTGTTAACAATGAAAATCTTGTTTCTTTGGACATATCATAAATGAAGTCACTGATTGTCTTGCAAGAACACTGGATGAAAATAAGATAAAGTATCATACTTTAATTCTATAATCAAAATGTATTATTGTATATAGTACAATGAATAAACTTTCTACCATTATGAAGCTTTAATGAAATCACTATCCTATGATGTCATCATTCTTACAGAATGACCGTTCAAAATGGGAGTTGTTTTTTAAAAATAAGTTTCAAAATTAAAAAAAAAAAAATTCATAATAGTATATCATCATCATCAACCATTATCAATTCAATGCAGGATGAAAATCTCTCCAAGTTTAATCCATCTACTCTGATCTTTAGCTTTTCTTCTCCACATCACTCCTGCACACTTTCTTATTTCATCCATCCATCTCATATGTGATCTCTTTCTGGGTCTTTTACAATCTATTGGAATCCAGTTTAAGATTTCAATTGTCCATCTATTATCATCTCTTCTAGCAATATGTCAGCCCAACTTCACTTCAGTCTTTTAATTTTTTCAAAGAAGTCAGTAACACTTTTAATTTTTTCAATGAAGTCAGTAACACCTATTTGTTCTCTTACCCATATATTGCATTTTTGATCTCTTCTTGTTACTCCTAACCTGCATCTCTCCATACTTCTTTGAGTGGTCTGAAGTCTCTATATTGCTCTTCTATTAAGAGTCCAAGTCTCAGATCCATAAGTAAAAACTGATAAAACACATTTATTAAAAACCTTTCTTTTCAAACACACAGGCATATTTTCTTTTAGTATCAAGTTATTTCTAGTGAAAGCACTCCAAACAAGTTTAATTCTATGATTAATTTCATCCATAATGTATATTTAAAATAATGGGTACATATTAATGATAATTGCTGCAGTAAATGCTCATGTAAAAGTCTATCTTTAATAGGATAAAGGTGTAATCATTTATTTTCTAAAAGTTGATATTGTGAGCTATTTTGAAACTTTTGCACGTTGTAGTAAATTTGATGTTGTGTTTGGTAGTATTGAAGTATAGAGAACATTCCTTACTATTTATCATCTTTTCAAAGTACATTGTATTTTTTTTTATTATGAAATCCAAAAATATGTTATTTATCTAGTGATTTCAAGTGCTAACAGTCATTTATTAATTGTGGGGGTGATTACAAAACTAACTTTAATTATTATTTTAGTTTGTTTGTTTTTTAAATCAAATAATTTCTTTATTTTATTTTAAAACGTAATCATTTAAGTAGCGCATTGGGGGGGTGGGGTGCGTAATTTATCTGAAGAAGTCTCAAACGTGTCAGATTTTCCACTTCCAAATACTAATATGATCCACATCAATTACTCTATAGTTTGCTGCTTTATTTTATGACAATAGATGGAAAGCAAAAGATAAATCATTAAAAATAAAACACGTAATAATAATGATGGTGGTGACTGATGTGACGTCATCAGAGATTTTTAACCAATCATAGAACTCAAATACGAAACAATCCGTGCCTACAATCGTATAATGCATATATAATTCAAGTGAACATATTTGTGTGGCTATTACCAAGGAAATATTCTAAACTTTTTTTTCGCTTCTTTTTTAAAAAAAAAATAACGCAAAACCCTTCAAGTTATTAAAATGATTATATGTATTGAAAACCTTCTGAATGTTTTTTTTTCTTTTGATAAAAGACTAAATAGTTGAAGTCAATTGACATATATTTTATTTCCCACAAAAGAATCTTTTGTTGGAAAAGAAATGGAAAAATAACTTCTAATAATAAGATTTGTAAAATCCTGGTGGGAGTTGTGAAGATGTTTTGATAGATTTTTTTTAGCTTTGAGGAAAGGATAATCAAATCTATTTTTAAAACTTCCTTATAAAAGAATAGTTGATCTTATCTATTGTTAATGAATTTATTCAATGAGTTTTTTGATATTAATGGTGTTATTGCATATTGTAAGAATATGATAGTAATAAGAGTGTGCCCACTATAATTAATATTGTTTTAGCTTATTGTCCAACGCTATTAATTATACAATAGAATTCATTCAAAAATAGCGCAAAGATTTCAGATTCAATGGAAAACCTATACAAGTAGCGTTTTTTCTTCTTTGAAGCAATATACATATGCTTTAAATATATGTATTCCTGACACTTTATGGTCTAAACTGGAATACAATAGCTATATACAGTTTTTTTACTTGGACAGTCTTAAAATAAATTCATCAATTTGGTAAAAGAAACAATCTATGAAAAGTAGCTTACCCCTGATAATGCGTTCTCAATACTATAATATAGACAGACAAAAATAAAATAAAAGTAATCTATGATTTCAATATTCTTAAGGATATCTGTCTCAGTAGAATGGACCCCTATATCATAATACAATCATATTTATGCTGCATTAATCTGACTACTTCAGATTGATTTTTATAGTCTACTAATAGTAGCTAATATCTGTTTTCTGATCAATGTGGCCAGCTACCTAAAAGTACTAAGTATAATTGTGATGAAAAGAAATCAGATTCACCTGGTCCAGACTTGAGTTATAGATCAAAAACAATACATTCAAATGCAGTATCCATAAAGCCCTTATGCAACAGGTATAATACTGTTAATCCAAATACCTGTTATTTCAAAAGATTTTATTATTCAGATAACGTTTCAAAGGTGATTAATCTTCAACTTTTTACAACAAAAAATAAGTTGTAGCTTATTTATTAACAAAATCCCCCCCCCTCTCCCTTCCACCCCACCCCCCCCCCACCCCAACCAAAAAAAAAAACTAAAAACCACCACCATCTCAATTTTCCAAATTTAAACAACCCCCCCATAATACCCAACCCCAAAAGTGTATAAAAACCACTAACTAACATATTCTAGCCATATGTTAATCAGAACTTTTTATAATATTATTGTACAATTTATTCATTAACTTATCCATTATCAAAATGTAATCACTATTTATTACTAATAAAATTTTTTGTTGAAATGAAATGAAAATTTAAAAATAAAACAACATTGAATAAATATTTATAAATTAAAAGGCCTATTTGCAGTGATCTATTTTTATTTTTTTTTATTTTGGTAATACTTGAGTTTACAATGAGGGGGTAAAAGATCTATTCTTAAAATCAAACAAATATTCACAAATCTGAAAAGTTCTAAAACCAGAGATTTGGGATTAGTTGGTAAATGCATAGGTGGTTGAACTATAACTTTTTAAAATACTACACAAATTGACTAACTCACTGCATATTGCATGAGTAAATAAATTACTCATTAATATGCATAAATCAGGTAGTGAATTTACTGATTTTTACTTCCAGAAGTTTAGAAAATTTAATATTTTTCTAATGGTTTTTATTCCTTCTCAGAGATCTAATATTTTTAAAAGCAGAATAAATGTATTTATGTTATGTAGGTAAATATTTACCTATTACTATAACAACTGATTAAAAGCAAAAATGTTCCTACTGTTTATAATAACTTTGATGTAATAATGTGTTTAAAAACCTCACAGCTGTATCAGTTAGTGAAAAAAAACAATTTTCAGCAAATCACTTTGAAAATACATTCCTTTAAAGATTTTTGTGATTTTGATGAGTTATATAAGATGTTTTACCATAATGACCTAACTACTTCAACATTTATCAATTTTATTGTACAGAAGTGAAACATGGACACTCTGTCAATGTAATATAAATGTTCTGGAAAAAATTATTTAAGAATGATCTGTAAAAATTTGAAAATATAATGGCAATATTTTAAAACTAATTGATGTGCTCTTATATAAAATAATTGGGTGGTGTGTTGCTTAGAAGTTCTGAAGAAAATAAAGTAGCAGAAGTAGTAAATGAATCTATCATCCATGGATTTTAAGCTCAAGAGTCTGTCAATCTTATACAGCACTTAACCACACACTGTAATATGTTGTGTTTTCCTGAAGGTTGGTGATGATGGTGTTTTAGTTATATTTTTATATTGGACTATTTCCATCATCTAATATGAGTATTGAATGTCTTTAGAAAAATTTAACTTTATTTAAATATTCCAAATACATTCAACTGCTAGTAATAGCACATCAAACAGGTTAGTAAATCCACAACATTTCAAGAGGTATTACTCCCTTCTTCTTCAGGACTTGGTGGACTGACCAGTGACAGTACTAGCATGAGATTCGAACCTGGTCTCTTAGATTTTTGAGTATTGAATTTTAAGGTGCATTGATTTAGAGCATTACCTTAAAATTCAATACTCAAGAATGTAAAGACTAAGTTTGAATCCCATGCATCAGGCCAGCAACTCCTGAAAAAGAGGGAAGAATAATACCTCTTGAAACATTGTGGATTTACTAACCTGTCTGATGTGCTATTACTAAGAGTCGAATGTATTTGGAATATTTAAATAAAGTTAATTTTTTCTAAAGACATTCAATACTTATATTAGATGATGGAAATAGTCCAATATAAAAATACAACTGTAATATATTGTTTGCTTTCCTGAATACGATGACATGAAGGGCATATATTTATTAGATTGGTCATAGGAGTGAATAAATGTAACAGATTTCCTAAAGAAAATATTTTACCATAAATTTGAGAAGGTTTGGGAGAGACAGGTCTCACATTCAAAATAATTATTATCTGAAAGACAACTCAAAAACACACTATTGATTGCTTTCATTGAGAGTATATAACTGACAATAGATTGCAGAGTTACATTTAGGCAAAGTATTGAATTCTTTCAGAAAGGAAAATTTGCTGCAGTAGAAGTTAAAAGCTCATATCACAACAAATCAAATAAACTAAAAGATTTAGCACATGATATATAAAAAGATATTTATATTTCACAGAGTGATATTATTTCATCATTGTGTAAACTTATTTTATATTCTTTTTATTTCACTTTATGAGTTTAGAATGTCCATATTTATTTATCATATCATTTCTAACTTTTTTATACACTTAACAATACTATTTTTTACATCAAAACTTTCATCATTTCTAGTGATGACTGCAGAACAGTCAAAATTGTAAGGTTTTGATGTAAAAAATAATATTGTTAAATGTATAAGAAGGTTGGAAATGGTATATGTAAATATAGAAATCAATATCCACCTGGGTCTCATTTTATGTGGTAGATAGGTTCCTCAGAAAACATGCACAAAAGAAATCGCACAAAAATAGACTTAACTTACCTTGAAAAATGGAGAATACATACTGCAATTTTCAAAAATCGCATAAATGCAAAGCAACAATGTAAAATTACTTTAAAATTTGCATTAAAAAAAAGGAAATAAAATATGACTAATAAAAAATTTCGAATTTGAAAAAAATTGATACAAGATAAACTTTTTTTACTTTTTTTATTAACTACAGTATTTAATTTTATTCAAAACAATATATTTTTATGCGTAATTTACAGTATTTTACATTTTTTTTATATATGTACAGTATTTTAATCATTATCACTATTTGAAGGTATATAAGTTCATTTGTGAACTAGTAAGACATCAGATTCATCACAAGAGGAAATACAACTAGCACCAATTTCATATTTTTTAATTGCTCTTATAGTACACTCACCCAAACTAAAATGTTTTCCAATTGCTATTGATCCTTCCCATTTCGCTAAGCGATCTAAAATTGAAATTTTGTTTCCAAAAAAATTCATTTTCTTGAGTGTTCTTTCCTCTCCATTGGGGTAAACTAAAAGTTTAAAATAAAAATAAGGGAACTTAGACTTATGATAAAAAGACACCTACTCACCACTATTGGGCAAAATTTAATTAAAACTAACAATTAAAAATTAAATTCTTATTTTTGTCTTTAATTTTTTAATTTTCAATTCCATTTAAAAATCAATTATCATTGCTTTGCATCACATTAATTTCAGATCACATTATGTAATTTTTAAATTGTTAATTATAATTAAAAATCAGATTTTAATTTTTAATTGTGAAATTTAATTGTGCCCACTGTTGTTACTCACCTTTTAAAAATAAACTTGTGGACACTAAATGATTAATTGATTATGTTCTCTTTTTTAAAAAAGTAAAAATAGAATGTGATTTAAAATGCAAAAACAACAACATGCATAATATAGACATCTATAATGTTTGAACAGATTTACATTATAATTTTGTAAAATTTAATGTGTGTATATAAAATGGGGAAATTCTGGTTTCAAGTGAATTACGAACTTCTTTATTGTATAAAATCTATTACAGTATTATTATAAAGCACTGAAAATATTGAAATTATTAGATGGAAGTCGAACTCCGATAATGCGCTATTACTTTAAATATGACGTAAGTGCGCAAAATTTATAATATTTAAAGTAATAGCACATTATCGGAGCTCGACTTCTGATCTAATAATTTTTATCACATAAAAGAAAAGTGCATACAAAGATATTAAGAAGAAACATGAATCGCATAACTTCATAATCGCATTAAAAAAATCCGCATAAAATAAGATCCGGGTGTATAAGGAAAGGAGAAAGAAGAAAATTGTATTACTTCCATATTTATTTATAAGTGTCTGCTAATGATTATGATAATGAAAACTAGTTAAAACTATCATTCCAGGAAGCTATAAAGTTATTTATTATAGCAGTAACTGATAATGGAAAGGCCTCATTAAGATTTTATTTCAAAATAATTACATCTTGACTTTCAAATAAAAAAAAATTGCATGAAAAAGAATAACTATTCCATAATAAACAAGATATTATCTATGCATACTTTAGGACAGTGTTAGAATGATGAACACAAGAATCAATTTTTATTATCAATTAGTTCTATTTTTTTTCATGTGTCATTGCATCGGCCAGGAAGTGAACCCGCTAACCTGGGACAACTGCTTGTAAGGCAGTTGTGCTGACCTCTCAGCCACTAATGCTTGACAATTAGTTCTATTTTGCAAGTGAAAGACTGATCAAATAAAAATTAAATTATGATATGCAATGAATGTACTTATTGTACAAATGATACAAAATAATAGTAAAATAATCAATAAAAAACACAATCAAATGGGTTTATTGCTTGGAAATTTATAAAAAGTAGGGGAATCAGAGGTGATAGAATTGGAGCCATGATCCATGAGTGTATTACATCCAGAATCCATCATTCTATTAACATATAATAGTATGCAGGACAATAAGAAATTAAATTATAAAATACAGTAAGAAAATTAATTTATAGAACTATATTTGCAATTTAAAATGATAAATTTATTTATGAAATATGTTTTTTTGCATGGCTCAAATTTTTATTATGTCCATTTTTCAAGTAAATGAAAAATAAAAGCATTAAAATTTGTAAATTAATTCGAAAAATGTTAATTGTTGTGTAAAAATATATATTTTTTTATATAGCAGTGGTCTTTCTTTTTTCCAGAGATCTTTCTAGGTCATGAGTTGTCAAATTTCATAAGAACTCATTCAAACTAAAGCAATTCACGTGTTAAGGGGGTTTCCCCTGAAAAATTTATAAGTTTTCATTTGGAATGAATTCAAAATGTAAATCTAGTTATCATAAAATTTTTACCAAGTTTAAGAGAAATAGTGATGTGCATCCTAGAAATAAAGTGATAAACATTAATTTAATTACAAATGGGAAAAAAATCATATTCTGAAGTCAGCATTTGCTTAAAAATATTTAATAGCTTATTTATAATATAATGAAAAGAGAAAAACAAAATTGTTTTTATAATAATAAGTTTTATTTTTATATTTTTTTGAGCGAATAGGATTGATTGAACATATCCACGCATTAATACATGTATGTGGGTATGAATATGTGCATTCTTTGTATTCTATATTTTTAAAGTACAGTATTTTGTTTATAATTTTAATTTGTTTATGCACAGTAAATTTTAAAGTTAACTTGTAGCATAAGTATATATTTGTTAAAAAGTCTCTGTGTTCTTTATGTGTGTGTGCATATGTGTTGTAAATACTGTATAGTTATACAACATTACCATCAAAGTATGAGCTTCCATTCACTAATTTATATCATTTAGTAAAAACCTTGGAAATAATATAACAGATATTGCAGTGCATTATTTTTCAAAGTATTTTTTTGATGTTATGCTTTCTTTTACAACAATATTCAGACTATTATAGGAGAAGAGGTTTGATTTCTTCTAAAGCCATATATGTGCTTTTTTCCCCAGAGTTTTTGTTATTTATTGTGAATTAGAGGTTTTAGCTTCAGTAATCTTAGATTAATGTAATTCACTCCTATGTCTTTTTTTTTTTTACTCTATTTCAAAATCCATCTATATAAGTATTGTGTAAAGAAATAAACTCTAGATATCAGTGCAACCAAATTCTTATGTCTGATTGGTGAAGACTGCAATTGTAATTTTTCTGATGGTATGCAATCAATAACCATCTTTTATCATTATTATTCTTTTCAAGCCAACAACTTGAGCCTAAACCAACAGCTATACAGATTAGACACTAAATTAGTACTTATCTACTTTAGTGACTTTAATTTAAGGTAACTGCAGGCATCATTGATTTATCAGTAGAAATTAATATCAACATTAACATTATTACATAAACTTTCTTTCTCTTATTTTATTAGCCAGTGGCGACATCTGTCTCTCTACTTTAAAGTCAAGTCAAATAAGTAGATTCTCACTGCCATCTAATGTTTATTACTTTTCTCAATATTTACATAGTTAAGTTATAAGCTAGATAATTTATATAATGTTTTAAGAATCTTTTTTAGAACTGAGTTAGCACTTTATCGAATTTATAAAAAATAAACAATCTTTCTATTTGGATTTTGCTATTTCCAACAATAATTTTCATTATTTACCCAATCATGTTGACTCATGAAAACAAAAGAAGTTTGTATAATCAGCTAAGTTAATTGTAAACCAATAAATTGTTTGGTAAAATGTTATTAAAAACAAGTAATGTATAATATAGATTAACTATTTGGAAGTACTGCTTAACATTTGAAAGTGAAGCATTATATATTGGCCAGGGAATTACAAATTTTTTTAGCTAGAAATAAAAAAAAAAAGTAACAACAAGTGAGGCTATTCAAGAAGAAGTGGGGGTGGATTTCTTTTTTAATAAAAAAAAATTAAAAACAAATTTAATGTGTTTGGTAAACTGCAATACTTGAATGAAAATAGATTATGATTCATTGGATTATTTTGAGTAGACAAAACATATGGTGGGATAGAAAGAACTTCCAACATACAAAATTAATAAACAGAAAATTTATTTATGTAAAGTGTATTGAAGCCTGTTCATTAAAGAATGAAGATTGGCTATCTTAATATATATCTGAGCACTTATTGCATGTGTGTGTAGAGATGATAATTTGGACCAACTGATGATTGCTGGTCTAGCATGAAATACGTGTATTGGTGATTATTTATCTTTTCGACATATATGAGTTCAAGTGTATCAGTGTTATGAGATAGAGTGGAAAATGGGGGGGTCATGTGAAAGTCTGTGCTCATATACCCTATATATTATATAATAAATAAAATAAATATATAGTATCGTACAGGTCCATAATTATGAGGAGTAAATAGACAAATTAGTTAAAATAAAAGTATTAAACTTATGAAATGGAAATAAATTAAAAATAGTTTAGAATTCCTGGAAAATAAAAGATATATATAGAAAATGTGAAAAGATATGTAATAATACTAGAGGTCATAAATTATTGTGGTTGGAAAGATCGCAGGAGATTGAGTGGGGAAAGGATTAAGAATTTAGGGTGTAGATATGACTTTGATGGAAGGAGAAGATTTAGCATTTATATTTGAGAGGTAAAATATGAGGATACTTGCATGCATTAATCAATAGATATTCCATGCATATTGAGCTATAATTTAAATTCATATTGTAACTTTGAAATTGAAATTTCAGTTTCAAAGCTAAATCAAGCAATAATTTAAAGCTTGTTTGGTCAATATATTTAAAAAAATTCAGATTATTAGCTTTTGAAATTAAATCTCCATTTTTTTCCTTTCTTCAGTAAATAAAGATGTCTGCTGTCACAGAGAACATGTATAGAACAAACATGGGAGTGAGATGCAAATTAGATATTGGAAGAAATAATAAAAGCAGGATAATTATATTAAATAAAAGCAAACAAAATTCAATAACAAGATTTCATCAACCCACCGCTGATGACATGATAAAACTGGATCTTTTTCCATTCACATTGGAAACAATATTTCAAACTCATGAAACTTGGAAAGCACTTCCAAATATTATAGAATTATTCAATGAAACAATACTAAGGGAATTAATTGTTCAGTTCGTTTGAATGGTTTTTATGGTTTTTCACCAACCGATCACTAGCACTTATAATAACAGATAAATAATGCTCTTTATATAAATTTCCAAAAGATTTGTTGTTGGAACAAATAAGCTCCAAAAATTTTTGGGAATCTATCATATAAATAGAAGATCACTCAAATCTAAGACCTATTATATTTGAGTTTAAAAATGAGGACCAAATTCTAGATATATTAGATTCAAATTTAAAAATGAGTGACATATTCAAATCATTGGATAAATATGTTTGATTACAATAAATCCATTAAGAGACAATATTATAACTGGACTAATAAAAAGCACTTATTTATATTATAACATTAATGACTTATCAAATTAAAGGAGCCATTTGGAGAAGTTATTAATTTCCAAGTGATATTGCTTAAGAATAAAACAATGCCAATATATGGAAATAATTACTACTTCAAAGTATGTTTAAATAGAAATATAGATCTAAATGAAATCCCATCACAGATTATGATAAAAAGGTCACATTGTTTATAGTGATATGTAGATTAAAACCTCAATACTTTCACTGTAGAGAATATGAACATCTAATTAGAGCATGCCCTAATCTATACTGTACACTGTAATATGAGAGCTATTCTCATGCATCAATGCCCTAAATTAAAAGAAATGCAACTATAAATGGAAATTAAAATACCAGACAATATGAATCTGATAATAATAGACTCAGATAACAATAATAGTATTATAAATAAAGTAATCATGGACTCCACTTCCAATGACCTACCCTTAAAGAAAACTACCAATACATTTTCCAATCACAAACCAGGTAGACATACCCAGAAAAAGCATGTCAAGGAATTGGAAACTGACACTAGTGAAGAAGAAAGTACAGCACAAAAGACTGATAACTCCAAGAAGCAAGTCAAAACTTCTTTAGCTAATAGAAACTCTGTCTTTGATTCATTCACAGAAGATTTAGAAACTATAACAAAGATTAATGTATCATGTTCTCATCAAGCAATCTGTGATAAGATTTATAACATATTTTAAAATGAAGCTGATCTAATAAAGGCTCATGATACATCCATTACAAAAATATAAATTATAAATGCCATAATAGTTTAAATAACCTAACATCAGTAGCAAATAACAGATAGTATAAAATTTTCATTGCTGTATAAAGTAATTTATATTTATTAAGTTAGTTTATATCTTTTCTGTAAATAAATATGAGTAAAACATATTAGAGGCATAAATGCAATTGATAAAATTTATCAACTTAGTAAATGGTACATTATTCAACCACAATTACTAGATTTACTTGAAACCAAAGTGTACAGTGGATCACAAACAGATCCAGCTACATATCTGAATGGTAAAGACTTTTCAATGTTCCTAAATTCTCAAATACACCATCTGCAGGAACTGGTATTATCATTGATAAAAAAATATTCAATTCTTTCAAAATAGAATGCACAGATGAATACATGCTAATCTTATTCTCTACCACAAAGCAATAACATTAAACATTATGTCTATATACTTCCAGGGTCAATGATAATTACAAGACATTTTTATTATGAATTCCATGTTTGCTTGCTTCTATTAGGAGATTTTAATATGTTATATAAAAAATTTGTTAATAACTAGCTAAATGTTCTAGCATTTCCACTAATGAGTGGAAAGGGGTTCTTATCAATGAATTCAATATTCTTTAATAATGGTAGATTTATATCCATGATTTACATAGTATTTTATTCATTATCATTACATCACATAATTAATATATCTCTTAAAAGCGCATCTTTCTCTGATCACTCAGCAATAATCATTATACTTGATCTGACCATTACTAACAGAACAATAATAAATACTAATAAAACATCAGAATATTCCTTTCTCCCATGCACCTAAGACCTTGTTTTCTCAAATTTACATTTACCTATACAATAGTAAAAATATTATAATGGAGCCTGTCCAAACCCGGATTACTTATGTAAATATAATATTCTAATGAGTAAACTTTATGAACACTTTATCTCTGCAAATATAATATATATATACACAAACTGTATTAAGAGAAAAGCTTTATTAACAATAAAGAATACTGTGGTGCTTAGCATGCTTTCAACAGATAATTGTCATAGATGTAGCAATGCTAAAATCAGATCACCTGATCAATCCCATCACTTGGAGGTCTTATGAGATTATTAGACAAAATCCACAAAAAAAAAATTACCTTTATTTCCTCAACAGATAATGATCAGCCCAAATTATCAGTTTTAAAAAATATCTACAAATCCATATGCCAATCCCTTAAGAAATAATTTTAAAAAAATACTCTTAAGACAACCTCACACATAGTCTAGGCAATATATTAAATGGGCATTGGAACTTCCACTCTAGTTCTAGGGTCAGGTGCCCCCAAGGTGAAAAATAAAATAATTTGTGATGAGTACATGTAGAATCTATCTATATTTTAAAGCCAAGCTTCAAATAGCTAAACCTTTTGCCCCCATTCTTGCTTTGGCACATCTGAAGAAGGGTTTGTTTTGTCACCAAAAAATTCACATAAAAACTAAATGAAATACTAGATTCATATCACCCTGGGATACATCGAATATCAAGATTTGTATTTGTTCATCTAAACCATTTTACCTCCCAATATCTTTCAAACTTAGCAAATTTCTTAACAAAAGAAGTATATAAAATACGATGCCTAGTTCCATTTTTAAAAAACAAGAAACACTGAATGAACTACAAAATCTTAGACCAATAAAGTTACTAGAATCAGTCATCAAAGATAAAATAGAGTCATACTTTTTACACAAATTTCAAACATGCAATTTGCAAAAAAATGTTCCTCAACCAATCAAAAAAGTTTTATATTCAAACAACAATAGATTATATCAGACGCAGCAAAAAATATAGTTCAACCATTAATTAAATATTAAATCTGCATTTGGCAAAATTCCAATAAATATACTAATCAGTCTACTTGTCAACACAATCATTCGAATTGTTAAAATGCATCATCACAAATCTTTTACTAAATAGGAAAATATATGTAACCCTAAATGGAAAAACCTCACCTTCAATTACATCCCATAGCTCCCTTAGGAATCCCCTCTAAGTGCACTCTCACCACATATATTAATTCACTAATTAAAAATATAGAAAAAAAATCAGGAATATATGTGCCTAGACTTGATACAAACATTTCATGTATAGCCTTTATGGATGATGTATCAGTATTTTTACAATCCAAAAAACAAATACTGCTATTTCTTTAGATATTCTTAGAATATACCAATGAATATAAACTTGTCTTTAATATGGAAAAATCTTGTGCATGTCAAGTATACATTGGAACCTCTCTTAAAGAACACCTTAAAGGAATGCCTAATACTTTCCTGAGTTTTCCCTTTCATATAAGCAACACTACAATGTGTATTATCATTTCTGTCATTGATAAATTTACATATTAACTGAGTAATACTCTTCACCAAAGCCTTTACTAATCACATTTACTCACTATGCAGAAAATTTCTTTAGGTTAAATGTACAGCAGCCATTTTTATTAACCCATTTACAAAATTCACTTGTTTGCAGTGGACTAGAACTATACAATATTTATTCATTCAGATTACAAAAACATCGAACATAATTTTCTAGAGATCATCTGTAAAATAATACCTATAGACTGACCACTTCAAAACTCAAAATATTGGGAAGAACTTTTAAAACCTTTATTATCCATTAAAATTTTCATTTTTGTGCTCCCAAAATAATTATAAATGCTGGAAAGTGCACTCATTGCTCTACCCATCTCCCCAATATGAAGCAAAAACAATACTAAACATCACCCTCAAACAACTATGTTGCAAATTTAAATTCTGATCATTCCAGTGTATAGAAACTTTTAGTATTGTTGAAAAAGAAGCCATTTTATACGACATCAATAAATTGAAAATGAGACTCATGATATGTAATATGGTCTACATTAATCTTTTGCAACAGATAGATAGATAGATAGATAGATAGATAGATAGATAGATAGATAGATAGATAGATAGATAGATAGATAGATAGATAGATAGATAGATAGATAGATAGATAGATAGATAGATAGATAGATAGATAGATAGATAGATAGATAGATAGATAGATAGATAGATAGATAGATAGATAGATAGATAGATAGATAGATAGATAGATAGATAGATAGATAGATAGATGGATGGATGGATGGATGGATGGATGGATGGATGGATGGATGGATGGATGGATGGATGGATGGATGGATGGATGGATGGATGGATGGATGGATGGATGGATGGATGGATGGATGGATGGATGGATGGATGGATGGATGGATGGATGGATGGATGGATGGATGGATGGATGGATGGATGGATGGATGGATGGATAGATAGATAGATAGATAGATAGATAGATAGATAGATAGATAAAGGGAATAAATCACCCTTTCCCCCAGATTATGAATTAAACGCAGTCTAAATGTTGAACAAAAGATCTAGAATAGAATAAATAGATAAACAAAGGGAGTAAATCACTCTTTTCCCCAAGTTATAAATTAAAAGCAGCCTAAATGTTGAATAGAATAAACCCAACTATTCTTGAGGACTCCAATGTTTACAAGCATACCTTTGCCTATATTTTTAGTAAGTCAGAGTGGAATTAATTTATCAGCCAGATGGAATATGGCATTAAAGGGTTAAACTTATAATCAATTATACAAGGTTGGAGACAGCATCTCTCTTTTAATATCTTGATTGTAATAATCAAATAAGCTTTAATATGTAAACTTTAAATTAAACATAGGTCAATGTATATGTATATGTAAACAAAGAGTGCCAGATTCTATCTGACTGATAAATTAATTTTACTCTGAATTACCACCAATATTGATAAAGGTATGCTTATAAACATTGAAACTCCCAAGAAAAGATAGGTTTATTCTATTCTTAATTCTTTGTTAAACATTTAGAATGCTTTTAATTCATAGCTTGGGGAAAGGATGTTGGGAGAGGGTGATTTACTCCCTTTGTTTACACATACATTGAGATATATTTAATTTATACTTTATATATATATATATTAAATCACAGGCATAGAAATTGTGAGTGTGTCATGCTGTATATCAGAGAGATACTTTAAAAATGAAGACTGCACTTTAGTTTTCAATATAATTTTTAATCTCTCCTATTGCTAATACAAATATTTATAACATATTGTATAATGTAATCATATAATCAACAATGATGATTTTAGTTAGAACTTTTTTGAATTTATTCCATTTATTTTTTTAAATCTGTTTTTATCTCCGATTGGGTGTAATAATAATGATCTTTATTTGTTATACTTTATATGGAATTAATTGGCATAATTCATTTTTATACTATTATTTGACACTTGTTACATAATGTATATAAAAATAAAGATCCATATTGAATAATGACCACCTAATCTTAAATTGAAAATTATGTTACTGCTTTCTATAAAGCTATCAGCTGAGATAGATGTTTCTATCATTTAAGGATATGGCAATGAGCTAGAAGGGTCATATGATATTTTAAAAATCTGGGAATATCTGATAGCTATTGTTTTTAAATTTTCATTGATCCAAAGATGATAAATTACATAAATATTATTGTAACCTTTTCATTATGCTGAACTAACATCAGAAAATTGAATAATATAAGAATTGAATTTTTTATTATTGTAGTTAGTAAATCTGCTTGCTCCACCCATAGAATTTATTTGGGTGAAGAACATAGATAACCTACCTTTTTATCCAGTTGTCATGGTAAATTGTTATCTATTTTTATCTAGGGGGTAAAATCTCCATGACATTTGATTGCCCTAAGAAGTATTATCCTCTTTATCAAATTTTCTCTAAATAGTTTTTGAAAGATCCTTTATAATGAAGTAGATTTAAAAATTATTTTACCTTTTATTTTTCTATCTTATGGAAAGATCTTCTAATGTAGTGTATTAAAATTGAGTATTTTCCTGGTAGTTGGAGATATTACAAATAAACCAAGAATTTTGCTAGGAAATAGACCTATGTTAAACTCACCTATCCATCGAGTACTGATTGGTAAGTGGATATTCAGCCTTTTTAAACTGGAAATAAAATCTCTGGATAATCTTATCTTATAAATGTATTGGCACTCTAACTATAGAAATGACCAACTTAAGATATAGCATCACTGTTTAAGACATGTCTCAAATCAAACTTCTTTCTGGATGCTCCTTAAAACATTACTTTAAATGATCAAAGAATTAAGAAAAAAAAAATCTTTTTCTAAATCCAATAGTGCAGTTAATCAATTTGATCACTCTACTCATTACTGGAAGCTAATCAATACATTAAATGAATACACATAATTGCTGCATTTATCTACATCACAAATAAAATTTAATAATCTATCATAGACAAACATAAACCAAAAAATATGATTAATGATTGATAAATCTATACATACAGTATCAAAATTAAAGGATTAAATAAAGTTATCAGCATTTACATTTTTTAATTATTGATATAAAATTGTGATTTTGTAATGAATGGTCATATCGTAACCATGTGTAGGTTAATCAATGTCATTTATCACTTGGATATGCCAGGCAGGGTTTTGGGCAGTTCTTAGAATTTAAAATGATCATGAGTACATACTAAATCAGTATTCTATCTTCTTAGTTGGAAATTCTTGAGATTCTTTTATTATATTTGATGAAATTTATTTATTTTTTAAAAAGTCTAGATGCCAAATAAATAAATAGAAAAAAAAAAAAACAGATTAAGGCTATAATCTTAAAACTATGCACCTAAATGTGACAGTAGGGACCTCTATAAATCTTAACACAAGATTAACAACTTTAAAAGACAAGAGTGGCCACTCTTATCTTTGACCTACTTTTTTAATTATATAAACAAATCTAAAGCATTTTAATTTGAGAGCATGAAGCTATTAACTACTTCACTGATTAACTCCACAATTTTTATACAAGCTAACGTATGCAAAATCTTTCAATTTACAGTGAGTTAGTGTGAAGCTCTTATAAGTAGAAATCTTTTAAGACAATTTAAAGTTGTAATTAATAATTTGTTAAGTGCATTCTAATTATAAGAGCTTCACACTGACTCGCTGTAAATCGAAAGATTTCGCTACATTAGCTTGTATAGAAATTGTGGACTTAATCAGTGAAGTAGTTAATAACTTCACGCTCTCAAATCAAAATCCTTTAGACTCACCTATATAATTAAAAAGTTGGTCAAAGATAAGAGGGTTGAGGTCCCCACTGTTGCATTTAATGTTAATGTTATAACCTTAATATATATATATATATTACTTAGGCAATGAGAATGCACTTACCAAATTATTAATTACAACTTTAAATTGAAATATAAAGTAATTTTCAACAAATGTAATATAGGTATAATAAATACATATGCATTGAGCCAGTAAGTCCAAAATCCTATTCAACAATATATACATAAAGTGAAAGCAATTAGTTTTTGTGTGCTATATACAAAAACTTGGTTGAAATGCCTTTGGTAGAAATAATTAATAGTAAAATATGATATTTGAAAAGGGATGCTTTTAATAGGTATATTATATCAGTTCTTATACATGGAACTGAGACTTGATCACATGGCAGAAGAGCAATACAAAGAAGTCAGATCACATAATGAAATATGAAGAGATGTATGTTCAGAGTAATGAAGAGGAACAGAAAGTGAAATACATGTGTGAAAAACAAACAGACATTATTAAATCATTGAAAAATAATAATAAGATGATAATAGATGGACAGTTTGAAGTCATAAATTAGAACCCAAATGATTATGAAAGATCTAAAAAATGACCATGTATAAGATAGATGGTTGAAATAAGAAAGTTTGGTGGAATGATGTAAAGAAGAAAAGTTCCAGAACGGAAGAACTGAATTAAATTCGGAAAGACCTTTATCTTACAGCTGGTCGATAATGGGGAAAATGATAATCCAGAAAGAGAAATGGCTTCCGATAACAATTCTTTTATTTTGTTATGTTTCAACTTGTCTTTAAAAAGTCAATTCATGTTTCTAATAATATTCCAAATAGGCCCATATATATCTTTAGTTTTTTTTTATGTACACAATCTCGCACTAAATGTTGCGTTTCGCTTTGAGGTTAATGTGCGGTTATTTTTGGTACAAAGTTAAAATCTTTCGCATTAAAGGTTTTTTTCCTCGTCTCTGTTTCTCTCGCTCTCTCTTTTATCTATTTTAAAATAAACAAAGAATGTTTTTATTCAAACTGGCATTGATTTCATATGATGAAGTTTACAAATATTTATATATTTATACTTTTTTTTTTTTAATTTCCAGTTTCCAAAAATGGTATTCCGCCTGCCATCTCTGCAAGTTTTTAATATTGTAATCAGAAAAAAGAACCCTTGAGGGCATAAAAAAAACTTATTAACCTTTATTATAATTATTATTTTAACTTTTTTTTTCAAAAGTAAAAGATAAAATTAAAACTAATCTTTTTTTTAATATTTTATTTTAAAAAAGGAATGAGATATTTATAATCCAAAAATTATAATACACAGAACTGTAAAGGGCGTTATATTAAAAAGAAAACGATTGCTAATAATGTCAAATCAAATTCTTATAATACCCAGGTGTTACAAAAAAAAAATAAGGTGTTCTAAATAAACTATAATTATAATGAAAAATTGTTACCATTCTTTTATAATACTGGCAACGAATATTTAATGATACGAAAACAAATACAGACACACACACGCATAACTTACCTATTTCACCGTTTTCGAAGCACTTCCCCAAAAACTTTATTTCACATAAAAACCATAGTAAATATTGAAATAAAAAGTAGTCATAGACTGGCTAATTATCCAAGAGATCTTGTGGCATTCGAGCATCGGAAATGATAGCTCGATCCAGAAATATTTAGCTATTCAGTTATCACCACATCTCTGATCTAAACTGTAGGGGAAAGAGTGTAATAAAACGGTGCAAGTGAATATAACTGAAACTATATATGCGAATGTCACTGCTTTTCCATCTAATTGCTTCTTCAAAGCATCTGTTATCATAGTCCTCCACACCGAGATCTTTTTTCTATGTCCCAAAGCTACTGATATGTCTGGATTTTTTTATATTAAAAATGTAAAAAAACGTTTAATATTTATAAGAATTGAATACTATCAATTGCTAAATCTCCAAATTGAAGAAATAAGATTTATAATTAAGCTTTATCCTTTTCTCTTAGTAGATTACTTTCTTTGCAACTAGTTCCTTATTTCCATTGAGGATATTACATCTGAAATATATTCTCTGCAGGTTAAAAATTGAATTAAATTTCAATTTTACATAAGAATTTGACACAACATGAGGAATATCACTTGGTTGAGACTCTGCAAAACTTCTCGGTCCACTAGGTGTATGGCATGATCGTTTTTAGTTGGTGGAACAATAAGTCTAATTAATAATGAACAATTCTCTAATGGAATCACTTAAATAGCCTTAGAATATATTCTTGTTTACTTGATACAAATTATATCTATTATATTTACTGTTGAAAGTATTTTTTTGAGTGAAACTGTGTATTATTTTGTATTAATTCCTAACGTTTCAACCAATTAACACCCATGTTACTAACATCACGTTTTTAAAGAAAAACCTTTAGATCTCAAGTAATAACAAGATTATGCACGAAGGAAAGAAGAATGTGATTGAGCATGAAGTAAAGAACAATCACTCACATATATTTGATAGTTGACTATTATTCAGAATATGTAGATTAACAAAATGTTTATTTTCTTCCTTCATTAGCTTTCAATACATGTATAATGTTTTCAGGGTAACAAATTAAACTTAAATAGAAAAATATTTATATTTTTTTAAATATGTTTTATTATATCACATTTCCACACTACTAAAGCATTAATTTAATACTTTTTTCTTTGTGATATACAGCGCCTCCTTTGTTTTTTCCTCTATCATCTCTTTCCTCATATACAATGAATACTGTAACACATGGCAAATTCTTTTTTAGGATTTCAAGAAACAAGTTTAAATTTAAACCATTGTTATCTTTTTTATATAGCAATAAGTATTGAACTATCCATAATTAAGATTAGTTTTCTTCTCCAAAATAATAATAACAAAAGGTATATATTATTGGAATACTTTAGCAAGTACACAACTTTAGAATGGTCCAAATCTCATTTTCTCCTTAGAATTATATACTCTAAAAAAAATGACAAATATAAAATACATTATATTTTAATATCATATAAATTGAATTAAAATGAATTAATCCATAATTATAGTTTAAAATAAATATAAGATTTAATAATTTTATTTTTTAATTTTAAATGTATTATTAGTTTTACAAAAATAATTTATTAATAATAAATCAATATTTGAAATACAGGCGTTCTTCATATACCTGGAGCTTAATTGTAAAGATAGTGGATTTGAACACAGAGTTTCAAGCACCCTTCAACTATCCACACTATCTCATACCAAGTATATCAGTGATATGAGATAATGTGGATAGTTGAAGGGTGCTTGAAAGTCTGTGTTCAAATCCCTTATATTTATTAATAAATCAAAAATATTAAATATTATATATCGATAAAATATAATCGTGAATTAATTCACTTTAATCAATTTATTTAATATTAAACTAGCATTGATCTTATTTTATTTTTATCTCTATATACACTATAAATACAATCCTAATACAAATTTAAAAATAAATACAATGGCATATTCAAGTACAATAGAAGCCATTTAACAAATATAATTTAATTAAAAAATTCTCACATTTTCATTGTATCAAAGAATTTATATGCATTTATTTCATTCCTTTTATGGACATGCATATTTCATTTGCATAATTGTATAAAACATTTATCAAAGTATACGATGATACTCATGATTTTGAAATGTATTAAAGAAATATAAATTTTAAGTAAATCTAAGATAGTACACATAATCACTATGTGATTATATTTATTGAGAATAGATATATTTATTTTTAATTAAGTTTAAAGTTTACAAAAAAATAAAATATGATAATAATCCTCAACCTCACAAATTATTATTAATAATCATTAACATTTATCTGAAGAGAATATTGGCAAATATAGAATAAATTTGGCTCTTGTAAATTAAATTGTAATAAAGTTATTAATCCGATATTTGTGCATGTATTTTAGTCTATGTATATTAATACATCAAATTCTCTATCTGAAATCGGGTAGACGTAATTTGACATCATAATACCATTATTATGTGATCGTTGCCAATAATAAAATGTCATTGATTGCCACCCTGTGACAATTTATTTCAGTTTTAATATTTGGCTACATCACTTAGAAATTTTAATGAGTTCTTTCCATCAGCAAAATATGTTATGTGTGTTTATATATATGAAAACAATAAGAAATATATAAACTAATTAAAGGAAATATAGAAATAAAAAACAACAACGTTTGGTATAATTTCTGATGAAAAACAATCTTCCAGTTGAAATATTAAAGCAGTTGTATAGAAAGATAATTGTGTTTTTGTTTATATACTGTATATTCATATATTAACTGATTGATTACTCAATGTTACTATAGATAATTCTAAAATAGATAGTTGCTCTTTTATATATATATGAAACCTAATGTGTGATGTTAGCATATCTGCTTGCTTTGCTAATAACCTGGGAGACAAGTCTGCATTACTTGAATTTTATTTTGATTCCAGTTAGATTTGTGATCCCCCCACCCCGGATAATTACCATAATCACTACAACTAATCATCTAACATTGTTTGGTAAATAAAAGTAAGGATAAAGAAAATGCTCAAAGTGACCAGCCTGATAAGAAATAATTATTATTTTATTGTGCCTATCTATTGGAGAGATAATTGTCCCTATGGTGAATTATATACAAGTTTTTTTGTTTTTCTATATGCTGCATACTTATATATTTTTTATTTTTGTGTATTTTGTATTTTTAGATGGAATAAAACTGAAAAATCTTGTCAAGTGTTGATGGTCTAGTGGTTAGCATAGCTGCCTTCCAAGCAGCTGGCCTGGATTCGCTTCCAGTAATGCTTTGACATATAAAAAAACTTGAAAAAGCTAGTCTACCATTGTATGATCTAATTAAATGCAACTTTAAATAGCTCAATTTGCCACATGAGTATTTGAGCATCATATGATCTCATATCAGTGTTTATACTTAATTTAACTCATAAAATATGTATTAAATCACATGATAATTTCAATAATAGGTATTCCACTCAATAAGATAATTCTACTTTGTAATAACATTCCATATATGGAAGACTTTACAGAAATTTAAATATAAATATAAAAAAGTATAAATATTTTAAAAAATATCATCACCAATTATATTTTATTTCTTATCATTATTATTTAAGACCTTGTGGGGTTTAGTACAGTAATTACATATAAGTGTCTGGCCCTAGAGTCAATTCCAGTGCTGACAATTTCAGCACTCAACCAACTCTCAAACAATAAAAAATCAACTAATTCTATGTTTTTTTCATGTATTTTGTTAACCAAGCTACTGTCTCATAATAGTAATTATGAAGGACTTGAGCTTAGACTTTCAAATTCCCCACATCTATCCAATCCATCTTAAACAATTGATACTTATGACCACATATATGTGTGAAAGATAAATGGATCTCCAATAAACGTATTTCATGCTGAACCAGCATTCATCAGTTGATATAATTACATTAAGTTTACTATAGAAGATATACATTTAAATATTACATATTCAGCCTGTATTTTGTCCATTCCTCTTCTGTATAATTAAATGGACATATTAAGATTCTATGTGTGAGAAGTCAGATTGACTTAAGGTCAACATGGATATGACAAGGGCTTTGAGCATTTCATCCTGATTTTCAATGATGTAGATGACTGAAGAGTTGGAGAATGGAGAAGATTGAAGCTTGTCCATTAAAATTTGAAGATTTGCTATCTTAATATAAACTGAGCAGTGATTGTAGTCATGTGCTGGAGATAGTGATCTAGACCAATTGATGGGTGCTAATTCAGCACAAAATATATATATTGGAGATCATTTATTCGTCTTACATATATGTATAAGGTGAACTGGATAGCTGTGGGGAGTTTGAAAGCCTGAGTTCAAGTCCTTTATAATTACATTAACTTTAGTATAGAAAATATACAATGTATTTAAATATTGCCTCATAGTAGCTAGTATTGAAATGCTGAATAAAGATTATTTTTAATTATCTACTTCTTGTTTTAATTATCGCTTATTAATAAAATATTTAGATCCAAATTATATGTCAATAAAGAATTAGTTATGCAAGATTCATCACAAGATTTGCTCATTTTAAAATTGCAATGGTTCTAAAGTATATATATTGTAAAAATATTTGCAATATGAAAGAAAGAAGCATATCAAAATATTACTCTTATCTTATGATGATAATAATAATAATGTTGTTGATGATGATGATGATGAACAGTACTCGAATTACCATATAGAGATTGTTGTATTGTACAATTCATTAAGAACATTGCATCAGAATACTGTAAAAGCTATTACAAATATCTCCAATAATTGCCATGCCATGAATAAACTCTTATATTAAATTACTTTGTGGATTTAATTTTAAAATTACTCTCACAAAAAAAAAGGCAATGTAGTGATACAGTATATTGGTTATGATCAATATCTTTAAACTATGGTCATGTCATGAAAACAAGCAACAGAATAACTTCTTAGAACTGTATGAGCTTGATTTGAGGCAAAGATATTACAATGTGAGACAATATCAGTACAGTGGAAGTAGAAGTTACATAACATTCTACATCCAGTTAGAAAAAAACATATGTTTATTTTTATAACTGCTTGGTTTTCATATTTTTAATTTTAAAAATTAAAAAACTTATAAGATTGTCATCTCACAAACCTTCAGGTAAATGAAAATGTTGCGCATATATATAAAATATAATTATTAAGGAGAGAAGTGTTTCCATTGTTTGGGTGGACTGCATGCCGTTATTGAAAAGGCATACCAACCATATATAGCCCATTTCAGAGCAAAGGCATTTCAGTATACATTAAACTATTTATAAACCAAAATCTTGTAAGTGCATCATATATATTTAATTGTCTATATATATATAATTGTCTAACAATGTATTTGTGAAATTTTTAGCAACAGGTATTGTTAGCAAATTATAAACAAAAATTTTATCATCATCAAGGAGAGCTAGCATATAATCTTCAAAAGTTTTTTTTTTTAAGAAAGCAACGATTCTATAATATTTTGTGACGTCAGATACACATATACAGCTAAGTTATTTCTATCATCCGAAATATTTTTAATAGGTGGCATTTTGCCTATTTTTTAAAGTTCATATATATATTTGTTCCTACAAAAACTTGCTGCTCGGTGACTTATTGTTTTGGGTTTATTTCAGAATGTTTAATGGAATTATTTCACTAATCAGACAGCTCTTAATAGGATAAGTCAAAACAGGAAGGAAATATGAGAATTATTTTCGCTCCAGGAAAAAGGTTAATGCCTTGACTTGATGCTTAAATTGATACTAATATTAGTTGCTCTTTCTTTTGTCTGTCAAACTGAAGGTCACAGGTTGAATTAGACACTAACAAAAATGTTGCTAATATCGGAGGAACTAGAATTTTTTAAAAAATTATAAATTTTCATAGATATTTGATACAAAATGGCTGAAAGCAATAGCAAATTATCTTCGAAAGCATTTCTTGGTCAGAATACAATCGAACAAAAGACTCACTAGAATCTTATAAATGCCTTATCAGAATCATGAAAATTACCTACATATAAGCTTTGTATTTTAAAATATGATAGACATACAATATTTAAAAAAAAATCAAAATTAATAAAATAGTTAATATGTACATAAATGTGTGCGCCCTTACTATATATATAAAATGTTTTTTGGATCTTGCATGATGCTGAATTTGTATATTATGCAGGTAGTTGCAGATAGGCTGAAGAAGGATTTTGCTATTAACTGAAAGGAGAGCCTATGATTCCTCTTTGATACTTAAAGAAACTCCATACATTCTCGATTTTGAAGTTGTTATCATGTTATGATTATTTATATAGTAAACGAATACAAATGAATTGTTAGTGAGTTTAATAAATTTTACTTCTGATTTCAAAATCAAAAAACACCATTTCTTCATTGTTGATTCTTAACTGAAATATATGTTGTTTTATTGAAGGCAGAACAAATGTATCTGTGAAAGATATTTATTTATAATAAACAAATCATGATAGACAAAATGAAATATTTTAGTCAAAAAGTAAAGACACAATTGAATTAAAAAGTAGACATGTACATTACTATAAGGATACAAATACTGTAAGCACAAGTAGTGTAGGAGAGAATGAAAAATATCATGGAGATGGATATGTTAGACAGAGCAGCAGGAATAAAATTAATGAAAGATATCAAATACAGATAATTCAAGTTAATGCTCCTAAAAGCTCTCTTTGTGATGATAAAGCCTTTGATGAAACCAAACAATATTTTAAAATTGTCATGAGAGACTTTAGTACCAGAATCGGTAAACAACTGAGAGATGAAAGTATAGTGAGTAAATTTGGTTATGTTAATAGAAATAAGATGACACAAATTTGTTGAATTTTCAGAAAAAGAAAATTTTTTAATTATTCATTTCCTGAGAAAAAATATTAAATGAAAATAAACATAAAAGTATCCAAATGAAGGTACAACATATTTTTACCAATACCAATAGAAAATATGTATTTTAAGAATGTAATGTTATTAATAGATGCAGTACAAAAAATAAATATCAATTAGTGAGATGTAAGGCAAATGTCATTGCATAACTGGAGAAACAAAAACTATTAAGATAGTCAATATTGGCAGCGATATTCCTAATCTTCAGAAACACTCTAATGAATTTAAATTAGAACTTGACAACATTTAAAAATAATTAACTGATTTAGAAAATAGTTTAAACTTAACTGTAATTAATAAAAAGATAACTGATATTCTATTATGAACAGCAAGAAAGATAGTATTAAAAAACAGCAATTTACCTGTAAATTTTTTACTGAGGCAAAACAGGGTATGAAAAAAGGGGGGGGGGTGAAAATATATAAAAATGATACACTAAAAAAATTTGAATGATATAAAAAAAACTTAATAATTATTTAAGAAGACATAATTATGAATTGACAAGAAAAGTTGTAGATGAAACTAAGTCTCAAAAGTATAAATCAACAATTTGGTATTAGAAGAAAAGTTATTTCTGCAATAAGAAAAAAAGATTACAAATTACTAAAACGATAAATGTCATTAAGAAATGTCATCATAATATGTGTAGAAGAGTTCTATAAAGAATTATGTAACAATAAAGATCAATAAAATAAAGTACCACATCTGAATTGTCTGACATTTTGATATGCAATTAAATCTATGAAGAAGGGAAGTGCTCCAGGTAATGTTGGAATTATAATTGATATCTTAAACAGATGAAGAAATAGAAAAACTGCCTGCAAAGTTATATATCAAATATTTAAATGATAAAGATGTAACATGTTTGGAAGAATGCAATAATAATATTTATATTTAAAAAGGATGAAAAAAAGATATTAAAAATTACAGATCTATTAATCTTTTATCAATTCTATACAAAATTTTTACAAAAAAAAATTACAATTCATCTGCAGTGAATTTTGGATTTTAAACAACTAAAAGAAAAAACTATTTTAAAAAAATGAGTTGTCATAAATTTATAGATTATGAAAAGGCATTTGATTTTGAAGGAATTTGACTGTGATTAAAGCTTTGGATTATACCACTAATCATGACATGATCACTACTGTATGGAGAGTTTTGCCTGCTTTAATAGCTTTGGATTATCTAATATACAAACCCCAAATATTGTAATCTTCTGAAGAATATTTATCAAAATGCAATGATTAGATTACATGGTGATATTAAGAAGATTAACAGTGTGAAAGGTGTATATAATGTGATTCCATATCTCCAAAGCTTTTTACAGGAGTATTACTTTGTGAATTAAAATGGGGAGTAAAAGTAATTGAAGATTATTTAAATTTGCAGATGACATGGTTGTTTTTGCAAATAATGATTCAGAGTTTCAGGAAATGTTGTAATAATTACCGGATTAGAGTATGAAAGCAGAACCAAAGCTAATTGGCTAAAATAATATTCAGTAGATTTTTCTAAATGGAAAAATAAAAATTGATAATGACGAATTAGAAGTTAACAACTAATAAACATCACATGATCACTATTTCAACTACAAATAGCTTGGTCAGAATATTATTACACATAAAAATAAGAGTTCTATGAGTACACTTTGCTTTAATCAAAATAATTGGCCAATAGTGTGCTAGTACACAACTAAAGTGAAGTTTGAGCTTTTGCTGTATTAATATACACTATTGTGCTTTCATATTAATATCTGGGATAAAACTATGCTGTATTGTGATAATATATATGGTAGAAGAAATTTAAATTTGAGTGAAATTGTTAAATGTTAATTAGTGTTATAAAGTTCGTTTTTTTGGAGAGGGGGAAGAATGAGTCACTTCTGTTAATAGCTTGGGGGAAGTTAGTTATAAAATATACTTCTCTAATTTTTTGCTGGGAGTTGTCTCTTTCTATATACTTAATAGTTGTTGTGGTTGGTGTGAATATATATCCAGCTAATTTTTGGTGATCATTGAAAGAATTAAGATACTAAAATAGAGCTGAACTGAACAAATTATTGGAAGATAGGTTAATAGATGGAAGTTAAAGTTTTTAATTGCATTCCAAGATTACTGTCAAAATCTAGTAAAAGAATTAAGATATTAAAATAGAGCTGAACTGAACAAATTATTGAGAGATAGATGGAAGAAATAAGAAAATTTGCTGATGTGAAAAAGAGAAACTATGAATTAGAAAGCCTAGATTAAATTTCAAGGGATTTTCATCTTTCAATGGCTGTATAATGTTTGAAAATGATGATAATAATGAGTTACAGTTAGTATTTTGCCTAAAATTTGAGGACTTGTACAAATAATTTTAAATAAAAGCTCTCAATAAATATATAGTAAAAGACACACATTTCTGTGGAATTTTTGACCTTAACTATTTCAGGTTACAAAATGAAATAAAAGATTATCTCAGATATAAAATTTAAAATGTGGGACATTGACAAAGCATTGCAATTAGTTTCTTTGCTATGCACTCAGTTATGCATGGTTATTATAAAATGTCTGCATATTGATTATTATGATTTCTCATGGCTAATTGCTGCATAAAAAGAATGAATTCTAAGATGCAATTTTTTTTCACAAAAGTTCATATAGTTAAAACGAAGTATTTAAGTGCTAAAAGTGATTGTATAGAAAAGCTACAACTTTGTTTGCCAAACAATTTGAACTTTTTTTCAGTAAATTTTGTGAAGCTTTCAGATTTATAAAATCTATTTATCATTGATCTTTGAATATATAGGCAATCTATAGCATATGCAAGCAGACTATTTATATATTTTTGTATAATTCAATTTATGTGTAAATTTTTTTTTATAAAAAAAAATCACATATTTTTATTACTGAGGTGTTTTCTTTGAATGCTCATATTTACATAATCAAATTGTTTTTATAAATTCTGTATTATTTTTTAAATAAAAAAGTATATATTATTTATAACATCATATTTCTAATAATGTTTAAAATAATGATTGCACTACAATTAATAATTTTATAATTAATGAAGTGCTTGGTTCGGTCAACATGGCGACTGTCTATACAAATTCTAATAAATAACGGAAAAATAGCATTCGTGTTCGTTCTAAAAATTACATTTTTATACAAAAAAATATAATCTCGGATAAAAATTAAAATTAGTATCATGTGAGTTGAAAGTACGGTTTTTTTCCAATCTAATATTCTATTATGCGACAATTTTCTAGCCTTATGCCTACTATCATTGTAAATCTACATTCGGAAATCTGAAGCAAATAATAGTAATAAAAACATTTTAAAAAATATTATGGAGACAAATTTCTCTAATACGGAAATTATAATAACAACGTAATACGGACGCTAATTGCAATATTTTTTATATTTAGTAAAAACTTCTTATGTAGATATTGTAAGGGCTCAAAATGAAAATGAGGCTGAAAAAAACAATATAAATAAAAACATTTAAGAAATTTACAATTTTGAAGATGCTAATTTGTGCATTCAAAAACAAAATGTTAATGAAAAAAATAATCTTAATAAAGTCAATTTTGTATTAGTCAATGTTTCAAAAGTTCGATAATGATAAAATGTTAATAATAGCGGTGACAAGTACTAATATCATGTTAATGAAATTCCCAATGGACGAATTTTATGAATATATAGCAAAAAAACATTTGCAGGGATTATTTTATAAAATTTTGGTACACCCTAATAATCGCTATATAGTTTTAGAGGTTAATAATATCGCACAGAAACATATTTTCCAAAAGAATAAATTTATTTGTTATATAAATACAAACAAATAAATAAAACTAGAGGGCAAATCAAAAATTGTCACATTAATTTCACTAGTCATGATTTACAATCTTTACTAATCAATTATGGAAAAAATCAGTAACTTTAAATATTTACTTGAAAAAAGAGCCACAGTCCTCATCCTAACTAATACTGCTATATTTGACATTATGTTGAATAAAAATATTCAACCTTATGATATACATACATTACACTACATGGATAGTTCTCCTCTTGTCATCACTCTTAAAGGCATTCCTCCATAATGTTTCTTTTGCAAATTCAGGGAACATCTCATCAAAACATGCCCAAATCACATTTGTTCAGGATGTGGATCCCACAATAAGGAAGAGTTACAAATAACTTCAGATACAATATCCCCAGATAATCTAATGTTGAATACGGACAGTCACATTGAACATAACATAAACAGTTCTACATCAGTTGAAGTAAGAACATTAATAAACACACCAGTAGAAAATCATCACCACTCCTGTTACTCAAAAAGATATGTCTATAACTAATTCATATATGGAATACTCAACAGATAATGATACTGATGTAGAAAAAGGTAAATTTCTAAAAGTTGGGGGAAAATAAAATAAAATGCAAAAAACTTCGGATAAAAATCACTCTAAAAATAGCACAACAAATCCAAGAGGAAAATAACTCCCTTAATAATAAAGATTCTGAATCATTAATACACACCACCAAAAAATTTAAGTTTATCCATTTAACAATAGAAAACCCTATATTTCCTATAGTAGAAATAGGAATTCAACAGAAATTAGATATCAGCAAAACCATCACATCTCAAGAACAAACTTTTACCATTGTAGAAAATGATACAAAAAAGAAAAGTATTAAAGAATAAAAAATAAAATAGTATATTAGAACTCAGTGTGTCACACAGATAAAAACACCACCTTTCATTCCATTTTCCAAGTAACAAAATCAATCACTCCAAAAATTATAATGGTATAGCAAAATTAATATCAAAATTGACTTTTAAAAATAATATGAAAACACAATTGACTGGAAAACCCCCAAAACATTTTTATTCTGTATTGCAAGCAAAAAGAATTAAACCACTGTGATTTATTCTTACTATCAAAATGATTAAATTAAAACATAAAAATTTAATTATTGTTTTAATACTTAAATTCAATATAAAATCTAAAACATATAACAGATTACACCAAGTTTTATTCTTAATGAATTTAAATATAACACAGCTTAATGTAAAGGACATTAATTCACCTCAACACTTATTTGCCCTGAGCAACTGGCTCACATAGTTCAACTCAAATATAACTCTTTTGATTGAAACAAAATATTCATCACATTCTTAAGTCATATAGATATCTTAATAAATTTAGATTTTTTTTTTGTTATCATAGTCTGATAAATCTGCAGCTGGAGTAGAAATGTTTATACACCATAATTCTCCATTTAAGCAATTTAAAACTTTATATCTTGATTCACACACTATCGTAATTCCCTCACAATAAACATAATCACAGTATACCTTTACAACAAAACAGAATTAATATTAAGATTAATAAGGCAGATAATTTTGCTTATTTCTATTAATCCCCATCCTATAATTTTAACTGGTGATTTCAACATGCCATATTCAACTTTTGTGAAGAAATATCTCCATCAGATTATTGCCAGACTCATGAGTGCAGAAGGATTCTTTTCCACATATTCTTTTTCTTTCTGCATCAAAAACACTCCACACTAATAGATCTTCTTTTCTATTCTTCTAACTTTCATTTATTTATTAATTTTACATTAATACCTGTAAGCTTTTCAGACCATCTAGCACTGGCAATTAAAATTTAGTTAAACTTGCAAAGTCAATCAGTATTCAGACTTAACAACACTATTATATTACTTTTAAAATCAATGACACCTGAAGCTGTTTTTTCAGAATTTACATTTATTCAGAAAAAAATAAACATTATGAAATTAAACCCTGTAGAATCATGGCTCACATTTATAAACATTATCAAATCTATCATAAATTTTTATGCTAGGAAAAATAAACCCCAACTAAAAAAAAAAGAATTGGATACAAGACACATTCAACTAAAAATATTTCCCCTTCAACAACATCTATTCCTTTAATCATAAGTCAAAAATATATATGGCAGGTTCCCATAATTGATCAAATATATATATATACAATGGGCCCTTAATTATATACCAAAAGCAACAATACCATCATTCATTTTGAAAGATTCAAATGTAATGACTGGAGAAAACATGCTTCCCCTTATATTATCATTTTTAATCCAAATTTCCAACTTATTCCTATCCCAAACTTGCACACTTTTTTATTTGGACATTATGTTAAACATCACGGAATTACTAAATCTGATATCGCCCTCAAATTAAACAGCATTCCTGATAATACTCATCCAGCATCTCATACAGTACCCAAATTCCCCATCTCAACCACTTCACAATTCCAATAATTCACAATTTAATTAATCATTTATCCAAACAAATCCACATAATCCCAGCACTTTATCTTATCTCTATAGTTCCCTTACTTAAAAAAATATTATTCCTTTCCACTTGGACAATCTTAGACCCATATCCATGACTCCATTCCTTATTTAAATAGTTGAATCTCTTATTAAAGATAAAACCCAACCACCTCTTTTCTCTCCATTATCAAAATTTCAGTTTGCAAAAAAATGATTTCTTTACTTCATTAGCAGCTATTCTCTTTAAAGTAATAATAGACTACATTGGGCAATGTAGAAAAACAGAACCATTGCTGTGCAATTAGATATGAAGTCTGAATTTGACTCAGTTCCTATACATAAACTATTACAACTCATTAAAGTATATAATATATGAATATCATACTTCTACATATTGGCAAATCTATTTAGAAGTTCGCATAACTCTCAATGGAAAAATACTCCCTGATTTCATCCACATAATTCTATTCCTCAAGGCTCTCTTCTTAACTGTCTTCCCTTCACAAGTTACATCAATGCCCTTCTTTTGGAAATAGAAAGCGAAATTCCAGGAATATATATTCATATAATTAACCAAAGCATTAATCACGTCTCCTATATGGAAGACTTAGTTGTTTTTTCTTCCATCAAAAAAACTGCTTCTGTTACTTGACACTTGGAATATTCTTACAGGTAAGACCATTTCTTCCATTTATTTCTCTACTCCTCATAAATTTTTAGCTTTCCCAATGCATCTCTCATATAATGCAATGAAAACTGCTATTCAAATTCAGCTTATTGTTAGAATGCACCATTAATGCATTATCCAAAGCATACCTTTCAATATATGCTAAGGCATCACTAATCAACATTTTAATATTTCTGAAATTAATTATTTCTTACTCATTATTAAGTTTACTTCTTCATTCAAATATATATATATATATATACACCCTTATCACCAAACTAATCTGAAATAAAAAAGCAATAGCTCTAAGCATAAAAAATATGCAAAAATATTAAATTCAATGGTCTTTCAGTATATGGCATTTCTACATTTGATTTTCAGAGAGTCATTAATGAAATGATTAAACAAATTAGTTTTTTCCCAAGTGTTAATAGTGTAATTCCTGTTATCCCTACTGACACTTTATCATTCATTAACGATAATTTTATCAAAACCTTAATAATTCTCATAAGTAAACACACTACTCTCTTACATAATCTATTTCTAAATAAAATTAATTATTAGCAAACATATGAAATTGAAAATAAATAGGCCCTCTTTATTGTCATGTACTAACAAATACATTATAAAAAAGTTCAGATTTTGGCACTTGGAATCCAAATATCTGGACTTCTTAATAAAAATAAATATCAAAGTCCTTCCTACTAATTATTTTCTCTTCTACAAGTGACATTCACAAATATAGATCTATTATATGCTCTCTGTCATAGAAATGAAGAAACATTAAAACACTTTCTTATGGATTGTTCTTCACTTCTTTCTTGTCATACTCTTATCACTAACATGACTCATTCAAACTCACTAACAATCAACAATTTCATAAAAAATATACAAAGTGGTCCTTTTCCCAATATAAGAATTATCACTCTGGTTTGTAAGATACTATCTGAGCTTTAATCCTACATCTCACAATACTAAATCATTCTATCTAAAAAAAAAAAAATAACATTAAGACTAGAGCTCAGACCCATGCACCAGCTGATATTTTTGAAGTTACATGGAATCTGATCTCATTAACAACAACCCAGGGATTATTAAATATACGAATTAATTAATATTCATTAGATATATATTGGTTATTGCTCAATTATATAAACATCTATCTTATTGCTTTTCTACTTGAAATCTCTTTTCTTTCAATAAGACTTGAAATAATCTCCATAGTATATAGTAAACTTAATAAAGTTAATTTAAAACTAATTAATAAAGTGATTAATATATATATTGTTTTTCATTTAAATTAGTAGGAAAATGGTAGAAACTTCACGTGCTTAAAGTGATTAATATATATATTGTTTTTCATTTAAATTAGTAAGAAAATGGTAGAAACTTCACATGTGCTTGATATTTTATTTTGAAGAGGGGTTTGAGCTTTCCACTGACATATATATATTTTTTACTAGCATTTCTATTTTTTTATTTGATGAATTTTTTCCTAGAGCATATATATATTTTTACCATTTATATAAATAATGAAAAGTGCATTAGCATTTGTAATAAAATATAAAAAGTTGTCAAGCGTTGTTAGCCGAGAGGTCATCGCAGCCGCCTTGCAAGCAAGTAGTAGGTTTCAGACGGTTGTGGGTTCGCCTCCCGGCCGTAGCTATGACATATGAATATATATATATATAAAGTTCTAAAGACGTAATGAATTATTTCAACATTATTTTCCAAAAGTTAAAATGATTATTTTACACATTATCGTTTTAACAAAATGTAGTCAGAAGTGTACGACTGTATATATAATGCTAGATAAAATATTTGAAACACCCTATAGCCATATTGTTTCAGTCATACTCTCCCTTTAAATAAAGCAGTCTTTGCAATGGGCTGTAAAAATTCAGGCTATTCTTTATTTAAAGGGGAGTGTAGTTGAATCAATATAGCTATAGGGTGTTTCAAATATTATATATAAGTATAAATGAGTACATGTAAATTACTCAGATGTGCAGTTAATGATTTGCACTTTGAAAATTTATAAAGGTTCTGATAAATTATTATATTTTAGTAATTAAATGATTTCATAACTATTATCATCAAAAACATGAAGTTAGTTGGTAGTTTGTGAAACAATTGCCCTTATATGCATATAAGCATGTATAAAAACATAAATTGTATATTCATATTTGCTATTTTAAATTATAATTTATTACATTACTGAGAACAAATAAATTATTGCATAGTTTAATTTTTATTTGCTTCAAAAGAGAGGAAAACGTTATCCATCACATATCATTTGAGTAAGTTTCAATTTTTGATTATCAGAAATATTAATCATCACAGATACAAAATATATGCTATTTTAATTTTATGAGAGATGTAATAATCCTGTTAATAAAATGTTTATTTTAAATTTATTTATAAAATCTGCAATTTATGAATAGATGTAAAATTAATTGCTTAGTGCTTTACATAGTATATTAATTGTATGCTAATATATATTTTATACTTATATCATGTAAATTGAAGATTATTGAAAAAATTATATCTTCAACCAAATGCATAGACGTTCAATCTGAGATAATCAATTAGTTAATTTAAGTGATAAAACAAAAAAATAAAATTAATTTGTTGTTAATAAAGTATATTTTCTCTTCTCTTAAACTTAACCCTACTAAACTGAATTATTATTCAATTTTGAGTGGTAAAGCACATTTAGAAGCATTGGTGGTCGAGAGGCAGCGGCAGCTGCTTTACAAGCAGTTGTCCCGGGTTATGCTATGACACATGGGGGGAAAAAAGCACATTTAAAATGTTTTGTAATATTTATTATATTTATAAAATTTATTGCATTATACAAATAAAAAGCACAATGAAAAATATTTTTATTTTTAAAACTATCCTATAAATTAGTATATATTTATATTAAATATATATTTTTAGTATATAGAATAATAAAAATAGGAATTTTTATTTATGTTAAATATCAGTGAAGCTGCAATATAGAATGTATCATTACCCACTGCTTCAATTATATATCATTAAAAAAATGTAAATAAACAAGAAAAATTAAATTTTGTAAATTAAATAAATTCTATGATGCCATATTAGTCGTTTTTCTGTCTCAAAATGATATATGTGAGCACATTTATTAATAATGTTTATTTGAGTTACATGAAAACACATTTTATAATTAATTCTTTCACAGTTTTGTTATGATATAATATCTCAAGCAATAAAATGTTTTCTAAGTGTAATGATAAAATTTTTATGAATTTTTTTAAAAAAAATGTATTTTTCTCAAATAGTAAAATGAAAACTATAATTTAATAGTGACAAAATATATAATTTCATTAAATTATGCCAGAATGTTTAAAGTTCAAAGAATTTTTATTGAGAAGCTTAAATGGACAATGGCAAAAAACGCTAACTGTATAAATTCCAAAATCATGGTGGACTTAAAAACATCAAAACAATTAGGGGAATAATTTGCTGATAATAAACTGCTAGAACATTTTTTTTAGGGAAAAAGTTATTGGAAAAAAAAAAAGAATTTCATTTAGAGTGTATTAAATTGTAATAAAAGTCTAACACTTCATTATTCATTTTATTTTTAAAAAATAAAAATATGGTATACTAAGTTTTTATTATTTTTTGAGTGAATGTGAATAAATAAATATACATAGGAAATACAAAGTATTATTTTTAAAAAAGCATCTGTGATATATATGTGAATGTGAAAAGTACTGTGCACTTCATGATTTCTTTTTATTATTTATAACAACTAATCTCATCTAGTGCACCTTCTCTCTATGTTGAGTGGTTAGTAGTGTGAGAAAATTTGATCCCAATTTATACAGAAAATTAAATACTATATTGCATATTATATTCAGCTATATGTAATTATCTATATGTCTTGAATAATGTGTGATATTTATTACAGCTCTCTGTATAAAACAATTCAAAAATTGTGGTCATTAAACTTATATTTTACAACATAAGAATTTGTGAATACAAAAGGGAAATGGTATACCCCCTATCCCTTTTCACTAGCACCATGCTATATTAAAGTGATGTTAACTGCAAGGATACTCTTGCCTCAGCCACAAGATAGACTTTGAGAAAATAAGAATGATCATCTTATTTTCAAACTCAAATGCTCTTACATGAGCCAATCTTAAGTGTCTAGAAGTGAGAGAGTGAATATATAAATCTTTCACTTTAAATCCATTTCTTTTTAATAATCTTATTAGCACTTATGAAATATTATAATTTACTTCATGCTAATATTAGATGTTAAATGTAATAATCAATAAATTTTACTAGTGCAGTGTTAGATTGTAATTATATAGAAGAAAATCACCCCTCCTCACTAGCGCCATGCTATAATATAAATGCATTTGAGTTTGAAAATAATATAGGTCATTCTTATTTTCTCAATTGTTATCTTGTGGATAGAGTGAGAGTATTCTCACAGTTAACATCACTGTTTAATATTATAGGATGGTGTCATGAGGATGGGTTATTAAATTTTATATATTTACAATCTAACACTGCACTAGTAAAATTTATTGATTATTACATAATGTGATTGAGTAGATACAATATGGAAATTATTAATATTAGGCAATTAATATCATTCAAGTAGATCATCTAACAAGACTCTGCACCCATTAAAATGATGCACTGAGAAATAGATTAGCCCAAAAAAAATCATTTAAATAGACTAGTAACAGAATTTTATGATTATATGGAGTAATAGTTAAATTTACAATCAATATGTTTATGTACATATATCTTATAGTTATTAATATGTCAGTTTCTAACTGATGTCAGATTAATTTCAGATTCTATAACTTAAAAAACCCCAACAACTTATAGCTAAAAAATTTGATGTCCTTTGGTCTTTAATATTTTATTAACTCATGTCAAAATCATTAAAAATAATATTTTCAATATCAAAAAATGCATATGTATATTACATACAACCCATTAACATTATTTATTTATGTCCTCTATCGAAACTTATAGAAACCTATAGCCTTATGTACAGCCATGTTTGATAAAAAATTAACTAATCTCTTGCAAAATGTGTACTTGTCAAATAAATCTTTTTGTCATCAACTGCTTGGGAGATCATATCAAATGTAGCAACTCTAATCATAATGCTCTGGTCTTCTGAGCAACTGATGACATCAAGTTTGATTGACAGAAAATATGTCCAGCAAGAAGTTAATTGATTTTTCATTAAACATTGCTGTGCATAAGACTGTAGGTTTTATAAATTTATACAAAGCATGTAAATAAATTACATATAATTTGCATGAGATTTATGTAAACCTTTCAGTAGAGTTTTAATTTTAATTCTTTATCTATCATGTTAGAACTTATTGTCTATTTAGAATCATAGCTTTGGATAGAAACTGGATATCTATTTCCTGACTATTTGTAATATATTGTTGAAATATTTATTGGATTAATTTTAGGCATGAGATCAATGATGTTTCTTCAAAATCTTCTTATACAAGGATAGTAAAGAGGAATCAAGTGGTCACCAGATTTACTAATTGCCAGAGGTAAAGATTTGGATATTTTTCATCCCTTGTTTTATCTTCTAATTATAAATGTATTGATATTCATTTATTGTCGATAGTGGATAGTTAGTTTGGTTTAGCTATGGGTTCCACTTCTCCAAAAAATTCTTAAGTCTCTTGAACAAATTTTTTCAAAATTTTTAGGACTGAAATGTGCTATTACTTCACCACAAGAATCTTCGTTTAGAAACTTATATTATAAGTGAGACACACATAAACTTTTACATTGGAATGTCAAACTTTTTTTTTTACTTAAAAAAAAATATCTGAGTCCCAGTTAATGTTTTATTGCGTGGGGGAGTGTGTGCTTCTCTTCATAATATGTGCGTATATAATATATATGCATCCACAAATACATATATTTTAATTCAAGTTGTGTTTTGTATAATTATTTATCCTACAAACATTAAAAAAAAAAGATTATAAGGTTATTAGAAATTAAATTGATAAATGTTGAAAGGGGTTCATGGAAATTGATTTCCGCCGCACAAATTGGTTACTGCATTTGTTTGTAATCCCATTAGAAAACGTTCGTACATGTTTGCTGTTGTTTCCAATCAAAGAAGTTGTTTTATTCTATCTTTAGTTGTACGTACATTTTTTAAATCTCCTGCTTGATAGGATAAGATAGCACAGATGGGCCTTAATAAAGGGAAACTTTTTTTTTTATTGGCCATAATTATAATAGAGCAGATAACAATAAAGCTTAGTTCAAACACCGAGTAGTGGTATATTGGCCCTTTGTTGTTGAATTTGAAGCGAATAAGTACAAAGAAAGAATTCAAATCAATAACATGCAAGATTCTTTTATGACAAATCTTTGTCTAAATCTTTTTTTAAAACACTCTGTTTAGCTACAATTAAAAAATTAAATGAGGATTTAATCATAATATAAAAAGATTAGAAAAAATAGCGGTTGACTATTTAAAAAAAAAAAAATCTTTATATCACCACTTGGGGTTTTTGGCAAGCGATTTTTGCATTTTAATGATGCAAAGTTGCTAAAATAATAGCTGTTAAAGAAATGGTACGCAATGGTAAACTAAAATGGATTATGCTCAAGGCTCATTTTATGCATAGACTAAAAGTCAGTTGCCCACAGCCCATAAAATTATTGGAAAATTCTCTTTATGAGAGAAAAAAAAAATTTAAAAACAAAGCAAAACAAAAATCTATTATAGCGTGTCTTTGCTTTGAGCTAATGAACGCGACGATAGAGTAACAAACTTAAGAGCTAAAAATTGTTAGATCAGTTCTCAGCCGTGTAAAAAAAAAAAAAGTAGTTTGCTCATTTGAATGGAACTGCTGTATTCATCCTGACAATGAAAGAATGAAAACCACGACTTCTTCAAGCAATAAACTATATGATTATTACTAAATTTTATAAATTATAACAAGTAACAAAAATATTATATATAACAACTATATAAATATATATTAATAATTATACATAAAAAGCCTTTTTTGGCACGATTTTCTGCCCTTCTCAAATGTTAAGCATCTATTTCAACAACCGATTATTGCATATAGAACATATCTAGTGTTTTCTAAAGGTATTCTTTTACTCGTTTTGTATATTGTAATATAGTTAATTGTTCCAACTTTTACTGAATCTCTATATATTTCATACGTTAAACATTCAATAATTTTTTCCTCCCTTTTTTCTTTTTAAAAATTTCATAATTTTATTCTGTTTTAATCTTTACTTTGTTATTGTTACTTTACTTCCATTATAAAACACTAGATAGCGTTCTACCTGCCATAATTGGTTAAAGTGGACATAATTGCTGAGATATTCTTGACTTCGTTTAAGGAGAAGCCACAATACATCATGTTACATCATCATCATAATGTTAAAGCAGTTAACACTTGAGGACACAAAATCATTTGTGAAAAAGGTTTATGTATAATTATTAATATATATATGTAACTGTTATAAATATTTTTATTTATTACAATTTATATGAAAAAAACAGCATAATGGACTTTAATATCCATTTTTGATATTATTATACTTTTTTATTGTACTTTTCCTTATAAAGTGCACATTCAGATAAATACTGATATAAAGAAGATATGCATTCAATATATGGGCCTATCATGAAATGGACAAAAATCTATGAAAAGTGTTCAAGCAAAGATGGGTTGTCAGAAATCACATTACTTCACTTATGATTATCAATGATAGCCCTGCTATTATGGAAACGTAAGAAGTCATCGTTCATTTAGAATCATGCCAATTGAGATATGGTAATTACACTATATCAAAGCCAAAATATTGAAGGATAGTGTGAAAAGAAAGTAGTTAGTTTGTGACATCTGAAGAATCTTTAACAAGACTAGAATAAGTATCTATGTTTCATTTAGAATACACTACCATACATTCTTACTGTAATTAAATTTCAATGTTAAAGATTAATTTACACTAATAAATCAGGCAATTTGCAATATATTGTAGAAAATACTACATACTAAGTTATCACTATAATGCTTAAATGTAACCAACTTCATATTATTTCCAAGGTTTGTTCTACTGGATTGGTTATGTAACAAGAATATAAATATTTGCTTAATCCTACAATTCTCAAATCACAATTAATAAAACTCTCCTTACAATTATTGATACTATTAAAAGAAATTAAAAGGCATGTGTCTTCAGACTGAGATGTGGGTACTATTGGCAAAAAAGTTATTTAAAAAGTATTCTTTATATTCATGACTATAGAATGTTTGTATATTGTGAGTCACATGAATTTTCCAATTTACTTTCTTTGTCCACATTAAAACAATAATCCTGTCTATTCATTTTACTCCAGTGCCATCTGTTGTCAGCTAAAGTAATTATTGGATATTAGATGATAATTTCTTTCAAATTTCCAGTCTAATTTATGATGTTTTTTGTTACTTAGATGGGAAATATGGACAATATTATTTTTAGGTTTATCATTCATTCAAAGAGACATTATTATGACCAAAATCTATTTTGGCATTAAATATCTTCACTAGGTAGAATTTTAAAATACTCATTTTAATACTTTTATGAATTCCCAATTCATTGCTAATTAAAGTGACATTTTAAAAACGTGTAATAATATTTACAATGAATTGGAGCTTCACAAAGATATTAAAATGAATATTTCAAGATTCTATTTTGCAAAAAATACTTAAGGCCAAAATAGATTCAAGCTGAAATAACATCTTTACAAATGAATGTCGAAGCTTGCAAACATCATTGTACATATTTGTGATATTAATAAGAATAGAAAAAGCAGTTGAAAATGTTTGGATGTTTATGTAATATGAGATAATTAATTACATTTAATATACATAACATTAGAACATTTTCATTGGCTCTTAAAATTATTATATATTATTCTAGAATTTTTTAATACTTTTTTGAAAAGTTAAATTTAAGATCAATGAGTTTTTTTTTTTTGTTTTTTTTTGCTATTGGACCCAGAGGTGAATGATTGACTTGATTCATAATAGTTAAAGTGGGAAATAGAAATGATTTATTTACAAACTCTGCCAAAAGTCATTTTTCTATTTAGAATAGTATCTTTTGAAAAAATTGTTACTTGTTTATAATATTAAACTAAATACACAATTAAATCACTAACCAAAATTAAATTACAAATCCAGAACAAAGTTAACAAAATATAAAACAAATATATATTATCCTATTTTCCCACAAATCTAATTCATTATTATTTATAATTTAATTTTATTGTCAAATGCAACACTTAAACCCTGTTATCATAAACAACACTTTGGTTTATTATCTGTTGTACAAAATGAAGTTAATAAGACCTTTGCACTAGTGGTAATGATATTTAAAGTAAACTGACTTTATTTGCTTTCAGCTCTCAAGTGACTAACCATTCACTTTTTTTTTTTTTTTGCACCGAGCAATTTTTCACCGGGATAAAGTGACATATCCAAAAACTAAATCCTGAATCAGAATTCAATTTGTCATTTTTAGTATCCAAATTTTATGTTACCTCTTGAAAAAAACAGCATTAAACTATTTATATTTCCCTCCAAAAAAACTTTTTATAGGTACTTTATTTTGAACTAAAACTTCAGTAAATGTTATTAATAATGCTTTTAAATTAAGGTTGCAATTCAATACAATTTTTTTACATACGCTCGTTACTGGATGGGAAATATTTGCATTTCCTACATACTATAATTGAAAGGTATAAATCTCCAAGATATTAGGAAGTCAAGGAGTTGCTAGCTATATAATCTAGCATGTTTTAAAAATGCCTATGCTAAAAAGAATTTTTTTTAAAAGAAAAACATTTTATGAATATTCTACATATATATAATCTGATAGCCCCTTATAAATTTATAGGTGGTCCCCAAAATTTTAGTTACAAGAGCCCATTATGCGTGAAAAGAATAAAATTTTATTAGACAAAATTTATTTTCATTTTATCAATTTTTTTATTTCAGTCAAGTTTTTTTTTTAACGTTTCAATTCACTTTTTTTTTTTTTTATGATTTCAGTTTTTTTATTCCTCTCAAACATCTGTGTTTATCTTGATTAACTATTCAGATTAACATTATTTTTGAAAGATTGTCACGTCTTTTATCTTTAAAAAAATTTGAAAGATTATCGCTTTTAAGATCGACTTATGGCGGAAAAATAGTAATAATAAACAAATGATTTTTAAAATCGTAAAAGTTTAGATTGCTTCATTAAGTTTATTAATCCCTATGTTAATTAATTCGAGATAATTTATCAAGGATATTTTATAAAGACAAAGTTTTTAAAAATATTGATTAAGGCATTGATTGTAGCAAAAATTATGTTTATATTGTATGTCTTTATTAAAGTTATAACAAGTACAATCATCGAATGGGTCTTCGTTGAAAGATCACATGACTCTTAAGCACTCGAAGAGATAGACTGAGTTTCGAGCCAGAGATTTTTAATTCTTGAGTATGATACTCTACCATATCCTATGCGAGGCTGCATTGAATAGCATTCATGCATATTTCTGATATATAAAATAGTGATGTAACGTGGAGATCGATACATTATATACATTTTCATTATTCTCAAATAATCTAGAAATGAATTATAAAATTTAAAACAATCAAAAAATTAATATATCCTCAAAATACATAAAAACAAACATTCTATTAAAGACGTATCACTAAAAAAAAAAAGAAATCTCATTTAGGAAAAATATTTGAATGGTCAGCAAACAATATCAATTAACAATGAAAACAAAATACTTCATGAAAAAATTTCGCCAAATAATAAAACAATTTAATAATAAAAAAAAAATATTTGTAAAAAATAGACATAATAATTTTATGACTAGTTGCTTAGCAGGTCATGTGATAAGTAAATATGCAAGTGGTCATTTGAGCACATCCGTTCCTTTCAACTGACTTTTTTTTTTTAATCTAGTCAACTGGAATCATCTCAGGAACCTTTAACTTTTGGAGTTTGCCACTCTACTCATGTATCGTAGCATAAAAGTAATATAATATTAATGCTTGCAAATAGCTAGATATGATAAAGAAATTACCAAGTGTTATCAAAATATGAACCGAGTTCAATAATGAATTCTATATCCAGAAAGATAGGATGATAATGATTCAGTGATATTGAAAAAAAGATTTATTTATAAATGGATACAGAAATCAATATTTTATAAAAGATAAATGGATTATTATTTCACACTTAATAAAACAAATAGATTGTTCTTTTATATACATATACCTTTACATAAAATACATATGTATCTCAATTTAATTTCAATTTCAACTATCTGCGCTTCGCAAATTAAATATTATTTATTATTTAAAATACGTATGTGTAAATTTCCCAACTAATAATGAAAATAATACAATTATTAATTTAATTAAAGAGAAAGGATTAATTTAGTAGATATTAACTTTATGAAAAAAGTAAATTAGTATAGCATTATTTCTATTAGCTGTCAATTGTATTTTAATGCATCATTAATTCTTTTCTTCACAATGATGAACTTTTGATAATACTTTTCTGCAATGCCAAACTTAGGCCCATTCAGCTTCTATACAATGTTTGAACTTCCAGTAAATATTAACAGTTTCTTTCAAAAATTCATTCACAAGAATTTATTTAAGTATCATCAGCTCTTAAAAGCAAAACAATATTAGCAATAAGAATTAATAGGCCATATTTTATCTTAATAGTTTTTAAAAATATTTCTGCAACAGGTTCAAATTCAGATAATCTGGTCATGATAGTAACAAATGTAAATATATTAAATTTATTAAGCACTAGCAGATGATCTAATAATAACGTGAAAGGCTAAAACCTTCGACAGAAGCATCTTAAAAATGCTTATGTGACAGCCAATCAGATGTAATAATGACTGCACGTGGAACTCCTAATTCAAGAACACAAGCCAGAACTATGAAAAAAATGTTACTATCATTTTATTAGATTTGAAAATTGCTTTGTTGTAAATTGAAAGATTTCACGTTGTTTATTTATATATAATATTTAGTGAATTAAATGTGGTGTTTTAAGCTTCACGCTCTTAGTTTGGAATGCTTGAGTCTGACTTATTTATATATAAATTTAAGTAGAGAAGAAGGTGGGTTCCCATCTTTTTCTCGTAGTTCTGGCTTGGGTTCTTGAATTGGGAGTTCCAAGTGCAGCCGTTATTACATTAGATTGGCTGTCACATAAGCATTTTTAAGGTGCTTCTGTTGAAGGTTTTAACCTTTCACATTATTATATTCATTATTGATAAGTTATCAGGTTATTTAATCAAAGAATTAGACAACACTTATTCATCAGGTAAAAAAAAAAAAAGAAATGGTTTATTATCTAAAAGTTCGTGCACTGGAAGTAAAAAAAAAAACCCATTGAAACTACAATCTACAGACTTTAAACTTCAAGTTCCATCACTTTACCATTGCACTAACCTATGCCAGGATATATTCATCACTGAACAGAAATTAATGATATTTTATTTAAAGCAAAGAAAAAATGAATAGGGAGAGAAGGAAATTCTTGAAATTGATAAAGAAACATTTTTCTTCCTAAGCAATATATTTCAATTTATTTTTTCTTTACCTTTCTAAAGTAATATTTTCATATGAATTCCTATTTATTTGATTAATATACAGTATAGTACAATAATATATTTTTAAGTATTTATCATTTTTGCCAATTATTAATAATTGATTCATATCTAAAAATATGAGAAATCTAAAAAAAACTTATAAAACCGAGATCGCAAACTAAGAGTATTCTACCTGTACATATCCAAATTGAAGTCATTCTTTTACCAAAGTAGCAAAGCTCATGTTAATTATGTTAATACACTGCGAACTTTCACGTTCAATTGCATTAATATTTCCAATGAACAACAACAGATCACTATTGTAAATTTAGAACTATAAGTTTATCCTAATGGCAAAAAAAAAAAAAAAAAGTTTAATTTTGAGTCAAATAAGTTCATGTGACTCCAGCTTAAACGATGCTTTTCATGAACAAACAATTTATTTTACTCCAATCCATTGTAAAGCTTGAGTAATCTATAATCAGTAGATGACAGTTTTTATTAAATTTGCATCCAGTGATACAGAATCTGTCATCCCAAACTGGAATAAACAGTTTGATGCAGAAAATTAATGAGTTTTTTTTAATTTTCTTTTGAATTTTTAATATTGTGATGTAATTTGCCACATCTTTGAAATAATATTTTTACAGTTCATCCCTCACGTATATATATCAATAAATCTTTTCTATATTTCTATGGAACCTTACCACCTCCACTTTAGCAAGGAGACACTAAGTCTGATTGTTTTGCAGTTATTGTAACAACTTCATAACATAAATGTGAGTGTAAAAGTTTCAATATATAATTTATTACTTCTAAAAACTCACATCAAAGATAATATTTGTAAAAAAAAAAAAAAAATTAAAATCCTAATAAGATATTTTTTAAGTTTCAATTTTGTAAGTAATCCATATAAAACCGACTATATATGTTTAATATTTATTCAAATAATCAACTAGATAGGAATGTTAACATTTTGGTAATAAAACAAGGTAGTAAAATTTGATCTTAGTGATACAAAAATAATAATTATCCCTAAGCATTAATAAAACAGTCATAATTTATAATTGTATAGATTATTAATTGCCCTTAGCTAACCAATTATACTGTAATATTTGAAGATAAAATAAATATTCTAAAAATATCTTAATTAACAAAAAAAAAAAAAAAGCGCTACATCTATGACTTGAAATAGTCGAAAGTCGGCTAAGCACAAACTGTTTTTTTATTATTTAAAAACGAACTTTATGAAAGCTTTTCTCTATACAGTCTTCGTATATTTATGATTACATTAGTTTGAGTTAAAGCTTATACTTTTATAATTAAATGATCTTCTGAAAAGTGTGTTTAATGATTCAAAAAAGTCTTTTAACAAAAGATACTATGATCAACCAATTGAAAAAAATTTAAATGTTGTGGAAAGCAGTGATAAAGTTTTATTGATAATGATTGGAAAATGTATGTATAGTATATATTTATACTATATATGATGTTTGTATACAATATTCTTTAAAAGATCCACATGATCCTTAACAATAAACTGCTATTTGTTAACTTTGCATTGGAGAACTAACAAATAAAATTGATACTTTTCTATTGCATACAGCAATTCTACTTAAAAAAGGAGGGGGGGGGGGTCACAAAAAAAATCCAATTAATCTTGAATATCAACTTCATTTATTATATATGATAAATTATATAAAAAATTACTTCATATCAATTAAAAATGTTCAAATAAAAAAATTCTTATGAATTCGTTATAATTATTGAGTTATTATGAAAAATAATAATTAAAATTCAAAAGTTTTAAATGGACTAAGCAAGCTTTCAGCAGATTACTGCCAGAATCAAAGTGCTGTTTAAAGTTTAGCAGTTAAAAATATCATTATATATATGGACAATAAGTAAATGTAGCACTTAAATGTTCCATTTTCTGGACAATGGAACACATAATTCCATTCTGTTGATAGAATGTGGATCCTTTGTGATTGCCCAAGCCTCTTTATATTTTCTTTTTCTGTCATCTCTTTCAGCACAAATTGTTCTCACATTGGTGGGAATGAAATATGGCTTGTAGTAAGCTCATGATTGAGTAAGATTGATTTGTATTCATTATTCAGTTTAGGCAGTAATTGCTGAAAGTGTGCTCAGTGCATTATTTAATTAGTATCTTTTCATAATAACTCGATTATAAAAGTTTCTAAAAATTACATTATTGGGTAAAAAGAGAAGTAAACATTTAGAATTTTAAAAAATCCACATTAGAATTTATATGACTCAATTTGACCTCCATTAGTATATGAAGTTTATATTAACAACTTACTGCAAAAAATTGGAGAATTTTCCCCAGGATTAAATATGTCAGCAAAATGGACTATATCAGTACTTGTATTAGTGGATAATGCTAGAATTATCACAAGGGGCACTAAAATTCATCCCTTGTAGAACTAATAATTAAAAAATACTTTCCAACTAACTTATTTCCCTCAACAAATCTTTTGCATGGTAATTATCAACTAGGAAATCCCTTCCCATGAAATTCTTGAGTATAATGACATGCATTTCTCTACCAAAATAAGCTCCATGGTTAATGAAACTATAAACAGAAATTCATATCTTCCTTAATCTTATTAAGACTTTACCAGACTACAAAATTAAAAATAATTAATAAAGTTGTATGTTTACAATTCTGGAACATTTGTCTCACTTAAATAGTCCTAAAACAATAGACTAAATCTCTCACACAGTATGCTGTTGCTTAGTCCTTTATGAAAGTATACCAGAGCCTTCATTCTAACAGCAGTGAAGAATGCAATCTAGTCATTCTTAATGAATAAAGATGACTTTGCACTTAAAATTAGCAGGTATAAACATTCTGTACAAGTTTGACTATAGAAAATTTTACATGTAACAACAATCATGTTCTCACATGATTGGTGTTATTTATAGCTCTTTTATTTTAAAATAGTATTCACCATAACAAATGTAAAGCAGAAATCAATCTAGCATTTTATAAATAAGAAGGAAAATACGCTATCTGAATATTTCATACAAATATTGAAATTTATGTATAGGTTTTTCTTTAGTACCCTTATTAATGAATAAAGGTACCAGTCACTTGATGTGTAAGATCTGAAATAGTGAGAATGAAATAAAAAATGTGTAATGGATTCAAGTTCTTATTTTATCAACTTAAAAAATATCCAAATTTTAAAATTTATTTTTTAATTTCACTAATAAAATCTGATGGAGAATATGTATATTACAGAAAAATTTCAAATACACACCCAATATAAACAGTACAAATGATATATAACACTAGTTTAATTAATAACTCCACGCATGGTATCACATCCTTAAAATCAAATTAACAGATCCAAAAGTAAAATTTAGACTTATCTTCATGTCTAAACTAAAGATCTCAGTCAGCAACAAAATCTAACAACTTATTATCTATTAAATAGTTGATAGACATATGTTTTCTTATTTAAGCAATATATATATATATATATATATATTCCATATCTTTGGTCTGTAATGGGAGAGGATAGTGGGAATGCATTTGCTATCTTAATTGACAAGTATGTAAATATTGTGAGGTTATATGTATATATAAAAATTAACAATATTTAAAAAATATGTAATTATGCTATAGGAATAATATCTTCATTAAATATTTTCTTAACTGAATCCAGTATATTTAAATAAATCAATCAATAGTAGTCTGTCCAATAGACAGGTCCAGAGAGTAGTCACTACATCAGTTCATCCATTCCGTTCTCTTCCTTGCCCACTTCCTCAATTCCACATAACCCCTTCCATCTCGTATATCATCCAATAATGTCAATCTCTTCCATCCTTTCTTTTTATTTCCACTCACCATTCCTTCCAAAACATCTTTCATTAAACTATAATCTTTTCTTAGTATATGTCCAATCCAGTTTCTCTTTCTCTCTTTGATACTTTCAATCAATCTTCTTTCCTCATTAACTCTTTTCAAAACTTCTTCATTCCCTTGTTTTATTATGAGTATTTAAATAAATAACTCACATTAACTCACCCAATTGCTTATAAAATCTTGATTTTATTTCTTATAGTATATATACCATCATAATTAATTAATATAATAAAAAAAAAAAACTAAAAATTTTATTGGCTTTCTTGAGTTAAACAAAGTAAATCTACCACTATTACTGGTCAGATAGTAGGTAATATAGTCAAAAATGAAATTTAAAAGTCTCTCTAGTACTACCTAAGAGAATAAAAATTTGTAGAAAGTATTTAAAGATTTCTTCTGAGCAAATTTTATCAATCAATGCATAGCTAAAGTACATGCATGTGTGTTGTTGTTTTTTTTGTTTGAAGAGCACAATTACATTTTTTTATCTACAAACAGTAAAACCCACACATAAAATTGATAATGTAGAAAAATATACAAAATAGAATACACTAAATCAAACATAATAAACAGAATATTTGAAACAGTTCTACAATAATTATACAATTGACTTTATATTTAGCTAAAATAGTAAAACTAACATTTCATTTAAAAGTACATGTGCTTGCATGCAATTTCTATATGTTTACAACTTAATAAATTTAAAATTTATAAATGTAAAACTAATAAATTATTTTATTTAGCATTATAATCCAGTTAAAAGATATTTATTAAAATGAATTTATTAAAATAAAATATCTGAGGGCTCTAAAGGGACATTATAAATTAGTTAATTGTTAAAAAAATGATTCAGATTAAGGATTTAGTAATTTTTTTTTTCATTTCAATCAATAAAATTTACACCCTTGGAGTAAACCCAGACATATTCCATATTACCATAGCAACAATTTTTTCCCATAAAAACTTAAGAGTTGTGGGTAATGGTGATAAATTAAGATATCAGCTGACAAGAGGCTATAAATATGACCTTTTGGCAAAATTCAATCAGTCTTTGTTAAACCATAATGCATCCAGAACCTGGTCGAATTAAATTTTAAAATAGTCATTTTGATTGTCTTCTCCAGAATGGCAGAGTAGACAAATTTACTCTGGGCATTTTGCCTCGCTGACAAAATGTATCTTCTTCTCCAACTAAATAGATGAACTTACAACAATAAAGATTATCACCAAATATTATTTTAAAGAAAATCCAATTTACTGTCTTTAAAACTAGAATATGAGAACCTGGCCCTCAAAAGCACTTAGCCACATACTTGAAATAATTAGCCACAAAGTCTAAACTCTTTGCTCATTTTAATGAAATTTTAGGAAATTGCTTATGGGATACTCGTTATTGTAACATCAATCAAATTATTTGTCTCTTCTTTCAAAATAATTTTGAAATAACTTGTTTGGCAACTATATTGATTACCTCTCTATGGATTAATGAAAGTTAAACTTTATACAATATAAATCTAAATCAACATATAAATTCAAACCTTTAGAGATACTGCTTAATTTCTAATGAAGATCAACAAAGTTAATTGGATCTATGAATTATGATTTATTTGCTAGGTCTTATAAATTATTAAAATTGACTGGACTATAGCAAAGTGAATTAAATATGTTTAATTTAAAGGATTATTAATCCACTGCCTTTAAAATATATGATAAACACCAACCATGTGATTCTTGATCTACAAGAGTTCTGTAAAGGATTAAACCATTCTCTTTGCATAAAACTATAATTCAATGTCAGTCCTATAATGATGAATTTGTGATTATGAATGTCATAATATAAAAATATAATAAACATTATAAATTGATCAGCAGACATTCTAAAATGGATAAAAGTGCTAACTATGCAATCCGGAGTAGGCTTTCTAAGTGTCCTTTATTCAAAAATCTTAAAATCATTATATTGTGTTACTACAGTTTTAAACCTTTAAAATGAATCACTTTGTGCTTCTGACTTAATGTTTAGCATATATTAAATTATTGCCTGTAAATTATAAATGTTGGAATACTCAGCAAAAGTGTAAATATTTCCACAGGATATTGAAAGTAGGATTATGTATTTGAAGAATTATTCAATAAACTTTGTTTATAATTGTTGAATTATTTAGTTTATAGATATTATTAGTGTAGTAATAAATAAATAATAAAGTTCTCAAGATAATGCTGACATATTATTAATGACACTGGGTATGCGTGTAATATATGTGATTTATATTTTATATTGGAGAAGGTAGCATTTAAACTAGCTTATCAACTTCAGTAAAACCATTCATATTTAACTGACTTTATGTTTTATTGATCATTGAATTCAGTCTGATTAATAGGTAGCTAAACATCCTAGGTAGATGATTAGATCACTAGGGAATAATTGTCTATATAGCGCCTATGATATTTGTATAATTTGAAATGCTATACCATGCTATATCAATTAAATAAACCACATTTGTTAGTCAAATTGAATGAAGCTATATATTTTGTATAGAATTGTTAGGAGCATTAAGTTAATAATTTTGCTTGCCCAAAAGAGTTAAACTAGCCAGCTCTTATAGAATGAGGTTGATAATCTATTAGTAATTGTTATAAAGATAATTAAAGACATTATAAAACATTCTTATCCTTCTGTAAGTAAGGTTAAGTTTTGACTTAATCAGATTCAAACTTCATCAATAGAGTGTTTTGTCTTTGCAACACTTTAGAATTACATACATAATCATAACCCAAGATTGGCTTAATCACAGATAAAATAATATTGGAATGAAATTTTAATATTAAATTATGTTTATTAAACGCTTATAATTTTGTTTCATACTTGTTATTTATAATAAAGTAATTGTTATATTTAAATATATGTTTGCCATCATGGTCTTTACATATTGTTGAAATAAAAAGTCAAACTTCCAAACTATTAAATTACATATTCATTTATTAAATTCATTTACACCATTTATTATTATTATTATTACTATCTGAAATATAAATTAGTAAAATATAGTGATGGATAATAAAATCCCCCCTACATTCATCATACCGAAAATAACATAATAAACTTTATATCTGTATATCTTTTAATTAAATGATTAAGATTGATTTAGTTAAGAATCCCGAGAATTAATTAATTGAACATTAAATTTAATTTAGGATTGAGAGAGAAAGTTAATTTGCTAGTCTTATTTGAAAGAACATATTAATTTATATGGAAGTAGTCCTTTATACAATGTATATCGCAACCCAATATATGTAATTAAGAATATCAAGATTATTACCATATATCTATAAAAATACCCTGATAAATTTATTGTTCTTAAATTTGATGTTATTAATTTTTGGAATAATAATTATTTATTTTATGTGGAAAATAAACATACATTCATGTTAATTTACTTTTCATAAAGATACAACCGATATCAAAAGCATTCCACGTAAAATGCACTCATTTCAAACAGTCGTCTTTTGGAATTTGAGGTTACAATATACATAGAAGGGATTTGAACTCACACTTTCAAGCTCCTTATATCTATCCACTCCATCTTATACAACTAATGCATATGATCACATACTTGTGAAAAAAATAAATGATCTCCAATTCTTCAGTCATCCACATCATATGTGTCTGTGTGTGGGAAATGATCTAGACCAAATGATAGGTACTGGTTCAGCATGAAATACATATATTGGAATTCATTTATCTTTTTCACATGCATGTAGTCATGTGTATAGGTTGTATAAGATGAAGTGGATAGATGAAGGGAGCTTGAAACTCTGAGTACAAATTTCTTATAAATTACATTAAGTTCAGTATAAAAAATATACTTCTATTTATATATACATATTTTAATTTTTATAGTATTTCACTTAAAAATGGCTATATGATATATTTCAATAGGAAATTTTAAATTGATAAGAATTAAAATTAAGATTACAAAAAATTGGAAGATTTATATGTATGTAGTCAAAACTAAATACACATAACCCTAAAAAAAAAAAAAAAACTGCTCTAGAAATGAGTTTTGCTATGACTGTAGAAATCAATCTGTGAAACACAATTACATCCACATATAGAACATGCTATCCATTTTTTTATTTGATATTTTGTGATGTAGTCTTTTTTTTTTTTTTTTTAAACTTTTCTTTCTGAAATATTTCAACACCACAACTAATTGTAACTCTCCAATGCATTCTATTTTCTACATTTTCCCAATGAAAATAATTAATATTGCACTTTTTTTAGATGACTTTGAGATAATCTGTAATGTAAATTTACCTCTTTCCTGAAAACTACACTCAAATCCATCAAAATACAGCCTTTTAGGAAATCTTACATTGTCTTGGTTTCATTTGTCCAATCCAACAATAAGACTTTATAACAGTGGACTCAACTTTGTTGAGCAACCTTAAATGACGTTTTTATATTCTGTCAATAAGATATCCAAAATCTCAGTTCCATACAATAAATTAAATAACAGCTCTATATAAGTGAACTGCAGTAATTATTTCTGTATAAAATAATTATATCTTTTAACTTGTTAAAAACAACAACAGCACATTGGAGTCTGTGCTGTAATTCAACATTTAAGTCCATTTTTCTACTTATAAAATTATCAAGATGTTTAAATTGGTTTATATTCTAAAATTGACAAGATGCTGATGATAAAGATTTGAATTTTTTAAATATTAATTATTAAATCAAAATCTTTACATATTGCAGTTAAAATATTAAGTACATTCTGTAAATCATCTTTTGAACAGAAAAAAAAAAGCACTTAATCAGCATACATGAAGTTCTTATATTTGCTTTCAATTGATTGAAATTAAAACTTTCACCATCAAACCTTTATCACATGTTGATCCTGTTTCATTAAGCCATCTATAAACAGTATCAAAGATCACTATTATAAAACTGAAAATAATGTTGGAGCAAGTATATCCCTGTTTAATACCAGTTTTTATTTTAAATACCTTAGATTATGCAGAAGCTGCAGACAACTAATTGTAAATACCATGGACCTGTTCAATTGATCAAGTCAAATGTCATCATAATAATAAAAGCTATAAATAAATCATTCTTTTGGTCCCAACACTTTTCTTGCATTTGCCTGGCAATAGAACCATGTCTAAAGTTTTTCTTGATTCTTTAAAGCCAAATTGATCTCTGGTGGACAATAATGATATTCCATGATAATTAATGTCATCTTGCTTATTCTCTTTATTTTTAAAAATTGGAACAATAGATACATTCTTGAAATCAGGTGGTACAACTTCATAGATTCATATATTCCTAAAAAATCCCAATATTTTTGAAGCTAACACATCCACCACATTTTAAGCTTATTTCAGGTATTACATTAAGATCTACGGCTTTTCATTTTTAAGACTACAAATAGCAATTTTGACTTTACTAAGCTGGATATTTATATCCAAATCTAAATGAGATATCGTTAAAAGTCATTAACTCAATTCTTGTATCATTATTCAAAGAATGATCAAAATATCATTATCAAGTCACAAGAGAATACCATTTCTGAATTTAAAAGAATTATAGTATTGTTTCTCAAGTGCATATATTGCTTTTAATGCATCAAAAAAAGATTTTGAATGATGATGATTAGAAAAATGTTTGTATCTTATAATCCACCCATTATTTTTTAAGCTTACTTGTTATCACTGAACTTCTGTTTTTAGATCTTTATATTTATTACGGTTCCGCACTTAATTATTATTCTGCCAAGCAGAAAATATCATATTTTCTTTTAATCAAATCACTAAGATTATTGTTAGACACTCTGTCATGATTTATCTTTTTAGTGAACCCAAGAATAGATTCCTTAAGAGAAATCCATGTTTCAGTAATATGATAATCTTCAAAGTCCAAATTAGCAAATTTAGTGTTTAATAGCTATTGAAATTTTGTATTAAATAGATACTGCTAAAAATGAACATCATTTTTCATGAATGTCATTAAAATAAAATCTTTTTTAATGCAACTATCATTTTAATCCTAGATCATACTAATCTATGATGCTTCTAAGTTCTCACATAATCTAAACTCTTGTATTTTAACTCATAATGTCATCTATTGAATGTCCTTGTTTTGAGAATAGATGCATCCATGTTCTTTTATAATAGTTTTTCTGCTTAAAAAAGTTTGTGATAGTCAATCCATATGTTGTGCAAAAAGTCAATAATAACAAAACATTTGAATTTACAGGATCAATATTATTATTTCCAATAACATTTGGCCAAAAGTTTACTATTTGTATCTATATGTGCACTAAAGTCTTCAAGAAATAAAATGAGATCATTTAATGGTATTAAAATAATAATGCTATCCAGCAAGGAATAAAAGCTTCATTTCTCTGAATGATAAGTAAAAATAAAATGAACATGGATATTATTGTGCAAAGCAAGTTTTAGCACATTAGTCTTTTATTAATTTAACTAATCCAAGAATAGAAGGTCCTAAATTAGACTTTGCATCCATTCAACATCATGAATTCTCCTTTTATTGATCTGCTTTTTCAAAAAAACTTGTTGTAATCGATCATTTTATTAAACTTCCTTCCTTTGGAAGATGAGTTTCATTAAAAAGAATTATATCAATTTTAAAATCTTGAGTTTCTTAGTCACATATCACAAGTTCTCAATTCTGATCATGTAGATTTTATATCAAGTAAAGTTCACACATTTGTGAATCTATATTGAGAAAGAAATTAGATTACAATACTTCTCTTTAATATTATCATTGCCTTCTACTTATTATTTCTTTGCTGTAATGATTTATCTATTAGTCATGAGAATTTAGCTAGACCGTTTTTTAAACTAATTTTTAGATACCTTTCACTTACATGACAAGCAGGAGTATCTCTAAATAGGGCTGTCAATCTTTGACATCTGAAACTCCTGTCTCAAATTCAGTTACATAATTCATTAATGACTATATTGCCTCTAGCACAACTCACAACTAGGGACTGCCAACCTAATAAGTCCGTCCACACAATGGCTTACTTAATTTTTAAGGCTTGAACTAAAAAAAAATATATAAAAATGAATCAGAAATGCTCTGTATTTAGTTACAGGATAAAAATGTGTTGCATAACACACAATTCCATTATCTCAGTTAAAATAGAAAAATGAACAATGGCAAGAGAGGTTCACGAGGACTGGGCCCTATACTAACTTAAATGATTGAAGAAAGAAAGGAAGGACAAAGAAAAGACTTTGTATCAGATATAATACCTAATTATTAAAGAACCATCTTATCCAGTAGATATTCTTTGTTGGACACTTATTTTATCACAAATACTTAAATGCTTAAAATTAATTGCAATTAGGAGTTGACAGATAATAGCAGTCTATTACCAATGATAATGATGTGTTATCACTGTGCCATAATTCAAAATAAATTAAAAAAGTGCTACTTTTTGTTACATAATCACAATTTAAGATTCTGTTTGGAAAATGAACTTTTTAAATTTTTTTTCTAAAAGTTCATAAAAACCATTAATTTACTTGATGAAATCCTCTTCGTTAAAAAAATCCAAGTGACAATAAATGACAATTATAGTAGATCCAAAATTTTATGCTATAGTCTATTGTGTGATTCAATTCTCTCATTTATTTGATCTAATATGGTCATCAGTGATTTTCCAGACTCGGAATGTAGAAAATTAATTTAAACTGATCATATTGCTTTGATTTCACAAAAAAAATCCTTTCCTGAAATATAAAAGTTTTTCAATATGAAAAGATTAGGACCTTATTCCTAATCCAGTAAAGACAGCTCAACTTTAATCTAAACAGCAGACAATCATCTCGTAATCTGCATACATAACTATTTGCAATAGTAGACTGAAGCACAATTTTACATTATGCTATTTAGAAATAATCTTGGACTGTAACCTAACTTTTTTCCTCATTTATGTAAGATTAAATCTAAAATAATTTCTAAAAATAATCTCTTGAGATTGTGATCCAAATAATTTATGAACTACTTCCTTAGCACTAGCCTATTCTATTGATGAATACTGTAACCCAATTAGAAAAAGTGTCCATATTAAACTTCCAGATATTCAATTAAATATCATGAAAAATATTATTAAAATACTCAAATTTATCCTTAGTAGTGGCTTCCTGTCATATTCCTCTATTAGATTAAAAAGTTGCCTCATAAAAAATATATAGTAGCTAGTAATTACCAATGACTTAAAAATATAGTTTCATTATTCATCACCTCGAAGTCTCAAATCAGGATGATGGATCAAGAGTCTACAATAGAATTATAATGTAAAAATGGAATTCTTATGAGATTACAAATTTCTTTTTTCTAGATCTAATAGTAAAGTTAGTTGAATTTGATTTTCCTAGATGTAACTGGAGTCTCAAAAAATAAATTCATGATAATCTATGGACATTGGGCACATTTTCATAAATGGAATTTAAGAGCCAAACATAAACTATGAACTTCATAGATAAGAACTGCTGAATATATGACTTAAGTGATAGAATCAAAGGACTCCATAAGTCATTAGTGATTAAATCTTAATAGACTAAAAAAAAATCCCATAGAAATAATAAATTATGTCATAGTCTTATTTTTAATGCCACTGAACAGTTATAATTTACTGGTATAATGCCTACAATAATTTTTATTGTGCTCAGATAAAAATTATGAATCTGCAATTTTGTATATTATTAAAAGCATTTGAAATGTAATAAAATACTATCTAATAACTGAAACGCTGGTTTATTATATACCTGTGTCTATATATGTAATATATAGGGTATATGAGCACAGACTTTTACACGACCCACCACTCTTCACACTATCTCATAACACTGATGCACTTGAACACATATATGTCGAAAAGATAAATAATCACCAATATATGTATTTCATGCTAAGCCAGCAATCATCAGTTGGTCCAGATTACCATCTCTACACATATATGCTATAAGTGCTCAAATAAATATTAAGGTAGCCAATCCTCATACGTTAATGGACAGAATTCAATCTACTCCACCCTCCAACTGTCCATCCAATTGAAAATCTGATTATGGAATGCTCAAAGGCCACCCTGAGGCCGAGATTCTTGTCCCACCCATGTTGACCTAAGGTCAATCTGACTCCTCATGTACTATCATTATAGCCATTGCTCCCCCAAAACCAAGTCATACATTAACCCAGACTGTTATCTACAAATATTATCATCACCTTGTGTATTCTTCATATAATCATCATTTTCATTACTTAGAAAAAAATATAACCTAATTCAAACAGGCAAAACTCTCTATACATATTGCCACTCGGTAGCCAGAGTAATCAATGGATGCCAGGAGGCTTGTGCATACTCATCCAATATCCCCAGACTAGTTTCTGGCTTGTGGCCTTCATCAGTGAGGAGCCTTGGATATGTAAGCAATACGTATAGAGAGTTTTGCCTGTTTTAATAATAGGTAAGAGCAAGCATAAGAAATAGTGATCATGTGATGTTTATTGGCTTAAAATCAATTCTAATTTCAGAAGAAAGAGAATTTGAAAAATAAAAAATTAGAAAGCAAAGAAGAAAAAATAAAGACTAGAGCCAATAATTGCTCATGTAATTAAAGGATAAAAATATGGTTGCATAAATAAACAATCCCATTGATTCTGTTAGTGCAGAGAGGTGCTTAATGACAAGAGGCTTATAATGACAGAATCCCCTATTAATATAATTAACTGAAATCAGCAAGTTAAAAGATAATAGTGAGAAAATGAAATAATATATATAATGACTAATTTAGCTATAAATGTTATTAATAATTATTAGTATATTATTGTAATATATCTATCAATAAATATATTAAAATAGCATGCAATTTTAATATGCTATCCTTGCATACTTTATTCATTTTTGAATAAGTTTTTCAATTAAGTTATAAAATAATTTATTTGCATTCATTTTCATAAAAGTTATACAATTTACATATATAATCCTACTATATAAAACTTGATCTGGTTATGTTGTTTGGGTAAGATAATTGTTCATTAATCAAATGCTGTTTGGAAGTTGATAAGGAGTCTAAGTTGGCAAAAGCCCAAACTGGAATTGATATGAGTCTTATGCTCCAGGATTTGACCTTCTATCATTACATTAATTATGCATGAAAAATGTTTCCATAAAATTTTATTGAACAATTCATAATAATGTTGCCCATGATACTATCTATCCTATAAAATAACAATTATTTATTCTTTATCGAATTGTCCAAATACAAAACAATTTAATGTATTTAACAAATTTAATGTACAAATCAATGTTAATATTAAATGAATAACTGGCTTGATTGACCCATAGTCAACCCAATTATCAGCTAGCCAATCCTTTTATAATTTTTTTTACATTTGCAATCATATATGCATACAATAACTTCATGCTGTAATGGTAGAATATCTCCTCTCCAATTCCCCAAGATCTCAATTTGAATTTTTTCCCCTCTAACCAGACAGGATTTCCTTTTAAATAGCTAGCCTGTAACCAACCTAATTAACTATTTAATATAAATAGTTAATTGGGATATTTAGCTATTTTTAGCTGGAGGCTCAAAACTTCCTAAACTATCACCATCTAGTAATTGCCTTATCCTTCACTGTTGGAGGCCTTTGCTCAACAGTAAAATATTTAAAAGCTGGATTATATATCTACTTGCATTTATTAGCAGCCATTCATAAATGAGTAAAACTATTCTAATTTGGAAAAAAAGTGCAGACAGATGCTAAAGATGATTTTTGAATGATTGCCACAACCCAATATAAAAACTTATGATCCACAAATATATCCATATAAATCACATGCTGATTCTGTAGTCTGTTATTTGACAATTTGCAATGAGGTTTTTTAATTTTATTTGCAGTAAATGTTTCCTTCTAAAAAATTTCTACATTTCCCCAAATTATAGCTCTCCATTGTATTCTGTCCTCTTTACAGGTTAATACTTATTGTTTTAATATAATTTTTATAATATAAAAGTGATATCTCTCTCAAAAACCAATTTCAATACTTTTTTATAAAATATATTTTTTAATAAGTCCATTATTATCACTTACTCAATTCACATACCCATTCAATGAAGATCTTATCCCTGTAAGTAATAGATTTAATATGTAGCAAATTGAAAAGTATATGATTCTTTTGATTTATTATAAAACATGCCCAAATGACATTTTTTTAGTGTCAACATGACTCTGATAGGGTGAATGTTTCATTTTCACACAATACATTTGGCAGAATAACAACCATTATATATAAACTCAGTTAGTTGATGCATTATTTCTCATTGGCAAAATATATTATTCTTTTAGCTTCTTAAATGCAGCAGCTGTACACCAAAATTTGTCTTTCTATTTATGAAGTTATCAAGGTATTTAAATTGACCTACATTCTCAAGCTGATAATCACAAATACTTGAGTTTTTAAATCATTGGTCAATAATTCATTGATGGGGGGGGGGGGCTTCTCAATGGTACAATGTACAGCTTGAAACGAAAAAAAAAAAAAAGTTTTGATTTTAGTCACTAAAATGAAAAACTTTAATATCAATTATTATATCATATCTTGATGCTTGCTTCATGGATACATCTATAAAGTACTCCATGATCAGTTAAAAAAAGTGAAAAACAAGATTGGGTTAATTCACATCTCTGTCTAATATTATTTCAAATACTTCAGTTTTTTCACTACCAGTAATGTTTTTTTTTGTTGTTGATACCATTATGTAACAAATATAAAATATGACTAAACTTTCATTGGTAGCTACATATTTTCAAATATTGTTACAAACTTTCTTGAATATTATTTTGATTTCAAATTTCCTTTACAAAATCTGGCTATTCCTCTCCTTTTATATTGCTCAATGGTACACAGTAGACATAATTTCTTATGGTAATAATATTTAAACCCTGTTTATTTTATTTTCATAATACAATACCTATTTTTATTTCTTCAGTTCTTAATTATTGATGATTTTTGTACATATCCAGCTTTTAAATTCGCAGACCTTTCATTCTTTCCATAATACACTTTTTTTTTTTGGTAGTTCAAAATTTTTATGAGTAATGCAAAACCAATTCAATGTTTTACAACATTGTTTCTTTTAATTTAATCCTTCTCTTTCAAGATACTGGAGATTTCCCCTACCAACATAAGTCTTAAGATCCCTAAAATACATGAATCTACTCATCAACACTAACTATTGCAAAATGGAAATGCAGTTGACTTCATATTTATTTTTAAAAAATTAATTAAAAACATTGCTTTTATTTGTAATAACTTAGACAGATACTTTATAATTTGACTAATATTCAATTAGTGTGTTATATTTTCACTTTAAAAAAATAATCTGAGATTTTTTTATATTGTTACATAATGAAAGAATTGAACTGAAAGTTTCTGAATCGATTTCCAGAGAAAATTGAAACAAACCAATTATACCAAACTGGTGTGCTCAACTTATTATTTGAGTGGAATTATAATCTCCTGAGTAACTGATTATGATTACTATTATTAGAATATTTAAAGTTTAATGATAGTTATATTATTGGACTATTTCTATCCTTTACTTGAATTGTTAAGTGCTTTTAGAAAAATTCTTATTTATACTCTGAAAAATACTTTTGATTTTTAATAACACTCAGGAGTATAGAACACAATGTTTTGAGTGATTTTTTTTTTTTTTTCAGATAATCCTGGTTTGACAAAATAGCAGTCCAATATTATAAATATTGAATTGAAAGTGGAGTTCTAGCAACTAGGCTATTCAGTTAAAGACAGAGATTATAAATATTGAATTGAAAGTGGAGTTCTAACTAACTAGGCTATTCAGTTAAAGACAATGTTAATAGAAATTTAATGTTTATTCCAAGAGTGTATTTGATTTCTTCATTTTCCTTTACAAGAGCAAGATAATGAGTTCTTTCCAAGATTATCAACAGATTGATTTAAGGAATTATTTGCCATTGCTCTATGAAGTTTTTTTTTTTTTTTTACATTTTCTGGCAATATTCTTATGGCTATTCTAGACAGATGTATCATTTTGGGTTTTAATTATTTTTCAATGGGGCAACTAGTATCATCAATGTTTGTCTTTCCACATAAATATAAAATTTCATAATTATTTTTCAGTATTTTACATTTAAGTTTTATAAAGATTAGAATTCCTCACATTGTGCCAAGACTTTGAAAAGCTGATCAGATACTGTATTATTTGCAAGTACAATTTTTATCCTATCTTTCTTTCATTTGTTTTCTTAGGCTGAGATCTTTTCTATACATCAGCAAGCTTCTAGATTCATTATTCATTGACATCATATCTAACATTCATCTGGCATTTTCAATAATCGAATTCTGGTCATGATTTGTTTCTTTTTGTCCTTTCATATGTTTGTGAATTGTGAAGATTTTCCCAAATACACATCTATCCAGGAGTCCACAAAGTGAAGAGGAATAATATAAACTAAAAAAAATATGCTTCTGCTTAATATGGCTTTTAAACTGTTCCAAATTCAAATTTTTTTTCATCCAGTAGGTATTCCAAAGGCTTATATACTCAGAGACAAGAAGATATATGTGTATATATAAAAATCAACAGATGGTAAACAATACAAACTCTTGCTGGGGATGATCTGTTTGCAGTATTCTGTTACTTCGTTATTCCAACTGTATTTGGGCATAGAATTATAAATACATAATTATTATTGATATTTAATCAAAATTGTAATATTTTTCTTTTAAAATAAGTTTTGTTGTCTTGCGTTGTTAGCCGAGAGGTATTGCAACCGCCATGCAAGCAAGTAGTTGGTGGCAGATGGTTGTGGGTTTGCGTCCCGGCCGATGCTATGACATATGGAAAAAAAAAAAAGTTTTTTTTTTTAATACTTAAAAACAGATTAATATTTGAAAGAAAAAAAAACTTTTCAACATGCACAGGGGTAGGTGGTAATAATCTTTATTACCCAATAATAAAGCATATGGATATATAATTCAATTTAGCAAATGGTATAATTTTTTGGAATCTTCTGCAGCCCAGAATGAAACTCCAATTCAGGAATGCAATAGCTGGATGCTTTACTTCTATATCCTAAGATTCTATGTACAAATCAAAACTAAAACTGATATCATTTTCCTAGTTTAGGCAGTAGAAATTTGTCTATATCCATCCTAAATCAAATACATAAGCATCAAGTCAAAAAAACAGAGAATAGCAGTGCAGTATTGTTTCATCTAATGGCTGTCTTTAATTTTTCATTATTCAAGTTAATATTTTTTAACTCGAAATAACTTGCATGATTAAATATATAGAACTATTCTTTTGTCAGTAACTGTATGTTTGAGTATTTTTGTTTATTACTTAAAAATTATTTATAAAAAAATATCACTATTTTAATGATACAAATGTTTATTTCATATTCAATCTTCAAACATAAATTTTATTCAGATTTAATGCCAAATTACTAGAGACTTCATAAATTCTTCATATCTTCGAGTTCACATAGCAATATAAATAATACAGCTGATTTTTCATAAAATCTATAAAAAAAATTATATCAAAACCTAGTTTTTACAATCAATAACTCATGCAAATCCTTTTTTGATTTAAGTTACTAACTTGTCATGCAAGAATTAAATGTCTGAAAAAATATTAATGGAAAACAATTTGGTCAATTCTTTAAGAATGATTGGTGAAAGTGCTGTGATTGGCACAAAGTTTCAGGCATAAGTCCTATAAAATAATAATAAACCTTTAAGAGAAAAGCGTTATTCTTACTATGGCTTTTTGTACTATTACTAATGTATAGAAAAGTTTATATTTTTATGATAAATGAATCGTTAAAATTAAAATTTATTAAAGGTAAATAATATATATTTACTTTAAGATAATATGCAAAGTTAAATTTAAAACAAAACATAAATGCATAAAGAAAAGTAATTGAATAAATTAAAATATATATATGTGCTCGATTTATTTTTATTAGCATAAATACTGATCATAAAAGTAAATTGAATTATTTTTAGCTTTTTCCTTTTAAAATAATTACTTCGAGATTTATTATCTTTGATTATAGCTATCTAAAAAGACGTTATATAAAAGGAATTACCGCAACTTAATAATTTGTGAGAATTTCTCGGCCTCATTTTAAAACCGTTTGTCAGAATTACGAATTCGTGAATATGCTAGATTACCTTCAGCTGCACGTTTTTTTTTCATTCTTATTGTGTGTAAACTAATAGAGTAAATCTAAGCATCACATTATTTAAAAGCGCTTAATATAATAATAGCTAATAATTATGCGACATGTGCTGTTAGGCCGGTCAGAAAAAGGCCGACTGATGCATGGATGAATCGGTACTCTGTTGCACCTGTTATGAACACAAAGGTTATGGCGCCTGCGCTTAAGAAGAAAATCATTAACTGTAACAATATATTTAATTGGTTCATCTTAAAGCTATTATTGTAATGTGACCAATCATTTGTGTCCTTGCTTTACGCCATCTGTCACCATGTTGTAATTTCTAAGGCGCTCCCTTCAAAACAATACGATAGGATATAAAATGAACAAAAGTTTTATTGACTTGGATTTGTCACATTGAGAAAGTTGTTAAGAGACATTACAAGAAAAAAGTGGAGCGACTATTTTGAAATTTTATAAGCCTAAAATCGAAATATGTTTTTGTTGAAAATTTTATCGAACATCTCATGAATTCTATAACGCTGAAATATAAGCTTTAAGTTGAAGCTTACATCGTTTATTTTATTTTACTTTTTTATATTCAAGATGGCTGAGACTAAAAATAATAAATATACTCAACTAAAGGATAATATCCAAATAAATCTAGTAAATGGTGATGAGAAAAAAATATCGACGTGGGAGTTTAATTCTACTGGAAAATCGTCTACTAGTGTTCATTCTTTGGATGAAAATCAGGTGATTTTTAATTTAAAGATGTTTGCATGCAGTAACGTTTCTGTTATTTACTTTTCTAATTTCCAGAAGATAGGTTGCTCCTACATCCCTATATGTCATTCATAAGTCTTTATGATCACACCCCTATAGCGCTATTTGCTTCTATTTTAGCCCAGAGGGAAAATCATTTTGGCCTCCCGCCAATTTATCGTGATCTTTGCGTGGAAAACTTTAGGTAGGGTAGAAGTGTTTCAAATGCAGTAGGCTATTTGAATCATATAAATGCTAGTGGTTTTAATCGTCATCTGTAGAATGTTGACGTAGCTAATAAACTAATTTACATAACAGGCGTGTTATAGATTTAACTATTTATTTTATTTTTCAAAATGTTAGTATTCAACTTGTCAAAGTCTCTTCTGATGGTAATCAACGTTCGCTTGCTTGGATGTTAAATAACTTTGCTCTTATTTAACGCATCTCAAAAATATGTCTTAATTAAAAAACAAACAAAAACTCCAAAAGTGGATCAGTAATATGAAAGTTTTTACATAGAATATTTATCTATGTATATACATCACATCATTTAATTATTTTATGCTCTGTTTTTTGTTTTACTATGTTTGCTTGAAATACTAAGAATAGTTGGGATTATCGGGTGTGGTAAATCAGCGCTCTAGAAATGATGGACGGATCAGATTAGATGGTTATTCACCCTTAATAAGGATTGAAGTCGTATATTTTGAGCCTTTACTTCTCTTACGTTATTAGGTTTTTTTTTTTTTAATATCATTATTAGTTCTCCGAAATCAACACTAGTTACTTTTTAAAATTGAAAAACGATCAATGGGCGACCATAAATTATTTTTGAAAATAGAACTTAATTACTTATGGAGATTTATCTTGAATTTTTTGATGATCTTCGGCGTCATCTTACCGGACAGCATTAGATTTGGCCTTCACAAACTCTAATACTGTCAGGTAAAGATGTCGGCAGAGATCTTTTAGCGACGTTGGATATTAAATATTTACTTGACAGTAATTAACTTCAATTTATGTTCTGTATATATTTTGTTGAGACGTTTTGTCATTATTCTAGAAACCGAAAACTTCATACGGATTACAAATGTTGATGGACTCCTGCACAAAGCTTAAATATGTCGGTGTTGGGTCGAGACTTGGGGATGAATTAACGTTTTTGTGCAACGAGTGCTTTTCACGATCGGAATGCTTAAATTTGTGATGCTGTTTTTTTTTCCATATGGAAAATAATTGTACGGATTTTTAAACATTTTTATTTATTGTTTTTAAAACCAAATTTTTACTTGTTAATGTCATTATCGTATGTATAAGGTGTTATTTTTTTTTACTTATTGAACGTTAGGATGATGTAGTAATTGATTTCAATTCAAGGTGGGCCATCAGTATTAGAAAAATATTAATTTGAGTTTAAAAAAAAGAAGATAAATTAGTAGTTTTCGTAATAGTAACAACTATTTTAAAGTTAATAAATTGTAAAATTGCAACTAGGTGGTGTCTAAACTATAAACTATTGTTCCTTATTATGTTTAATTGCTACTTTAAATGTTAATCATTGTTTTTATTGATTTGAATATTTTAGCATTTTGATTAATTGAAATAAATAATTTAGAATATTGGTATTTTATTTTAAATTAATCCTTTGAAGTCTTATCTCCATTGATAACATTCATATCACATTACCCGCTGAAATAGAATCTAAAGATTTTCTGCTCTTGTAATCAAATTAAAGATTTATTTTTCACCAACTATTATATAAATTGGATCAACTTAATCTTATTATTTTATAAATTGTTTTTGAATATTTTATAACTTCATTAATTTTCATTTTATACAGTTTTGTTATTGTAAACTTCCATTTTCTTAATTTAATTTTAACATTATCTTGCACAATTTTTTTAAACACATACTTACGCGTATGTACTTTTTATACAATAATTTTTAAGATTGAGAGATTAAAGTTGTATCAAACTGTCGCTGCTTTAATATGTGTCTATTTAATACTAATATGTTATTAGGGATTTGTAGTCAATAATCTTTAGTTCCTTCAACTTAGATGCTAATAAATTATATATTAAATGATTTTTTTTTTTAAAAAAAAAAGAGGGAAATATGTGTACAAAAGTCACAGAGTAGATAAAACCATGATTTTAATTAATTTTTATCGATCTACACAAGACCTAACTACATAATACCAAAGGGTAGTCCATTTATAAGTTTTACATGTTTTGTTTTCAATTTCTTTAATGATGGATATTACCAATCTTGGATCATGAGATTTATGTTTGATCATATAGCAACAATACAAATGTAGTTAAAATGTCAAATCTATTTATTTTTTTAAATATAAATCTTAATATGAATAATCTTGTGATCAATGGCTTATTTAGTATAGTACATCTCTTATTGTTCTGTTATAGTAGCCACTGCTAGTTAAATAAACTATGTCTGAAAAAGAACATTTTAATATATAATTAAATAATAATATATTGGATTTAAATTGATTTTTTTTTTAATTAACATATAGTGGGTTTGCAAAAAACTGATTTGAAATTTTGGATTGAAGGTGGAAAAAAAGTTTAATCTATGCTTCATAAGATCTGATACAAAATTGATTTAATTTATAAATTTTGAGATGCAGCTCTAAAGCTGAGATGTTACGATAAAATGTATTAATGGAGTAGTTAGTACCAGTGATGATAGTCAAGCGTTATCACTTGATTAATTAAATTGCCTGATTACTGTGTTTTCCTGCAGAAATTTAAATTTTCACATCACAAATGAAATATAAGTAACATTTTAAAAATTATTCTATAATCATGTCAATGTTAGTTGAAACATGGTGTTTTATTAAAAGTACAGTTGAATCAATAGTTTTTATTTTTATTTTATCGTAATTGATTTAGGAAAAAACTATTGACCAGTTTTAATTAAATTGTGTAAATTTACATTATATATATATATTTTATCATTACTTTATGTGTGATTGAAATTATAAGATAGTTTACTAATTTTTTTATCATTGCTTATTTTTTATGTATATTTTAAATGCACTTTATTGTGATGAAAAAAATAATAAAATTGTTTGGAAGTTGAATATTGAATAATGTAAGCTTTAATAAGAGAATATAGCTCCATTACTGGAAATTTTATAATTATTGTTAATTTGGAAGTATCTAGTCTGATACTTAATTGCAGACTGATTTATGTAATTAATTATTTTTCACTGATTATTAGAAATAGACTTGTTTCTATACTTTTAAGTTTTTGATGCTTTATTTATCTGAAGTGGTACAAGAGAATTTTTGGAAAATAAGAATTTTTGGAAAATATTCTTAGTGATCATAAAACTGTACTTTCAATAAAACTCTGTTGTATCTTCTATGCTAATATATTATAATGATTTTCAGTATATAAATTATTTTACATTTGTGCATATTTATAATATACTTTAGGATATTTAACATATTTATTTATATGTATCTACTGATAGAAAATATGAACCTCTCTCTCTATATGTATTAATATGCAAAAAAGAATATTAAATCAGTTTGTTACATTATAAATACTGTAAAAAAAAAATAAAAAAAACAAATGTTACAATATTGTTAGCAATAGCTATCAAATTAATATTGCCTACTGTTTTGTCATGTGAATGGCATTTTATTTATTTGTAAAATTTTCAGTTTAGTACATGGAGTGATTTATGTATGCTTTTTTCCATGCAGATCAGAAAGTTTTGCTGTCGGCATGATTTATTAAATTTTGCTAGCATTATCTATATGTCCAAGCGAAAGAAAGTAAGGCAAACAAAAGAAAGACAATGGATAAAAATATGTAAATTTTACTCATAAAGGATTGCTAAAATAAGGAAAGCAAAATTTACTACAAATGTCAGTCTAAGAGAAGTTTAATTAATAACTGAAAATGATTATGCTTATCTGTAGTTACCTCAGACTTGCCAAACTCCTACTTACTAATTGTGATCTTATGAGGTTGCATATGATAGGTGTATGATATTTGTGCAAATTGACAAAATTTGAGCATAATTAATTTTATTAGTTTTCTACTTAGGTTCTTGAATGTCACATTATAGTCTGAGCAACTAACTATATGATTATTATTATTGCAACAAAGGATTTTATTAATTTTTTTTTATATTTTTTAGCTTTTATACATAAACTGTATCTCTTTTTAATTTTTTTAAATAGAAGTGAGCATATATATATATTTGGTAAAAGTGGAGATTATATAGAAAGCTTGAGTCAGAATCTCTTTTTATCTACGCCTTTATATTAATTGAAATTTTTATATGTATGACATGCAGTAGAGCTGCAAAGTATGCTATATTTTTAAGTTCCCCTTGTATATAACATATATATCATGTAGTAACTCGTGTTTTGTTGACAAGCCTTGATTATAATACAATAAATATTGTTTATTTTATTATGCAGTACTTTCCAATAGACGTATATATTTATAATAGATGCTTTGTGCATACAGATTGAGTATATAAATTAAGATTATAATACTTTATAAAAAAAATTTTAAACAATAGTAATATTATTAATAACAGATAAAGAAATTACGTTTATATATATATTTACAGTACTTAATTGTTCACAATTCTGTTTCATCACAATTAAATACTTGTTCCAGCCCCCCCCCCCCTTCAATATTTGTTTAAAATTCTAATGAAAATGTAGTGGCAGTTTTGTTATTGACTGTTATTGAATATTTTAATATTTTTAAGACTAATGGTTTTGGAATCAATACAACTTTTCCCTATTTGGTATGAATAGCTTAGAATTGTTTTGATCCAGATTCTTGGCTAAATTCTTCATAAAGACTTAAGTCTTTCTGACATAATATAAAACAGTCAATTGTAATGTTTTCACATAATATCATTTAATTATAGATTTAAAGTTTTTTCCCATTTTAATAAAAAAATTAGCCTTTATATTAGTTGCAACTTTAGCTATTTTAGGGGCACAAGTGACTGACTTGATATCTGCGTCTTTTTATAATTTCTCTGATCATGATGACTGATTTCTTACTTTTCTTTATTAAATCAAACCCCCCCCCCCTCGTTTAATAGTAGTACGATTTTTTTTGTGTTTATTACTTATATTACAATATATTTTACTAAAGATATACATGTACAATATATTTATTAAATGTTCTGAAAAAAAAATGCTAAGAAAAAATTTTGTACACATGCCTTTTAATTATGGTACTTAAGAATGTTAAATTTATCTAGGGAAAAAATGATTGCTACTGTATTGAGATTCATAAAATTGTAATGTTTTTATTATGTTTGTTTACATTTTTTTTTTTGTTTATTTACATTTCTTTTATTAGCATATAATTGAAGTCATGTAGTTTGATATAGCATAATTTGTAGCTTCATTATAATTTTATCTCATAAATGCAAATACTTGGAAACTTAATTTACTAATAACGGAATTCATATGTAATTTTAAGTTTTGCTTACATATATTTTATTATCAGTCTTTTGTTAAAGAATGATACAAGTCATCCCAAAAGATATATTCCATTTTTCAATATACCTTGCTTTCCATTTCAAGTTTTTTTATAATTGTACCATTCTGAAGATTATTTTTTCACTTGTTTTTTTTTCCATCTTTTTTCAATTTCTTTCCATTTTTGATAATTCATTAGATATTCATTATTTCTTTTTCCTAAAAACTTTTGTATTTTTTTTTAAAATTTCTTTATAACTATCTTTTTTTTTTTTACCTAGTTTTTAATATTTAAGTAATTCTAATATTTCTTATCTAATTGGTCTTTTAATAATTTTAACTACTCCACATATAAATTAGGACACTTTTTATCTATGGAGCAGATTGGCATTGATATAAGAAAATTAGCATTATTTGTAAGTTTACATAGATGATTCTTTGAAAATCTGTCTTGTGAATTATTGTAGTAATGTTTTTGGTCTCACTTACTCCATGAATAAGCTAAGTAATCTTTTACAGTTTCCTTAAATATATCTTAAATTTCCGATTGCTTTTTTTCTTTTCTCTGTATAGTCCAAATATTTTAGTTTATATAAAGTTGAACTCCAAAATAAAAAAAATGTTTAACAAGTCAGTTTTTTTATTTAAATTTCAGTAATCTACAAAATAATGTGATTTTTCTAATATATCCAGGCCAGGATAAATAATGGATGTTTTTGAGAAGTAGATTCGGATAAGTATAGAAAGAATAAGTTGGAAAGACTAAATAAAAAGAAAAATTGTATAGAGCATATATTTAGAAATAGAGTAATTATAAAAGTTATATTGGAAGGATAAAAGATGTTTTATTGATGATGTGAAAAAAGTAATGAAAGTTGTTAAATTGAGGCCCTGAACTTGCCTTTGATAGGTAACTAAAACTGATTTGAAAATTGCATTTCTTATTCTAATATATAATACTACTAGTTTTTTTATTCATTAATAAATATTGAGACAATAAGATAATATAAAATTGTTAGCAGTAGTTAAACTATTTTTTTAGTGATGGAAAGTTTTTTGTTCAGTTATTTTTCCCATCAGGGCAAAAAAATAAAATAGTGCATTGTTTTAAGATGATAATTTCATATTTTTTTTATTTATTATTATTGACTTTTTTTGTCTCTAATAAAATTCGACTGACTAGTAGACTTTTCTAGAGACAAATGATTATTATTTTAACTTTTTTATAATTACAATTTTGAAATTCACAAATAAAAAGTCGGCTACATGATTTATTTTTGGTTTTTAAAATAGAAATTACCTAAAATATAGGATAAAAATAAAATTAAACAGACAAATGTTTGCAAAATAATTTATTAATTACAAAAAATATATATACAAAAATATATGCAAAAATATATATGCAAAAATTGTATACAAAAAGTCATATATGTATAAGAAATTATTATGTATTCATATTAAATCTCAATATAAAAAAAATATCTTATTGGTTAACGTACTTAATAATAATAACTAATGAATGGAAAACAGAGCCTTAGGAATTCAAGGATGTAATGCTGTCTATATCCATGTTTATACCATGAAGTAAAATCTTAAATTTATAAATAAAAATAACTTACACCTCTGTCTCTTGTGAAAATAAAATAGTTTTGTAATATGACCATTCTTAAATGATCAATTACATGATATAGTAAACTGAAGTTTTTAGAAACTGCTACTGTCTTTATTTTTATATAAAATGTCGAAATTGTGGTTAGTTATTCTAATATTTAGGCTGCTTGTCAATTCACCTACATAATGGTTCAGGCATCTGCTGCATTCTGTTAAATATATTATTTATACTTTACAAGTGATATAACAAGGATTGGCAACCTTTTGGAGGGACAGACAGCTATGCAGTGTTTTGAAGGAGGCCCATGATATAAAATGTACTACAAATAAATCATCTCGACCTTAGACTACTCTGTCCAGAAAGCTGTCTTGGTCTGGATATTTAAAGAAAACAAGGAACTCAAAGTAATTTTATTTAAACAAGGTTACTTATTTAATTGTAGGAATAACAATAAAACAACTACTTACTGCAAACACAACAAAAAAATTGCAAGTTCTTACTATAAACAAAACACAATTAGAAATGGAAAATTAATTAATTAATGTGATACTTGTTTCTGCTTATTGTTTGCTAACTTCTCAGATCTGGAGAAGTGTTTATTGATACCAGAAGCAAAACATCATTCAAGTGGTCATCACACAACCTTGTTCTTAAACGACTTTTACAATATTTCATTTTTTGAAAAAGTTGTTCCCAGGCATATGTACTTGCAAATAATAATACCATCATTTTTGCATTATTCAAAAGATTTTGTATCTTGTAGAAGTTAGCAGTGGATTCTTAAGTGAAATTTTAAAAAAAATCATCATATTGTAAGTCAATTGACTCCAACTGATATTTTTCTGCCACTTATTCCACATCAACTTCATAAGAAGAACCAAATAATATAAATTGATTTCTATATTGCCGGAAATCCACAAAACGGGTTGAAAACTCGCTTCTCAAATCTTGAATAGAGCTCACAAAAATGTCCGGTACTATATCTTTCTTGGGATTTTGGAAAATGACAATAGTTGCTAGTCTGAAGTTGTGATTCCCACAGTCAAAAGTTTTCTTTCAAAAGCAATAATTTGCTCAGAAATTTCAAATATAAGCTTGTTTCTTCCTTGAAGCTCAAGATTCAAATTGTTCATGTATGTTGTGATGTCTATCATAAATGCTAACTTGATAATCCATTATGGATTCTGAAATCAAGAATTATCTTGGTCTTTGGTCTCTAAAAACATAGCAATCTCTTCTCTTAATACATATACTCGTTCTAGCATTTTTCCTCTGCTAAGCCATCAAACATTTGTAAAATATGTAAGATTGCCATATTCTGTTTCAATTTGTTTTAAAAATTTCTTGAAACTGAAAGTGATTCAGTCCTCTTGTAAGTATAAAATTCATTGTTTTTATGACTACTACCATGATATCCTTAAAATTCACTGACTTTGTACATAATGTATCCTGATGAATAATGTAGTGAAGTTTGATTAGTTTGTGATCAATACCAATATGTTCTTGAAGCAATGAAACAAACTTTTTTTTCTCTCCACCCATCACTGGTGCTCTATCTGTGTGGTTATTCCAATAAACTTTGATAAATCAAGATTTATTTCAGAAATAGATTTTATAATGCCTCACAAAATATCTTCTCTAGTGCTAATGTCCTTCATATGAATCAATTGTATAAATTCTTTCTTAATATCAAATGTTGCTATTACATCCCTCACAAATACTGCAAATTGACAAGTATCTGTCATACCTATGGTTTCATCAATAGCAATGGAATAATACTCCAGATTTGTTAAAATGTCCTTCAACCCAATTCTGACATTTCCTGCCAGTTTTTCAATTCATTTTGTTACAGTTCTTGCTGATTAGTTTATTGCAGATAATAATTACTTTTTTTCTGGACAAACAATATCAACTACCTTCAACATATATTCTTTGAAGAATTCTCCATCAGTAAAAGGTCTCATTTTTTCTGCAATTAGTTTTGACACCGTGTAGCTAGCGTGAGTGTTTCGATCAATTTCTTCAACTTTTCTTGTGAAAAAGGATTTCATTGCTAAATTATTTCTCAACCATGCAACTTCATTTTCTCTTGTTTTTCCAGTGAAATTGTTATAATGATTATGACAAGTTTTATAGTTACTGTTTAATATTTGAAACTTTCTTCATGGCAATGATATCTTGACAAATCAAACAAATACATTTCCCAAAATGCTCAATGAAAAAATAGCTATGTCCAACTTTTATTAAAATTTTGGCACTCAAAATCTATCTTTCTTTTCTTAGTATCCATGGGTTTGTTTTTGCTCAGAACTTCTGGAAAGGAAAGAGAAAAAAGGAATCAGTATGGAGAAATAAAAAACAATGATAAATTTATCTGCAGGTATAGTAATGTGATTAAATTTAATAATTGTAAATAAATTTTTATTAAACGTTTACCAGTACACTGACATCTAACCATTGACTACTAGTGTCCAGTTGTTAAATTGAGGGCTGGGTAAAATTTCTCATGGTTCGGATGTGGGCCTGGGGTTGCTGACTTCTGTAATATACCATTTAAAATCGTGAGTGGTATTTATCGTGAACCATTTTTGTAACAATAATATGTTTGACATCTTTTATCTCCACATAAAAAATAACCTTTTTCTAATACAAAATTAGTAATAAGGTTTATTTTTACAAATCTATTAAGTTTTTTTGTGTTTTCGATATGCAATTTTAGTTGTGTTGGATAAAATAGATTTTAGGTAATATATGGAATTTAATGTATTAAAGTATTTCTGTAATATATTAACCTTTAAATGCTACTATTGTATATATATTTTAAGAATTTTATTACTGTAAATAATTTCAACATCAAGAAAATGGGATTCTCTTTTAGAAAAATCCATTGCATATTTTTATTAAAATTATTTATAATAATCACTAGGGAATTACCACTACATATGTGCTATATAGATTTATATCATTTGAAAAAACTCACTTACTAAATACAAGATAAAGTCTTTTAAAAGATAAAATGAATTCACCCTATCTTTTTTACCTAAATATATATGCATATGTAAAAAAGATAGAGTGGATTCATTTTATCTTTTAAAAGACTTTATCTTGTATTTAGTGAGTGAGAGTTTTCCTCAAGTATATAAATCTATCGAGTGCATATGTATGTGTGATTCCTTAGTGATTGTTACAAATTAAACACTAGTATATAAATAAATAACTTGTTATATATATTTAAAATTTATTTATCTAATTGATGAAAGTATGAAGTTCTCATTATAGGCCATATCATAAAGATGTCATTTATATATCTAAGTCAAGTATGAGGTTTAAGACTAGCATTTCTAAGTATAGAGTTCTCTAGTTGGACTATTTTTGTAAATATGTAGAATTAAAAACAAAATAGTTATTTCTTAAGTCAATGGTTATAACCGGTATGTTTTACTGGTATAAATTTTCAAATATCTTAATTGAATATAATTTTTTTAATCGAACAAGTATCCATCTCAGTACCTTCCTAGGTATGTGTCTATTTTGCAAAAATCAAATTAGTTGAATTTGGCTCATGTAATGTAAGTTTTATGCTCTTTTTTTTTTGGATTTACCAATATCTCATACCACTTGTAGTCTAAGCAAAAGTAAATTTTTTTCATCTTTTGCAAATTATAATTTTTTTTTCAACTTTTTTAGACAAATATAAAACATATTGTAATTAATGCTAACAATAGTAAAAAGCAAATTTTATTCCATTATAATTGATTATAAGAAAGCAATCAACTGAATCTAGTTAGAAATTATTCTAAACGAAAGTAATTTTATTTGTCAATTTTTGCGATTTTATGGCTATATTTTTAAAATTTTTTTATATAAATATGTTAATATTTATTGTAAATAATTCTTATTAAAGAAAATCAAATTTGGAATGATATTTATGTAATATAAATACTCCTTTTAAAAATGGATACTGTTTGTGACCTTTACATTACTATACCACGTCGTAGCCATTGCAGTTTAAGATTAAATATATTAACCCATTAATAGTTGTAATTTTGTGCTCATCATATTTTCTACTTTGTAAAGCAGATTTAATATAATTAACAAATTTATAAATGATAAGGTTATCAGTTTTTATTTTTGTATATATTTCTTCTATTATTTCTATTGTTAGTGTATATAAATATGTTTAATTTATTAAAGTATATATATAATGAAATGGTTAGTCATTTTGAGAAGTCAGGTGACATTTAAGCATCAGAAATAGCATGTGAGTTTTGATCTAGGAACTCTTAGCTTTTAATTTCATCTCTTTATATATTAAGATATATTTGATTGAGTATATATATATTTACATAGAATATATAGATAAATTTTACAGAAATATTAAATTCACCACTTCCTTTATTTTGCTGTAATATCTTATGTAAATGCAATTTATCCACTATTTTGAACACTTTTTAGCAAAAATCTTTTATTGTACCTATATGCATATACAATCTTACTGTCCTGAAGTCTTCTTCAGAGCCAATTTTACTTTCTGCAGGACAATCGAAATGTAAGATTGTGTATGCATATAGGTACAATAAAATTTTTTTGCTAAAAAGTGTTCAAAATAGTGGATAAATTGCATTTAGATAAATTTTATAAATTTATAATATATTCATATAAAAAATTGAATTTAAAATAATAAAACACGAATTTAATGATACAAAATTACAAATTAGCATAGATATAAATGTAAATTGGTATGCATCCCATTTTATTTATATTCTTTGTAAAATATCTTAGTAATTCCAGTATATAAAAATTTTCATCATAATTTTTCTTTATAAATATTGTTTTATTTTATAAACTATTTATTTCCTTATCCACATATATAGTTTAATATTCTATTGCTTCAACTACCTTCTACGGTCATTTTCAAATCTTTCTTTTTTTTTTTTTTTGTATTTAATTTTTCATTAGGAAATAATTTTTTGTTAATTTCCTATCTGATATAGAAAAATAACTAAGAAGTATTTAATAAAGTAAATAAAATGAATATAAGAGATGGAAATGTAGAATATTATATGGATATGAAATGGTTCATAAAATGAAGTAAGATTTATAAAGTAAAATTATGTTGAGATTTTTTTATCTATTAGAATTGTATGTTAGAATTGTATGTTATAAAGAATTAAATAATATATTATTGATTATAGCCATGTAGGAGGCTATTAACTAGTCATAATGTTAGTAAAACAGTTACAACACTCAGTATAAATAGAAAAAGAAAATAACAGAAAAATAATTAGAAGAAAATAGTGACCATATATTTGGGATTAAATTCTTCTAATAAAATAACAGTAAGAAGTATAGCAGCAGTAGTTTGTTTATTAGCAGAATCTCTTGTACAGAATAAATCTCAAACATAATTAGCCATTTGTGAAGGAAGCAAAATTGTAAAATCATAGGGATGGACAGTAATCAGATTATTAATAATGACAATAGCATGATTTGCTGAATAAAAAACAGCATCAAATAATGTCTTTAATTTTAGTTCAGAAATATTGTGAAAAGATAGGGACTCTCATAATATTATTTTTCTGCGATTGGTTATTTTAAAACCAAGAAGCTAAGTTTTGATGGAAGTACTTGCCTGTTACAGTTTTCAGTAAGAAATGCTAATGATTCAAAATTTCAAAGATGAAATGTGGTATTGATTCAATTTATAAAAATTTATGTATCAAAATCAATTTTCTCTTTTATGTAGTCATAGTAAACAAGACATTTATTTTCAAACACTTAAGATTTGCCCATACATATACGTTTGGGTCAAAAAGATGGATGGATTCATTCTATCTTTTCCCCAAAGACTTTATCTTGTGTTTGAAAAAGTGGGAGTATTCATTTATATAGTGACAACTAGAAAGCGCATGTGCATTAGCTTATTGGCTTATTGGTAGTCATAGTATAATTGGATTCTTGAATTATATTATAATTTTGGTTGGATAGAATAATTGAATAATAAAATACTATAAATAAAATACTTAATCATCATTAATGGTAGTTTGCTATTGTTTAGAAATCCTCTTAACACAATTATTTGTAGCATTTTCATCTTTAAAGTTATGCTATAAACTTTAATGAAACTTTTATATTATTAGTATTATTTTAAAATATTTTTAATTTGAGCAATATAATATATACATAGCTATTATTTATATATATAAAATTATGTTAAAAGTATTTCAATTGCTTTATTTGATTTGTGTTGATTTATCTTTGTTAATGTCATTAAATAATCTTTGAATAAATGAATATTTTAATAATAGCATGACTGAAGAGATATCACTATTACCTAAAAGATCTATTTTAGATATTATTATGAAATAGTAATTAGAATTCTTAGAAATGTTTTGAAGAAGATTATGAGTCATTATATGCTTTATCTCACTTATTATATATTTTGCAGAAGTCTCATCTATAGATTCTTTCATTTTTTTAAACAAATATTTATTAATGCAATCAATCAAAACACATAGTTATGTTTTAATTAGAATATTGTTATGAATGATAGCATTTAACTTGATGTAAAAATAAGTTATAAAATGTTACATATAGTAATCAAATTTTCTGTAAATCATTAATTATCTAATCGTGATTTAATTATAATAAACTTGAATTAATTTTGCCAAGCTTATTTAAAAATGTGTCATTATTTGATTCAATTCTGTAAACAATCATATTATCACGAATAGTTCCAGGCTATTGGCTTTCATCAAAGCAGAAGATGCAAAAGATTTCATGATATGCCCACCAAGTGAAAAAAAAATCGCAAAAAGTAGAAAAAATATATACATGATTTTAAACAAAAAAGGTCTTCAAGATGAAAGTAAGCATCCTGAGAATTTGTGTTAAATTTATCTTTGGAAAAATTATTGTGATAAATTATTATGCAATTTTCTCATATGTATACACTTATTATTTAAACAGTTCTATTTTTTTATTGCATTTTATTCAGTATTAGATTTTTTTGCTGTTTAAATTTTATTAAATGGGATCAATATTTTGGTTGCTTAACAATCTTCAAAGACTTAAATAAAATAATCACATTTTATATTATTACTACATTGCCTAATTTTGCATTTTATATAATTTCAATTTTATTATATCAATATATTTATATGTAATATAGAGAGAGCATACCAATGGCTCAAACAAGCTCTTAATTGATAAGCTCTCTATTTGTAAATACAAACTCATAAAAACAATGTCACGTTATATATGACTTGCTTTATTGATTGTTACCTATTTATATTATATATTTTATAATATGCTCCAATATATAATATCTGATTATTTAGTAAAATATAAATATTGCAAAAATCAAGTGGAAAACAGATAATTTACTTAATTGCTTGAAAATAAAAATAAATCCTATTATTAAATGCTCAGGAGAATAATCAAAAAATGCAATTTTCATTATTAATAAAAGTAGTAACTAAAAATAAATAACCATCCTGTATGATAACCTAAGTTTGAATGTGACAAATCTGTCATGGCATTTAATGAAGTTCAATATGTTACAAATTATGAAACAAATCTTTAACAGAAATCTTTATCAGACAAAGGGTTGAATTGCTAACTGTATATTCTGTCTCTTATTTGGTATACTGAATCCAAAAATTCTCTTCAAATTTTTATTTAGTTGAGAATTATTTCAGGAATCTTTAGCTTTTGAAACTAATATGGCATTATATTATATCTCATGATAACATTTTGGTGGAGTAAATGTTAAGATTTGTTCAGTTTAAAAAAAACTTAAAAGAGTCAGATTTCAGGACACTGGGATACTGCTTATAGGAATGTAGCACCAGATATTCCTTTTTTCTTTGTTTTTGAAAAGAAACATTTATAGTCAAAAAAAGTTCTAATTTATTAGATAGATATTTTTGAAATAAATTATTTTGAAATGAATAACTTAGTTCATTAAACCTATTATTATTTTATGTACATATGTTATTTTATAGATCAGTGATTTTCCCTCTCCATATCTAATACCTTTCAACATCTTTCTCTTTATATGTACACATTATATATAACTAAAAATAAGCATACTTTTAGACCCCCCCCACCCCGCCAATGACAGGAATAAAAATAAATCAATAGGAAATATTACTATTTAAAATTAATTGCTTTCTACAATCATAAATGTTTGAATTAAAATAATACATTGATAATTAAGTAATTAAATATTATGTTAGATTTCCATTTAGAAATATATTACCATTATAAAGTTTTAGAGGCTGAAAATTTATTATTATTTCAGTTTTGTCAAAATAACATATTTTGATCATGACATTATTGCTTGAAAATATTTCAAATGATTTGCAATAAAGTGAGAAAATGATTACATATATATCAATTGTTACCAATTTATTAAAAAAACATTATCTATCTGGTATATAGATACCACATATTTTAATTAAAACATATTTAAGAATCATAACAGAAGTGATGAAGAAGAATATTAGATAGGATTCTAAAATTTTTTATTGTAAGCATAAAAGATGTGTAATTGATGTTTGTAGTATATACTTTTTCAGTTTTATATATGTAATTCATAGAGCCCTCATAATGCAGTGCCAAGCATACCTATCTGGAGTACCCATGATTTGGATTTTGAATCCAGACCTACTGAAATGATACATTTTTAGGCTTATCTTTTTTTTTTGTTCAGATAGTTTGGTCATAAACTAATCCAATTAATCTTCAAATTATTAGTTGGTAAATGGATATTTTACAATAATTCTTAGTAGAGGGTAAAACAAGACAGACAAACAATAAACCATCATTACTGGCATTTGATTAATCTGGTATTAATTTTTTTTTTCTCTATAGAGGAATGCTAGAAAAACTTTTTTTTAATACTTATAGTGATTTATTTAAAGGATGTGTAATATTTCTATTGCTCTCCTTTCTGTATACATATAGCTCAGAGTTTGTATATTTGTATAGGCTATATTAATATATTGGATTTAAGTATATTTCTTTTTAAATAGCAAATATTTACCTAATTAATTGCAAGAACCCTACCTAACTACACCCTAATTCACATTCTACATCCTACCCTATAATCTAAAACTAACTTATTATTAATTTTTCTAAACAGGTTCACATACACATATATGATTACATTAATTTGAAATATATGCAAATTAAATTTTTCAGGAAAGAAATTTAACATTAATTACAAAAATGCAACAGGAAATTAATTATGATAAAATCCAAGTTATTTAAAATTACTATAGTAAAAAAAGACAAAGTTAACTTTGATGGAATTTTTATGTATATAACAAATGTAATAACTGAGTGATTAATCACTCAGAATGTTGTGATATTTGAGCTATGATAGTGGCAGATTGAGTTTTGATACATGAATCTCTAATCGAATGTCATTCCACCTTTATGCTAAACCACACAAGGACCCTATCTAGATATTAATATCTTACATTTTTGTAGTTTTACAAAAAAAAATATGAAAAATTTTAGTTAGAATATTAATTTATTGCTAAAAATAAAACAAATCAATAAATTTTAAGTATTTCAATCACTCTTATTTTCTATTCTTTTTTTTATAATTATTTTCACTGTAAATATTTGTCTTTTAAAATTTTTAGTAGTCTCTAAAAGTTATTTAATTTTTTTTTTCTTAAAATCTTTAATTTATAAATAAAAGTGTAACATTTTTTCACAATTTAATTAAGATGGTCTCCAAATTCTTATATGTAATACCCATTAAATTTTTCATTGTATGTGAATGAAATATTCAAATATGTGAAGTGAGACACTATTCCAGGAACTTATATATATATGACTTCAATCTATTTCAGTTAACCTCAAGAGTTATATTCATTAGTGGATCTTGTAACAATTATATTTTCTTGATGAATTTTTAAATTTTCATAATTTACAGGATTCAAAATAATTGTAAGCACAACAACAACAAAAAAAGCATTTGAATTACTTTTTGAAATATAGGTAGAATAACATTAATTTGAGTATTTATTATTCAAAAACTTTTTTTATCCAAATAAAATTTCCTAGATGATTTTTAACCTTTTACAGTAAATTAATTAATTTGTACATTTATTCATAAATAAAATAATAGAAAAAATCATTAAATATCTATAAATTAATAGCTTAATTGGAGTGACCTGTCTATCTTTTTAAAAATTTAAATCAAATAATTGTATTCACCTATAATTTATGATTAATGCTATAAGTAGTATTTAAACAAGATTATTTTAAACCCCGAATTAAAGAAATAAAGTGATCAATTGGTAAAAGTAAATTATTTTAATTAAAAAGTGTTGTAATAATATAAAATAAGCATAGTCTATATTTTAAATTGCTATTAATAAAATAAATTTTTGCAGTATATAAAAAGTATATATACATAAACAAATCCGTACATATTAAAATTGATATTTATTTGCATTTTTAACAGAATTTGAGTTTAAAATATGAAGATAAAATATCTATTCTTGAAATGTGAAAAATTCACAAATCTAAAAAAGTTCATGGAATCAGGCATTTTGTATTATTGGTATTTTTTAAAAATTTTAATTCATATCTGAAGGTCATAGAATTCTCTGGGAGTGATACATTAGCTTAAAAAATCTGGTAGCTTAGATTTCTTAGCTAATGATGGGTCAGCTACCTTTCATGTCATAATGACTAAATTGATTTAATCAAAATTCTTTCCCTAAAATAAAATAAAACTGTTCATTCATTCTATATAGTAATCCATCAATGCTGATAAGTCAAAAGGTAGCAAATTTATTGAAGTTCATTTAAAAAATGCCTAAATATTTAAAGAATCTAAAAAAATTGTAAAATATATGATCTTAAATCTCTGCCAATTAGGAAATAATATAATAATTTAAAATATTACTTTATTTGATTACTTTATTTGATGTCTTTATTTGATTACTTTATTTGATGTCACATTTTAGTGAAAAATAAATTTTCACTACAAACCCATATTCATATTTAAACAATCATACTTTAAAATGATATTAAGTATAATAATGATGAAATTAGTGGTGATTGTTATGGATATAAAAATTGTAGAACTAGGGCATTATCTCTGTCCAAATGCCAATATTACCTTTTTAAGATCCATACTTTTTGCTTTATTATTTTGTTTATGCAAATTTCTATTTAAAATTTTTTTATTAAACTTTTTATGATTTTTGTTAAGGTATCTATTGCTTGAATAATTTTTTTAATAACTATGTATATTTTTATATTGCCGGTTTTTAATACTTTTATTTATTTTTTACTTCTTTCATTTTCCTCTAAATCTGTATCTCAAATTATTTTTTGACTAACAGTTTATTTTACTTACGTAACAGACAATTTTTTAACAAGTTACTCTTTTCATTCCTAAAATATTGCAAAATTAAAAATTCTCATGGTGAAACAATCCATTTGCCATGCTCTTGGTTCAATATCTGGGTTAAACAGTCTTAGGATTTTATTTTTAAATAAATGGTTTTTAGGCAATCTAGCTAGCTATCCAATAGTGATCAATAAATGAGTAGCTATTCTTACCTAAAGGCTAAAGATCCCATTTTAATCTGGGTTTGATAAGATGTCCATGATAAAATTGTAATATGGTATGAACTTAAATATTTGTAGAGGAAACACCACTCTTTTATAAAGTTATGAGCTCTTGATTATCTTTAACTATAGAATGATTAAGAATTAGTATAGTTTTAATAATAATTATAGGCAGTGATATTTCTTTCTCTTCATTTTTTTAAAATCTGCATAAAATGTAAACAGGAATCTAGCATCTTTATTTTACTAATAATCTAAAAATATGATAAGGGAACATGAGTAATATTCTGAATGTAGTTGTTTGTAATCAATAAATTCAAAATTTACATTTTTAAATATGTTTTTAACAATATATGATAAATATAATTTATTTTTAAAACTTAATATTTATATATTAATAATTGGAATCTTGTCAAGAAACATTTGAAGTCACTTAATATGTTTTTAGTAAATACAATTTATATCTAATTCCCCACCCCAACTCAAAACCAACTGCTTAGTAAATACAATTTATATCTAATAATGCTAGTATTTTGTCTCAATTTTTTATTATATATATATATAAACAATTATATATATATTCAAATGTGAGACTACAATTTGTGCATAAGAATGATTTCTGTGTTTTTAACATATTTACTGTCAACTGCAAGATAAAACTTAGTCAACATTTTATCTAGGATATTTACTATGAGTTACCTTATAATTAACATTGTTTAAAATATAATGATTAACCTTGAATAGGTCTAAAAAAAGTTTACTCAAAAGTCTTTGCAGTCCAAATAAATTGCTGTTTGCATTACCACATTGCTTGCATTTTTATTTAACTTTATTATTATTACTAATTGCCTTACATTATACATGTATAGGGTGTTATACTTAATTACACAATATGGAAGACCCCCAATTTATGTCAATCTAAATTATATTGTTACAGTTGTATTATTTTTATTAATGTTAATTTATTTACTAATTTCTCTAAAAAATTATTGATGAAAAATGATTTTCATTTATTTCTATTATAATTATTTTTAAACATTATTGTTAGAGTTATTATGATTAAGACATATAATACATTATTCCAAGTTATATGTATTTTATCTTACTTATAAAGACATAGACAAATTTATTTATGAAAGACAGTTTTTCTGTGCTCCCAGAATAATAAAATCCTTATGCTTCATTTAAGAATCAGATGATCTTCTGTAAATATATGTATATTCTGAATATTATCATATAAAGAAATTTACTATATTTAAACATGCTTTTTGAAGAAATTGGTATGATCATTTTATTATGAAAAGGTATTGGTATAAAATATGTGATATACCATAGTAGATACCATTCATTGGTATTTAAATATTGATGGCAGCATTGTATTTATTTTTTTACTATGTATTTTAAATCCTGTACCTATTTGTAGCTATAATATCTTTATAGATTACAAACTATATTTATTTATTTATTATTTGTGTATAGAGAATATGCATAGAGCTATTTAGTTATATCTATTTTGTTATTATGATCTTTGCTTAATGGTTCATTTAATAATAAGATTTATTATGAGAAAAATGATTATGACCAATAACAAAAATTGTCAATGTACTTTAGAAATTTTAAAAAAGTTTTTAATATTGCATTTTAATTATTAATAAGCTTGAACTTAAGAAGCAAACTTTCTATATATAATATTTTTAAAAAAATATAAATCATTTTAGGTTTTCTTTGAATGACTATATGAAAGTGTGTTTTTTGTTATATTTCAAATGTATTGTAACATAAATAATATTTGAAACTTTGTAACCACTAGTAGATATTTAAATGTTAAAAATAGTGGATGCTCAGGGATTAATAAATTTGTAATTACTAAAAGTTTTATTTATTAATGACTGAAAGGAAATTTTTTTCCACTCAGTTTAAAAATATCATTCAATGTTTATTGGATGATGAGAAAAGGAAAAAAAAAATTATTATAGATCTTTTTTTTTATTTAAAATAACTATTGCAATAATTTTATAAAATTATTGTTTACAGTTTTTAAAAATTAGAATTTTTTTATGTTTATAAAAAATGTATAATTTAATAATAAGCTATTGTGCTAAACTACATTGTTATATTTTGACTATATTTTTATCTACTTTTATATATTTTAATTTCACACTTTTTAATGGTTCTACTGTTGGAATGCATTCAAAATAATTAACAGAAGAGAAGGAATAGTCTTTTGTTTTTTAGATTTAAATTCTTTATAATAATAGAAAAAAAATGCACACATGCACAATCTTTCCTTGTTGGCTTTTTTATTTCTTTGATTAAACCATTTACTCTCAGCCTTGAAACTTCTACAATTCTGAGACTTTCAGAACTGAAATTTCGGTCTGATCTAATTTATTCTGATGTGGGTTTGATTCTAGTTTTGTTTGGGATTAAAATTCCATATATATATATATCAACAGTATAGTGTTTTATGTATTTGACAACTAACAATCAGATTAATTCGAAATTAAATATTAGTTTTAGATTTGTCAGTTATTGCTCACCTCAAAGCAATAATTATATAAAGAAGTCTACAAGCTTTTATTTCTATTTAAAAAACTTATTTATATCTTCTTTTTTTAATTAAATATTTTCTGAGGATATTTTGTATATTATGGCATCATATCCCCTGTTCTTGCTATGTGCTAATTTACAATTATTTAAATTATTTAATCTCAACACTAGGATTAGTAATATCAGTTTGGTTCAAATCTTCTATTTTTGTGTTTGTACTTTGAATACTTTCAATTCTTGATTTTATTTAAGAATTCATTGTATTTAAATATCTTTGGTTTACCTTAAAATCGTTATATTTCTGGATTGTCATAAATTTATTATTAGGATTGTATATATTAAGAGTATATATCCTATTTTGAAAATCTATTTTTGTTATTTAGAGATGAATGAATTAAAATCTTTATTACATTTTATCCATATCAAAAAAGACAACCAATTTTAGAACAAATTTATATACTTTGATTATTTGCCAAAAATGTATGTTCAAGCAAGAATGGGGGAGGGAAATTTAATTTGAAGAAGTTTTGTGTGAAGAGTGGTTTGCCAGAATTTCCCCAAAATATGCATTGAAATTAAGTTTATAACCACTGAAAGAAGAATAATCATTTTAAAATATTTTGTTTTAAAAATGATAGATGATTAATTTCATCAATTTATTACTTTATATCCATTAAATCCAATCAAGAAACCCATCTATTATTAATCACTAAGATGAGTCTCGTCACTCCTTATCAAGCCAGTAAATGGAAGGGCTGATGAATAATGCCTTTTTTTAATTGTTTATAAGAATGTTGCAGAAGCATTTGCCTAGTGCTAGGCTATTTAAAGATTACAATATCCTTTACTTATATAAATACATATATATGTATGGAATTGTCTATTTTCATCTACATTAAAATGTCTTTAAACCTATAGGATTTAATATATATATGCACACAACATTTTTTAAAGTAAAATTTCAAATATATGATTTTGTGTTGAAATCATGTTTTGAAATATGTCAATATTAAAAATAATATTTCACATTTAACAATTAATTATTGTTTGCATTTTTATAAAACTTCATTTCTACTTTGTGGTGAAATCTCTTATAAGATTAAGAAGTTTGCATAAATTTTTAATGGTTATCCACATAAAGACCCATTCTTCTTCTTTTCATTGTTTTGTGATAGAAGTTCATTGAGCATTGTCTGCAAAAAAAAAAATGTATGTGTGTTATTTTGTCACTTCAAAAACAGTTTGTTTCCTTTCTATTACATATTCTAATATTCTAGACTATAAGAAATTTACTATTCTACTTCTATTCTGCCATTCATATATCCTGATTTTTATTTATTACATTAAAGTTTTCTAAAATCTATAGTAAACTGTTTGTCATTGTATTTGCTTAATACAATTTTTGAGTAACAATTTATTTTTAAACAAATATTCACATAATGACTAAATATTTAATCTTTTTGTTAATCTCTTGAAAGTTATATAAATGTAAATATTGATATATTTATGATAAATTTCAGAATAATTGAATATAATTTATATTAAGTATGTAGTAGTAAGCAATATCAAAAGACAATCATCTCCCATATCCATTTCATTTGGTTCCAAGCCTTCTTGTGGATATCTGAAACCATGGATGAGAGCAAATGCTATGTGGCATATAGGCTTACTTTTTAAAATGTGCTGAGTAAAACTTTAGCAAAAGTAAGCCAAAAAAAAAAAAAAATAATGTTATGGAAAAGATAATAGAGTATTAAATCTAGAGCAAATACAATCGCATGATTAAGTATGCTAAACTGAAATGGAAGAGAGATCATACAAGTGGGTTTGCACATGAAATGTGTTGATTCAAACTTACAAATTCCTAATTTTTTACTTGATATCTTTTTATCATGGCCTAATGAATCTGTAGATAGTGACTCCTTGAATGTGGAAAAACTATTGTGTTAACAGTGATGTTTCAGATATTATTGCTTGGTTATAATATACTATTGTCTAGTTACACCCACGAAGTAGTATTATTTTTAATGTTAAATATTAATTTATTAAAGTAAATAATCCAAACAAAAGTAAACACTGCTTAGATAGTTATGAATTATATGATATTTATGGGACAACAAATGGTAGAGAATAGAGGGAATCCATTTATTCTTTTAGCTTTCAATTTTTTTAAGTTTTCAATTTGATAACATTGCTGGAAATTCAGAATGAATATTATATCTTAGCCAAATTTAAAATATGATATTCTAATCATTTTCAAATTACTATTGTTCAAACAGAGAATGGAGACTAAAGGAGACTAAGTCTCACTTTTAACAACTCTGTTGCAATAATCAAATATAAGTCTATAAATGTAAATAGCTTAATGCGTATGAAATCCAAATGGAAGTAAACTAAACTCTCTCATTAAGCTACAAATAAATAATATTCTTTTATTGATCTGCAATAAAAAATAGAGTGCATCCATTTATTCTATCTTTATAACTTTTTGCTTGTTAATGTTTCTGGAAATTCGGAAAACATTTTCTATTTTGGCTAGATTTAAATAAGGCATTAATTATTTTGAAATAGCATTTGTTCAAGTAGAGGATGAAAACTGCATTTCACTTTTAACAATTCCTACAACAATAATAAAAAAAAGTAGGCATATATTTTTTGTTGACTGATAAGACTATTTTTTATTCATAGCCTGTAGGAGAGTATGGTTTACTTTTGTTTGGAATTCATACACATTAAGCTTTTCTCATTTGATTTTTACCTTTTCAAACTTACATTTCATGGCAGTTGCAGAGATTGTTAAAAATGAGATTTAGTCTCCATCCTTTATTTGAACAATTGTAATTTAAATGTATTTAAATTTGTCTAAGATATAATATTCATTCTGAATTTCTTGTAGCATTAGTTTAATAAAAGCTTATAAATATTAAAAACTGGAAAGATAGATGAATTCAGTGTATTCTTTATCATTTTCTGGATGATAGGAATATTATTTATTTAAAGATTGCAGGGATGTGTGATTGTCTTCTCTTTGTATTTTATACACATTAAACTATACTTATTTGATATTTACATTCATAAACTTATATTTAATTATTATAAAGGGATTATTAAAGTGAGATTCTTTCTCAATACTCTATATGAATAATTGTAATTTCAAGATGATTAATGCTGTATTTAAACTGGACTAAGATATAATTATATCCATTCTGAATTTCCAGCAATATTAGCAATCAAAATTTTATAAAGATTGAAAACTGAAAAAAATAGGTAGATTCACTCTATTTTTTATTGTTTGCTGATTCATAAGGATATTGTGAATTCATAACATGGTAGAGTGTGATGATTTACTTCTGTTAGGATTTCATACACATTAAAGTATGCTTATTTGGTAATTCAAATAAATGATACAATTTCATTTGTAATTCTCTCCCTCTCCTTTTTTTTTGGGGGGGGGGGAGGTGGATGGTGAAAATACTATGTAAACATAAACAAATTCTATTCTCTTTTGAAATTTGTTTATATCTGTTTAATATTGTTCTTATATATATATCTAAACAATTTGGATCTATGTTATCTAATTAGATATTTTTAATACTAACAACAATAATACACAAATTTTTCATATGATATTGTTGGTATTATTCTTACTAGTCAAAAATTATAAAACTGAGGTCTCCAAAATATTTAAAAACTAACTTGATGTCAGATCTATATAATTATGAAGTGATTTAGTTTAGGTTCGAAACCTTAGATGTTTTTAAATTTCAGGTTATTAGCATGATTAATATAAAGAACTAAAAATTGATTGCTTCGGGCATACAAATGTATTAGTTTCAGTTTTGAATTTTACCCCTCATCTATAAAATCAGCAACCATTGGGTATGATGATATTATAGTATTTACTATCTCTTGTTCATTGGTATTAAATAGCTCAAGGATAGAGGGAAGAGAACTGCTGTTGTCAACCTAAAATTAATTTATTGTTTCAATAGTGTAATAGTTGGCATAATCACATTTAAATAATCTGCCCCAATTTTTTTTTATTTCTTAGTTTGTTAAATTATCATTGATCAGTATAATAACATAAAATTATTTTTGAAGTAAAATTGAGGTGTGATTATTTTTATTTCGCATGGTTTTCAATGTCTTTTAAAAGAAATGATTTAAATAAACCTAATAAGCACAGGTGTTACTGACCTCATTGAAAAAAATTAAGACTGAAGTGGAGTTGGGCTGGACATATTGCTAGAAGAGATGATAATAGATGGACAATTGAAATCTTAAACTGGATTCCAAGAGATTGTAAAAGACCCAGAAAGAGACCACATGTGAGATGGATGGATGAAATAAGAAAGTATGCAGGGTGATGTGGAGAAGCTAAAGATTGGAGAAGATGGATTGAACTTGGAGAGATCTTCATCCTGCAGTGGATTGATAATGGTTGATGATGAGTAAGCATCCAGTAATTTATATTCTATTTTCATAATGTTTCATCTTAATCTCTAGATATGTGCTCTGAAATATCAACTCTAGTCATACACTCTAAATAAATATGAGGTTTAAAATCAAAGAAATTTGAGAAGTAGTACACTTTGACTTTTGTGATTTGTTAATGCTTTCTAATTTGAAAAAATATCGATCATGGAAAATAATTTGAAGTGGAAAAACATTTTTGTTTCATGAGTTAATTTAAAACTGTGTCTTGTCTGGATTAGTACTGTTAGAATGTTAAACTCTGGAGCATAAGGCCCTTAAATTGAGTCCCGTTCTTGCACTTCTGGCACTCAAACTTCTTATGAACTCCTGAACAATAAAGCCATTTGGTTATTTTTATTGAAAACTTTTATTTATGTAATAAAAAACTGGAATGTAGATGCTAACATTATTAAACTATTGAAGATCAATTTAAGTTTATAAAAATGCTTTTATATACTAAAATATTAACTAATTATTCTTTTAAAAGTTTAATTAAAGAAATTCATACATTTGTAAGCCCAAACACTTCAAAATACTGCATAGGACCTTAGAGAATAAGAATACAGAAAAATAAGAATAAATAGGGGGATAGTAGTTTGATGCTAACATTATTAATTGTAAAAATTTTTTTATCAATTCCATAATGTTAAATTTTTTATTTTCTGCTCATAAATATTAAATAATATTTCTTAAAGTTGAACAAGAACAATTAAGGGGCTTCTAGTGCATTTATAATTTATTAACTTTAAAATCTATAATTGTATGAATTAATATTTTCCTGATTTGCAAAAAATAATGTTAACAAGTATCATTGAAAACTATAACATTCGAGGGAATGCTTCTAATCATATCTGGAATGTATAGTTTCTCAATCTTTCTTTACCATATGCACATATATATTGTAGCGTCTTTCACGTTTTAGTACATTCTGGTAGGTCTTTTTTTTACACACTATTAAATGAAAGTTAATCAAGATATGGATAAGAAAATATCTTGTTCCTATTTCCAAAAACATAGCTATATTTCCTGATTAACGGGCCTACTAATTATTACAGTCTATGCCGCCGGTGGAATCAGCCTTTTATTTATTTTAATATGGGCGCCAAAATTCTACAAGAATTCGCTGACCCGTCATGTTGCATCGCATATCATAAATTAAGAAAATTACTTTAAAAAAAGTTGATATTTTGATTCTTTGTCATTTTAAAGTTTGTTAATGAAATTTTCCTAGGGCTTAAATAATCACCCTATGGACAAAGGTAATTGATACATTCAAGTTTTACTATTAAAATAAATAACTAAAATTAATAATGTACAGATGAAAGTGATCTTAAAGACAAATATTTTATTATACAATTAAAATATTTAATAATAAATTACTATTAAATAGAAAGGACATGCATGCTAATCCAGGTAATCACTTTACCTAATTAACACAGTCCATTCTTTTCAGTTCTCTCTTTAAACAATCCATGGATCAAAGGTCTCATAAATCAGGGAATGTCTCTATCAGGATTATATTATAAGCTTATAAATTATAAATTGTTCATTAATCACAATTAGGGTATGAATAGAGTAGCTTACTGGTAAGTTTGTGTAGATTCATGGGATCCCGAGCTCATTGAAATTTAATTGGGTTCTCCTGCAAGCATTTTCACATTTCTGGTCTGTTCCATAGTTGGAGCTAGAAGCTTGGTTGCGATGTCCTCTTTGTTACGAAAGACAGTGTTCACCAGGCTTCGTTTCCATTTTTGCATGACTTTGTTCAGCAAGTGAGTAGTATTTCTGTGCAGATGCATTTCACTGCAACAGGTCACTCTCACGGAAACCTCCAACTCTAAAGACACATAACCAGAAGATAAAAGACAGACCTAGATCAAAGTTGTCCTCTTCTTTTTATATCTCGATCCAGTTTTGAAACTTTCGCGCATATTGTTATTATCATGACGCTTAGGTTTATAATCTTATACATTTATTTTCTTTTTCTAGTACAAAGTTATTTTTTTTAAATAAATTATTTTCACCATCTTTAATCAATATCCTAAAGGTTTTCTTGATCGTAATCTATCTTTGTACTTTTGGAATTCTTTTTGTTTATCTGGATTAGTAATATGCATGCCTTTCTTATTCTTTCCAATTTCAACTTTTATTAAATTACTGATAAATATTCAAAACAAAAAAAAAATCAACTCTCATTGCATGTTTTAAAAAAAAAAATTACACTAACTAAAAAAAAAATTAAAATTGCGTCTTTTAATAAGATCTTTAAGTTCTACCTTTTTTTTTTTTTTTAGCTTCTAAGTATTTTCAAATGCCAATATATTTGTACCATATATAAATAAACTGTACAATATTCTTTTTTTACATGTAATGTTATATAGAGAATTACTACAAAAGGCTTACAAATGTTTTCAGAAGAAATATATTGCATAGAAAAGAAATAAAATTCAAAATTTCAGTATATCTGCTATCTGCTATAAACTATCCAGGCACAGGATTACATCACCCACAATTGTTACCACTTTTCTCTGAAAGAAGTAAAATTCAAAATTTCTGTATAATTGCTATATATCCAGGCATAGGATATATCACACATTGTTCCCACAATGCTCTGAGAATGGTATTTTCCATCATAAAATTATCCAGGTTATATTACAATAATAAAATAAATTCATATTCTTAATATGTTTCCTCAAGAATAAGTTAGAAGGTGATACATATAATCAACAAGGAAATTTCATAAAAAAATATAAATGCTGCTATTAGTTTTTTTGGTGCCCATAAGACAATTTTACTGTAAGAATAGGAGTATTTATGTGACTGTTCACTCTGATGAAAAATGAAGTCAGAATTATTATCCTGATACCGTGTGAAATTAATTTTAATTATCAGTCTGTCCAGATAGAATATTCTAGGTACAATTGTTTTAGAAGAAATGTATAATACATTGGATTTTAGAGAAATGCGCTTTTTCTTAATGCAAGTATTGTGGATTCTCATTCCCAAATCTATAATTATCACTTACTATATCTTGGTGCCAAACTGGCAAATTAAGAATAGTAGTATTGCGATTTTTATTTACGGACTTTCACCATGTTTATATATTTTTAGTGAAACATTTTAATACAGATTGTATAAAATATTAATAAAATTAACTACAACTTTTTTGATAATTATAATGATTCATGGGAAATTTTTCCATATAAATATAAAGTAGAATTTGATTTTCCAAATGTAACTATTTATTATAATTTTCAAAACAAATTTTATCAGTAAAATATATGAATTCCAGTGTTCTGAATTTATAAAAATAATAGATTTCTTGTAACCGCTTTTTTTTCATGTTTTTAAAAAGTATTTCAAAAGGAAATTATATTAATCTTTGAAAAATTTATGCAACAAACTTCTGGAATTAAATTTAGATTAACATCTAAATAAAGATTTATTTATACAGGTGATTTTCTATGTAGACTATTTCACATTTTGTGCAACTCAGTTTATGCATATATATATATTTATAGCTATGATATATGAAAGCATATGATCTTTGAATGATTTTTATTATAGGGCATTCTCATATTGAAAATATTTGTATAAAATACATATTTGAAATATTTTATATCTAATGAATAATTTATAATTAATATTTTTACACATAATAAAGTTGATTCTGCTGCTACTGATGCACAAAAGTTATTTGTTGCCTTTTTTATATTGTTAAAATAAATTTTTACAGGGAAGCTACAATATTCACTATATATAACTACTTCAATTATACTCCAGCTAAAAAAAAATTGTAAATAATAATAAAAAAATAAAAATGTTAATAAATTTTACAATACAAAAGCAGCCTTTTTTTTTGTTTTTTATGCTATACATGATCATGTTATTAATATTTTTTTAAGTATTGAAAGCATATATTTTTAATTCTTTACTTTTTTAATGTTCAAATTTGGATATAATGTAGTATTTCATATAATAAAATGTGTTAAGTATAAAGCTAAATTTTTTATGAAATTTAAGCAAATTCTTAAGTGATAAAATGAAACTGATCAATTTAGTATTGATAGAAAAAACAACAACTTTAAAATGTTCTTGTAAAGAGTTTAACCAAGAATTTAAATTAGTATCATCAAAAAGGAATATCTGCATAAATTCTAAAGTTGATATTAATTTAAAAACATCAAAACAAACAAAGGTCATAATCTGCTGATAATGAGATTGCAATTACATTTCTGCAGAGAAAAAAAGTTATTAAAAAAGGATATCATTAAGAAAGTTGGACCTTTCCTATTCATTTTATTTAAAAAAATGAAGATATAGCACAATGAGTTTTTTATTATTTTATTTTTGAGTGAATATAAAAGTTAACTCCCAATAAATAAATATGTAAATGTGCTCCTTTAATTTATTATTAATGATTATATTATTTTTTTTAATATTTTATTTATAGTATAATTTTAATTTACATGTGCATATAATACAAAAAAGGCATTTCAATTTTGTGTGTTGAAAAATACTATACACTTGCAATTTAGTAAACAATATGTATTCTATTGTAATTATAGCTTATCAACAAAATATAAGGTAATATATATGATGTACATGACTGGGGCTTGAAATAAAATGTAGCAGATATCATGACTCCACTACATTCAATTTTGAACAGTTTTTAATATTATTAAGTCACTTTACTTTTACACAATTTCTATAAACTTATGTCAGATATTTTTTACATAAGCATTGATTTGTGTCTGTATCTTTGATTTAAAATAAAAAATTGATTAAAAAATATTACATATTAATTTGATTTCAAGTCCTAGTTAGTTTTTGAAATGCTAATATTTTAGAAATGTTAATTTTTACTTTGTATATATTTGTAAATTTATAATAATCAAAAAAGCAAGTCTTATATAATGTGACATTACTTTTATAAGCTTGTATTTACAAAACTGCAATACAGAGAGCATACCAATAGCTCAAACAAGCTTGTTTTTTTGATTATTACAATTTTATCATTAAGGCTTTGGCTATGGTAGATCTGAATTTAGTTCAGTCCCATATAGCTATTTAAGTAAGATAACTGGATTTAAAGACATTTTCATGTCTGAAAATTTCAGAGTTTCTACTTAAATATTACATATGAAATAACTGCTGAGTTTTGAATTGATATTTTAGATCTAGTGTCCGAATATTCTAGCTCTCCACTGATGTAAGCCATAAGCTCGAAAACAGTTGGTCTGGAGATGGGAGTGTTCTGGATAGAGATTTTAAATATTTTCTTATACCACACTTATTAATTAAGAGCTTGTTTGAGCTACTGGTACACTCTCTGTATTACATTTGCAAATTTATATGTCTATCAAATTTTTGATTCTTAAATGTAATTACTTTGTTGTTATGCACACGATATTCACTATTGATCTTTTTGTATTATTTTAGGTAAATAAACATATAAAAAAATATTACATATTAATGAATAACAGCTATTAAAAACTTTAATTTTTTAAGAATTATGATAGTTTTACTTTAAAAACTGACTGTAACTTTATTTTTATAGCAGTCAGGTTTCTATAAATATAAAATGATAATTTTTTATTCTAAACGAACATCACTTCATTCTTTTAGCAAAAATTGCCATCTTATATTTGTTTTTATTATAATTTATATAGTTTAGAGCTAATAGTACAGACTATGTTTTCAATCTAAAGAAATCATGTAATGCTTTCTTTTGGTATAACTAATTATGTTTAAATCTTCCATCTTATGAATAGTTGACAGGAATATTACTGCACTCTCTTAAGGCCATCTATTAATTTTGTTTTTTAATTTTCTTTTCCATTTGCTATCAATTTTTTTTCAACATTTTTAAAAATCATTTTATTAATTTCTCTTTATTTTTGTTTTTCTTTTTTTCAATTCCTTTTTATATTTTTTAATTTATCCAAATTTATCTCTCTTTCTTCACTTTTATTTATATTGTAACGTTTTCCGTCTTGCTAAGCCTCTATACACATATAAAATGCGCGAGTTGATCAAGTTATGCCAAAAAGAAGAAAGTTGTATTTCTATTTCTAGAAACATAACTATATTTCCTGATCAACTCAGCCTAGAATTGTTACAATTACAATTGTGAGCTGAATCAGCTTTTAATTTATAAATGAGGGCACCAGAGTCGATTAGACTCACTGATTCTGCGTCAAACATATCGTTACTCGTAAATTAAAAAAAAATGTTTTCAAAAGATGGTATTGGATTTTACCGTAACTAAAATTATTTTTCTAAATATTATTATTCCTGGAACTTATTAAACATATTGGCAAAGGTAAATTATATATTTAAACATCACTAAACTAATATTAATAAATTTAATAATAATTAATAACTATTATTAATAACATACAAATGAAAAGTTGGTATTAGAAATAAATATTTTTATTCTAACAAATTAAAATAGAGAGATTACTAATCAAATAAATTGGAGAGAACACACGTTAATTCAGATATGAATCAATTAATAAAAAACAATTTCACAATTACAGTTCACTTCCAAATTTCTTCTAGAAAGTTCCTTAAAATGAATGACTCTTGTTATCGGGATTGTTTAAACATACTTTTAAGACTTGTTTGCAAACGTTTAATTTTGTCACAATCGGGAATAATGAATCATAGCTTACCGGTAAGTTTAGTGAGAAGGTTGTAATTACTATGCATAGTTTTTTGGGTTAGAATGAGCTCAGCCATTGGTTATAAGTTGATCTTGTGGTCTATTCTCCTAGTCGGTCACAAAGGCTTTTCTGGTGTCCATCTTCAGGCACGATGTCCGCAGAAGCTCCGGTTCACTCTGACATGCAGAATTAATTACATGTAGGGCAATCCTGGATATATATTCTTTTTATTATCCAGGACCAACTAGAGAGAGACCAACGAAACAAGACTGATCAAAACTGGCCTCTGTCTTTTTATACTCGAGGTCCAGTTTTCAGACTTCTGCGCATCCTTTTGTTTATCAAAAATATACGCTGATAATCTCGTACATTCTTTATAATTTTTAAATTACAACATTCTCTTTTCTTAGCATAATTCTGCCATCTTTAATTAGCTAAAATATTTTTCTTTTAACTTATCTTATTACTTTTGGAATTCTTTTAATTTATCTGCGTGTCTTTTGTTCTCTCCAATTTCTACTTTTATTTTTAATTACGCAAAAATACTAATAAAAAAACTAAGTTTACTCTTTTTTTTTTAGCTTTTACCAAATATCAATATATTTGTACCATATATAAATAAACAGTACAATATTATCTCCAAAATCTCTTGTTGTTGTTTGCATTGCAACAGGTACTCTTCCTTCTCCTCCATAACTTTCTTTTCTTAATTCCAATTTTATTATTCCATAAAACTTTTTTGTGTTTTTTATTAAAAGTCTAACCCTCTAATTTTTTTAATTGTTTTTTTTTTTCAATTAGTCATATTTCTAGATATTTCAGAACAGTATTCTGTTGTATAAAGCCATCAGCTCAAGTACAAGCTTCATAGTTTTATTTTTTTCTAACAATGATGAAACTAGAAATTGATTATTGCATTAGAGTAATTAAAGAATTTACTTTAATATAGCTTTATAATAATAATAATAATAATAATAATAATAATTATCATCATCATCTATAAAAGCTCATTGTAGGTATTATTTTTAAAGTAAGTTTATTACTATTAATATAACTATTTTTGAATGTTTATATAGTTTTTATTGTGTGACCACCCTAGATGAGGAGAGTTGTATATTCTAGAAATTCTAAGAACTTTATTAACTATAGTTATAAGGCTCTCAACGCATTTAGGTGAAGCATCAAAATAAAAAATATATTAGTTCTCTCAATTGGGGATGAGTCATTGGATTTTTTAAACAGTTTATCAAAACTTTCAACTATGTGGAATAATATTGATTTAGAAATTAAAACATAAGTCATAAATGAGAATAAAGAAATACAAAATAGATATAAGATGGCTACTTACACACAAGGATTGAGAATAGATTAATGTGATAGACAATGAAGTTGATATTAGCAGAACAACAGAAAGAAGTTACAAAAATTAGAAAAGCTTACATAGGGATAATGGAATAACTGAATAGAATGTAATTCAGGTATAAAATCCTAAGTATTATTGTAATTTGAATTGATGATGATATACAGAAAGCTCTTTACTTACATAATGAAGTATTGTATAACAATTTTAATCAATTATATATATATATATAAATTAGGAATATAATATAAAATTATTTTTTAACAAACAAAAATGACTACAATATTTCACCAGATATTCACGCAGTCTAATCAAACAATAATTAAGAATTATTATTATTTAAAATGTTTTGCACTATGTGTGTGTGTCGATAATCTTTCCTTAAGTATGAATTTACATAAATAGAACGCTATCAGAACTTCTAAATTCTGCTATAATATTTAACAATTTAAAGATCACACATTTTGAATACAATCTGTATGCATTAGATTGAAAACTATTTTGTAGGTATTTAGCCATAACTGGTTCAGTAAATGTTTGAAGTATGTGAAAAATTTATTTATATATTTTATATTTTAGAAGGTGTGAACAATTAATAATTACTGTAGAGTTAATATTTAAAATGGCTAAGCCAGACTTTCACTGCAGTGCAACTTATCAAAGCCTAGTTTAGCAATTTTAAATATTAGCACCATAATAATTATTAATAGTTCATTCTGTGGAATGTAAATTCATATTTCACTACTGTTTAAATACTTTTGTTATATATCAAGGACAAATTCTTTATAGAGTTTTTGAAGATACAATTGTTAAGTTTTTTTTAAAACCGATTAAATGTTTTTTTTTTAAAAATAAATATCTTTAGTTAGATATTCTTTTTTACTTTTAATCTTGTTACTTAGTAGTGAAATTTAATAGTGTAATGTTTTAAAATCTGGTTAGTATTTAAAATTGAAATGAAATTAAAATGAGGATTAACTTAACATTAATATCTGAGACAGTATTACAATAATTATTCAAAAATCTTTGAAAAACTTTCAAAATAAAAATTTATTATAGAATGAATAAACACACTATTTTAAAGTTTTAGTTTACAATTTTCTGTTATTCCTATAATTTAAAAGAGATTCAAAATGTAATTGATTTTTTTTTTTTTGCAATGTATGGGAAGATTAAACAGTAGGCCATATTTTATCTTTCTGATGTTGTGGATGTGAATCATATATGTAGAATTTTGTTCTAGATATGAGCAGCAATAAACAATAATTTGTAGTGGAATTTTAAAAAAGCTATTATAATGTATATTTTTCATAATATCCATAATATATTGTTAATGTCAGCCACTCACAAATTAGTATGGTCATTAGAATTTGGAATGTAGAGCAAAGAGGAATGAGCTAAAGAACAAAAAGTTCATAAGTTTTGTGATAACTACAATCCATTGCCTGAAACATAAATATGGTCACTTTTCAGATATTTGGTTGTTTTTTGCAGTTTATTTGATATATTATAATATCTTCAAATTTATTCTACAACAAACTTTTGTTTTTTAATACTTCAATACTTTGTTTAATTGTAGTTTCTGAATCATATTCTTCCAATGACACAATCAATATAGCATTCTTGTAATGCAAATCGATTCTATCATTTTTTACAAAAAATTCTCAGGTTTATCTTAACTTTACTTCAATAAAGATATGCCCTTACAACAATGTGTTCAATGATATCACATCATCCAGCTGAAGATCATAACAATTGGTTTTATAATCTTGCCATTATATTTTCAGAATTTTAGGGAGCATCCTGAAATGAAAAATTTCCAACATCTTTATGTTTTGTTGTCAAAGGGGTGCATGTAATAAATTAGTTAGAATAATATCTATTTATATTCTCTTTTATAGACATTTCCCATCAACTCTAGGAATGTGCTCTGAAATAATATGTAGATACTATATAATACAAAAAAAAAATTCAAGAAATAGTAGGCTTTGACTTTTATGAATGATTATCATTCCTAATTTTCCAATTATAGATTATGAAGTTAAATAGTTTAAAAAAACATTAATTATTGCATTTACTGGAATGTTAATGATAATGTTATGTAATGGCCGAAGTATAGATGCTAACATTATTTATCTCCTATAGGTGACATTTAAAAATCATTATTCAATTTCATGAAAATCCTTTTGTGAAAGTAGAAAAAACATTTTTTATCATGCTTTAAGTCAATAAAAAAAAAAACAACATTAATTGTTGCATGAACTGGAATAGCAGCTATGTTATAGTCCAAGTTTTTACTTAACAGAATCCTGCTTTTCACTTGGGTAGTTTTACACAGGATGTTCCATAAGTATTAATTCAAAATTTTTAAAAATTAATGAGAAAACTTAATAATGAAGAAACTGTCAGATAATGTGTATTATAAATTTTTTTTATGAAATCCACCTTAAATTTTTATAATTTTTAATTAAATTGAAACATTTTTCTTGTCCTAAATATAAAGAAATTAAATTTTTTAAAACTGAATAAAGAAACTTAACTATTTGTAAGTCTACAATTAATAATATTGTACAGGGATTCCTAGTTTTAAATATAATTCAATTGAAATAATTATATCATTAATGAAATACCACATCTTTCAACTTATTAAAAGCAGTAACACATTGGAGTTTGACGATTCCAGCAACAACTTTCTATTCAAAAAACCTACCTATATTTAAAGTGGGTTTTCATTCTCAAGTTGATAATTATTCAAGCCAAAAATTACTAAAGGATTTTTGTTTTCATAATTGGCTAATAAAGCATCTGAGATTTTTCAATATTAATCACTAAATCATAGTCTTTTATAGATTGCATTTAAAGCATTGATAATATTAAAAAATTCTGAATCTAACATAAAGCATAAGTATTGATGAAATAGACATGGATATCAGTTACATGAAGCAATTTTTAAAATCATAAATTCTTTATTGATATGTCTAGGAATCCAAAATAGAAGCTATTAAGTTATCTTACAACAAACCTCTAATTTTTCATTTGGTGATCTGCCATTCCAAATAAATTAGTTATCTACCTGGTAAATTAAACTTTTTTTCCCAGGAAGTCTAGTTTCACTAAGAGCAGTTAGTTATATTTATAAAAATAATAAATGATTGGAAATTTAAAATGTCATGAGATATTTGAGCAAGAAAAATAACACTTCAATCCAGGCATCTTTAGCTCTTGATCTATCACTGTTATCACTACTAACCACGCAGAACATTTTAAACATGAGGAATCTTTAGTAAAAATGATGTGTTTTCTAAATACGCTTCACATATTCATATACTGATATTTCAGAAAATAAAAAAAAACAGAGAATTTATTTTTATTATTACTATCATCGATTATGACACTATTATCATTATATTCAAACTATTTCTTTTGCTTAAATAAATAATTACTAGATACTGACCTATGTTCGGAGGTTGTTGTTTTTTTTTAAAAAAAAACCTTTATTTTGAAGGGGCAGGAGAGGGTGACCCTAAATAGAACTGCCTTAACATTGCCTAATAAAACTTTTTCTCCATATTTCTTTGTATATATGCATAAACATTTTTTTAGTAATGAATTCCAAACATTTCAAGTTAGCCCTTCTTTCTTACAAATTCCAATAAGTATTCTATTTCATTTCACATAAATCTGTATTCATTTATTTTATCAGATGTTTGTTTTGTAATATAATTAAAATTTTATTAATATAATTACTTACTATTCAAACAAAATTCCAAAAATAATCATTAACCTTTAATAATAAATTACTTTGTACACGCTTTTATAAAACAAAATTGAAGAAAAGACATGTTCAATAAATACTATTAATTATTAAACCCAGTTCAGTGAGCTGCCTGTTTTTTTATTATTATCTAAAATAGCAAAATTTTGACTTACAAAAAGAAAATAAGATTTATATTTGAATAAAAAAAAATTACAATCTAAAAAAGTCCTGGAACCAGAGATTTCAAATTTATGATATTTTATTTCTACAACAACATTACTTATATCTAGCCAATATATATTTATTTAATAGCATTTATCTATTAAAGCTTTCTATATAACATAATAGTGCACAATATAGTTTATAACATTATTCAAATAATGTGATTTATATTATACCACAAATATAATTTGTAAAATATAACACCATTTTGCATTGGTTTTTGTTGACATTGGATTACTAATTTTCATCAATATGATACTTTATCTTTCAATTGATATATTATACTGTTATTGCAGTTCACATTTTGCATTCATAGCTCACTTCTATTATAAATATTTATATAATTGAGTGAATAATTAGTAATAATTTGCATATTTAGTGATGTCTGGTACAATAAATTAATTGGTTTTAAAAATTCATTCATTATATCATCTGTTCATTGTACCTTTCATTGAATATATATTTAGAGATAATCCATTCCAGGCCTAGGACCTAGACCAAAGTTACTTTCAAAATAATTACTTAAATATGACAGTCAAAAATAAAAATGAAAGATAAAAAGTAAAATTAATTGCTATACATATTGTATTATTAGATTTTGAGCAAAATTAAAATTCAATTTTTAAAATCATAAAATAAAGATTTAAATAAATGTATATATCCTAATAAAAATTCACATATTGAATTTCTGAACTTTTGTTTTCTTGCAAGATAATATTCAGTAGCAGTCCTATTTATGCTTTAAGTCCCACTATGCCTTATAATGGTATGCATTCCCTTTCTTTTCCTGAATGTAATGATCCATAATTTTTTGACAATAAATTGCACAGGAACAGCATCTCTACTAGAAGATTTAGCAAATTTTTTTTCAAATAACTCCATGATCTTATTTGCTTTTGATTAATCTGCATTAGCAAAAAGTTTTACTTATTTCATATTAGAATAACTACTGTTCAATCAGAAAATCCTTATTTTATCTTTTTTTAAAAAATGTTGTGAATCATCATATTCATAGCTTAAATCTATGATTATTTTATAATTGTTTCTTTTAGAAATGATCTTTCTTGATTAATTTCTTAATTTTATTTTTCTTGTTCATGATTAAAATTAACATTTGTAATACTTATGAAAAGAATTTAAAAATATAAATTGTTAAATAAACTGCTGAAAACTCTTACACACATGGTTTAACTTCCAATTTTACATTTTATCATTTTATTTCAAAATTATTTATTTTTTGATATTAGCATTAATCAGCTTACAAATACTGCTTCCATGGCTAAAATTATTATAGAATACATCTCTAGTTACTGCACATTTTAATGGAGTTTTTCCTCATCCCCTATAATATTTTATTTTAAGTTAAACTTTTATATTATTGTTTATCAATAAATTTTATTTATTAGAAATATAAGTTTACAAATGAAAAACCTTAACTTTTCTACAAGTATAAGCAAAATGCTTTGTTTGGAGATAGCATGGGTGTGCTTCAGTTTTACTTCTCTTTCCTTATGTGATTTGTAATGGTATTTTAACGATTATATTTATTTTGACAGCAAAAAATTAAAATACATTGATTTACTAGTTCAATAAATCCGAAGAGGTCAGTATTTTTTAGCTATTGGATCTTCAAAATAATCTCTTTCTGTCAACCACATTGATGATTCATAAGTTCCTTGGCTTTGAGATCATCTGAAATTACTTTAAGAACATCTTTTCTAATATGGCAAAAAAAAAATTCCCCATAGTTTGTTTTATTAAGATTTTGGTGAGAAGTCATCAAAAGTTAACTCAGTGCTATTAAGTTAGTATATATATTGTTTAAAATATCTTCTCATAGTAGCGTGACTCAGCTCAAGTTTTTGGAGGATTACAATATTTATAAAATTGTTATTTAAAAACAAAAATATATGTGATTGTACTTTGATTTTATTTGAATATGTTTTATTTTCAAAAATATAAATTAAATTTAGTTGTAATAGTAAATAGAAAACTATGGCAACAAGATTTATAGTACCTTTTTTAACATAGTCTGAGGTGATTGGAATATTTAAAAAATTAAAAATGTAATTTTAAACTTTAAAACAGAATTTGATAGATGTATAATGGTTTCACAATATTTGTTCATGTTTTAAAAATGAAGTTCAGTCAAGGAAAGTTTTATTTTTTTTCTCATTGACTTTCCTTTACACTGTTCAATCAGAAAAAAATTCACTGGTCTCATTCTTTCTAATTATTTTTTCTATAATTGCAAAGTTTAAGTATGATTTTTTCTGGATTTTTTTGATTATAATCTCATATTCCTAATAAATCAAGTCCAAATTATATTAGAATAAAGATTACTAAAATCAAATTTTGATTTATTACAAAAATTGCCACCAAGGAAAATAATGTAAATGTTTTCACCAATTAAAGAATTAAGAATAATATTTCAACTTTGCAACTATAAGAAAAAACCTGGAATATATAAGCAGAATAATAGTTTCTTTATTATTATTATTATTATTATTATTATTATTATTATTATTATTATTATTAAACAATTGTCTCATTGCCAATAAAAAATTTAATCAATGAAGGAAAATTGGTTTTAACTCCTTTGTAAAATTCTATCAAACTGTTAAATCATTATAAAGCAGCAAAGTTCTATTCAAAAATTAAAAATTCTATTAAAAATTGACAAAAAAAAAACTGGTCTGATGTTTGTGAAGAGATTTCTTTTTACAACCAGTTTTACCTTTTTTTGTTATTGTTATTATGTTGACTTGTCTTTTTAAAAACAAAAATTTCTGAATAAAATCTAAGTGTAATCATGAATATATTCGTCTAAAATTTTTTACAAATATTTTGCAAAAATATTGATAAAACTAGAAAATATAGTTGTTTTTTCCGAAGTCATACAAAAAGAAGTACTTTTATAAATGCTCTTAAAGCCTGAGAATAATAAATCTGCCAACCAATGACATGTTGACTTCTTTGTATTAGATTCTCTGAACAACATTGATATTTTTATATATTTTTTAAAAATGAATAAATCAATATATATTTTAATTCCAACTTTTGTTATTAAACAAATACAAAAACAGAAAATTAGCATTACAGATTGTTGCAAGTGGGTGAAGATAAGCCAGAGATAAGCATAGAGTTGTCTTCTGTATAAAAAGCGGCATTTTTATGAGCCAATTTATAGAATACTTTTCAGAAAAATATTACAATATTTTGACTGCTAGAGATTAATCATTATATGTTTAGTAACTTAGATTTCTGCTATTATTACCATAATTTCACTTCAAAATTATTATTTTTTTGGACATCAACATTAATCATCTTTTAAATTCTACTTTTATGATTCATGGTTAAATTTATTATAGTAAACACATCTAGGAGATACTTTAAAAAAAAAAAAAAAAGCAGTATTTTCATTGCTAGAAATGAAAAAAAAAAACTAAATTAATAACAGACTATGTGCCAAAAATATTTGGAGTATTCATTGTATGTATTTGTTGTATAAATTTGCAGCTCATAATTTAATGAGAAAATATTCATTGTACTATTTGTTCATTTATATGCTTCATTGTACAATTACTAGATCTTGTACTTTTTATATAATTAGATAAATACATATATATTCATAAATTATGTATTTATATTGATCAATTTAAATGTTTTTCAGTAATTTATTATTATTATTTTATCAAAATTCTTTTCAAGCCAATTTTTAAATTCATAAAAAAAAAGTTCTTTTAACGTATTCATACATACATACATAGTCCTTTTTTTTGTGTGTGTAATCAAAATAAAAAAATAATATTTTCAAAATATTTTAATTAGGATACTTAAATGTATTTCTAATTAGGATACTTAAATGTATTTCTAATTGTAATATAACATTATGCAACATGCAAATCATATATGTATGGATAAAACTACACATTACACATTTATACATTTGCTATTTAAATAATAGGTGATAATGTAGCATATTTTGTAGCGCTGTTTTTAGTTTCTTAACCAACATTTGCAACAAGCCTATATGCTTAACATATTAATTTTTTTAAATAAGTGCTTGTAGTATTCTGCAATTTTTGTATTTATAAAAATATCTGGTAAAATAATTTTCTATCTTTTCTAATTTTTTTCTCCAGTAAAAACTGATTTAAGTTTTTTTTTCCTAACTTACTATAGAATTTAATACAAATTCGCTATTAATGAAAATCACATTTTTTGTAATGAAAAATAGAATGCTGTACTTTTGTAAACATATATTTATATATAATAAGCAAGATATTAAATGTGATGTCATTTGGTAGACCAAACTCATCATTCTAAATTGCTATATTAACACAGAGAATTTTATAAATAGATATACAAATATCACTCTGATTTTTGTAAAATCGAACTGATATTCCTATATATTTTTACATTAACCTATAATAAATGATAACATATACCATTCATAACATTAATTTAAAAAGATATACAGTATTAATAATGTAATAAAGAAAATATTGAATTTATATTTGACAATTTTTTTTTCCATTGTCTGAATTATTATTATATTTTAAATTTCTTTAGCTATTATTTTTATTATCTTTTAAGGATCTCATTATCATCATTATTATGAGTCAGTCATAAATAAATATGATTATTTCTAATTCCAGAAATAAAAGATATGTATGTTGTGCATATAATTAAAGGACTAAAATGATGCACAAATCACACAATATCATTGTTACAATTAATGCAGAGTTGGTCGATGATATGAAAGACTTATAGACAATAAGATTTAAAAAATATGAAAAAGAGAGAAAATAAATAAAAAGACCTTGTACCAAAACAATATGTATAGAGTTTTTGAAAGTCAACATTTCCTATAACGGGGGTGTCCAACAAGTCGATTGTGATCCATTCGGTCGATCGCAAAGCCAATTTTGGTCGATCGTGAGGCCAATCTGGAAGAGCTATCGGATAACGAATGAAACAAGTCAAGATTTTAAAGTTTTTTGTTATTTTAGTTTTTGTTCTAAATTTTTTTTCAATTCTAGATAGATGAAGTCCATTAAAGTATATCATTACTGAAAATAATATTTTTAATCTTGACTTAATGTAGCTAATTTGAATTAATAAATATTGTTAATAATTAATTACTCATATTGCTTTAATTCTCCTGGACATGAGTTTTTTGGCCCGTCAAATAATTGTTATTTTTTACTAGGTGGATATATAAAAATAGTATGTATTTCACACCTCCCTCCACTTAGACTACACCTATGACAACAAGTCGATCGCAACACATTTTAAAAATAAAAAGTAGATCTTATGAACACAAAAGTTGGCCATCCCTGTCCTATAAGATAGATAGAAGTACTCTGGTGAGTCATTGTTTATTGATAGTTTGTAATTAACCTATATCATTGTGCATTCACGTTTTTCAAATTGTATATAGTGAATGTCAAGAGATGTTTGATATACAGTATACAAAATCATATATGAGTAATTAATGATAGCTTTCGTGCATTTATTCCCATATTCAAATATCTACAACTGATTTTTTAAATTATTATTATTTAATGAAATATTTTTTATTGGAATAAGTGAAACATCTTTTATTATATAAATTATACAAGCTTCTACCAGAAATCAGTTGTGCATTGCCAGGTTATACAATATGTGTAAATTCTTCTACATATTTTTTTTTAGATTTTGAAACATTAATTATAAAATAGACTTGCCCTTAGTTGTAATTTAAAAATCATAAAAATAGTAAAATCTAAAAGAAAAAAAAGCTGATTATAGTTTTTTTTTTTTAAAATGCCGCTTATTCTTTTTAAAAGACCTTGATTGACTTTGGGCAGGTAAAAAGAATTTGGTTTTGATGTATATACAGTACATCTGTTTCAGAAGGTTGTTAGATTATTGTATTTTTTAACCGTGAATGAGTTTAATTATCGATATCTTATTTCATTAAATGTAAATGTAACCACAAACGTTTTGCATATTGAACTTTATCTGTTATATGTTTGTCATGATAGCAAGGAGAGATGGGTGGGTAACAACAGCTGCTTAATGCAATTAAAAATACTTTATGAAATATCTTTGTCAGCTTTTAATGCTAATCTTTTTTCTTTTTTTTTAAAAAAAAAAAACCTTAGCTTTTTTAAAATATTTATTTATTATTGTTTCAACTACTTCCAATATCTGTTATTTAATTTCCAAAATTCTTTTTGAAAAAAAAAAAGGAAGAAAAATATTTTTTAATACAAGTCTTCTAATTTTGTAGAATTAAAACTTGGGTGAGTAATTTTTTGTAGAAATAATATAACGAAATATCTTTGTATGCTTGAAAAGGGACGACTTTAATAAATGTGTTTTACCAGTGCTTACTTATACAAGAGAATTTGACATTTAACATAAGAACGTTACACTGATTGCAGATCACATAGTATATTAGGATTAATAAGGAGGAATCGAAAACGGAATATATGATCCTAGAAGAATTGACAGATGGGCAACTGAAACCTTAAATTAGATCTCAAGAGATTGTAAGAAATCTAGAAAGAAGCCACAAGTAACATGGATGGATGAGATAAGGAAGTTACTAGACTGATTAGAAAAATTATGGATTGGAAAAACTGGATTAAATTTGGGAGTGAATTATTGGTGATGTTGAATTTTTGTGTTTTATAATTTTCTCCCAGCCATCTCCTCTCAAAAAAATAAATAAATAAGAAACTGGACTAATTTTAATACAGTCTTTAGTAGCATTTATTATTAGTTTTTAAGAAAATAACTATTTCTATTATATGTTAAAATTTATTATCCCATTTTCAAAAATAGAGATTAAGCTAAATCATGGTCTTAGCTTTTATAAGTATATAATATCACATTTCATTGATGAAGATTGTATTTTATTACAGTTCTATATAAATATATAGACTGCATGTTACACTCATCTGAATGCTTCATTACTTGAAATTTCTTCTACCCCTTCCCTCACTGAACAATAGCTAAATATTTTATAGCAGCCAATTTTGAACACTTCCTTAGAAATTTCTGATTTGAAATTTGAGTCATGGTCTTAGCAGATAAATATATTAACCATTATATCAAAAATTCCTAACAATAGATGGGCTGTATATAAAATGAAAAATTTGTTTAAGATAATATTAAGCTTTGGATAATAGATGCCATCTTTATTCAAGATTCTTAACTAGAATGTTTCAAAAATAATATTGCATAATTAAAAGGTATTAAAAATTAAATTTCAGAATAATTTTTTATTCATTTCATTGATCATCTGATAAGCACAGGTTATTTTATACAACTTTCGTAAATATTTTGTTGCCTTTCAAATCTTTCTTACTTATTTTTCTTTTTTAAATCCCTCTCACTACCTTTATTATTTCTCTAGCTCTAAAAACATGTTCATTACAATTCTTTCTAATGTTATCAATAAATGTCTATTTCCTTTTTCCCAATACTTTTGTCTTTGCTAAATCATTTTGTCATTTGTCATCATATCTTTGCATTTTGATTATTCAAAGAACTCAAAATTTGAAATGATAGAACAGATTGTTAAGAGGTGACATGCAATAATTGATATCAAAGATTCTTTAGCCATAATATCCTATTTCTTAATTATCCAACCTATCTTAAAGCAAAAGAATTACCATTATATATTTCAAGATTTTTCAATTGTTTTACCTTTTTATATGTATATAACAGGGCAGATATCCAGGAGTTGGCTATAGTAGGAGTGTTGAAAAATCATTACCCTCTTTTAATATTGCCAATGAGCATGAATCAAATTCGGCACTGGAAATAAATAATGAACAATATATATTAAAAAGTATAGCATCATGAGTATTAATCAAATCAACATTCATCCTTTATGACTGGATTTAAAAGCGATAGATATTTTATAAAACAGACTACCATCTAGTCACTGCAAAACTTAAGGTATATCGTAAAAACAATCATAATTCTTCACCAAAAATGCTGCTACCAATCTAACAATGCTAATTATCAATGTTCTAGGCTATCAAGTAGTTATAAAGTAAGTGGACTTTAAAGGTGATTTACTATTTTTGCATCAACAGAGAATTTACTAGATGTCCACATACATGTATATCACATCTATATATTGTAAATACTGTTATGTTTAAAACTAGCTCAGGATTGCAAGGAACTGTGATTGTGAACAAGAAAAAAATACAAATGTCTAAAACTTAATCTATTTTACATTAAATAATTTTATTGGGATAACCTACAAATTCCTTAAAGCACAACATCATGATGAAGACAGTCATACACATTGTTAATTCACAAAACAGATAGCTCACATACTATGGATAAGTCTAATTTAAAAAAAGTAACCAAAACATTGTTAAAAAAGAGCTTTGTGATGAATCTACAAACGATCTTATAATCTACAAATATAGATATGTATTTCTTCAGGTTCTTTAAGTTTGTTTGCTTGATATCTTTGTAATAATGTCTTTATATTTACTTCTGCAATACTTATTTCTAAATATGTTGAATAACTTTCCAACAATAATTTTCACCATGGTATTTAATTTTCAGCTATATCTTTCGAAAGAGAGTAGTTAGTTTTATATCTCTTAATAGTCACGAGATAATCTTTAAATATACCCTGCTTATATTAGCAGGGCATATTTATATCATGAAAACATGCTTAAGCTTATATATTTTTTTCTTTTAGTAAGTTCACTACTTTTAATTCATTTTACATGCCCATTACAGTGAAAATGTTTTCTTGTGGTGTAGATTCAATTGCAAATCATATAGCTGAAAAACAAATCAATTGTCTAATAATATTACTATTTTTTCAGAATATTGTAGAATATTTTTAAATAAAATGTTCCTAGGTTCTCTATTTTATCTTCTTTATAAAACATTTGGCAGAATAATCATTTCTATACTTGATAAAATAACTTTATCATTAAATTTATTAATGAAACAGTTGCAAATTAAAGTATATATTGCATCTCAAAATCCCAAATTATTTCCATCTTTTCGAATTTATAATAATCCAAACTAGATTTTTTTTATTATCATCACTGCTTGATAAAGAAATTGAATTATTTAAACATTACTTTATACTTTATGTTCTAAACAGTAAGAACAATATATAGATTAATTTTCTGAATTTTCAAGAATGGCACAATATTCAAAACATTGTAAAATGTAGAATTTCAAGAAGGTGAAGGTCTTATATTTTTTGTTTCAAATTAGACCTTGTATTATCAAACCTATACCACATTTTAATGTTTCTTTATGGAAACTCTTAAACTATACCAAATACTAATTTCACAAAAAATGAAAAACAATGTTATGGTTAATACACATTCTGTTATTACAAGTTTTTATTTTAAATGTCTTAGATTTTCTTTTATACTATTATGTAGGAACTGCACAACTTAACTGAACTTTTTGGATTAATCAATTGCCTGCCAATAGAACTAAACTTTTAATGCTTCTTAATTTTACTACATATAGTTTCAGATAATCCATTCACTCATAGCTGTTAAGTAATAAAAATCATTGAATGTGGTGATCATAATGGCATTCCATGGTAATTACTATAGTTTTTTTTAAGGATACATTTGAACAATATAAGCATCTTTAATTTAAAACAGTTGACACATTTTTATGAGCTTTTTATATTACTAAAAAGTTAAAATAGTTTTGAAATTACTCTTTAAGGGTCCCGCTCAGACTTGCGGCTTTTGTTTTTAAAATTACAGAGTTGTTAAAACTTATCAAACTATCTCTCTCTAAATCTAAATAACTATTAGAATCGATATAGGATCATTTTCAAATAAAACCTAGCCATTTACTGACTTAACTGGATATCATTTTCTAAATCATTATGTTACATTCAACATGTTAAAAAACATATAAATTTTCCATGATTATCAAGTGATTTGCAGTGTTAATCAACTATATTTTAATTTTTAACAAGTTTAATAAAGTTCCACATTGTTTTATTCTGCCAAACAGAGAACTCATTATTTCCTTTTAATCAATCCACTATTAATAATCAGTTTTCTTCCCCACTGTCTCTGCACTATAAGTATACATGTGACAATAGCTTTTTTTTAAATATTTTGAGTCCTAAATATAATATAATATTTTCTGTGCCATTAATTTGACTGCACATTTATCTAAAGTTTTCTGCAGCAATTTTTCTGTCTAAGCAAAGAGAATTTTGGAATTTGTGATAATTATTGTACATGTTAGGGAAAAATTTAATAGTAAAAGATTATTTGACTTCATTGAATGAAGTCTGTTATTTTCAGTAACTTTGTACCATAATCCATTGTTCCTACCAACATGTGAGAAAGTTCTCCAAGAAAAATTTATTATTATTATTTGATGTAATAATAATATTCAATGGAGAATAATAGCTTTACTTTTCTGCATTTTCTAGTAATAGAGTATACATATTGATAAAATGAGCATAGGTATCATTATTCGAGTTAATTTTTAATGATATATCTAAGAATTCTAAGAATAAAGGATATCAAGTTTGAGTAATAATGAATTCAATGCTATGGAGTTTCCTTTCATTCTTTGTACTGCCTTTGGAGAAAAAAAGGTTGCTTCCTATTTTTTTGATTAAAGTTTTATATAGTAGCTATATCAATTTAAATCATGATAGTTTCTTAGTAATAAGTATTGTCTATCTATCTAAAGTCCTGGAAAAACCCACTCAAGCAAAGTTTTGTGCATTCATTATACCTATATTTAAGGGGGGGGGAGACATTTTTATTATTATTACTACTATTTTGTCATATTTCCATTATTCTTAGTACAATTATTTCTATCACTAAAATAAAGATAGGATTAGGCATAGATTTGCAAGGTCATACATTTTTAGACTAATTTTTTTAGATTTTTCCACAATTGAGAGGAATATCTCTAATAGCATTTCTAAGACATACAATCATTTTTTGAGTAAAAGTTCTCTTGAAAATTCTCTTTGAAAGTGATTCATTATTATTGTACTGCTTCATGTAAGATCACAACTAAAGATTCTCAGTCTGCTAAGATGAACCCATTACAATTTTCTTATTGCACATTTTACATGCTCACTCATAAGTACATTCAAAAAAGGCAATAAGATTGGAATCAAATTATTGTTGTATAATTAAAGAATAAAATGTTTTATAAATTTAAAATCCCATAGTTATAGTTAAAACAGATAGATGAGTGATGATTATGGATAACAGTTTTATATCAACCTGAATGAAGATAGTAAAGTATGTGTATATGTATATTTCAATTGCTTGTTTGTGTAATCATTATCAACATTAAACCATAAAATAATTTTTCAAAAAGTTAATATTTGTCAGAAATAATTTGTTTATCTTTTATCAAACATATGGTAACATTTCCACACTATCCAGACTTTACATTGTTTCCATAGATCTTTAATTTTCTCTGAATTTATTTTCTGGTAAACCATCTGCACACATTCTCAAGGAAAATTAAGTTCAAAGGAAAAAATTTGCAACAAAATAGAAATTTTTTTACATAACCCATTTTACTATAGCTTCCAGTAAATAATATACTTGTGCCAATTTTTTGGAAGATTTTTGACTTCATCTTTACAAAAGAAATTCAGCTATTCATGTATTCAACTTGGTATTGTTTTAGTTGCCTCATTATTTTGGAATTTTGCTTTTTAAATTTTTTTCATCATAATTTAAGCAAATGGTAATCAGTTGGAGAATTTTAGATCTTTATGGGGTTATACGCATTATTTCATAGTTATTTTTCCAATAGTATGAAAAAAATAGAAATATGAGTTAATAACTCAAGCAAGATGTGAGATTCAAGTTTGAATGAAATCAAAAATTATTAAAGTATCTGAAGAATTTCCAAATAAGCTCAGAGTATTATCAGATAATTACTGCATAATGAGACTATTAGTTATATGTTATCCAGAACATGAGCAATTTGTAATTAGAAGTTTGGGTACTTGTGTACTTTCTGGGGCTTAATATATATTATTTGTTAAGTGGTCATATTTAATATTTACATTTTTTTAATTATTTAAACAAAAAATATTTCTGCAAAAATTAATTACAATATTTACACTTTATTTATTATTATTATTTTTTGTATTAAGTAAAGTTGTTAATATAAAAATGAGAACAAAAAATCCAAAATGTTTTTATATGCATTATGGCTAAATGGTGAGACAAAAATCACCAGGGAAACATGTGACAACACTTGGATTCCTATTTAAAACAAAATTATGTGGAGATATCTATATAAAGAAGAATATCCAATTTTGGAGACCATTGGGGATTTAGGCACTGATATGAATAATCCTCACCCTTCTTGAAACATTTCTGCTATTTTTTCCATTTTTATATTAATAATTTTACTTAATACAAAATAATAATAAAGTGTAAATATTATAATTAATTTTTGCAGAAATTTTTTTTTTTTTTTAAAGAACAATAATACAAAAAATGTAAATAATAAATATGACAGTTTAATTAATAGCTAACATATTTTTAAAAAATAAATACATACAACATGTAACAAGCTTTTCTTATTATATATATTGTATGTATTTATTTTTTGAATTACATTTTTCGAGAAAAGTTTAAAAAGATTGTAATAACATATATATATTCAGTATAATAAAATTGAAAAAAAAAAAAAGTGTAAATTAAAAAAAAAAAGGCTGCCAAGTTTGGTAGACTGAGTAATGCATAGTACTAAAGTGTGATAGTAAATAATCTTTTTTTTTTAAATAAACAAACTAATTAGTTTGAAAATAAACAACAGTAGTGAATAAAAAAAAAAGATAAGTGATCATAATTATCTCTGGATACTTTAAAACTGGGATGCTTAACCTTTAACTTGATGTGAGCTAGTTGAGAATTTAAAAAAATTTGGGGAGCCACAATTATATATTGCATTTTTATATTACATTTATAAACATAATTCACAAACTAAAAAAAACTGGTTTGTAATATGTTAAAAAGAAAAAAAATGTAAATACATTTTATTTATATTTATTCATTAAAAATTTGGTAACATACATATAAATTCCAATTACAAGAAAAGTATATTTTAATTATTTTATTTAATGTAAAACCTGACACTGCATATCGTTATCGTTTGTATTGTAAAAATGTTTATTTTTTAGTGTGTGCATGTGGCGTCAAGGAGCATAAAATATTTTATCAATTTTTCTTGAAGAGTGCAATGCGAGCCACATTAAACAGTTGCGCGAGCCACATGTGACTCGCGAGCTACTACGGGTTGGGCATCCCTACTTTAAAATATCAAAACAATTAGGTAAAACAATTACAAAAAGTTTATCCTAAAAATCAAAACATTAAGATAAAACAATCGTAAGTAATTCATTCAATAGAGCAGTCATGAAAGATGATACATTCATCAACAAGCTAGACAACTAAGGACTTCATATGAATGTTGACAGTTTTTTTTTTTTTTAGTTTGTTTTCTAATTTAAAATAATGAGCACTCATTTATCAATTTATACTTGGATGCATGACTAAATTGCCTATAGTGTGATTATTTGCAAAACATTCTAAACTTTCTTGACAATATTAGCTATTAGAAAAATTCTTAAGTTTTGACTGGATTCATACTTCCAAGTAATAGATTTAGCCAATGTATAAACCACACATTACCATACACTTGATAGCAAAAACACATATATGATAAGAAAGAGTATATTTCTATATTTAAAATGACAGGATGATAAGTGGTTTTTTCAATAAAACTGAATTTTATCTATTTTTTCCCAATTAGAGTCGATGAATGATTGGCTTCAGTTTTTCAGTCTGGAGATTTGAATAATATTTTGTACCTGTAGTTTTTTAGCCAGTAAGTAAGAAAATTTATATGAATGAAATTTTTTAAATCCTAGAATTCACATACTATAATTGATCTTTTTTATTATTATTCAAAGTAAAGATTCTAGTAAGGATTTCAAAAAGTTTACTTTTGCCATAAGAAATTTGATTTTATTAATACATTGCAATTGATTCATAAAATACATTATGGTGTAATCAGTGCGTTACAGATTTTAATATAATCTTATCAGTAAATTCATGTATAAATCGTGTTATGCCTTAAAGAGACTAAATTTTGATATCTGGATGAACCTGTATGTATATATATTGAAGGGCCTTAGTGACTAATATCTTAATGTGCCATATAGTTTAAATCTAGAACTAGGAAATTTTATTCAGGTAAACGGGAAATTTTCATGCAAGATTATAATTTTAAGGGAAATAGGTAGTTAATCTATTAACTTCCACTAAAATCAACAACTAATAGTTAATTTTGAGAGTAATATTTTTTTTAAAAAGAAATTTAGAGAAACTTGGCAATTTAAGATTGTTTTATATTATAGTATATATAGGAAAGAGTTAAAGAGAAACATCTGCTTATTTTATATTTGAATCCTTCTATAGAGAAATGGTGAAGGAAAATGTATTATCAAACTTGTCACCTAATCAGGTGATAAGATAAGATTAATAAATGGAATGCTAAACTTGAATGATTATGAGCTAGCTATCTGGAAAAAATAGCTAACCTTTATAATCTAATAAAACAAATTCAAATTTTACTGAGTCTGGAATCTCACACTATGATCAACTAGTAAATGCACGAACTACTATGTCATGAGGCTCTTCACCAAACCAAATGAAAAAGTCATTATTCTTTGAATAGTGGAACTACTATGTCATGAGGCTCTTCACCAAACCAAATGAAAAAGTCATTATTCTTTGAATAGTGGTTATGTATTTTTATATATATCTCCATAATATTAGGTTTATCTTTGTTTATTTTTTGAAGTAATATAAATATTTCTTTAGAAAACGTTAGAAGTTCTCATTTTTACATTTAAGTGACTAATTATGTTTCCAATATTGTTGATTTAAAGAAGGGCATTATGGTTCTATTATCTGTTTGCCTGTTATGCTTACATTCTTGATTCAAATCCAGCCGAATAAATTAGAAATTTAAAAAAAAATTGGTTTAGATTTTTTTTTTTTTTTTAGATAATTAGGCCATAACCAACTCAACTAATCTAATATTGATTGGTAAATGGGTATTTTGTTAAAATATTGCTAACAGATAAATTATGGGTAGAAAATTACTTAACTCTTTGCCATTTGATGAATGGCAAGCCTAATTAATAAGTGCTGCATTTTTCTTTATTGCTTCCCTATGAAAGATTGGTGGAAAAATCTTTGCCTTGTAGTGGCTTTAAAAAAGGTTATTTCATTTTTTTATCTATGTGAAAGAAAATTATTATAAGTACAGATTTTTTTCTTCTTAAATAAATTTTTAAACATTCTTTTTTATCGTCTTAGAATCACTTTTTTTTTTTTTAATGATCATTCATCATTTCTTCAGAGAAATGGTGTCAAAGAATTGAGTTTTTTTTAATGTTATTTTGTGCTTCATTTTAGTCACTTGAGCCTCAGGTTAAAAGTCTAATATAATAAATCATTTTCTGGTTTCTTAGAAATCTGTTATACTCTTAAAATCATTATCAAATCATCACTACTCTTGGTTACAAAGAATTTTTGAACATTTCTAATCTTTAACCATTAAATGAATCTCTTGATGATTTAAAAAAATTTTTTTTATTAGTTTGCATACGCTAGCATGTAATATATATATATATGATTGTTTGCAGTATACAACGTATACACAGTGTATATATATATTTGTCAGATCTAATGTGCTATATATATATTGCATATAATGGATGCTAGTTTTTAAATGACTTTTTTCTTATTTTTTTAAATATGAACTTTGATTCACCTTTTTTGGTAGCAAATAGGGCAGAAGAAAAAAAATGTGTAGGCTTGTAAAATAATATTCATAGATATGATTGTATGCAACCGTGTTTTTCCATATGAAATAAAAAAAAGTTTGAAATTATCAAGACGTTAGAAATTTTATACATTTTTTTTTTTTAGTTTTCTGAAACGGATTTATAATTCACTCATGTCTAATTCAGTCTGTGAATAAATTGTGTGCGTGTTGCATAAATTTATGTATAAATAAGCTAACAATTCACTAAGGATGATATTCATCCATGTGTTTATTTATAAATATGAGTAAACTTTATTTATTTAATTGTATGTTTAGTAGCTTGTGAATTAAGTAACATTCAAACATTATTAAAAATAATAGTTCTATATCAATTGGCACATACAGTTCTTTCCTTAATTCGAAATAAATCCAAAAACTTATATATATATTCTATCCATTGGGCCAAATGCTTAGTGAATGGAGTTGTTTGCAGTTATAACATGCATCTATGATTAGAATGTAATATAAAGTTAATTATATTGTAAAGATGTTGTGTATTAATATAAATACTAACTGTGCAGAGCAAAAATTTCAAAGTGTTTAATATTTAAATCCATAAATGCATTTTCAATATAGAATACTTTTTTCAAAAAGCAATTATTAGAATAACAGTACTTTAAACCATTAAATGTACTGCAGAAAATAATTTAAATTAACTTATGCATGTTTCAATTTTCACTTAATTGAACACTTTTGCATTTTTTACTATGTCTATGTTATTAGTATTGCATGCTTCTTATTTTTCCTTTTTTTTTTTTTTATCATTTTGTTCAGTTCAAACAATTTTTACATCTTGGGTCAAAGTCATGATCATATTTTCTTTCATAATCCAAAAAATATAAGAATAAAACATCACATGTATCTGTATATTAAAGACAAAAAGGATCCCACAGTATTCATGCTTTTGGATCTTGAAAGAATATGTTTTTAATCCCAAGAATGTAAGGATAATTTGCAATGAGTGAGATGACTTCATTTATACACTTATCCGTAAAAAAAAAAAAAGAAAATAAAAAAAACTGTAAACAAATAAATAATAAAACATTGAAATTCATGAACTTCTTTAAGTTTTATAAATTTCACTATGGTGGCAATTTTTTTTTTTATTTTTTTTTTGGCACTAAATATAACATTCTCAAATGGGAATTTACTTAACCATATTTCTTCATAATTTAAGTACAATTTGGTAGTATAATTGTAAGCATATATAAAAACAACCCATTTAATTTCATAAATTTAATAAGTTTACAATATGATAGCAGTTACTTTTCCGTCTTGGGGTGCTGCATGTGATTACACAAAACATTAAAAAATTTGTAAATTTAATAAATTTTACAATATGCAATTTTTCCATCTCAGTGCCACATGATTATGTTTATTTTTAATGTTTCTCCAGCTTATATTCAATGTTTTATTTTATCATTCTTTTAGAATTTTATTTAGAATATGCAGGTAACAAAATGTTTTCTAAGCACAGTACTAAAACTAAATTTTAGAACATTTGTTAATATAGATTTAAAAACATCAACATAACTAGAGGAGATGTAATCCTTGATATTAAGACTGCTATTATATTTCTATAGAAAAAAAACCCCAAGCACCCAGAATATTTACAATTGAAAGAAAATCTGATTTTCAGTATTCATTTTATTTAAAAAAATAAATATACAATATTTTTTTATATTTTCATTTCAATAAAAATTTTATTAACAATAAATAGTGATTACATACTAATAAAGGATAAATAAATGAATAAATTATACAATAATATGATTATATAATGTTCTATATGTCATCTGGCTAGATTAGGTTATGAGAGCACAATGTTATACTCTTATGTGGTTAGGTATAGTGAAGAGATTCTAAGAACTTGTTTAATGGTATTAGCATTTTTAATATAAACATGAAAATTTTCTTTTATAAATGACTATTCTATAATGCTGGGTAGGTGGGAATTGATAATCAGAAAAAGGAAAGAGCAATTAAAGACCAGGTGTCAGCAAAGACTTTACTGGAGGCAAGGAGCTGGTCACGTTTCTTGATTTTTTTGAGCGTTTGATAGAACAATGGTATGATTTGTGGCGGGGGTATTTCCATGAGACTTTTGCATCTCACTATCCATATGGAATAAAGGACAAAGGTAGAAAGCCTTATTATTGAAAAAAAAACCATTATGAATGGCATTTTCGAGTGAGAAAATCATATCTGGTCTTATGTTGGAATTGATTATAATTATATCTTTCAGAGTTTTAAGTCTTGGGCACCGGTGTATAATATGGTCTATGGTTTCATCTTCACGAGCACACAGACCACATATAGGGTCAATGCTGGTAAAACCTCTTCGGTGATAAAGAAACCAATTCGTGGGTAGCGCATTAAGATTTATTTTAATGATGAAGTCAAGGAATTTGGGTTCCAGACTCCATCTTTTGAAGTGTGTAATGAGTCTTTGGTTGGTTATTTTTAGGCTGGTTTTAATGGGTTGTTGATTATAGTTGATTATATTGTATGCTTCCCATAAGGTGATTTTTTTGGTTAAGGTTAAAGGATAATATCGGGTTATAAAGTTGTAGTTGTTGTATTAGGGATGCTATCCATGAACTGGAAGAGGGTGGAGGACGATCTGTCGGTGTAACTTTTTTAATAATGTTAGAGTATCCGCAGGAGAGGATCAGATTATGTAGAGTGTTGTGGGTTTTCTGTAAAATGATTGCTTGTATTGAGTGGAATGACAGTCCATTGAACCTGCGTGGTCGTTGGATACCTCGCAAGCTAATAGCAACTGTCCTTCCTCTCCAGAGAAGTTTGGTGCATAATCGGTTAATTTTATTTTGAAACTGTTTAGACATTTTAACGAATGGAAGATAATATGAGATTTTTGGCATTATGATCATGTTGAGGGTCCTCCATTCAACTGAAGCCATCACCACTTCACTCTCTAGAGTATACCTTTCATTATATGGAAAGGTTGGCCTCCTCCTCAACATATTTTTTTTATTTTTGAGAATGTTAATGAGTAAGCATACATACAATAAACATTTATGTAAATGTACCCCCTTTAATTCATTATTTTTAATTTTGTTTATATTATAATTTTAATTTATATATGCATTTTGTACATAAAAAAAGTTTCTGTAATATATATGTACGTGTATTGAAACTATTGTACACTTGCAGTTCACTAAATACTATGTTCTATTGCAATCAAAGCTTATCAACAAAGTATGAATTATTGTAAGTGATGTATGTGAAGGAGTTTGGAACAAAATATAGTGATATCAAGATTCCATTTTAATAGAAAATGGAAAATAAAAAGTGCATGATTTATAAATAATATAGATTTAATGTTCAATTAAGTGTGGTTTGAATCATATGAAAGTACATTTAAATTATTTCAATTATTTCATGTAGTTCTTTTAATAATCAAATGTATTGTAAAATGCTTTTAAGAATTTAATTAGTAAATATTATGAAATATTTCACTCTGTACAAAAAGTATTATTTATATTAATACATAAAATTATGTCTATAATAAGAATAAATTAAAATTTGTTTCACATAATGTAAGTGTGTGAGAGTTTTAAATTTTTTATTATTATTTAAGGGCATTATAAATAGGTTTCTCAACATAACTTATTCATATAAAAAATTATCAAATTTTATTTTGATAAAATAGAAGTTTTATAAATATTTCAGAATTGATTCATTGACCAGATGCAACTTCTGTTGTAGCTACTAGTAATTTTGAATTTGTACAAACATGCATACAAATTTCACTTGAGGAAATCATATGCGCTTCTTGCTTATATCTTCAAGAAGTTGAATCTCTTACTTATGTTAGTACTAAGTTAAAAAAATTATTTTAAAACTCAGTTAACTTTTTATATTTTCTAATTCAAATATTGAATAAATGAATAAACGAAGTATTTAAATTCTGAAGGAAATGAAGTATAAAAGTTTTCTCTGAATGCAAAAGAACATGTCACTGTTTTACAAAAGAAACCCCCATATGGTTCAAGTTCATCCCAGAAGTTGCCTCATGCCTATACATTAATACAATACTAATCATATAGATAGAATTCCAATATTGACTTGGAAATATTATACAAAATTTAAACATTGAGTGAATATAAGGTGTGTAAACATTTGAGTTAATGATTAAAATAATTTAATGATAGAAAAATGTATCTTTTTCTGCTGAAGGAAAACAAAAAAATCTGAGTGCCAGATTGTATAAGGATAATAATGGAGAGTGCTATTTTTAGTGATCTAAAAATTTCCATAAATGATTTAAAAGTAATGTAATTCACATTGTTCTAAGTTCATATATGTAAGTAGTTATCACCAGATTGTATTGCAAATCATATCTCAAGATATGTTTCCAACTATTGCCCTTCATTATTTAGGCATACAGAATTATATACAATACCCACAATCACTTTTATTTTTATATTTAAATCAATGACATTAAATAGTCAGACACTAAGACTTTTGAACCAAATTTGCTTATCCATTGTAAAGGTCTGACCTCTGGAGAAGTAACTATATGTTTTAGTGTTTTCACTTTTGGTGAGGGGGGGGGGTAGATACCAAGCATAAAATGCTTTTGAAGTAGAATAATATGGAATACATTTAGTATCTGCAATGCAACTATTAAATGTAAGCTAGAAAATATGTAAGGATTTGTTTTAATGTGTGCTGTATAAAATTAGATGTACTCAATAATGATTCTAGTGTAATGCAAAAGAAATAGGTGCTTTATTAATTTTTTTAATATTTTTCATGTTAGAAAATAAAAAAAAGACTTGGTGGAGGCATATGCCATCAATGTCTTTGATTGCATTATCACACTAGAAGTTTCATTATAATTGTCTTTAACATGCCATTATTTAGTTGTTTAATTCTGTATGATGTATTTTCTTTTCTAGTGCTGTATATTTCATTATCTGCATTATTGCTGAGGATTTTCATCTTGATTTCTTGATTCCAGTTATGAAATTATTGTTAAAAGTTATTTATTTTATTTTTTTTGTGTGATACTGAGCCTTACCAATATTATTTCTCCATATATCTGTTACTAAGATTTTAATAATAATTTCTTTTTTTTCCTTACTTAGCTAAGTGCAATTCTAGGATTTGTCTGATTGTAATAGATTCTTTATTTATTTTATTTACAATAAAAATATTTTATGTTTACAAAAAAATATCTGAACTTTCTTATTATTATAAATAATTGATGTTATTAATTAAAGTCAAAATCATCATCATTACTAGCCCGTGTATGTGAACATGACCATTCTAACACCAAAACAAAAAGAAATGAACTGGAAAGACAGAATAAAATGTGAGAAAACAAGAGAAATAGAACAGTAGATTTTATTGATAATTATGAAAATATATATTTGCTTAGAGAATATATTTTAATCAAATCATTCAATTAGTCATATTTTGAGTTTGGAAAAATGAGATAGTAATATCAGAGTGGGGAGTTTTATATGAAAATGAATATCTATTCTTTTTTATATAGATAATAATAATATTTAGATCAAATTTAGCTTGGTTGCCCAGAAGAACATTAGCTAATGTCCTTAAAGAAAAGATAATACCCATTATAGTTCTAGAACTAGTAAGAGTGAATAAATGTACAAAGGATTCCCATTATGAATGGGCTCATGGATTGCAATTTAGAAAAAGCTCGCTTGTGTATATGAGAATTGTGTAAAGCCTGTGCATGCTTTAAAGAATAATATTAAATGGTACCTTATTACAGTAAAGGCCATGGTACTGAAATGATAATGGCAAAATGGTGATGAATATTGAATCACTTACTAATAGTAGTCAACATCACAGAGCCTTAAACTTTTGCTTCATTGTGTTTGCTTTAATCCAAAAATGACATGTAAAGAGGTAGTTTAAAATTGTGATGGTGAAGGAATATAACCTACAATAATAATAATATCTATACTTATGGTTTCAATCATTCACTATTTGAAAATTATTAGATATACACAAAAAAGTAGAAGTTTGTAAATTTGAATACATAAATTTTATACATGCAAAATGTAGCTCCAATTGTTCTCTTTTGATTTATTATTGTATAGTGAACTTAATATGCTCTTTCAATATATATTATTTCAATTATACATTATCTAAAAAAAATATAAGTAAACAAAAAAATTAAAATTCATAATCTTAGTAAATTTTATGAGTCTGTATCACACAATATTGCAACAGCCTTTTTTTTTTTTATCTTAGACTTTTGCTAAATCTAATGCATATTCTATTTATTAATTAGATTTTTATTATTGTTAAATAAATTAAAAACATAGACATTTCTTCTACATTTCCTCCAAAATTTTGATATAGTATTTAATTTAATAAAATTTTCTAAACATAAAACTGGAAGATCTGCAAAATTTGATTAATTTCATAAAATACTTTCTTTTATGTATGATACAAAATAAAAGATATTGATTTGTAGTGAAAGAAAGAAAAAGTACATATGTTTAAAATAAATAAATAATCTTTTGGAGGAATAATGAAAAGGAAAAAAAAAAATATTTATGCCATGGTTGTCTGCATTTTTGATATGGCTTAAATTATAACCATGTTAAAAAATAATTTTTTGTTAAGGCATTGAATTTATGAAGATATGAATCAATAAAATGATTCTGTAGATGTTATTGCACTGAGTCAGTAGGCTTAAAATCTGTATGAAAATTTTTGTCCAATGTAAATATTTAATTGCAATAAAACTTATTTGTTCTGATACATTAATGGCTTCAGAGTAAACACTCACCCAGCATAATTATATATGGACTTGATTTATTAATAATAATTATATGATCATATTAATTTTGCTTATACCATATAATATTAATTTTTATATGCATACTATATCCTTAAAAAGTGTCTGTATCATATTGGTGTGTGTATTGAAAAGAATTGTAAACCTACAGGAGAGTACAATAAATAATACATAAACAAAGTTTATAAACAAAGATTGAGATTTTTCTGCTATATACAATTTACCCTAGGGAGCTTAGAATGACATATAATAGATAACTGAAACACAGGCTTGTTATATACCTGTGGCTATATATATGTAATATAGGGTATATGAGCACAGACTTTTACACCACCCACCTCTCTCCAATCTATCTAATAACACTGATACACCTAAACACATATATGCTGAAAAGATAAATAATCACCAATATATGTATTTCATGCTAAACCAGCAATCATCAGTTGGTCCAGACTATCATCTTTACACACATATGTAGTATAAGTGCTCAGATATATATTAAGATAGACTATCCTCATAGTTTAATGGACAGGCTTCAATCCACTCCACACTCCAACTCTTCAACCGTCCATCCAATTGAAAATCTGATGACGGAATGCTCAAAGGCCACCCTGAGGCTGAGATTATTGTCACACCCATGTTGACCTAAGGTCAATCTGAACCCCACATGTACAGGACATAATCCATTTAATACATATGCAAGGATGGGCAGACATCTCTATAATGTAATAACTGAAACACAGGCTTGTTATATACCTGTGGCTATATATATGTAATATAGGGTATATGAGCACAGACTTTCACACCACCCACCTCTCTCCAATCTATCTAATAGCACTGATACACCTAAACACATATATGCTGGTTTAGCATGAAATACGTATATTGGTGATTATTTATCTTTTCAGCATATATGTGTTTAGGTGTATCAGTGTTATTAGATAGATTGGAGAGAGGTGGGTGGTGTGAAAGTCTGTGCTCATATACCCTATATTACATATAATAGATATTATGTTTTTTTTTTTTTTTAATAAATGTATTATTCTATTTGTTTGATGTGTTACTGTGAACATTTTAGAGATTAATTTGTATTATCAGTATACATATATTTGTACATGTTATATAATGTTTGCTATTCATCACCATTTCAGATATCTCTTTGGATGGTTAGAATCAAATATAATGGTTAAGGAAATAATACAGTACATTTTTGTTTTTCTAAATTAAATTTTATTCATCTTTTTAAACTCAAGGAACATATTTTCTAAATGTCATTTAAATATGCTGAACTTAAGTTTAATACTTAATGTGTTTTGTATTTGTACATATAGTTAAACTTTTATTGATGAATAAATATTTTTATTCAAAAATAATGCGATTTTCCAGTTCATTTTTCAAAATTTTGATGTGTAATTTTGTTGAAATGTTTTTATTTAGTAACAGAATAATTAAAAGTTGGAACTGCATATACAGTATATATACTACTTTAAAAAGTTTAGTTTGAAATGTTGCTGTTTTTTTTCTTTTGGTAGTGCTTTTTTTTAACTTTGCCTGTTTAACTTCAACACATGTAAGACATCAAATATCTTTCAAATAAGACACTCCCTATCTTTTTTTTCTTCTCATATTTCATTTTAACTTTTTCACTCTTTTCTTTGTTTATTTATTATTATTTCTCTTTTTCCCTCATACAAATAAATAGTTGATTTAGCAATTAGAATGATTTATGATAAATGAAATTTCACTGATCATAATCATTTATTTATCACAAACACTATTTAATTCCTATCATTGTACATTCTCTTCAAAAAAGAATTCAGCTTACCAATAAATAGTAAGACTTTCCACATGTAACAATTAAAACTGTACATTCCCTTTAATAAATGGCATTAGTAGTTAGCAACATTGTAGGAATGTATATTAAATTTTTTGCTCAAGGCATGATAAGATATAAGATAAATAAGGTGCTACAAACAAACAAGTATTGATCACTGTTGGTAATTAGATTGCCATTCCATTTTCTGAACACATTGAATAAGGCTTAATATAATATAAAAAGAATCATAATTAGAATATAAAGCTATTTTTCTTGGAATTTCTGAAATCAAATGAAAATTACAGCATTTTTTTTTAAAAAAAAAAGAAATCACAATATTACCACCATTCAATGTCCACTGATTACTCAAGTTTACACTTGATGGCTCTGGAATAGAATAAATAGAGATGATTATTATTCTTAATTCTGATGTTGAAAATAAGCTGAAAAAGTTATATGATATTTTGTTTGATAGATGACTGCAATTTTTTTTTTTTTTGTCTATGGCTAACAATAATATTTTTTTTTTTAATAGAATAAAAACAAGTTTATAAAAAAATATTCTTAATTAAAAGAGAATATTTTTTATCACATTTTTAAAAAATGTTGTTGCAATGTTTATATTCCAAATAATTATTTTTCTCTGTATTAGTATTCATAAATCAATTACTATATAGAAGAAAAATATATTCCACATCTATTATCAGTTCAATTGAAGGAATGTCAAGGAAATAGTAATTCACTACATCATAACTTTATTATACGGTATATAAATTTACTTCATAACTTGTAATAATTTTATTATCATATTACAGATCTGACAAAACAATGGCTTTTAAAATATATTTATTTGCATGAATAGGCTAAAGAATGCAATATCAGAATCTCAGACATTTTTTTTTTCAATATCTGAATGCCAGTATTTTAGGAAAAATACTAGTATTATCTGTATTTCTGGGTTTATGAGCTATCAATATTAGTTAAAAAGTATAATTTGTATGTTTTAGTTAACAATCCACTATGATGCTAATCAAAAAGATCACATGGAAATTTTAATACAAAGTTTAAACATTTACATTAATTTTTTAAAATGTATATATTTTTTTAAATATTGAATTGAAGTTATTTAAATCTTAAATTCTAAATGAATAATTTTAAAAATAATATTTAGATTTGAAAGCAGTGTAGCAAGTACATAAGGAATGCACTGGTGCTTCCATGGCAACTGGCAGGGAATCTTTACATTTAATTTCCATAGCGATCACTACTGAATATGGTGTGACAAAATTGTGTTATACTGGAAACATTAAACAATAAGTCTCAGAAAATAGTTATTTTTTAAATTTATGCTGATTTATTAATTAAAATAATAGTAATTTCTTATGGAATAATGAGTAAAGAAATTAAATTTAAAGATCATAAGAAGGGTATTGCTGCAAGTTTTGTAATTTCAGTATTTTCAAAATGCAAAAATGTTCTAAAGAAATGGAGGTTCTATTTTTGGTTTGCATACACATTTAAAAACAATGCACAATATTGATTTGAAAAAAAAAAAACATGCTGAAATTTCTAATAAACCTACAGTATTAGAAAAAGCTGACGAAAATACAGCAAAAGAAATAAGAATGTTTTAAATTGTCATGTATTTTAAATCTGATCAATATAAAAGTTTGGCAGAAGGACTTGCAAGAATGGTAACCCTTTGATAATTTCCCATTCAGAATTTTTATTATAACTGAAGATATTCATCATGATCTAATTCCCAGCAGCTTCAAAGATTTACCCAAAACAGGAAATACAACTAGAAACAAGGTAGTAGATTTTAGCAACCAAATTTGTGATAAAGTAAAAAATGAAATTAATTTACTTAAAAGTAATGGAAAAAAGTTCAGACTTACATTTGTTGAATGGATATCAATTCAAACTAAATGCTATTTAAATATAAATGTATATTTTTCCAATGATTTTTGGAACATTGGATTAGTTCATGTACAAGGTAAAATGCCTATAGAAAAATGTGTTGAGCTAATACAACAAAAATTAAATAAATTTGATAAACTATTTCTAGTGATATTGTCCATGTTTTTACAGATTGTTTTTTTATAATGTTAAAAGTATAAATACAGACAAAGATCAAGCAGCAGCTATGTTTAGCACATATTAGCTGTAACTGATGTGCTATATCAAAAAAATAGAGAGTATTTAAAGGATAATTATTTCAAAAATACTTTTGAAGAAATAGAGGAGTAATAAGATTATATAGATCATGAAGAAAATGAAAATAATGATAGTATAGCATGTGTACAAAGTGCTGACATCTTAGACCGGTTGCTGTTTTCATCACTTGTAATAAGCATACTATTACTAAAATAATAGTTCAAGTAATAAGACATCTTTCTTCTGAAGAAAAAAAGAGTTAGAGATTCCAACTGCGACTGAAACAGATATGCAAGCAAATACTGGCATCAATATGAGTAAAAATTTAGAACTAAAAAATAAATTAGAATTAGCTATCAGACAAAAATTATCTTCCAGCTTGATAATTAAGAGAATTCAAGGATTGGATAGCATGGTTAAGAAGGAAATAATGTTTTTTGAACAAGAAGATGTAAGAGGACATTATTATTAGCCCACAATTTTTTAAATGCAATACCATCACCAAATAGTAAAATTGAAAAAAAAAATTTTCTACCGCTTGAAGATTTTGTATGAAAATTAATTCTCGTTCAAATGGAAGTTTAAATAGCTTGTTTTTTCTCAGAAATTACATAATCACAATTCAAGTTCTTAAGTATTTGCACTTTCCTTATTTTTTAAAAAATGATTGTAAGAAAATATTTGCAATTATTTAAAGCATATTCCTTTTATGTACCTAATTTTTTTTTTTTTTTTGCAATATTACATAACTTTTTTTCATATTTTTTTGTATGAGGTAAATTATTACAATGTTTAAAATAATGTTTCTTTTATGTATTAGTGTACTATTGAAAGTAAATTAATATTATATATATTTTTATACTTTTTTTTTTTTTTTATTAATTTAAGGAATAAATTTTATTAAAAATTTTGAAACAAAAATATATTCATCTAGTACATTTTTTTTTTTTTTTTTGTGAAATCAGTTTTAAAACTGGTATTATGATTTTTGAATTGAACGATATTACAATCCCTAGAATAGGAAGATAGAAGATACATTATCTTTGCTATCAAAATCTTCTTCTCTTTACTATTTTTCTCATTCGTTTTTCACCATCAATTACTTAACTTAGTATAAGGCCTGATCATCATAAGCCTCTCATGTCTTTGATTATCTCTGTACAGTAATAGTATTGCAAGTTGTGTAGTCATCCTTTTACCTTTTAATTACACAGTAATTTTGATTCTGATCATTTCTATTTTTGTTTTTTATATTCTTTGTTTTTTTCTTCTTTAATTTGAATAGTCATTTGTAAATACTGCTAATGATGATGTTAATATTAAAAAAAAAACATGATACTTTTTTTTAATGCATTGTAAACTATAGTACTACTTATATGAAATTCAGTGTATATTAGCCAGAATTCTGAATTAAAATATATTTATATATTAGGTAATTCTTTTGTTTTTTAAAAATTACTCCCTCAGCATATGTAAAGTATCATAGTAAAACTATTCTATAAAGAATATAAAAATATAATTAGGTTTTTTTTTTAATGATGTTTTAGATTTAAATATGCTTTTTTTTTTTTTTAATAATCTTGAGAGAACTATATAAGTTATGCTATGTGCTATAATACATGTTATTTTTATTTTGAAATGAAACCTTTATTATAGCATGATGTTTACATTGTTCTTTATATATATAAAAAAAAATTTGTGGCATAATGAATAATTTAGTACTATAACTAGATATTTTAGTTCATACTATCCAATGTGCTATTAGCTATTATACAGTTTGGAAGAAATTTATATTTTAAATAGGCTATTTTACTTTACATTGTTTTTAGCTCCATATAGATTAAAGAATTCATTGTATGTGTGTGTACACACATACATTTGTTATACTTATGCAAAGTGTAATTTTATTTTTGTATTTTATTTCTGTCTATTTTATAATTCATGTGTATTCATGATCTTTTTGGGAAGATATTTTAATTTTTTTTTAAATGACTGACGTTTGAATTACCTAATCTTTAGGAATATTTCAAGGCATAATATTATGTAGATGAATGATTGTATTCTGCATACTTTTATATTTATAATGAGATTATGTGGTAGTTTGAAAATGATTCTTCATCAAGATAAAAAAAAGAATAAATAAATAAAAATAAATCAATAAAAAGATAAAAAAAATATAGATTAAACATGATTTCTTGATATTTAATAAGGAACTTGCAGGGGACCTATATGTTCTGAACATTTTTTTAGTCTAATCTCAAAAGATTGATCAAAGCTAATTTTATTTAATTCTTTATATATAATATTCTTCAATAAGATGATATTGAGTTTAGCTCTGGTTATAATTGTATGCAAAGACTTTGAAATACGATTTTTTTTCTTTCATAATGTAAACTTCTGTTATAATATAGGCAGCATATAATTTTAATAATTTAAATTTAATCCTCCTTGATTATTGATAATCTTATAATTGATAGAGATATTACATTTAGTGCAATCCCACCTGAAGTTTTACTCTAATTGATTCATTTTATTAGTAATTGTATTCAATAGAATCATTATTAGAGCATAATAGCTCAATGTCGCATACATCATTGTCAACCATTCTCAATCTACTGTAGGAAAGGTCTCTTTATGTTCAATCTAGTTTTTCCTAAATATGGTAGATGTTATGCTTTACAATTTCGAATATATATGTATTGTACTTATCTTTATAAATGTAATATTTTTCTTTTTTAAAAGAATATGAAACTATATGGATTTTTTTTTATTTGTATGTTTAATCTTTAAGTTATATTGATCATTTGAAAGACCTTTTTTTTTTGCCTGATGAAATTATTAATTCATTGATATTTTTCTATTTTTAAAAGGCTTCAGGTGAATTTAGCATTTAGTTTAAATGTTTTTATCATGTATTTATTTTAATTTATAAAAAATGATTATAATAATTATGCTTGGATTAAAAAAAGGCAAAACTTATTACATTATAATTGTTTTAAAAACTGTTAAAAATATGTTTACATATATATATTGCAATGTGATTACAACAGTTTTAAATACATTACTATTTATACTTTTACACTTATATATCTATATATTATTATCTTTACCATATATATGAATATTTTTTAAAAGAAAATAAATATCATCACGTGAATTTTAATGCAAATCTAAATTTTGAAAAAATAAACTTTTCAAAAAATAATTTGAAAATGCTTACATTTCACAAATAAAAAATTAACATTGCCATTTTTGATTTATCATACTCCAAATTATTTAATTTTTAATCATTGAAATTTGAATATTATATGAGAGTTAATTATATTATCACTTAAATGTGTATGTTAGTAACAATAAAGTTAATGAGAAATAATAAAATTAAATTAAAAATATTTTCAGATTTTAGTCATAGAACAAAAAAAAAAGTTTTTTTTTTTTTTTAAAAAAAAATCCATATCTCACAACTTTCCTTTTCCCTTCTCTAGAATTTTTTTTTACTGATTTGTGTATAGAGGTACTGATTAGGGCAGATACATGTTACAACATTGATGGAAAGTTTTTCAATCTTAGCTGATCAGTTTTGCATACTTACTTTGATCTGCATTTTGTATTTATATATTTGTGTAAAAGAAAGGGTTAGCAAAAAAAAAAAATCCATGTAAGAGATTTATTGATGATAGAAATGGCTTGCAAATTATGAATTTTTTTTTGGAAACTTAGAAATAATATAAGTATAAAATCAAATAAATACCATCCACACACTCATAGTTTAGTGAAATCAAAAGTATTTAAGAAGTTTGAATAGATGAGAAAAAAAAAAATCAAAACAAATTAAGTTATAAGTATAGTTATCAACTTTTATTTATTTATTTTTGAATTGTTTCTGTTTTTTGAGTTGTAGTTTTTCACTATTTTTCCATTTTTTATTTCTAAATTATTATACATATTTTGTCATTTATTTTACTAGATGAATATAGCATTCTATATTACTCCTACAATAAAGAATTTTGTCACTTAGATAAAATTGTATGTATAACTTTCAGACATAATGTAATGTAGCAATATATATATATAATATCATTTGTGAATTCTTTCAAAAACATAACTTGACATTTTACATTAAATTTGGGAGATTAAAATAAATTGCACTAAGAATGTGGCTAACAATGGCAAACTATCACTGATAATAAATAATTGCTATTGTTAAATCATAAAAGCAGAGAACTTTCATGCAATATATATATTTACAAACGTGCATTTTATTTTGGTTTCTAACTTGTTTAGCTAGAGTTAACATTATTTATCACCAAGGATCCTTTAATCATTGGTATTTGGCTCATGAAATCAATAATTGGTTATTTTTTATTATGGATAAAATCATCATTTTAATTATTATTGATCCAATGCAGAATGAAGGTCTCTCCAAGTTCAATCCATCTTCCTTGCTTCAATACAATACATTTTCTTATTTCATCCATCCATCTCATATGTGCTCTCTTTCTAGGTCTTTTGCAATTCCTTGGAATCCTGTTTAAGATTTCAACTATATATCTATACTCATCTTTTCTAGCAATATGTCCAGCTAAACTCCATTTTAGCCTCTTAATTCTTTTAATGATGTCAGTAAAACACGTTTGTTCTCTCACCTAAGTATTTCATTTTCGATCTCTTGTTATTCCTAACACACTTTTCTCCATACTTCGGTGAGTGGTCAGAAGTCTCTGTATTGTTCTTCTGTCAAGTGTCCAAGTCTCATATTCATAAGTAAGGACTGATAAAACATATTTATTAAAAACCTTCATTTTCAAACATAAAGGCATATTTCCTTTTACTATTTATTTTTATAAAAAGCACTCCAACCAAATTTGATTCTATGATTAATTTCATCCATTATTTTCCATTTGTAATAATAATTTGACCAAGGTATTAACTTCTTCTAACATGTCATTATCATTGTTTTGTTTTTTTATAAAATCCATCAAACATTACTTTAGTCTTTTTAACATTTATCTTTAATCCTACCTTCTTACTTTCATCTGATAACTCTTGCAACATTTCCTGAAGCTCTAAAACATTATTTTCAAAAACAATTATATCATCTTCAAAATCTAGATGACATAAAAATAATCTCCATTTACTTTTACTCCCTTAATTTTCTGTTTTAATCCACAAAATATTTCTTGCTACTGCTGTAAAAAGTCTTGGAGATAGGAAGTCACCCTGTTATACATCATTCTCAATGTTAATCTGTTTAGTATGATTATGTAATCTAATTGTTGTTGTTGCATTTTTTAAATATTTCTCACAATGTGACAATAATAAACCTTGATCTAAAGTTTTAATGACTGAAGAAATGCTTATAATATCAAATGCCTTTTCATAACTTCTCTCAATATTTGGATATGATTCACTGTATTAAAATCACTTAAATTCAATTTGTTTTTTAGTTGGTTAAAGTCCAAAGCATGCTGTAAATGAGTTGTAATTACTTTGTTAAAAAATTTGTATAATATCTTTATCACTTTTTGTAACTATTAATATTAATACTGCATTCTTTGAATCATCGGGTACATCTTTATCATTTAGACATCTGGTAGATAACTTTGCTAACAGTTTTTCTATTTCTTTACCTTCTTTTAAAATATCGATTATAATTCTATCTTTACCTTGGGCTTTTCCCTTTTTCATAAATTTAATTGCATGACTCACTTCTTCATGTAAAATCCTGTGCAATTCAGAAGATATGGTAGTTGTAACAGGTATTTTTTCTTGTTCTTTATTGTTATATAATTCTTAATAGAACTAATTCTTCTACAAATATTTTGTAATGTTATCTCTCTTTTTAATAATAGTTCAATCTTTTTTTCTCATTGCAGAAATAAATTTCCTACCAATGCCAAAATATTGTTTACACCTTGAGACTTTTATTCTTTTCTATAGCTTTTCTTATCTAGTTCACAATTCTAATATCATTATCAACTCTTTTCCACACCATTTTATAAAATTTGAGATATTCAATCTTTAATGCATCATTTTTATATATTTTCATATTCCTTCTTTTCTTTATAAATTGATTTGTATTGGTAGAATTTTTTTTACTTGTCAATTGTTGCTTTTTTATACTAGCTATCTTCATTGCAGTTTTTATAAATGTATCAGTTATCTTCCTATTGATTTTGTTCAAATCTGAATCATGCTTAAAATCTGTTAATACTTGAAAATAGTTTACAAGTTCATTAGGAATATTAACTGTGAATATTGCTTTTTCTTAATAATTTTGTCTCTTGTTTTACAGTAATATAAATCTTACATCTCACTAATCGATGATCACTTTCTGTGTTAAATTTATTAATAATGTTACAGTCTTGAAATAGATATTTTCTGTTAGTCAAAATATAATCCAATTCTGCTGTACCTTCATTTGGATGCTACCATGTCTATTTTCATTTAACATTTTTCTCAAAAGAAGAATTCATAATATAAAGTTTTTCTTTTTTTGCAAACTCCACAAGTCTTATGACCTCTCTCAGTTCTATCACCATAACCAAATTTACTTACAACATTTTCATCTTTTAATTGTTTACCAATTCTAGCATTAAAATTTCCCATGACAATTTTAAAATGTTGTTTAGTCTGATCAAAAACTTTTTGTACTTACATATAAAAACTTTATTTCTTCATCATAATAACTTATTGGGGCATAAACCTGAATTACCTGCATTTGATATCTGCTATTAAGTTGATTAAGTAATCGTGACACTATCAGATACAGCATCAATTTCCACAATATCATTTTTCGATTTTTTATTTATAATAAATTCTACTTCACCTGTACTTCCAATGTTTGTGCCCTGGTAGTACTGTAAAAATCTACAAATAAAATATATATTTTTTGTGTTTCTGTCTTTATATGACATTAAATTATCAGTTAACTGTAAAGAATTAATATATTGATTAAAAAAAAATCTTGTAAATATTTTATATGTAATTTGTGATGTATAAGCTCATTAATAATACCTTTGTGTGATGTATTTGTGATTCATTATGTTGTTTATTTAATCATCACTAAACATCTTTAATATTTGTGTTCAATATTGGTTTTTTTTTTTTTTTTGGGGGGGGGGGTTAAAATGATCATACTTATTTATGAATGTTTGCTAATGGTGATATTAATCCAATTAATTTAGATATTGATGCTGGGTATTAATCGTTGTTTATTGTTCTCTCATTATGATTAAACTTTTTTTGATACTGTTTGTGAAAATGTATTTGGCAATTAATTATAGTGGTTGGCTACTATTCAAAATTTGCTTTCTAAATAATAAATTAAAAATTATAATGTTCTTTAATTAAAAATCCAAATTAAATTTTGACTTACTTTCCAAATATTTAATTTATTATAAACCACAAAATAATTTAAATTAATAACAAATTGTCATATAAGCCACAAAATAATTTAAATTAACAACAAATTGTCGTATGAATTACTCTAATTTTTTTTATTTAAATTTTTAAATCTGTTAATTCATAAAGTTTATAATAATAACAATAAAAAATTTTTTATGTTATAATAAATTTTAGCTTATTAAAAAAAATAAATTTAAAGTAGTTTTTTTTTTCTATTTAATTTTTGAATAACTTTTTTTGAGGTTGTCAGAAAAATCATATTATCCAATATCTATTTTTTAAAAACTAAAATCTGGTTTAAAAAAAATTACAATACTTCGTAAAAATTAGCTCATGAATGATAAACTAAATTCCATTACTATAAAATAATGGAAATTTAATGTATCATTCACTTATAGTCTTCAATCCATTAATACTAATACTGCTAACCATGACTGTGACATTTATATGAACAAAGTATCAAACCACTTTCTAGCTTCCATATAAAATGTATTTAATAGCAATGTATTAACTGTTTTAAAGGTTAAAAAAAAAAAGCCCAGATCTTAATTTAAAAGGCAAATCTATTAAATTTCTGATTGCTGACTTGAAAGATTTAAAATCAAATACTGATTATCACTTGTCTTATTTTTATGGTTATATATTATATATTAATTTTGAGATTATAATATTGATAACAGCTTCCCTTTTTTCTGTATAGGACTGTAAAGTTAAAAGTATTATTTTATTTGGTATATAAATTCTGATAAAGGGGAAGATGTTAAAAGGGTTAATCTACTTTACATCATTATTGGTGAACTGACAAAGCCTTATGATTACACTGTATCTAGACTAATTTCTGTCAATCAGTTGTTTTCAGTAGCCATTCAGCAGCCATTTTTTATTCTTGTGGTATCAAGCCATTTGGTATCCATTGATTTCTCATGCATATATAGATAGGCATATGTAAAATGATTTGATTTGGATTACTTACTATGATTGATAAATAACTTCAGTATTGTGTTTTAAATAAAGTTATATTATTAGAATTTATGATTATTACATGTGTGAATCTGCTAAAAAAGTTTTATGATGTTTGAGAAAAGGCATTTTAATCAATAAAAATAATTATTGTAGCAATTTATGGCCAAGCAATAATTTGGTATTAGATAATTTCATTTAAAATAAGTCTTAGTGCTTATTAAATTGAATATATAATTCAATGTTATGATATAGAAGAATTTAATTTGATTTTTTAATCAACAGTTAATTACTGAATGGAGTTTATTTTTTTTTAATAACCCAATTATTTTAGCTGGTAATAAAAGATTATCTAATCAACTAATAATCATTCAAGTTTATATTTTTATCAGAGATTGAAGTTCTTAGATTTTAAAAATCAATTTTTATCTCAAACTAATGAGATAAGGTGTACATTGTACTAAAAATGTTTTGTTTATCAATTGATTTTTTTATTCATATTTGGTTCATTGATTTTTACACCCTAAGTTAGTTTAGCTATAGACATATTATAACCATCAATCTTTATTTGAGATTATCTCTAATACAGTAAATATTTAAAGTAATTTATCTTCCTATATTTTACAGTAAGAATCTTTTTATTATTATTATTAGTGTTGATCTAGAAATGGTAACTGTACACTGATATTAGATGAGAACCAATATGATCGAACGTATGGTGTCTGGTATTTTTGACTTAGTAAATCCAATGTTTTTCTCGTGAATAATTCTGTGATTTTTTACAGTAGTTTTTAACTTTGATCTATTATTGTTGTTAAACTGTGTGAAATATGCTGTTATTAGTAAGTTTATTGTATATTTATATTTGTAATCGCTTTTATTATAACATAAAACTATACTATTTACTTTTAGGTAGAAAAATAAATGGAAAATAGGAATGGGTGGTAAGCAATTTCAAACTATTACTAATATTATCACTTGCTCAGTTTTCTATTACCTACTTATCCCAATTTATTTTTGATCTGAGAATTTTTATTCACACCAGATTTTTTTTGCCACCCACAACTTGTGATAAAATTTAAGTAATAGTAAAATTAATATTTACATATTGATTAATATTTTTTGTCAGTTGTAATTGCTTTTATTTGTGAATCAAATTACATTTTAAAAGAAGTATAATGTATAGCAAATGTAAATATAACCATACCCTGGACTTCAATTTTTTCATCATCTTCTCTTTATTTATGTATGAAATTTATAATTTTAATTCAATTTAGAAGATAATAAACCTTCTTCACTAATGCTGTACATAATATTAAGTCAGTGATGTTAAATGCGAGGATACTCTCATTCCAACCACAAAATAAAAATTAATATATTCACAAGATAATGATCTAATATATTCAGGTTCTCATTTCAAGATATAAGTTTGAAAATAAGATGGTAATTCCTATTTGCTCAAAGTCTTTACCTTGTAGCTGGCATGAGAGTACCCTCACAGTTAACATTGTTGATATTAATATTATGTATGGTGCTAATGAAGAAATTGAATTACAATATAATCATGCACTAGTAAAATTCATTGATTATTTATAATTTTAAAATATTTCCTGAAACTTTTTTTTGATAAGTGTACCTGTATTAAATAAGTAATGGTTAATATCACAACTTTATATAAATAATACTTAAAAAAAAAAAAAGATGTTATCACTTAATTAAAAATCTACAAAGAAAATAATATCTCATCTGTTCATTATGTTTGTCATTTTTGATTGGAAGATGTTTATATTTGAGAATTTTCATTCTTGTAAATGTGCGCCTTGTCTTATATTGTTTAATATACTCCTAAAACTCAGATACCCTATAAATAGTGGACTGACAGACCCAAGATTTAAAGATTACTGAATCAATGCTCAACCTATCACTGCCATACTTAAAACAATACATGTTTTTTTTTATGGGTAATTTAACTATATTCAATTATTTTTATTGGGATTTGACATTTAGTGTAAATCTTTTTTTTTTTTTTTTTAGGAAAGCAAGGGAATAATTTTGAATTTTGAATTGTTTTGCTTCAAGTTCTTTTCTTATAAATTATACAGATTTAAAATTCAGTTAGAACTATTATTTGCTGTGTTGAATCATTGTTACAGTATTAACTAAAGATTTAAGATAATAAGTTTAATGTATTTGCTGTGTTAGATTACTTTCTAGAATGAGAAACTATCATTATTATTATCAGTAGATGTTAAGCATTAGTTTATTGATAGAATAGTTTACTACAGAATCTAAAGTTATGAATTCAAATACAATTATTGTAATAGTTGATGGGATGACCAGTAAGCTCAACATTAGGAGTTAAACATTGATAATAATAATAGATGCTGAAATAAGCAAAACCTTACTTGGTAAAGAAACTTTGCATTCATAAAGTCATTAGTTCATTTATAATTACTATTGTGATAATTATTGGCAGTTTAGTATTAAGATCAAAGTTAGTTAAGGATATTTTGACATTGGGAATAAAATTACATTCAATTAAAGGAAAATGAAACTCATCATCATATAAGACAGTCTGGGAAAAGATCAAAATTTTTAGAATATGGTCTTTTTGATCCAAGAAACCTTGTTTGTCATAAATCATAATGTTGATAAGATTTACATTATTTTTTTTCATCAGAATGTCAAATTAAAAACAAATACTTGTTTTTTTTAGTATAATTATGACTTTGTTTTTTTTTTAATTTAATGTCATTTTACTAGTTGTCTAACAAATTATAGAATAAGTTTACCCAACTAAGGAAAGGTTAAAAAAAAAAAAGCCATTCAAGGAGTAATAAGTATGTTTTATTATCACATGAGTGAGCAAGACGTCCTGGTAAAGGTAGGATTGTAATTGTCTGTGGATTTCTTTTTTATTATTATTATTCAGGTTTTTATAAGGACAGAAGAATGTTAATGATGTGTTTCAAAGAAGATTTTTTTTTTTGTAAGTACTGTATATCATTCAAAGAAAGGAAAAAAAATAAAGATTTGAATAATAAATAAAATAAATAGGAATGCGATGACTGTTTTTTAAAATCCACCTTGTCAAAAAAAAAAAAAAAACAGAGAATGTTTAACCTTGCATTTTTCTGTAATTACTAATTTATGTTCAATATATATTTTTTTAATGCACTCAATTGAAAGTAAAAAGGATGCAAATAATATACTCTACATATATATTGTTAACATTTAAAATTTATTATTGATTAAATTAGCACCATAAAATTTTAAGAAGTTATTAGAAGAAACTATTAGAAACATGAAATTTATAAATTTTATTAGTACCACTCACTCAACTTTCTCCATCATACATTATGATAACATACATTATGATAACTTTGTATTGTATGATTAAAGATAAAACATCTTTTATGTCTTCCACAGGTAGATAATTTCTTGAACATAGTTTCATAGAGAACCATTTAAACATAGCAAGATACTCATTTAGTAACCAATATTAGTTGGGTTGACTACCTAAGAGAAAAAAATCTTGAGCCTAATTTAAAACTGAAAAAAAAAAAGTTTACCTGGGTAGGATTTGAATCTTAAGTTGTACGTATAGTGAGTGGTTGCATGTCTTTTGTACCACAAAGCTGTTAAGCTTATTATATATGAAACCTTTTAAATAGTATTATGATTAATATATATTTATCTTAGCTGTTGTATATAATTATTATTATCTGTTGTAGTAGTAAAGGAAAAGTCATGAATATAATATCTAGAGAATGGAATAGAGCTTCAATTGGTTGTTTGCACATTCTTTATTGGAATAGTCTAATCCAATTTAAACAGACTGTTGAAAATAAATAAATTATATATTTCAAGCTCACAATGCATATATATATGCTTCAGTTCTGTTTGGAAATTCTTTATTGAAATAGTGTAATTCAATTTGCCACTACTTCTGAAAGAAAAAAATTAAACAAATAAATTATTCATACAAAAAGATCTCATTGAAATGCTTAGCTTGCTTCAAGATGTCCATTTTGAGGGAATTAATGTCTGGACAAATTTTTCAGATATTAAGTAAATTGACTATCTGCTACTAGATGATTGATTAAGAATTTCTATCACAAATTGTTACAGTGTGTATATTCTTATTTTTCTTTACATAAAATACTTAACAGATTTTGATCTTTCCAAATCCTGGTTTATTATATAAAACTTTTTTTTTTTTTTATTCTTATGCAAGTTACATTATAAACTCTTTTCTATGTTTTGACCATCTTTTGTGATTATTTTCAAAATCATTCCTTTTTCGTATTTATCTTTATATCATTATGTATATTTTTTATACTTTATCTTAGTGCAAAGTTTTTAATTTTTCTGCCATGCAGAAAAATTGGAATATAAAAAATTTTATTTTATGAAATTTATAAATAACATATGTAATGATATGGAGATGAATCTGAAAAAGAAGGAATGATCCTTGAAAATGGCCATAAAAGTTGATTCAAAATTTAAGAGATTTTTATGATGTAATATGCAAAAGGATATAAAAAACCAATGGTTCATATAATAAACCAGGATTTGGAAAGAACAAAGTGTATAGATTATTTTATGTAACTGAAATTATTAGGTCATTGGAGCGGGGAGATAAATATTTATTAATAAAGCAATTGCTAATGAAATATTAATTTAGTTAAATTTTTATATTTTCTATAAAACTGAAAAATAGAAAAATGAATGAAATATAAATATTTTTACAGATCATTATATATCTGAATAAGAATGAAAAAAAGCAAATAATTCTAATATTATAAATCAAAATCAGAGGAAACTACTGTAATACATTGCATCCAAACTATGAGCCAATAATATTTATGGTTTAAACTAATTTTTTGTTAAGGTTGAGAAAATTGGATATATATGTAATAAATTATGCAGTGATTTTTTTTAAAGAGATCATATTTGATAAGATATCAGCAATGCTTAATCATGATGCTAAAACATTCATTGTTGATTTTCTACAATGATAAATTCAGAGAAAATTAGTGATATTGACAATTTTGTATTTATGAACTGGAAAAAAAAAATCTAAATTTATTGTATTAAAAAGAATGTTTTTATAAATTATATTGTAATGGCTTACAATTGTTCATTAATCAGCTATAATACATAATATATATATATATATTTATATCATAAATATGGGGTTTATATATTTTTTTATGTAAAAATTTAGTGAGGATTGTATGTATTTGTATGCAACTCTCAACCATGACTGGATATTTTTATAGATTATTTTGATTAAAACTTAGATGTTTGAGGTTTAGGATGTCTTTCAGAGTTAATAATTATGTCTCAGAAAAAATTATATATTTTTTCCTCACAGCTTTTTTATATGTATATTTCATGATTGATAGATAAGCATGATTTTAATGTTTGATTATCTATCTATATATGTATGTCTACATGGTGTGTTGTATTGGATCTCTTAATAATCTAACATAGAATCACAAAAATTACAAATCTAGTTTATACTTTTAATTTTCTAAATATCTTTTTAAAGTGATCTTGTTCATATATATATATAATGAAACAAATATGCATTTATTATGTACTTAAATACTTTCATTTATAATGATTGTTTTTAATATAATCCTTTGTCTTATTTAACACTACATGCTAGAATATATTGAAATATATCATTTGTGGGATTGAGAATCCAAAATGTATGTATCTCAATCCATACCAAATGCCAAGATAATAATAGAAAAGTAATTTAACATACATAGAAAGCTTTTTCTGGTAATTTAAATAGTAATAATCTTTTACTTTAAAACCAAGTCAGTGAAAATATCATCTAACTATTTTCTGGCTGAATGGCCTTTCTAATAGGAGGGTCATTACACTAGTTCTAGTGTAATTTATGTATGTGTGCACATGTATTTACTCATATATGTACTTTAATATTTTGTTAGATTAATTGGAGCTGTGTTTATGGTAATCTCTTATCAGAGTAATTAGTAAATGATGCAAATTGTTATTCTTTGGGAAGAATTGAGTGAAAACAAATTGTGATTGTGTGTTATTAAAAAAAAAAATTCATTCATTCTGAATTAGATCATCTTGAGGAGCATTGCCATAAACTCTTATAGAAAAATGATTAATATATATATGGTAATAGTATGAATACTGAATTCTACCATCTGATGGTGCTGTTTTTCACAAAATGCACATCAATATACCATTTTAGCAGCCTTAACTTATGGCTGACAGTACAAGAGATGTTTTTTGAGCTGTAACAGGCCATTGAGGGCATGTATTCTACGATTACATAATGAAATACTATGCCCATTGCATTGCGACAGTATTCATCAAGTAAACACTCTTGAACTCTTGCTACGGTCTGATTTGATGGTGGCCATATTTGAAAGAGACAAAACTCTGCAAAAATTCATTGTCGGAAATTTTTTAGAAAGCGTAGTGGAATTAGTATTCTATATTAAGAATTGTCATGTCGTCACACACGCTTCCCTATGCGTTTGGACTGCACACAACTTGAAAAGGTTCTTTTCAGCAGTGTTTTTTCTGATTTCGCGCACAAATGCCCATTTACGCACGAATCCGTGTGAGAACTGTCAAATGTCATCTGCAAGTTGTTCAAATTGGTTGAAGCTGAGTGAATTGCCGGCCGACCTCCCAAGTGGATGCACAATATTGTATTTTCCCATAAAGAAAAACTCCTGCAAGCATATCTATGTAGGTCTGCGTAAGGGAAGTTGGTTCAAAGGCTCCAAAATCTCGTTACTTACAGCTTTGAGGCTTCCCTGTTATTTTATTTGCATGTTACTTTTGGCTGCTGTTTTTTATGCCTCCAAAAATGGTGATGTTTTTTTTTTTTTTTACTTGTTTTGGTTCATAACTTGTCCAAAGTTTCGTTTCTTTTTGATTCAGTAAATTATTTTATGGGAAACTTGTTATTTTTGTTGTTCACATGATTATAAAGTAGGTAGGTAATATTTGATAAGTTTCATTAACAGTTAAAGTAGATAATATTTTATTATACCAAAAAAAAAAAGAAGTGCTTAAGAGTTTATTCAAAATGTCCCACCAAAAAACATAAAAGAATAATAAAGAAGTGTGTGGTAATATAATAAAATGTTCAAAACGAAAATCCAAAAAGAAGTCGATAATTAAAAATCAAAACAAATCTTTCCCGCCACCCCACTTCCCCAGCTTAAAAAAAAGTGTTCTTTAAAAACGAACTGTTTATGTCTTTTTTTTTTAAAATTAAAGGCCAAAAAAATTAAGGAAGAACTTTTTGCTATCATATAAAGCTTTCTGTAGCGTAAAGATTTTGAAACAACAACAAAAAAAGCCTCATAATAAATTAACAACAACAAAAAAAAGACAACAATTCAAAATCAAAACAACCCTTCTACCCTCTAAAAAACCAAGTGTTGGTTTATTCAAAAGAACCGAATTGTTGAAGTCTTTCAGCAACTCAAAACATCAACCAAAAAAAAGAAGATAAGTTAAAAGCAACCAACCAACCCCCGTTCTCCACCATCTAAAAACAACAAAGTGTTTGTTACCGTATTTTTGTGGCAACAAACCGATAGAGCATTAATCGATAATTTAAAAGCAAACCAACACCCTTACACCATCTAAAAACAAAGTGTTTGTTTTTTAAAAAAACTAACCAAAAAAAAAAAAACGTGAAAAAAAAAATTGGTTTACTGTAAGTAATATTATGTAAAGAAACCTATGGACAGTTAGTCGTTAATTTAAAAACAAAACAACACCCCTAGACCATCTAAAAACAAAGTATTTGTTTATTAAAAACAAAAAAAAACTCAGGTGGAAAAAAAAAAAAACTTTGGTGGTTTACCATCGCCGACGAAAAAAAATTAAAAATCGGTTGAAAAAAAAAAAATCTTTTACCGTAATATTATGTAATAAAAAAAAACTTTGGTGGTTTACCATCGCCCATGAAAAAATAATAAAACCGGTTGGAAAAAAAAAAATCTTTTACTGTAATATTATGTAAACAAACAGATGGCTTGTGAATCAGTATATTGGTGTGAATTGGGTGAAAAAGAGCGCCATCAGACTGTAGGGTTCAGTATTTATACTATTACCATATATATATATTAAAATATGCATAAAGCTATGATAGATATGAATACAAGAAATTTCACACTGTAGCATTACATTTTCCAGCAGCACTGCCTGCATAATGCAAAATTTGAAATTAAGCATCCAAAAAATGGAAACCTTTATTTGGAACTATGTAACACACAAATAGGATTGTTGAAAAATTTAATGTTAGATGGTGTCATACATATTATGTACAAATACCCATAAATAAATATAGTCATTAATTTCAGAAGAAAATGGGGAAAACAAAAATAATTTATATCATATAATACTAAATCATCCATGCACTTTACTACTGTTACACAATGCTTTATTTATCACCCTCTTAATCTTATAATCATCATCTATTTATTACATTTTAAATATATAATTTTTTACCCTTTTTTAAATTCTATATTTATTGATTAAAAAATTTCCTAAATATATATATTCTATTTTTGTTCTTTATTTTATTCTATTCTTAAACATTTAACTCTAACCTAATATCTTTTATATTTTACATTATTATTATTCATTTTTTACCCTTTTTTTACATTCTATATTTATTAATTAAAAAATGTCCTATATATATATTATTTTATTCTTATAATATTTAACTCTAACTTAATATCTTTTATATTTTACATTATTATTATTATTCATTTTACTAACAATCATTTATAAATTATTCATTCAATAATTTATAATCTATTTTAATTTATAATATTATTTTAAACATCTTTTATATCTCCTAACTTCAATGCTAAATTCAAAATTTAAACATTTTGCCATTATACTTTTAGTATCCCCTCTTTAAATTTTGATGTGATGTGATGCACTGTGACTTCTCCTTATACGGAGTCAGGAATCTCTCAGCATTTATGCTTAGAGAAATCTGTTAACCACTTTACCTTCCCTTTCCATTCCCCGCCCTAAGTTTTCCCATAATTTGTTCCATACCATTTCCACAACATAATCTTTGTCAACTCCATGGCCTTCATATCTAAATCCCCTTTATCTTTTCCCAAACCTAGCATAAAAACCAATAACTCACTTTCTGTATTATCACTTTCTTTATGTTTATTCTTCCATAACTTCATTATTTGTACCCTTTCTGCTTTCAAGCATTTACATTGAATTAACAGATACCTAATATTTTCTATGCCTTCCTTACACAACTTGCAGATTAAATCACCCATATTTTTCCATTTATGTGTATAAAACCTTGTTGTTAAAAATCCCATTCAAGCCTTAAACAATAAACTATTTTCCTTGCTATTATCTTAAATTAACTCACACCCAATGTTCTGTTTACTTCTATATATACTGTAACTCTTTTTACTCTCCATACTAGTTCTCCAACTTCCTATTCTTTATTAATGCATCTATTTTTCTATCCCATTCCTTACCACTATAACACTCAACAATCCTCCTAATACAACCATCCCACTTTTTGTACAAGTATACTGATAGCAATTCTTTATTCAAGTCTTCTGCATACCACATTACCTTTCAAACCCATCTTGTTGCTGACCCTTTACTCGTAACCCAATTAAATACTATTTCAGCTATTCGTTTGTTATCCATAAACTGCAATCTACCAAACATTTTCATTTTGCTTTTTACATCTCTCATATAAAAACTTGACCATCCATTTCTCTTTGAATTGCCTCCTCTGCTGTCAACACATCTGCATCTAATGCATGTCTTCCTACTTCTCTTTGTACTTTTTCTAAGTAATCTAATATCCCTTTACTATCACATAATGCATCATTGCCATATGTTAACCCTGCTACTGCCACACCCTTCCATACAATTCTAGCTACATCATATTTATTATATGAAAACACTGTTAATTTCTTTATCAACCCCTTTCTTTTCTTTGCTTCCTTTATCAATTTTTTTCTCCCATTCATGCAAGCAATTTTTCTAATTACTCAAGTTGATTCCCAAAATAACTATATCTATTCACCACACTTAACTTTATATCTCCCAATAAAAATTATTTGTCTTCTCTTTTCCCAGTATTAACCATCATTATATTTGATTTTTTCCCCACTAAATTTAATTCCCATTTCTTTACCCATCCTTGCACATGTCCTCAGCATAACTTTTATATCTTCTCTTCTTTCTGCACACAAAAAGACATCATTTGCAAAAATAAGACCTGACAAAGTATATACTCCCTTGTCACCTATTAACAGTCCTTCTATTGCTCTCTCCATTTTACTCAAATACAACAAAAACAAAATAGGTGACATAGGGCATCCTTGCCTTAGTCCTACCCCATTTTTAACTTTCACTGATTTCTATATCCCCTAATTGATATGTATAGTAATTATTTTCATATAATTTCTTAATAATATCCACCAAAGCTTCATCCATTCACAAATTTGCTAAACTTATCCATAATCTATTTTTATTTACTCTATCATATGCGTTGTCTATATCTATAAAACTCATATATAACTGTCTACCTGATATCCATAAGTTGTGTAACTATAAATAAACTATCTCTTATATGCCTATCTGACCTAAATCCTCCATGCATTTTCCTCACTACATTATTTTCTTCCATACATTGTGCAACTCCTCCAGTCACCATATATGAAAAAACTTTATATAAAACAGGTGTTACCGCTATCAGTGTATAATTGTTTAACTTTCTATGATCCTTACCCTTTTCTTTAAATAATAATCTTACTCTTGTATTACTTCAACTACCCGGAAAAACTATCTTCTGTTTCATCTTGTTAAAACAAGATAATATCTTTACTTTTGCCCTATGTCCTAAATTCATTTACTACCTCTGCTGCTCATCCATCTAAACCTCTTGCCTTACTACTTTTCAATTTTTTCCCTGTCTCATTCAATTCATTTTCTGTAAACCTAATATTCCCATTACTATATGCTTTCATATTTTCTATCTCTCTGTCCTTCACATCTAACATCTTTTCTATTTCCATTACATATCTATTCAAGATTCTCTCTAATTTTTCTCTAGAGCTACACTCTTCCCTCATCATCTAGTAATACTATCTTGCTCCCCTACATTTCTCCTTTTAATGTATTCCAAAATTTTTTACTCCCATCTCTTCCACTTTTATTAATATCCTGCAACAATTTTATTCTCTCTCTATAATTATCTACTTTAGCTAACTTCTTTTTTTCTAAGTACTTTTTCCATTTAGCATTAATATCTTTTTCACTTTCTTTGTTCTTAGTAGCACACTTATATTCTCTGCATGTTGTTTCCTCTCTTTTACACTTTTACTAACTCTCTTTTTTAATTACTTTTATTCTTCTGAATATTCTCATCTAATTCCCTGTTTGCCACTTTTTCTATTTCATCATACCAGTCCTTATACTCATTCCCAACCAACTCTTCTATGGTTTCTTCAACTTGTATTTTATACTCTTCCAACTTTTTCTTATCATTCACCCTCCATTCACATCTTTCACTATTGTTTCTATTTCTATTCTCCATCACATTACTAACCATTTCGATTGCAAAGAAGTTATGATCACTATTACGTACTCTCTCTTCATTATCAAACACCTTAATTTTTCATAATTTATTCATTCCCTCTTTCTCTACCAATACACAATAATATTGTGTGGAATATACTATTTCTAGACCATGTGTATTGTCCTGCATAAATATTTGATAAATTTTCAATGCTCAAATTCACTCTCTGACAAAATTTCTTCAAAAGCTGTCCATTCTTATTATCTACATCAGCGTTTCCTAACCTTTTTTGGCTCACGTACCACTTGGTAGTATATCATGCTAAATTGTACCACTTCGTAAAAATGATTGTATTTTATGAAATTTGTTATTGCGAGTGTGTTATTTTATTTGCATTATACATATTATAGGGTGACCATGTATTCACATCACATAATGAGACAAATTACATTGTAACATGCCTAAACGTCATGCTGGATTATAAACTCACTGTAGCATATATGTATGTGTTTGTTCAAAGTATCATATTTATCTACTATTTTGTCATATTTCATTTACTAATAAATGGTTTTAATAAAAACACAAAATTATAAAAACCCAATTAATATATTTTTTTTATCATAATCAAATGTTTTTATAAAATAAATTTAATGAGATCCTTGTGCTTGTTTCGAAGAACATAATTTTTTGAAATTTGGTTCAGAAGATGCAAGATATACCCTTAAGTCTACAGCTGCATTCAGTCTGTTTCAATACTTTTTTTTAAAAAAAAAAAATGAAGAAAAAGCTCTTTCTACTAATTCCATACTAGTAAATGGTAATAATAATTTAAGAGCTTTCTCAGAAAACTGTTCATATTCTTTAATGTTTAACCAAAATTAATTAGATTGTGTCGATAATTCTATTAAATTTTCTTTCTCTTTTATTGATAGTGATGTAGCTTTTTCTAAATTTTCTTCATAGAAGGGGTTTGAAATCCACTTATCATTTGTGTTTTCGGGTTTTGGAAAATATTCCATGAAAGACAATTTTAATCCTGTTAAATGTGCTATTATATTTTTTGTATATCTTGAGACAGACTAACCTTATTTTCAAACAAAAAAATATGTAGAGTTTCGAATTTTTCCGGTTGATTGTTTTCAATACACTGTTTCCAAAAATCTAATTTCTTAATCATACTTTCAATTTTATCATTAACATTAAAGATCGTTATCGAGTTATTCTGAAGTGTCAAATTTAAGTTCATTTATTTGTAAAAAATATCAGCGCACCTGAAGCCAATCAAAATCATACAATTTCGAAGAGAGATCAAAAGGATTGTCTTAAAAAAAAACCCTGTGCTTCTTGTCTAAGTTCAAATAAGCAGGTTATATAGGGATCAATAAATTTTAATAAACAAAGACGATACAATCACAAACAATAACCTGTCACTTGTAAGTCATGCGGTGAAGTGAATGAGAGTGCAGCACTATCACAACAGTGGCGGCGACATCTCAAGTTACTGGTGGCTAACGGCTAAATTTAAAAGTGCACTCCAAAAAAAAAAAAAAAAACTATATCAATTGCTGGATTTTCGATCATCGACTGTACATATTAACAACTTTACAATATTATTCATTAAAATAATTTTTATGAATTATAGGAAAAAACGTTTCTATGATATTTTTATGATTTAATTTTTTATTTCCGCCATTATTGATTATTTTTCGTGTACCACCAACCAGCAACTCGCGTACCACCAGTGGTACACGTACCACAGGTTGGGAAACGCTGATCTACATCACCAATTTCTTCAATATGCCCATTCAAATCCCCTATAACCATTATTCTCTTCCTCTTTTTTTAAAAACTCTGTATATCCTTAACTAAGCATTCATTTATGCTACTGTTCCATTCCATTATAGTTTGACTATTTTCAGTAGCTATATAAACTATAGCTACTATCCATTCTTGTCTTCCCAACCTTATTTCAAACCGCAAATGTTCTTGGCATTTAACAGTATTTAAGTATTTTTTTGATATAATGCCTATACCACCACCCCCTTTTTCTTTCTCTTTTCTATTTATACCCTGCCATACCAAATCTTCCAAAATTCAATTGCTTTGTTTAATTCCAGCAATTTTTCTGGCCTCCTACCACCTTGCATATTCAAACACTCAATTTTAACAATTTCTTCTTTCCTAACTACTCTTTTATAAATTCTTTTGATTTTTTCTTCTCCATTATGTTTATAAATAACTTGCTTACCATTGATTTTACAGACCCATTCCCTCTCCACATCTACACTTATTTCTAAATCAACTAAGCTTTGCTTATTTCTTACATTCTGTCCATTCTTCTTCTTTTTGATAATACTGCAATTTAAAACCCCACCTCCCCTTTATAAGTTTCCCAAATTATGTTCTTTATAAATCAGACTCCCTAAAACTTTACTTCTTTGTTTTCCTAAGTGCAATTCATCTTTACTATATAACTCCCTCTTTCCAATAAACCAATCTCACATATCAACAAACATAACATCATTTCTCTCACAGAATTTTATCAATCTCTCATTTATAGAACATGCCCTATCTAACAAATGCTTCTTGTCAAATCTTGGTAATAATCCAACTATCCCTACTCTTCCTTTAATCTTACTCAAATTCCTAATCAATTCTATATACTCATCCATTACTCTCTCTCTAATGGTACTGACAAATTATTAGTTTTTACCATAACATAACCATCTCTACTACATTGCTTTTTTACTTTATCTGTCACATCCCTAATACTAGCTCCAGGAAAACATACTCTTACATATCTACTTCTATTTCCCTTGCAATTATATCCCCACATTCTCTAATTAGTGAATCTATCAATACTGTCTCGTAGTCTCCTTTTTCTGCTCCATCCATAACATTTTCTAGCACCTTCTGGACCTCCTTATCTACCTCTGTCTTATCATTCCTATTCAATAATTCCTTTATCTGCTCACACTTCATCTCTAATGATTTTAATTTTGCTTCTACATCCTTCACATCTTACTCTATCTTACTTATTCTTTGGCTAGCCATCTCCATTGCACTACTAATTTTTTCACTCATTTCCTGACACTCCACTAAAACCATACTCTATCCCATCTTCCTCTGCTACATTTTGCTCCCTTTCCCCTGACTTTCTCTTTAGACTATCTACACTTAGAAAACTACTTTCTGACCTTTCATCACATTTACACACTGACCACATAACCATAAACCTTTTACATCCTTCCTAGACTTATTTAAGCATTTCAAGTACCCTTTACCACTGCACACCTAATTTATTTCTGACCATTATATATGCATTGTGGAATACAAATGCAATCAACATTTCTTATTTTCCAAGTCACCTATTCTAAATTTGACTTTATACTTCCTCTCCTACTTTCAAACCCCCTTGCATGGAAAGATAAAACCTTTACTTTCTTTCAAAACTGATCAATCTATAACCACATGTTTTCCAACCTTAGACCTCCAAAACATTATTGTTTTTTCTCAAAATAAATCACTTCTTAAATTTAAAAAATACTTTAGTAGCAAACTTACTAAAAACCAATTAATCTTACATATAACTTAATTATAAATATTCTTATACTAACACACATTCAACAAAATAACTTTTTTAAAAAAAACTTCTGTATATAAAATGGTGAACAAACAACTTTACAGCCTTTTAAAAAAATTTCCAATCTTTCAAATTTTAATTAACACACTTTCATACACAATGATCAGTCTTTATATCATTGATCTCAGATGATTAATTGTATGCTCCCTCTTCCTATTTTTTATATAACTAAATTTTTTTATTTTTTTTATTTATTTTTATTACTCTTTAAATACTTAACTCTAACTTAATATCTTTTATATTTTACATTATTATTATACATTTTACTAACAATCAGTATTTATAATTTATTCAATAATTTATAATCTATTTTAATGTATAATATTATTTGAAACACATTTTTAACCCACCTTTTATATCTTCTAACTTCAACTGCTAAATTCAAATTTTAAAAATGTAGCATTATACTTTTAGTATCTTCTTTTTAAATTTGATATTTATATTATTAGTGGCTCTCTCCCTATTTTTTATATAACTACATTTTTTTAAAAATTATTTTTTACTTCATATCAAATTTTTTTATTTTATATCAAAATTTTTTTCAGGCCCAAATCTCTATTCAAAACTGGCTTAATATTATTAATACAAATAGCCTCTTTTATTTTTCTATCTCTTATTATCTGTAAATTGTATCATCCTTAAAGAATCCTTTTCAAACTCATGCTCTGTCTCTAATTTATGTATATATCTGAATTTTTATCATTTATGTTGTAATAATCTTCTATATATTGAATTCTTTGTTTCTCCAACAATTTATTTTTATATTATTAATTTGACACTTATTACAATTAATCTCATATATGCCATTTATTTTATTATCTAAATTTTTATTATAAATACTAATATATTTATTTTCTAAAATACTAATAAAATAATAATTTAAAGGTTCACTTACAATTACTATACAGATGTATGAACTACTAATACATATATTTTTATTTATATGACATTCTGCAATACTATATTTTAACTTCTGCAATGAACTCTTACTTTGCTTAATTGTAGTACTCCGCCTTATTTATTCTCTCCATTGCTTTCCAGTAACTAAGCAATCATCAATGTATTGAGTTTATCTTAAAATATGAAGTTTGTTGTTTTTAAATTTATTTTACATATCCAGTTCAACAAAGATGAGCTCTTAAAATAATAAATTCATTAATATTATGACATCCAACAAATTGGAGAACAAGCCAATTAATCATATGATTCAGTATATTTTTAGAATATTATTGAACATTTTTATCTAATATTAATAAGAAAACATCAATATTAAAAAATAGGTACCTTCACCATAAAGATATAAGTATTTTAACTTAATTAGTTGTATATTAATGTCATTGTTTCACTTTCATATAATAAACTTGGCAGAATAACTGATTATGCAACTAATTTAATTGAAATAATTTTAAGAATATTGTAGAATGCTTATTTTTTTAAATGTTAAAATGCAACAACATACTATAAATGTAGAAGCCAAAAAGTTGTTTTTGTTTTTGCCTTTAATTGGTTCAAATTAAAATCACAATCTAATTTAATATAATAAATCCTGATGTCCTATTTCTTGAAGCCATCTATAAATTGTTTCCAAATACATTACTATGAAAGTGGAAAATAAGTTAGAGCTGATGCACATTCCAGCTTAGCACCAGTTTTCATTTTAAATCATTTCATATTCTCTATTCCTAACAATAATGTTTTATCTCGTAATATCTTTGCCACAATGAATAATATGAATAAATTTTCATGCCCAACCAAGTATTTTCAAACATTGCTGCATACATTTTTGTGATATATGAAATGCATTGATCTGAGACTTTCCCCATTATTTATAGGTTTTGACAAAGAATTTCTGGTGGGTAAATTTTTTTTTAGCATTATTTAAACATCAAGCCTATAGTTTGAAAAGGAAAGCAATGGAGCGATATCTTTAGTTAATTTTATTAGAATTTATATTTACTGTGTGTGTGTATATATGTAATATGTAAATTAATGTTGAACAGCTCACTGCAAAAGCAAAGGACTCCAGAAATTTAGGAACAGTCAAGGTTAAAATATTATTCATTTTGCTACTCATTGAGCATTTAGAGAGTTTTTATAGTTCATCTTCCATGTTTATCATATAACCAAGAATGCTATGGGTGTTTCTCTGTGTAGTTTAATGGAATGGTAGGGTAATGAACTCTGAAGTTCACAGTCTAAGAATTGCAGTTTCAACAACAATAGCAAACTCTTCATACAGTAGTTCCAAGTACAAGTCTTCATAATCAATGGATGCAGGAAGATTTGTGCAGATAGGGATTTTATGCACCTTCCTGCATCCATTGATTATGAATGCTTGCACTTGGTGAGACTGCTGTATTGGAGATTTTGGTACTATTATTAATAGTCAGCATAAGCATATGAAAAATGATAATCATGTGATGTTTAAATTGTAGCTTAAGTTCTGTCACTTCTTGTGCTCAAACTTCTTAGGGTTGTCTTCCAAGTAATTATTTATTTAACCACTAATGATCATCATTCTTACACAAGCTGTTTACACAGAAGCTAAACTCTCCTTATAGTAGTGCTATTCAGTGCAAGCTATAGTAATCAATGGATGCAGGAAGGTTTATGCATAAAATTATCTAGTGCCTACTCATCCCATATCCCCAGACTAGTCTCTAGCTTGGGGCTTTCATCAGTGAGGAGCCTTGGATCTGAGAGCACCACCTAGATTTTAGGATCTAATGCAGGTGTGTCCAAAGTGTCAATTACCAAGAAATTTTGTTGATCGCTTAAGCAAAAATAACATTTTATATAAAAACGATTTTATTTTTAAAAACTAAAATTTTAAAAACTATAAGCTCATAAAAACAGTGGAATAAAAAATTGAAGAAAACAATATAAATTACTATCCTTTTATTTCATCACTTCTATTTTGGTTAATACAAAAAAAAAAAAAAATGTTTATTTTTGAATTTTCATTGACATTTTGATTTTCTGAAATAATTTTTAACAAGCGTCGTTAGCCGAGAGGTCATCGCAGCCGCCTTGCAAGCAAGTAGTTGGTTGCAGACGGTTGTGGGTTCGCGTCCCGGCCGATGCTATGACATATAAAAAAAAAAAAAGTTTTTTCCAATTATGAAAAGTAGTTTCGATATTTAAATTGTATTAATTTAATATTCTACAAGTATTTTTATTGATAATTCTTATTTTGTGGCAAAAATTAAATTATTTGATTTTTCTCTTATTGAGCAATAAAAAAGTAAAAATATATCATTTCAATAATGATAAAGAAAAGTATTTATGTTTATAGCTTTACCAAAAAAGAGGTAATCTAAAGCAGACGTTTTTCTACTATTCATCCAAGTTTTGATCGATACTTTCTTCCGAAATCTGTAATGAGAAAATCTGAAGTACAAAGATTAAGAAGATCTCTAAATTCACAGCAATCTTCATTCAAAAAAAGCTCATTATAAATCAACAATGGCAACAGTAGCATTTATAAGCACAAAAAGCTCTTTACAGATGGTGAGATATTCAACTAAGCTTTTTTGGCTGTAGCAGATAGCTTATTTCACAATTTTAAAAATAAAAGTGGAAATTGTTGATGCTAACCAAGAAATACAACTTTCCAGACAAACTGTAACGAAACGAATTGAATCCATGTCGATGGATTTAAGATCACAACTTAAACAGGATTTGAAAATTGTTCATGGTTTTCACTCCAATTTGATGAGTCAACTGACAGTTGCAATATACCACAGCTTATATATTTGTGCATTTAGTATTTCCTGATTTGTCCGTAAAGGAAGAATTTCTTAAAATTCTATCTTTAAAAGAGCTAACCAGAGAAGAGGACATCTACAATATTTTTAAAGCTTTCATAATATCTGGAAATCTTCCTCTTAAGAAGCTCATTTCAATTACTACAGATGGTGCTCTTTCTATGACTGGTTGTGAAAATGGAATTTTAGCATTTTGTAAGAGAAGTATTGATTTTTCTAATTTTATTTCATACTACTGTATAATTCATCAACAATCATTATGTGGTAAAGTGTTGAATTTTGATGATGTTATGAATACAACTATTAAAATAATTTTATTAGGATGAAATCACTGCAAAGATTGTTTCAGTCATTTTTAGATAGCATTGATGCAGATTATGGTGACTTAGTTCTCCATAATTTAGTCAGATGGTTGAGCAAAACTAATGTTTTAGAGAGATTCTGCAAGCTATTGTCACACATAAAAGATTTTCTGGATGAAAAAAAGATCGTGTTGTTTTACTTCACAACAAGATATGGCTGCAAAAACCAGCATTTTTAATGGATCTAATAACTAAAAATTAAATCTAGAGTTGCAAGGACAAAATAAAATAATCGACATCATTAGCTCCATCGATACATTTAAAATGAAACTGGAAATCCTGGATTTCTCAAATTAATAAAAAAGATTTGCAACATTTCACAAATTTAAGAGTAGAATTTGGGTCAAACATAGAAACGTCCAAGAATTTGGAAATATTTTGCAAAACATTCTTCTGCAATTTCAACAACGATTTCACGACATTGAAAAACTTCGACCAATCACTTCATTTTTCATGTCACCATTTTCTAAAATAAATAGAAAAAAATCAGAAGTATTTAATATGGATGTAGGTAGCTTGGAAATGCAATTAATTGAACTACAAAATGACATTAGATTGAAATCACATGATCAATTTGATATATGGAATTATATTACCATTGAAAATTATCCGCTATTGAAAGATGCATATCTTAAACTTCATTCATGTTTGCAGCCACATATTTATGTGAATCATTATTTCCTCATATGAACTATATAAAATCTAAATATCATACTTGTATGACTGAAAATTATCTTAATGACTGCTTATGTTTGGCTGTTTCTAATTACGAACCAAATTACTCAAAAATAACTAACAATATTCAATGTTAATCATCACATTAAATAAATTTGTTTAAAATTTTTACTATATTTATTTATTTCATTTATAAATTTATTCATTTGGCCCCTCCTCCCCATTTAGTTGATTACCATTTATTTGGAAAATAAAGAGTGTTCTAGGAAGGTTGGGCACACCTAATCTAATGCAACCCTCCAGCAGCCATCTTTTTTTACCTTATTAGTAACTATAAAGCTTTGAGTTCAATATGAAAACACAATATTTTCAATTCAAGTTCATTAGCTTGTATAGTCATCAATACTTTTTGGTATCTTTGGTTCTTTAATAACCACAGTCACCATAATTCTAATGGGCAGGATTGGTATTAGACCACCAAACATCACATGATCACCATTCTTCATGCTTGTACAAGCTGTTTACTCAGAGTCAAAACTTTCCATACAGTAGCACCTCTCAGTTAACTAATAGGGTAAAAGGTGACTGCTGGAGGTTGCATTAGCTCCTAGGTGCAGTGCTCTTAGATCCAAGACTCCTCACTGATGAAAGCCACAAGATAGAAACTAGTGTGAGGATATTGGATCAGTAGGCACTAGATAGGGATTTTATGCACAAATCTTCCTACCTCCATTGATTATTCTGGCTTGCTCTGAATGGTGCTACTATATGGAGAGTTTTGTCTCTATGGAATTATTTATTTAAATGGGTGTTCAAATATACAATTTGTTAAGTAAATTTAAACATAATAAATATACATTGTAGATGTATATAAGTTGGCCCGTATTATCAGTTATTGGGCTTGTGTTGTTTGACACTATTAAAATCAGTAGTGAGTACGATAATCTTCAGAATCTTTTAAGGCAACAAACTAAACTATTCAGTGCATTCTTTATTTACTGTATGGAAGATCATGGATTTGAACATCAAAATAGTGTGAGTGAACACAATTTTATTTTTAGATTTTTTCTTCTCATTATCCGTTGTTAGAAATACACCTAAGAACATTCAGCTTTATGACACTCATTACTATGTTAATTCATTCATATCACTAACAGTATTAAACCACTAAACATCACATGATCACTATCTCATACTAACAGTATTAAATACTAACGTTAGCAATATGCCTACATGACGCGGTCAATGGTTTAAATTTGTAGGTTGAGGTATTAAGAGAGTAGTGTTGGAATTGCAGCCCAAAATGTTTTTGTTTATTATTTTTGTGCAATATTCTTTTTCATTATTATTATTTTTTTATATGTTAAACAAAGTAAAAATTCTATATAAAATTTTTGCGACCCTGTTGATGTAGGAAAATCTGTTTGTATTACTCGTGTGAACTTATACTATTTTCTTGTCTATTTAATGCATGTGTGTTTCGACTTTTAAAATGAAATTTTAAAAGCAGTTGTGAAGTATTTATAGATCTTTTTTTTTTCCATTTCATTAAAAAAGAGAGATAGAGCTTCTGCTTTCTGTTAACACCTTAAGTTCTTTGAAGATGTTTTTTATCGATAATCATTTTAGGTGGAGTGTGATTTTTCTTTTTTAGTCGACTATTTTTAGAATTTAGCTTTTTATAAAGTAATTGACCAAATTTTATAAATTATAAATTTGATACTGTGTAACCTTTTTTTTTATTAAAAAAAAATAATAATAAAAGCCCTAAAAAGGTAATCCTTTACTTATAATTCATAATTATATACACGCACATGCTCTATTCATGAGGAAAAATAAAAGGTAATAATTTGTTATTGTTAATTTATCACTTTTTCATTACCTTTGAATACATTGTACAGTATTCTACATTTTCTTTAATTATTGTGTAAATGAAAGGTAAATAGCCCAATAGAGAGCAAAGCTTTTTTTGAAGAGAAATACTTAAAGTGAATATAGTGTTCAATAGTAAATTAACTGCTAGTCAGGAGGTTGATAATAATAGCATGATTAGATGGATTGTCTATGGATTTAATATTTGAAAAATATCTTAAACATGTTCAAAAATCCTCAGTTAACTAAAAACTCTGCAAATTCTAAGATCAAGTCAAAATATGACGGGTAGGTATATTAACAATTGCTCTGCACATGAGATTGTTGAAAAAAGAAAATAATACTCCAATTAAACAAATTTTTATTTGGATTTAGAAAATGGAAAAATAATTGCCTTTTTTTTTAATATTTTGCAACTATAATCGCATATAAAATGATCTAAAAGATTATTTGGGAATATTATTGTAATCAAGAACATAGCAATATACTTGATCATAGTAGTAATTTTTAATAATAAGAATTTATCATAGCTTTTCATTTGACTTCTGTATCATATCTTAATTCTCAAATTTTTTTGGAAGGATCATTTTGCCATGAAGTAAAAAAAGATTAAATAAGTTAAATTATTTTATTGAAATCCTGATCCTGATGAGGAAAGGATATTTCAGTCCTAGCATTTATTATTATTATTTCCAAACATCTTATCATGTTTTTAAAAAATTTTCACACTTGATTTCTTCAATCATTCACATGATTTAATCTGAGCACTATTATGTAATAAATAATAGACACGTTACAAGGGAGAAGAGCTTATTATACTGATATTTTATGCAAACAGAATAATAATAATTGAAACTAGCATAAATCTATACAAAATTCTGAATTAATAAATAGATATTTGAATTGTTTCTGTCAATAAATATAAAATTAAGACCAATTAGACATAAATTTATTCAGTTCATCCTCAGCTTCCTCTACTTTTTTTTCCTTTCTAAAAGGTAAATTCAGTATATGCTTTTATATTTCATTAATTACTTTCAAAATATAATCATTCTCTTAAACATTTATATAGTGTCCTTTTGATATTTGTCTTTTCTTATAAATTAAAAATTTCATATATTTATGGACATTTAAAATAATGATGGTGATTATTTTAAAAAATTATTAGTTTTTAACATTTAAATATTGATATTTTAAATTTCATTGATATTAGTAAAGTAGAGAGAAGGGAAACGGATTTGAAAATTTTTTCAAATTATTCAAAATGATAAATTATTTGAACATGATTGTTTTCAAGCAAATACCAGACAAATTCTGAATATGATTTCCTTCTTGTTATTATTTGTTTTAATAAATGATAATGAAAATAACAGAAGATTGGGAGGGGGGAGGCCTTACTTCATTATTTCCTCATTAGATATTCAATCTGATTGTAATCATTTGATTTTTTTAAAAAAAAATTGAGGTCACAACTGACAGTAAATCTCATTAAGTCAAAAATAATTTTAGTAAGTAATTTTTGTTAAATGCTATTTATGGGAATCGGGAACCCTGACACCATTGATTTCATAGTCCTGATGAGCCCAATAAAGAATGAAATGATTTGTATGTACATATTATCTTTTCTATAATATACTTAAATAATTGCTTTAATTTTATATATATGTGGCATGAAATAAGATCCTTATATTTAATATTGGACTTTTTAAAAAAAATTAATGGAGGATTTCCAAAGATTTTTTGAAGCAGTTGATAAATAGTTATTTGATTATTTCAAGACAAGTTGAGGCAATCTGATAAATGTTTGCTATATGAGTCATATTGAAAAAAAAAAAGAAAAACATTTAAAATATTGGGCAATTCAACCTCCAACATTGATAAGAAAACTACAGAATTGACATTAGATTAATCTGTAAATCTTGTAAACAGTTCTGGATGAAAGTGAACAATTTCACATGTAAATATTTTCGGTAGTCACGTATTTACCTTGCTATGACGTCATTTGCCTGAAGGCATACTACTCTAACCACCCGATTTTTAAGATAACGTCACCTAGTGATTTGCCGACACATGTAATCGCAAAAATTTTGTGGCATATCACGTGGTGACGTTACGTCAAAGATCGGTAGATTAGAAAAAAAAATCTCGTAAATTCGGATAATTACAGCGGTATGCCTTCAGGCTTATGACGTAATAGTAATGTAACAAAAAATAAAATTTCTAGAATTAGTCATGTCAGTGTCTTCGTTGCCATGACAACGTTGATGTGTTCTTCCGACGACGCAAATATCGGATAATTACAGTGGTGAGCCTTCAGGCGAAATACGTCATTGCAAGGTAAATACTTGATTACCATATTTTCTTTTGAAAAAATTTCATAAATTTGGTCAAAAAGTCATTAACTTCAATCCAATCAATTATTTACTGTTATCCCCCATTTCTGCTATCATGTGACAAACATTTTAAGTCATTTATTTAAAAATGAAACTAGATAGTTTTTTGTTCTCAGCATCTCTGCAACAATCAATTATTTGATCCCTGCTAATTGGATGATACAATTATTTGATCCCTGCTAATTGGATGATACAGATAAAATGCCACTATAATATTAGTAATGAGCAAACATATAGAATATCAAATATATGTTTACATATATTAATGATTTTAAAGAGCATGTAGATAATTTTACAGCTTATTAAATATGTAATGCTAACATATTTGTGGAATATACAAATCTGAATACATTTCTAAAATAATTTGCAAACTAGATTCCCAATCATTTATATGAATTTGTAAATAGCATTCATCTTTTGTTATATCAATGCCAATCACAAGTTACATTACTAAGCTAAATTTCTAAAGAGTCATTTAAGTGAATTTGTAATAATGTCCACCTTTTGTTATCAATGATATAACAAAAGTTGGTGTTATGTATAAATTCATTTAAATGATTTAGGAATGTAGCTTATAAATGATTTTAGGAATACATTTAGACTTGTTTAATTCATGAATAGACATATTTGTGAATTTATATAGATACATAAATATTTTTATATAAGTAAATTTTTTAATAATTAAAATTTTAAAGCCAATCTTGCTAAGTTCTTATGATTGTAAATTTTGTAATATTATTGCACAAATCAAACTTTTTTTAATACATTTAATTTTTGTAATCTTTTGAAAAACATCATCCTATCTATAACTATTCGTACAAATTACATGAAAGGTACAAGTAACAGATGAATGGATTAAAAGTCATTAGTAATAGTTGTAATGATATAATATTCATTTAGGGGAGAAGGTATATAGATCTGTACTTTTTAAAGTACTGTCTCTGATAAACACATTCATCAACCAGAAACTTTGCAATTTCTCTTATAATGGATGAAGTTTATTTATTAATGTAGTTCACTTATGCTGATCTGCATTCATACATCAAACAAATGATATAGAAAGAAGTTGGTTGTGTTCCTACTCACAAGATCTGACAATCATCATCTTTGTAATTTCAGTGATAATGGATGCATTTGATTATTAAATAGTTTGCATCTGTTAAATTGGTCTACTTATTTAAATCAAGCAGAAAGTGTATACAGAATATGACAATAAAGACTTTTTTGATATTCCCATAAAAAATTGTTGGGTGTAGCTATAGTTTTGATTTATATCCAGTATGATAAAAACAAATTACCAAGAATATATCAGTATTAATTTTTAATAAAATGGATTTTTGATCAGTTCAAGTTTTGTTAAATGTATACTTTATGCATTACGTATAAGTCACTAGCACAGTCATTCAAATCTTTTATATATTTTTAAACAAACATACATGTGTGTGTAGAAATTGGTAAACTTTGAACATGTATAATATGAAATAATCTAAAATATTTTATATAAACTAACAATATCTCCATAAATATTGTAAATAAGAATTGCAATGTTGGAGAAATTTGCCATCCCAGGATTATGGGATTGTGATTTTACCACTCATAAGATTAAAATTTTTTATTATGATACTTTTTCTTTTGTAAGAAAAAAAATTATATTTATGTTTATGAACTGTATTTTTATACCATGAACAGACTTGAAGTGTCATTTGACATTATGGTTATGCTATTACTATGATTTTTTTTTTCACTCATTCTGATTTTTAAATTTTTGGAGAAATAAGTGAATGAGGATTTTACATATAAAAGATACAACATCTCAGATTCATCCATGTATGTTGTTCATTATTATTAAAAATATCAAATGATGCTTTAATTGAATCACATCTACTTGTGACTAGGAAGCAAAACTCACTCAATTGATTATTGCAGAGATACTGAAAATAGAAAACAATTCATTTAATTTATAAAATATATACTTGATTTTATATCTGTTAGGCAAATGGCGTATATTTTTGTCCAATAAAAACTCAGAAATTGATCAGAAGAAGTGAGGATAATGTTAAATGATAAACCACATTTGAATCCATTGTTTTTTTTTAACATTATATATCTTATTTTGTCCAAAAATATTCCTCCAAAGCAGGGGGAGGGGTGATAAATGAAAAATCTGATTTGAAGTTACTGATTTATTGGATTTGTATATTTAAAAGAGTTTTAAAAATATGTGATACTTTAACTGTCATAGCATTTATTGATGCAGTCTGGTCTTTTAAGGATTTTGATAACTTTTCTAATTGTTCTTTGGTAGTGAATGACATGTTTGGATAGGATTTAGTATTGGTGAAATCTATATTATAACTCATTTTTAAACATGAAAAGAGGGACTGATGAGGATGAAAACATTATTTGCTTGCATTAACATTATTAATTTTTTAGGACTGAAGAGATGAATACACATTATTGCATTTTCATTTATTATTGTTTTACTACAGAATGAAGATCTTTCCAATTTTAACTAAACTTCTCTGGTCTCTAGTCTCTCTTTTCTATACCACATCAGCAAACTACCCTTCTCCATCTTGCATGTAGTCTCATTTTAGTTTTTTTTTACAATCTTTTGAGTTCCCATTTAAAACTTCAACTATCCATCTATTATGCATTATTTCTTACAATATGTCTAATTTAGCTTCATTTTAATTTCTTAATTCTTTCATTGAGGTCAGGGAAAGCTGTTGTTTTTTTTTTACTGATGTGTTTCATTTTCAATCTCTTCTCACTATACTTTATTAAGTCCTGTTAAATGTCCAAATCTCAAATCCACAAATAAGAAGTGGCATAACATATCTATTAAAAAGCTTCCTCTTCAAATATATAAGCATTTTCTATTGATATTAAGTTATTTTAAAGAAAAGCACTTCATCCAAGTTTAATTCTATAATTAATTTGATCCATTATGTTTTCATCTGTATTAACAACATGACCTAGGTATTTGTAGGTGTTAACTTCTAATTCATGATTATCAGTCTGTATTTTTTTCTGGAAAATTTTAGCATTTATTTTTAATCCTACTTTTTTACTTTCACCTGTTAACTCTTGCAACATTTCTTGAAGCTCTGAAACACTACTTGCAAAAACCACCACATCATCTGTAAAATCTTATCTTCATTACTATTGCTACCATAAAAGTTTTGGAAATATGGAATACTGTTCTCAATATTAATCTTCTTAGTATTACCATGCAATCCAATCACTGCTGATGTATTTTGATAAATATTTTTCAGGATGTGACAATATCCTGGGTCTGAATGTTGATGATCCAATGCTTTAATTAATGCTTATAGAATCAAATGCTTTTTCAAAATTTATAAATTTAAAGCATAATGAACATATAGAAAACAAACTTCTACTAATATGAAAATAATATCCATTGATTTTTCATTATTGACTGTGTACCTTTTTGTCATGAAATTCTTCTATTATATAATTTTATCTTTTATGTTTTCTAATTTTTTTAAAAATAACAGTTTGATTTTGTAATGAGAAAAATACCATTATTTTATTATAAATAAATAAATTGCCTATGGTCTATTGTGAATTAATGTTTAAAATTTTTTATAATTAATTTATTTATTATTATTTGGTTTCGATTAGTAATTATTTATAAAGTATTGAAATTTATGCTACACATTTTTGATATTGTAGACAGGAGGAGTCTGATAACAAAGTCAACCCTAAAAACATATTTCTGCAAATTGACTGTAATTTTAAATTTTAAGGATTTCAAGATATTATATTGTGATTATTAATGTATATTGTTTGTCTGCAGCCTTAATTGATCATTTTAAAATAAATTTACAACTAGGCAGCTAACCCATTGTAAGTATAGCTGGTTGATAAAATAGAAGGGATTTTTGCCCAATGCAATTGTATGTTAATCACCCTTCAACGTTACTGCTCATCCAATTGAGTTATCAACAATTAAACCAACTTATAAAGCGCATCTTTCTATTAAAAGATAAGTTCACTTTATATGTTCTCATGTATATCCTTATACATTATTAACGTGTGTGCGCATATATATGTATACACGTATAGATGTATCACTCACTTCAGCATAGTTTTTAACTTTTGATAATTCATGATTCATATGCCTGCCGTTTTATTACTGGAATTGTTTTTTTTCTCTCAAGTTACTATCTTGTTCTCTTTTGTTTCTTTGAATAAAAACAGGTTTTTGGTTTTATATTTTTCATTCCTTTACCAGTTTTGGTGTTGAACTGAAAACCTTTTTTCATCTCCTGTTCCGGCTTTAGTGCGCATACACACACATGCATACAAGTTTATTTTCACTCGCCGCCTTTTCAAAATGACCTGCAATGACTCTGCGTATTTTCACAAGTGCCACTTATCAGGAGTTTATTTTAAAATCAAATGGGTGTGGTTGAAATAAGATAGAATGAAGGGGGAGGGGGTGTAATACTTTTTTTTTTTAATTAGTGAGGTCAATTTCGTATATGTGGGCTGCATCAACTTATTTGTGTTAAGCTGTCTGCTAATGTAGGGTAGAATATTTTTATTATTTTTCCATTTTACCTCTCTATATAGGATATCTAAGTCAGACGCTGACCCTTGGGCTGAGACATCAGAATAGAAATATGTCAGTATAGTAGTTTGCCAAAACTCAAGGAAGGAGAAGGTTTATAAGGTATACCCCCCCCCTCTCTCCACGAACCATCACAATTTGTGTTTGTTGTTTATTGATATAAATGATAGTGTGTTTCCAAACCTGTTTTGGGTGTTGTTGTTGGATATTTGCATGATATGCAAATTAGCTGTAATTCCGAAAAATTTCTGTCAAGTAATGATATGAGAATTTAAAATCACTGTTATAGTCATGATAACTGTGGGTGTAATTTTTTTTTTTTATAACAGGTAGGAAAGAGCTATAAGTAATTATCAATGAATAATAATAATTAATATGCAAAGGCGTACAAAGATTGAGATCACAATGAAAGATCGATATGCAAAGAATGCTGTGTATAAAGTAATGTAAATCAACAAAATATAAATCTTTATTATAAGAGAAAATGTATGTGTACTCTTAAACATATGTAAAAAGAAGTAAAACATTACAGTACAAAAGTCTTTCAAATAGCTCTATAGAATATCAATAAAGGAGGCAGTAATGTCATTGATGAGAGTTTGAACTATTTTTTACCCTTGCTTTATTTTTTAACTAAAAATATATAGATACTTATTTATTGATTAACATTGGATGGTTAAGTAGTTTGTTTGTGGAATAACTACATGAAAGAAAACCCCTAAGCCTGATGGAATTTTCCAAATAGGATTTAAATCCATATGATAGTATGGTAGATGGATGTGCTATTACTACAACATGAAATCATTCATGTAGATATAAAAAATAATTGGTCATATGACATTTAAGCTGCACATGTGACAGTTCAAGCTGCAATCCATGGATCTGTAGCTTTCAAATTTAACATTCTAGCATTGTTTTAAGAGTTATGTACATATATATATATATACAATTATTTGAGAATTATTGAAAAATATTATATACTACACATTCAAAAAGTCTGCCATGATCATGACTTAAAATTCAAGTACTGATAAAGGACAAATAAATTTTTTTATAGCAGATGAAAAACTAATCATCATTAACCAGTAGATGATAAGATTGATGATTAGTATCTTCAGTATTTTTCAAAGACTTGTGAGAATTACAATGAAAAAATTTGCTCCACATTAAGTTTTTAAGAATCATTTAATAACTGAAACACAGGCTTGTTATATACCTGTGGCTATATATATGTAATATAGGGTATATGAGCACAGACTTTCACACCACCCACCTCTCTCCACTCTATCTAATAACACTGATACACCTAAACACATATATGCTGAAAAGATAAATAATCACCAATATACGTAATTATGCATATATATATATATAATCATTAGAAACCAGTCAACACTTAGACAATCCCAATATATATAACAATCAATAATCTCACTGTTGTCAAGGCAATCTCCTTTTAACAATAAAGTGGAATACTTTTATTGTTGTATATATATAATGTATTTTATATTGAAATTTTGTAGATATAGATTTAATCCCAACTAACAATCCAATTATTAATTGGTAATTAAATATCTAGATATTCTTATTTAGAGAATAACAATTTCTGGGCTGATCACATATGTGTAATATACATTATCATAAAATGAACATAAGATGTAATGTTATCTTTCCACGAGGAAGGAAAATGCTGAATATTTATAAACATTAAAACCCGTAATTTAACTATCTTTTACTGAAATATAAAAATACATGACAAAATTTATGTTTTTATATATAAAAATTAAAATGTCTGGAAATAATATTAAATGATGTCACATGAAATATCTGATAATGCTAAAGATATTTGTAATATTTTACAGTATATAGTAGAGTCTACTATAATCATTGTAATTAACTTCAGGATGTTTGTTTAACAAACATCAAAATATGCATAATTAGAAATAACTCATACCAGGCCGCAGCCTAACAAAGATTACTATTCAAAACAACTATCAAGCGGAAAAACTATAATACAAAATCAAAAATGCAAGCATAAATATACATACAAAGTGAATTTGATGTATTTAACTTTTATGAAACTATACTTATATATGAATTTAAAAGTTTGATTTTAGAAAAAAATAAAATCAAACTTTTAAAAGCGTAAAAAAAGGTTATATGAAAACATTAGGCAATGATATTCAGTGAAACAGTTGCTATAACAACTGATGGTTTTTTTTATTTACCTTGCACATAAATTTGAGAAATGTAAATTTTTTTGTAGTGAAAGTACAATCAAATTTTTAAAAAGCATAAAAAGTCATAGGCACTTTTTTTTTAATATAAACATTTATGTAATGTACAGTCACAAGGATGAAATGGACAAACTCTGAAATGTCTTTGTATGTGTGTGCCACATCAACCAATGGCTTTGTAACATTTACTATTTCAGCCAGTAAAGTTCACTGAATTGTCTTTCTCATTTCAATTTTACACATAAATTTGAGAAGCATAAATAATTTTTTCCTAATGAAAATATGATTGAATTTTTACAAGCATAAAACTTATTTAATATAAACAAATTTAACTAATCTAACCTATCACCATGCTGAAACAGGACCTGAAATGTTTTGTGCATGTGAGTGATATGTCAGCCAGTGATATTTTGTCAAATTTGGCTGTTTCACATTTTGGTGAGTTTTTTCATTTTCATATTTAGAAATTATTATATCTTTTATGTCACTAATTAGTTTATTAATTCTGTTTTTGTGGTTTATGATTAAAATTAATATAACATGGATATATGAAAATACGAAAAAAAAAAAGATTTTCATTGCTAAAGATACAAATAAACAGATAAACAAATTAAATTAATATCTAAGACTTAACAAAATATGACATAGATGTCTGCTGTTTTGATGTTTACTGTAACAATTACAGTCAATATACAAATTTTAATTTGTTCATTCTAGACATAGCAGATCACACGATATTAAATATATTTATGTAAAATTGGCTACGTAGTCAAAAAATCTGGGAGTTTTAATAAAATGAAAAAATGATATCTCAATTTATTTCAAAAATAAGAAATTAAAACCTTTTTTAAAAATACTTTAATATGATTTATCATATCTTTTCTTCTTCTGGAGTTGCCTATCAAAAAGATGTTACATACAAGGAAAGCTTTATTTTACTTTTATGGCAAACATTATATACTAAATATTTATTATCTTCTACTTATTTGTTTTACCAAAACAATTTAATCCATTTTAAATACTTTTATATTAATTTGCCCTGTCTATGTTTCTGTTAGTATGTCCACATTTTTGATAAAAATGTGTTCCTGTTTAGAACTCAAGTGCACATCTTTACAATATTATGTTTGTAGAATAAAATTTTGTTAAACTTAATTTAACTCATACTTAATCAAATTAAATTAAACTGAGAGACTGCAAACCTCTCACGCTTATTAGCCAATCAGGTGTTATTAATAGCGATCAAATCGTAAATAAACTCAGTGAATTAAATGTGAATATGTTTGAAGATTCACACTTTCAAATCTTAAGTACTTCAGACTGGCTTGGATATATAGAAAGACAAGTAAAGAGGAGGGGGACACCCTCTTCTTGTTAAATTCTCTGACTTGTATTTACGATTTAATCGCTATTAATAACACCTGATTGGCTAATAAGCATGAGAGGTTTGCAGTCTCTCAGTTTAATTTCAAATACTGTTTGCGCTTTATAAATTAAACATTATTTAATTAAATTAATTAAAATAAAAATATATATTTGATGGAATCATTTACATTTGCAGAATAAAAAATTGTTAATATTGATTTAATTCATATTTAATTAATTAAATTAATTAAAATCCAATTTATAAATATTTTATGTAATAGACAGTCACATGATATTTAAATTTAGAATTTGTTAGTTTAGTGGTTGTATTTTTTTATTTTCACATCTTATTATTAAATTATATTTTTTGTTAGATTTTTTTGCAGTTTTAACCATGTTTTAAAATAATATGTAAATTAACTAAAAAGTAAAACCATAATATATAATTTAAAAAAAAAAAAATGCTTTTATGTAAATAGTTGACTAAAAAGTAGAAAAATAACAGTAATTTGCCATTCTTGGAAAATATCATCTTAAAAATCTAGACTTGTCTTGCATTGGTGGTCGAGAGGTCAGTGCGACTGCCTTACAGCAGTTGCCCGGGTTGCGGGTTCGCGTCCCGGCCGATGCTATGACACTTTAAAAAAAAAAAAAAAAAATCTAGACTTGTTATTAAACTATTGGAAATTGCAGGAATATTGTTATTTCTTAAAGCATTTGAGGCTCAAGTAAATCATAAATAAAAAAAAACCAAATGCTTTTATGAAATGACAATATTTTTGGAATTTCCAAGAATGGCAAATTAACTGAGAAGCAAATTACTTTGTTATTTTTCTACTTTTTAGTTGGCTATTTACATAAAAGCATTATTTAATTTTTTTTTTTTATTTCTCAAAAACTGTATTTATTTTTCTATTGATACTTCCCAAACAACTAAAAAAATACCTACAAATTACATTGTTTCCCAATGTGATTAATTTTCCCAGTAATCACTGTTTTACTTTCACTTTAATGATCCATTATCATTGAGTGTTGCATATTTAAAATTAATATATATGTAATGTGTTTTAGTTGCTCATAGTGTTATGTGTTATTACTTGTGGAGCATTGATGGAGTTGGCTTGTGAAGGCATGTTTTTAGATACTATCAACATTTTAGTTAAGATTTAAATTTGTTATAGTTGAAAGTTTGCTTTTGTAGCCAAGTTCTGCAAGTGCTATATGTGTTGTTGTTAATGACTTGAATATATTATGTGTTGTAATAGTCAATTTATTGGATTATATATATATTATCCTAAAAGCAGCAGGAGATACTTTTAATTGAGTGATCATAGTATAAAAACTGTTTCTGATATATTCTTCTCTGTTTCTTCCTTAGATCATTCTTTATCCATTTTCTTTTACTTTCATTTAGATTAATATTGAGTTTGGTCATTGTGAGTCTTTCACTAATCATGATAATGGGATTGTGTGTTTGTATAACCACATCATTATTTTTAAATTATATTTGAGAAACTTGGACTCATCTTTTTTCTTCATTTCTGTAATTTTCTTGTTTGTCTCTTGTTTTTTTCTGACATTACAATGACTATACTCATTTATGAGTGCCTTTTAATGATAATGACAAACACAAGATTATCTTTACATAGCTATAGTTTTAATATAATCTCTTTTTGGTTAGTATGGAATCTTGTTAATATGAAAAACACTGAAGATTTTTATAATTTTTATGATAATAATTGTTTAACCTCTTTAATAATGCCGGTTTCATGATTAGGACTGACTGTTAAATACCATGGGAGTGAACATTACATTTAGCAATGGATATTATTTCTACCGATATTTTGAGTTTTAAGATGTAATGTAGAAAGGCATTGCAATGTAATGTTAGAATATTTGTCTGACATGACCATGATCTGGGATTTGAATCTGGAAATTTTTCTGATATCTGGCCATCCAGTTATTAGATAATATATGAAAACTGTATCTATGTAATAGCTATTTTTAGTAAGCAAATAATTCAAATTTTGAAAAATAATGAAAATTATTACCATCTGCTAAATTGAGTTGCCTGTAAACAATCTCTTCTTTATTATTTCTCTTTGCTCTGTAGCAGATTTGCCTTTTATAAGTTATTTAAGGTAGTTTTGCTTTTGTATACATAAATGATAATGATATTTGGTCACTTCTTAATTGACGTAAACATTTCATTTATAGATATACTCTAATGGTGAACTCATATACTTATGAAAATGCTTATTCATAAAGAAACAAATGACTTTTATTTAATATTAATTGAAAAAAAATATTAATATAATTGGTAACACTACCTGACAGTCATAACAAATGCTGGGGCACATGCCATAGTTTAAAGAACTATATTTATTAAAGAATGTTATGATGCAAATTTTCATATTAAATGTCTAAGGTATTTATTTCCTCCTCCACCATTTATTTGATAGCATTTATTGCTAATTATGCATTAAAAAATAAACCTACACTTTTTTCTTTTTAAAAATACAGTAAACTTAATTACTCGACCAAGGATAATTATTTAAATTTTAATAGTTCAAAAATAATAAAATACTGGATTGCATTTTAAAAAAAAAAAATCATTTAAAACAAATTATTTGTTAATGATTAATATATGACAGGCAGTTATAAAATCTGGTTATTGAGATTATTTTGGTTCCCATTTTCTAAAACAAATGAATTTTCTTTGTTTTAATCATTTTTACAATGCTATATTTAATTTTTTCACCCCATTCTTTTTATGTAAATATTTACCATCTAAGCTATCTCTAATGTGAAGTATGCTTTTTAATGACACATAGCATTGCATTCATCATTCTAATGCGTGATGAATTTATATATATTTTTTCATTTTTTTTTTTTTTTTGGTATTTATTAATGTATTTCTCATCTAAATTTCACCATAGTAAGATAGATTGAGCTGTCTTTTTGTGCTAGTTGATTGCGATGTGGGGAGTTGAAATAATGGATACACTGAACAAAAAAACCCTTTAAAAAAATAAGTATTCACTTGTGTGTAGGGACATTCGTAACATAAAAGAAGCATATCCACCTGTCATTCCCATGATCTGAATTTGAATCTACTCCAAGTAAAACTTGAAAAATTTTCCTAGGTTTCAGTCAGACTTAGGATCTTTTATTTTTTAGATAGTGTTTAGCTATTTTTAGCTAGAAAGCAAACAGGAATGAAAAACTACTTCAATCCTCAACATTTGGCAAATCTAATGAACAACATATTTTTCATCTAGTAATAGCCCAGTTTAAACGCTGATTTTTTTCTTTTCATATTTATTTTAACAATAGCCGATATATTTGAACCAATTAACGAGCAATCCTAATTTTTTAATATTTTTAACTAGTTATATAGAAATAAATGATTTAATAAATTAGATTAAACTTATATAATCATGTTTTCTGTTGCATTAATTTAAATCTTACTAATACAGATTTGTTTTGTACAGTTCTTTTATCTTTTGCAAAAATAAAAATAGCTACGTTATAAATAATATTCCCCATTTAAGTGCTGTTTTGAAATATATTGTATTTCCACCTTCGCAGACATTTATATACAAATTAATCAATAACCTAAGTTTGCTTTTAATTTTCTAAGTTCAAAATAAATGTATTTTATATTAATATTCACAATTTCTAGCAGGATAATAAAATCAATGAAATTTAAATATAAACAGCTTTGTTTTATGCACAAACACGCGCATGCATGCATTCATACATACATATAAATTGAATCATTGAAAATAATAGATTAAGTTTAAGATTTATAACTTGAGTGATAAGAAAAGATATGTGATTTTTAATTCAGAGAATTGTTATGCATATCTTATAATATCTTATTCTGTGGTTTATCCAAGATTGAATATACTTAAATATTTTAACAAAATATCATTATTTATTCTATCCCAGCACTATTTATTGAAAATTTGAGTAATCAGTGAATACAGATCTTGATAAGGCTTTCATCATAAAAAATATTGGTCTCAGTGTATTAATTAGAACATTTAGTAGCTAACTATCTTTATTAAAGCTTATAATAGATGATTATGGGTTGAAGCTATTAGAGATAAATATCGCTCCTGGAAATGTACTTACATATTTGTCAGCTTTAAAGTTTTGATGTAACAGCTATCTCTCTGTTATCACAAACACAAATTTACTATTATTTTAATTTCACTTATAAGTTTTTTTAAACTATTTCATTTTCAAATAATTATTGCCATTACACAACAAATTTATTAGTTTATCATTTTATCTATTTTTATTTTCACCAACAAATAAAATTCAGAAACATTTGATCACACAGAAAAGTTCTAATCTTTTTCTGGAAAATACTATTTTTAAGCACTATTAGGAATATGATTTACTGTTGATAAGTAAATCACTTGCAGCTTTTTTTAAAGACAAGTTATAATGAGTTGTTTATACAACAATCCTATATTTTTTTCCATATTCTTTGTAGAATAGCTGCTTTAAATGATTTTTATATCTTTGGTTTACTTAAAGAAATTGTGAGTATCCATCATGTTGAGAAATGATAAAAAGTGAATAATTGATACATGTATGATTTAAATAGAAAACAGTCTCTTTTTTTTTTTATTATAGAAACCAAAGGTTTGTAGATGATAATAGATTATAAAAAGTCAATAATGTTTAATGTTATAAATTTATATCTGGTGTATAGACTGACCTCTTAGATTAAATCAGAATATTTTATATATGGTCCATTATGTCTAATGATTCTATTAACCAAAATTAAATATTTGGGTCTTTGAAATCATTTTATACCATTGTAAACACATGTGCTTTGCACCTCTATTTCTCTCTTCTTTTCTACAATTGGAAAATCATTCTTCTAGCACTGATTCATTTTTTTCTATCTCATTTTAATGAAACCTGCATCATCAAATCCAATACCTTATCACACATTTTTTATTCTCATCATAAATCTTGTAGGTTTATGCTTCAGATTTTCCATACAATTTTTCTGATCTTTATTCAACATCCTACACTCAAAAAATAAGTACTTTCATCTATACATAAATTATATTTATAATTTAAATTTTTATCTTATTTTTGTCTCTTTTTATTTGGTATCAAAAACTCCTGTTGTTCCATAGCAACTGTAGGCTATTCTTAGTGTTTTTTCATATTTTTATACAATTCTAAACAATTTTTATTCATTTTTATTTTCCTTAACTATTTCTTTTTTTGTTTAACATTTATTTTTTCTCATAATTATATATATATGTAATATAATAATCAATCTAAATAAAATTGAGACAACTAATTATATTTACAATTATTTAATTATCAACCTGGCTTTCATCTCTTATTAAGTATATTAATCTTAAATTAAGTATATATCAATAACAACATTGTGGATAAATAATTATTTTTATATTGGATACTTGACCGTTGTATATCTGTGATATGTTTTTTATATATTTATCTCATACATTATGGTGTAAAATACAAATTATATTGAATTGTAATTTTTTTTAGTTCTATATAAAATAGTATATTACATTATCTATATAATATCCATCTTCTGAATTATAAACCATGGGAATGCAAGGTTCAGAATATATAACTTTTATAATAAATTATATAATTGTTAAAAAAGCTAAAATAATAAACACAATAAGGATTATTTTTATTATTAATACATATTATTAGCACTACATTATTTATTATATATATATTATCTCAAGGCATGTTGCCTTAGAAAATTATTGTTTAATTGATAAGAGTGGAAAGATTGAAGTAATTGCATTATGAGTTTGCACTTTAATGAGATTGTTTATAAATAAAATCAAAATTTTGTGAATGGCTGTAAATTATATTATCTGCAATAACATTACACAATTATACACTATCCATTAGTACTTAAACTTGTCCTGCTTAGCTTTTTTTCATGATATGTTATTAAGATAATGAAAATTGATTATTTTTATGATTGAAGATTTTGATATGTGAATTTGGAAGGAAATAGAAAAAATAAATCATTTATGATTAAGTTAAAAAGAACAATTAGATTCAATTATATTATAAAAAGAAGATTGATACTTATGAAAAAAAAAAAAAAATGATCCTAAGAAAATAAAATCATTGCATTTTAAGAAATAAGTAACAGATAGAAATCTTGGAAAAGGGATTCTGATATAATGCAGAAGTCTTGATTTTTGTAGATGGATGACAATAATATATATACATGAATTCATATGTAATTAGGGTATATGAGCACAGACTTTAGATGACCCATCACTCTCTACTCTATCTAATAACACTGATACACTCAAGAACATATATGCTGAAAAGATAAATAATCACCAATATACATATTTCATGCTAAACCAGCAATCATCAGTTGGTCCAGATTATCATCTCCCACACATATATACTATAAGTGCTCAGATATATATTAAGATAGACAATCTTCATACTTTAATGGACAGGCTCCAATATACTACACACTCCAACTCTTCAACCATCCATCCAATTGAAAATCTGATGATGGAATGCTTGAAGAACTCTTCAACCGTCCATCCAATTGAAAATCTGATGATGGAATGCTCGAAGGCCACCCTGAGGCCTATATTACATATATAGACACAGGTATATAAAAAGCCTGTGTTTCAGTTAATACATGAATTCATGTACATTTTGAATAAATTTGTTAAGATCATATGATGTTTTACATTTTTCAGTCAAACAATATAATTTTCAATTTTTGCATTATTGTATGAATTTCATTTTTTATTAGTTACTACAATACAATAATTTTTGATAATTTGGATAGCAAAAAATGATTATCAGATTTCCAGGAAGAAACATAACTTTATTAATATCTTACCTGTGATTTATTATAAAAATCCATAACATTCATAGTAGTGATATTATTAGACTGCATTGCTCAAAATTACTCTGGTATTACCTCTATTGCTACTAAATGAAAGGAATATGTACAAACTCAAAAACAACTGGCAAAATATATAAAAGAATGTCAAAATAAAATCACAGAAATATAAACATTATTCTAAAATTTCAAGAACAGAAGTGCTATCAAAGGCACTAAATTATAACATGGAGATAACTAAACTTTCATTAAATATATATATATATATAATTCAGATGGAACTAACTATACTTTCAGGAGATATGAATAAATAGTACTCATATGTCAATAAATATAAAGAATAAAATGGGCCACTATTCTTTAAGTTTGATTTTCCTCTCCAGAAGTGTGTCATAAAAAAAAAAAAAAAGGAAGACCCTTATAAATAACAGCTTTTCCATGAAAAATATCTATACTGCATATTGGTGAGATAATATTTTCAAATATATGCTAGTGTATATATATATAGTATTATATATATATAGTATTAAGCTATTTTTCTCTGCTTTGGAAACAAGAACTTCAAGGAAAGAGAGGTGCTTCTTCACTTCTAATTCTAAGAATGAAGACTACTAATATGCTGAAGAACTTTATTCATATTTTTTCTATGTATAAATAATAAACATGTCATCAGTGTACATGAGTAGCAAATGTAGATCTGAAGCTCAGGTTTCAAACTCATATATGAATAAATTGGAAAAAAAACTTAAAGATATGGGATTCCATCGGAGTTCAAATCACTTGTTTTTAATATTATCCATTGTAAATAAAATGGTTAATAGTAAAGCTAATGTGTTCTGGTATGTTACGCTAATGAAAGAAGCTATATCCAAATTTTATCAACTAGTATGTTAATAAATAACAAGGCAACACTAAAGCTTAAAAGAAATCATTTGCTGCAATTTTTAAATGTTTGACAATAGAAATTTTATGAGTCAAGTTTTTAATATTGGATTTTATACATAAAATTACTGGTTTTATCTGATCTGTCAAATACCTTAGCATGAGTATGTGATTCCATAGTACTAATAATGAGACAGTGGAAAGTCTAATTTTTGTACTTTTGGTTGTCTATAGAATTTAGGGTATATGGAAGACTTCTTTCTTGGAATGATCTTACTTTTTACATCCTTGTAAGTCTTAGTTGTTTTCTCAAGATAAATAGTATGATCTCTCTTTGTTTTAATATAAAGTTTATCATTTAATACAGCCAAGATTTTATTATTACAAAGTTTATCAAAAACTAAATTTAAATCAACCAATCAGTCCTTCAACTTAGTTTTGAGGACTGGTTATCGATCTTTATTTAAGTTTTGTTTTTTATTGGACAAAATGTGAACTTTTTACTTATAAATTAAAGTAATACTATTTCATATAAGGAGAAAATATTGAAAACATTACATATAATTTTGATGTATTCTTCATGCTTTGTATCCTTGTTAATGACAATTGGTATTTTCACTTGTTTTATGATTTCACATATTCTATTTGTTTTTTGTTTTTTTGTTTTTGTTTTTTATTTGATCAATCTATGGTTCTTGTTCATATAATAGTTATCTATGTCTTTTTAATAGCCATGGAGTAATCTTTTTATGCAATTGAAGACAAATGTTGTTTTGCTAAAATATTCCCACTCAATATTTTTCATTCATAATCCTGAGTGCTAAAATATATTATGCTATTTAATCTATCATTGATAATGATACTCTGTATCAGAAAGACTGGTTTAACAATTTTTTTAAGTTTATTGTTGTATTATTTATTAATTATTCATACATTCTGTAGAATATTATTTTAATTTTATTATTGTTTAAATATTTTTTAATTTATATGTATGATAAAAGAGAGGGAAGAGTAAGTGGTAAACAATCCACTGCAGGACAATGACTTCATCAATATTCCTCAAAGAGAATCAAAGAAGCAATGAAGGAGTATCATCAGGCTTTATAGATTCCAAGAAGTGAGGGTTTGGACATTTTAAAATTATTCTCTAGCTTTACTGGTAATATTGTATGGTTATCGAGATTAGTTTAGGACAACTTTGAAAGAAAAATCGTAAACTTTATTTAACTTGGAGTGGTTGGATGATAAAAATATTTTTTGCAAGAATAAAATGGCTATATTTCCCTCATCATTCATACAAGTTATCTTATTCTTAGTAATATAAACAATTAGCTGAAGGAAAAACTTTTTTATAATAAAAAATAATTTAAATCTAGATTGGAAACAGATCTATTCTATAAACATTATTGGATTAACTATTTATTTGTTTTGAGTTAAAAGATTGATTAATAAGCCCTCTCTCCCAAATGATACATTATGGAAAGGCTATATAAATTCAAAAATCAAGTCTTTCATGAATACTATTAATTTGCATAAGGATTGTTTCTCTTATATGTTTTATTATCATAATCTCTTAACTACTTTTTCTCCTGAAAATTAACTTTTTTTTCCTATCTATTTAGCAACAGTTTCTTTTATTTGTCCTTCATTATTTTCTAATTACTAAAAACATGTCTAATTCTCCTTTTCTGCTCCATCTAAAGTTACCTTTTTGTCAAATATTTTTCAAGCTTCTATTAATTCGAAATTCGGTTTTCCAACAAAATTTAATACAATGATTTATAAAATATAAATCCATATTATTGCTATTGCTTTTATCAATATTAGGAATGCTTTTAATAATAATAATTTTAATCGTTATTGTTTGTTTGGTTTTTTGTTTTTGTTTTTTGATTTTTGGATAACTTTTTGAATCTCTTTAATAATAATGTTTTTATTTTTATTTTTTATTGTCAGGATTTATAAAAATAAATAAATAAAACATTATTAAATGAAATTAAAAGCAAACTGCAAGAAAAATTGTATTGATTCTGTAATTTATGTAACAATTTAGTAATCCTATTGTATTTAATCTATAGAAGAAAAATATTGAAACTAATACTTAAATTCCTTTTTCTATAGTTATTTATAAATCAATAATTACCATTCAGGGTTACAAAATTTGTAGTTGTTTTCTGGAATATATTGATTAATGTTGCTTGTAAAAACACTGAACCAAAAATTATATTAACTACTAAATCACTTTATATTAGTTATTATAATTAAGTAATGATCTATCATTGATTTTGTAACATAAGTCAAGATAGTTATAAAAGTTCGTTCAACTTATAACTTTGAATATAAAGTATTTTGTATATAGATGATGTTATTTTAAAATTTGAACTTATGAAGACATTTATATTATACAAAATTTTTAAAAAAATAAATTATAAAGTATAGTAATGATTTCCATGACTTGATTCATATTGCATGTTATGTTCTTTTTGGGTTCCCTATGAGAGAAAACTCCATTCTACTAAAATGATATCATAATTAATCAAGTATTAAGAAAACTTAGTCTATGCAAGTAAACTATAATTAACCTAAAATCCCTAATTCCAGGCCTTTTTTGGATTTGTGAATTTTTCAATTTCAATATCCCCCCCCCCTCTCCTTCAAAAATCAAACTTGACTAAAATTTTAAATAAGCATTAATTTTATTACCTATTATTCATATTTATTAAAATATTTTTTGTATACTTTATAAATTTATTTTATTAATATAATACTTTGAAATAGTAGTGACAATACTTTGTAATGTTGAATAAATTAAAAGGGTTCAGATTGATGTTAATCTGCTTATATAACCATCAGAGATTATTTGCACAAGCAAAAAAAATTCAAATTGACCTATTAATATGATTACTGTTGATGAAAGCTTTAGAAATCACAATTTATTATTTCCAGTTATTTAACAAATATGACAAAATTTATTATTAAAAGAAAACAACTTTATAAATCTACTTATATTAGATACTACTTTGAAGATTGAGAAATTTTTCAAAAAAGCTCAGTATTTTTTTTTTTTTTTTGGTACTAGCTAATCATCTAATATTAATCAGTAAATGGATATTTTTTAGTCTTAACTACAGAGAAAAGCTCTCAAATAATCAGAATTGCTAGACAGGTACTCATACACTAATTATAAAGGGGAAAAAAGATATGCAGCAGCCTTCATCATATTTCGTTTTGAGTTTTTTTTCTTCTAAACTTAATTTTGCATCATGGTGTGGATGATAGGTGACAATAAGATATTTGGATGTAATTATTTTGAGCTTTGCTTCATGTTCTTGTTGGTTGGACAAGGTCTTTATGCATTTAATTTTTTTATTTCATAAAATGTTTTTGCAGGTTGCTTGATAACAGATTATTATATGCCATTGATTACATATTTTTGTTATTGTTTTGTTTTTTATTTTTAAATAGAATACTTAATTCTGAAATAATATGAGTGATAAATAATAAATTTGATTGAATTAATAATAAATTTAAAATGATTTTCATTTAATTCAGTAATAATTATTAATAATATTTATAATTTAATTAATTATTTCTTTTTCACTTCTACTTAACTGTCTTCAATCATTTAAGTCAGCACATGACCAGTTATTGGGAGTTCTCACGTTAGCAGTTATTTAATTGTGACAATGGAATTCTATATTTGTGCAATCACATTTCTATACTCTAATTACTTGTGCTCAGGAGTTTGGATTCCAATTTATTTTTCCATTTTTCTACAATTAAAATATTCATATTCATTTATGAGTGTCTACTGCTGATGATGATATGTGGGCTTGACCTCCAGTCCTCAAATTCGAAATTTACTACATTTGTAGCACAATATAACTTTAATTATATTAGAAAAATGGCAAAGAATTTAATCAGTTGTGTTTGGACTGAGTGTAAGAAAACATTGTTTAAGAATTTATGATAATTTGTTGTATACTATTAAAAGATATCTAAAATAAATAAAATATGTAAATAATTTATACTGATATTTTTAATTAGTAATTGTAAATATTTTTTTGTAACTGGAATTAAGTTGTTAATAGGCTTCTGCACGTATTTAGAATTGATGGTTGATTTTCGCCTTTTATTATTACATAAGCTTTGAATCTAAATATAGTATAACCGGAATGAAACGGATGCTATTTAAAGTTATAATTCTCTCATTCAGCAATACATATTAAAAACTTGCATTATCATTAAGTTAAACAAATCACTGATTATAGAACATAGTTATTTTTTCATAACATGCTTTGTCTATTAATGCGATTATTTATTAAATATAGTGTCTAAAATGACTTAATATATATAAATAATATTGGAGTCAAATCTGTTCTGTATATATTTTAATATATGTGTGTGTAGTTAATATTTTATTATTGTGTGGATTATATATAAAATTGCTGATTTCAAAATAAAAGTAAAAAAAAAAAAATCTTTAGGTGTATAATTAATAACAACAAAAAATAAATAAAAGGGTAGGGAATAGAGAATGATAAACATTACAAAACTTAATTTCAAAAAATACATTAAGACATTTGTCTTTCTCAAATATCTATCTTTATATTAACTGTATGTGGAAACTAGGTTTTGTATAATTATAAAATATCATGCATAAATAAAAAGAAAAAAAGAAAAGATGGATGATGGAGTTCAATTAATATCAAAATTGCATTTAACAATGCAGTATATATACTAATCTTTAATTAAAAAAAGATATAATAATCTTGCAGTTAATAAGGATTAGAGATAATATTTAATATATTTATCTAAATGTGATATACAATCAATAAATGAGGCAAATTACAAATTGATTTGTGGGTATGATTGAAGTGACCTAATAATATAATATGATAAACATAATTTTATGAATTAGACATGTTAAATCTTACCAAGACTGGTTAACTAGGTATTTGGATACTATTGATAAGTTTATCATTGATAATAGTTTGCTACAAGTTGCCACTCCATGATGTAAATTATTTTGGTATCTCAGTATTTAAAATTGCAACATCATCAAAATTAAGAAATAAATACATTATGCCAGCAAAATGACTTGTTTTTTTAACAATGAAGATCTCAAACTTTTATACAACATGTATAAATTGCAGATATGCTTTAATACAGATAATAAATAGTTTACTTATGTTATTTATATGCATGTTCAATGTGTTTTCTACTTAACAGTGCATAGTTCACGATATAACATGTGGATATTTGAGAAGTTAATATCTTTAGATTGATTATATTTACCTTTCATTTTCTGTTTCATTTACTTTGTAGAGAGTGAATTATTTTTTCAATGAATTTTATCTAACACCTTTTCTGCATCATTGAATTATTGAACCATTTTTATAAACTGTAAGAAATGGAAACTTTTTTGGCATTTCATGTATAAAAGAGTTTTGCTAGTTTCTAGATATAATCAATGATTGGGCAATCTCTGTGCATTAATCTTTTATTAAGATTATTTTTAATTCATAAAAAAAAAATCCAACAATATCAGTTTTCAGACTTTATGGCTTCTCTCTCTATATATATATAATGAAAGCAGCTAATCAAACTGCAAATAAGTGTGTAACTAAATATTACACTCATGTCAATATAAAGAAAAGTTCTGACAACTAACATAACTCTACACAAATTTTAATTCATAACTGGATAGTCATTTAGGTGTTGGAAACATCAATCCTTCTTAATATATAGATATGAAGGTGTTTGATATTCAAATTAGGAAAGGCATGTTTGCATTCAAAAGTGAAAAAATCTAACTTACATACTTTTTTGTAATTGAATTAGCTGTTTAAATTATATACAGAATGAATAACTATTAGAATAAAACATTCTTTCTTACTAAATCAAGATTTATAGAACAAAAGTAAAGTCATATAATGAACACTAGAATGACAGATATCTTTGCCATGTAAAATTAAATTATCAGTTTAATTTGCTTATCTTTTTATTTCTCTAGTAATAAAAATATTTTTATTTAAAAGTATTTTTCTAAATATGTAATTTATAATGATTTTAGTCCTACACCATCAAAACCAAATTTAAATCTGATAATGCTGAAGGTAAAAATAATAAAACAATCAAATGAAAATTCAATAAATGTGTGGAATTAGAAATATGGAAACTTAATTGTCAATTTAATTTGGTTACTCTTTTTTTGTCTTAACAATAAAAATGTGAATATATATTTGTATATATTATATATAGTAATAACTTTAATCATGAGATATAAAAATCAAATTTAAAATATGATAATGTTAATGTCCCCACAAAAATTTAAAATGTAAGTCTAATAAATGATGAAATCTAAGCATGGAATCATTAAATCAATGAATGTTATTGACTGAAATAACAATAAATGTTACAAAACATGCTTTTGGCTAATATAGAAACATTTTCATAGCTATTCAGTTTTGAGTAAAACATCAGGCATCATTATCATAGTTTTTAAAGTTATTTGCATATAGTTTATTACAATTTGTTCAATTAACTAGTTTGTTAAAAAAATCCTTTTATATGCATACAAATATTAATCATGAGGCAGAAAAACAGTATCAAAAAATTGATGATTATTGAAATGAAAAAAAAGTTAGTTAAAGGTGTAAAATGACTGGTGATTTAAATTCTGAATATGATATTATTAAATCAATTTTTAAAAAAGATGAATTAAAAACTGTATAAATAATGAAAAAGATATTTCAGCTTGAGCAGTTTACATTATAAAATTATGGAACAAGTGGAACTTTTTTGCTAATGTGAATTAATCAAAAACAAATATTAGGCAATAATATCAAGGTTAAGCAATTATTTGAAAAAAATTATGCTATATTATTTGGTACAAATACTGCTTTTGTGGAAAAGTTTATAGAATGGTTGACTGTATTTAAGAAAAGAACTGGATTTCATAGCATTGTAAGTCATGTTGAGGCTGCTTGCTTAGATGAAGGTACTGTTGAATGTTATTTTGTAAAAAAGTGAAAGTTCTGAAAGCAACCATCTATAAATTTTCATTTGGCTATGGAAATTTACATTTTAGTTTGTTTTTTTAAAGATTTTTATATGTATTAATTTTATATTTATATTTTTGATTTTTTTCTGTCTATAAAGTTGTTTTGAGTGGTAATTTTGGTCTTGGCCATAGATATAGAAAAGATTATTCTTTAATACATATATTTCAATGTAAGCTACAGCAAATCAATGATATAATATTAATAGGATTCTGGAACCAATTGATTGATTTTAGCAGACTCCAATGTACATACATTAAATGGAAATAAGATATTTTGATATTTCTTTATTAGGAAGTTTGTCCAGGATGGCTTGTTTAATTGTGAAATCAACTCCTTTTCACTACCAGAGATGTAAATGTTACTATTAATTGTACAGAATATGGTTCAGAAGATTTATATATACATTTTGATTACTTGTACTTTTTATCTTTTTACATTTTTAAGTATTTGTTATGTTTATTAGTAACAGCAATCTATTTTTGGAAATATATTTTTAGTTGTGTAATTAAAAATATGACTGATGATATTATTTTCTGATGCAGATCTTATTATATCGACCAAAGATTTGATAAATGGACAATATTGTGTAGACAACTCTAATGATAAAAATCATGTTATTTCAATTGGACTTTAAAATCTACTTTCAATAATCAAAAATTAGCCATACCAATACACTTTACTGCAGAATGTAATATTCTATAGTTATATACTTTTTATGATTAACAATGCATTTTTATGCTTAATCTGATTTAAAACTTGTGAGCATTCAAACCATGTATTTGTTTTGTCATTCTTTTATTTCCACTTTTTTAAAAAAAAAATACAAAATATATAGAAATCTATTAAAAACAATAGTTTTTTTATTTATTTCTGTGCCATTTATTATTAGTCTGTTGTAATGAATGGATACTAAATCATAATGCTATATCCATATCCTAAATAGTTTTGAGTATTGACTTTATTCAATGAAGGAAGTTGGACATATTTAGCAATATTTTGTTTATATTATCCAAGCCAATAACTTGAAATTCATCACTATAACGTTTTGTACGCAAGCTAATTTTCTTACTAGACAAGTGAGTATATATTTTAATGTAATAATAATGTTCATGATAAGGAATTTGTTTCTTATTTTTTTTATCTCTTTGGGCTGTCAGTAATTTGTCAGGAGTTTATATTATGAGAATTGTTATGTAGTTGTAAAAATTACTGATTTTAACCATTTATATATATAAAGTGAATTCTCTTTCATATATATAATTTTCAAATTCCCTTAGTTTTTATGCCTTAACATTTTATATGTTAAACATCTTGTATAATAATAACCGGGCAGCAAAAAGATCAGTTTTTTAAAAAATAACTTTTCCAGTCCCTTGTAATAAATTAATGTACAGTACTTTTAAATTTCTTTAATGTAGCAGGTTTAAAACAGATTTATATTAGAGTAGGAGAATTTTATTTGCAAAGTCTGCACTTCAATTTTCTGGTTCATTTAAATGATGGCAAACTCTTTTATCAATAAATTAAGAGAGAATTAGATTTTTTTTTTTGACTTTAGGAATTACAAAATAATGGATTATGTTTGCAACACATAGTAAAAACTTTTCTTATTTTTCTTTTAGTACATTAAATCATTTCATCTTATAATAAATCTTTTTGTAATAGATATGTCTTGCGTGTCTGCGTTATGATTATTTTTATGAAAGAAAACGCTTGTATGTGTTTTTATTATTATACATATATATGTACGCATTTTCTCAATTGTTTTTTTTTAAATAAAATATCCCTCTTGGGAAGAATTGATTTTTAAAAAAATGTGTATCGGTATTTATTTTAAATGAAGCATAAACCACACCTACAGGGGCTCAATTACAAAATAAATGCTTTATAGTCTTTCATGTTTACATGAATTATTTATGATTAAATTGATCCTTTTATAATATCTGGCTCTCATCATAAAATATCTATACACATAGAAATACTTAGTTTATTTTAAAATTAAAGTTTAAAGAATATATAAACATTTTGTGTCAAGAATTTTTTCCGCTAATAAAGGTCTCTGTCTAAAGATGTGTGTCTCTGTAATAAACTGCTTGATTACGACTGAAGTGTTTTTTGGTGGGATAAATAGTGGTTATCCAGTTTTGTTATTCTTATAGAGAATTTTATTTTAGCAACCAATTCAGTTTAATGATACAAAGGGCTTATTAAATTTATGTAATAGCTTTAAATATGAAATTCTAAATTGTATTAGATGTTGCAAGCAAATTACCATCATTAGCGCTATGAAGTGTAATTTACATAGTAATAATACTCTATTACCTAGTTGTCTTCATACTGAGAACATGCATACAATCTATCCAATATATTTTCTGCCTACAGATAGATTAACTTAACATATAAGCATTGTACTTATGCAATAAAACGACAATCATTCATGTGTCCTTACATCAAGTTACATATATTTTATACGTAAAAGAATTAAATTTTGTGTTCTAGTAAAAGTACTTTATTAATTATTGTTTATATTTGAATAATTTTATATACTTTAATGAGAAGGGGGGAGGGCAGAAGCATAGAGAATGATACTACACCTCTGTGTGCCTATATATTTAATGTCAGAATGATTGTTAATAAGCTGATATTTATAAACTAGTAGCAACGTGTATATAACTTGTTTTTCATTATTGATTTAAATTAAATACTGTAAATGAGTATTAATAAAACAATTTATATGAAAATGTATAGTTTTATATGTGTATATGCATATACTTTAAAAGGAGAAACCAAAAAAGATTTTTTTTTTTTTTTACATAAATGTGTATTTACATATGTGCATACACATAAATAAGTATAGACTAAAAATTTATATTCTAATGCAAATATTTAAATGAGAATGAGCATTAGCAAATAGTTTGAAATAATATGTTCACTTCAAACTGACTGTCATTGATAATTTGCTTGCATTTATATTAAACTTAGTAAAAAAACAATTTAGAGTTTTTAAATTGTGTATATGTTTATATATATAAATATGCACACACATATGCTCTTTGCTATGTGTCGCAAATAGTAGTAATGTATTTTATGAGGTAGCGTGTGTTTTATATAAATGTATAAAAAATATTTTAATTCCCTTCATTAGGCTTGTTTAGAAACCAAATTGTAAATATATTGTATGTATATGCAAAAATAAACTATAATCTGAAAATTATTAGTAGGGATATCTTTAGTTACAGTCTTTAACATGCAAATACTAGACAAATAAAATACATAAATAGAATATAAGATTGTAATTTTATCTTATATTTGAAGTGAGCATTTGATAAAATATTACCATTATATTAGCACTTAGTTTTTTTCTAGTGATATTAAATGTAAACACCGCAAGAAGAAATAAAAGACAAGACAGGTCAGAAAAATCATTTTCCTGGCTGTAATGAGTAAATTTATTACCACATCATCTCTGATAATTATTTAGAAGCAATTTTTAACATTTGTTCACTCATCATAAAAATTATGACATGGGCAAGTTTATTTAACATACCCTATTCATCCAAATAAGATAATGTTTAATATATGAACTGGAAGTTTAGCCATTTTATTATACATGATATAATCTCTCATTTGTCAAATTAATGTTAGAAAATAAAGGAGAGAATTAATTTATGTAATTAAAATTGTGATACATGAAAATAATGTAATACTATTATTAATAAAAGAATGGAATGTGTTGCAATTATGAATTTTAGCATATGGTAAAATAAATATTAATTTAAAAAACCCTCTTGTAATTAAATTTGTAAGTAAGAAATTAGTATTAACAGTAAGCTTATGGTAATAGTTTTCTTTCAATTATTTTTTTCCTTTTTCAAATATATTTTGTAATTTCATCTTTAATATTTGAATATAAGTATAATTTATATATTTGGAGTTTAGATGTAGTTATAGGAGATTTGAACACAGATTTTCAAGCTCTCTTCAGCTATCCACTCTATCTCATACAGCCCATACCCATGACCACACACGTGAAAAATATAAATGATCTCTAATATACATATTTCATACTGAATCAACAATCATCAGTTGGTCTAGATAATCAACTTCCACACACACATATATAATCAGAGCTAGGTTTATATTAAAATAGCACATTTTCAAACTTTAATGGACAAGCTTTAATCTATCCCACCCTCCATCTCTTCAGCCATCCATACCATTGAAAATCTGATGATGGAATGCCCAAAATTCTTTGTTGAAGTCACTCTGATCTCTCATGTATAGGACCATGTCCATTTAAATACATAGAGGAGGGATGGGCAGGATACAGGCTGAATCTGTAATATTTGAATACAAGTATAATTTATATAGTTGGAGTTTAGATGTAATTATAGGGGATTTGAATGGACAAGGTCCTATACTTGAGACGTCAGTGTGATGAGGTCAACATGGGCATGACAATACATTGGCATCAACAAGGGATTTGTGCATTCCATCATCAGATTTTCAATGGTATAGATGGCTGAAGAGTTGGAGGTTGGAGTAGATTGTAGCCTGACCATTAAATTTTGAAGATTTTTTACCATAATAAAAACTAAACATTGATTATATATGTGTGTGGGTGGAAGATGATGATCTGGACCAATTGATGAGTGCTGGTTCAGCATTAAATACATACATTGGGGAGAATTTATCTTTTTCACATGTGTGTGGTCATGTGCATCAGTTGTATGAATTAGAATGGGTAGTTGAAGGGAGCTTGAATGTCTGTGTTGAAATTCCTTATAATTTAATCTTTATAAATAATTATTTTTTTATGATTATTAGGGCTAGAATCCTTTTTTTAAATTATGTGATGCGATTGGGGTAAATTTCTATAAAAATAATAATATTTAGTTGTAATTGCACTATAACATAATTGGGCATCTATTTTTATATCTTGTGATACACAGTATATCTCTATATTTTTTTAAAACTATATATATTTTTTAAAAGTATATAAAACATTTAATCCATTCCTGTCCACAGGCTCACTACTCCCAGCTTGAAAAAAAAAAAGAAAATTATGAATTTTAAGTATGCCGTCTTTATCACTGGCATCATGAATTACATCTCAGACATTTTGTTGCATTGTGTACCCAGGCACATTCAGTCAATTCCCTGAGAGCCTTCTCTCTTTTTAAAATGTTTTTGTTAATGACATAGGGAATATAATTTTTAAATTGTGTCATAAGTATGAGAGTATATGTTAAAAATGTATATTTGTTAATTTTAATATTATTTTAGATTTTAAACATTCACATTAAAACATGGAAACTGCTACAAACAATGTCTGACAATTTTTATACATACTGAAAAAAAAAAAAGTTTAATATAAAAAACTTATTTTGTGAGCTGTAATTTAATTAATATTTATTTATTCGACTTTCTAGAAATAGAGTTTATTAAAAGATGAGGTTAAAATATCATTTACTATGATGTATGAGCAATCTGCTAACCTTTCCTTTCTTTTTTTTTCTACTTCACTAGCCATTGAAATAAGATTCGTTTTTCTGTTAAAGAAGATAGAAGTTTGCAGACTTATTCTTTTGATTAAAACAAAAATAGCAATTTGTCATTCATGTCTAAAAATATTTATATATATTAATTATTTAATTGAATATTTATTAAAAATATAAATGATTTTCTTTGTTTAAAACTATCTATTGTTATTATTTACTATTGTAAATAATATGCTTATTGACTAATGTATAATAAAATTAAAATCAAAATTTCAGTTTCAGTGATTGCTCAAATTAATAGAAAATGGCTATCATATTTTAAAATTTGCCATGAAATAGTTACATTTAGTAAGTTTTCATGAATTAGAAAACGTTGTGATGATTTTTTCACAAGTTCTATAAGGAACATTATCTTGTAAATTTGTTGTGAAAGAAAACTTATTCTATTGGATTCTCTATGCAGAGGGTAAAAATGTTTATAATTATTCATAATAGCATACTAGATATTTGTATTTTTTGAAAATATATACATATTAGTTGTTTGATATCAGAAATGGTACAACTTTAATTAAAGCACTTAAAAACATTTGAGCACCAAAACCGATAAGTTTGATCCAGGAATTTTCAGCATCAAGACTGTCACTCTGCCACCCCACTAATCTACATAGTGCAATGACTTTGATATATTTCTATTGAAAATATACCAAATGATTTAAAAAAGAAAAATATGTTCTCAATAAATATCAATATTCAGGGTTTTAATATATAAAAAGAAACACTTTTTGATCATTAGCAATTAACTGATTTTTAAATTAAAAATCTCATGATCATCATTAGCAATCACTTATAAATGAATATAGCTATCCTAACACCATAAAAAAATATAAAAGGCAAAAACATAAAACATTTATACTTACATTTTTATACATATTTGTTTATTGAAAAAACAAAAAATACCAGAATTGCTTTTCATATATTTGAAGTATGAAAATATAGTCACATCAACACACAATCTGTGTCTTTGCCATGCTTTCTTTCTTTTTTCATATTACATTTTCAATTTCTTGAACTAATACTAACAATTTCTGCCTACTAAATAGTTAATGATCTGATCTCTTAGTGAAAAATAGATAAATGCATAAATCTTTGATTGACATACAAAACATTAATTATAACATATAAATAGCTAATGAATTGAATAATTTATAATTATTACTTTAATATATGTAACTGTTAACTTGCTTAATGAAACTACAGCAAAATTTAACATTCATTTGATTGTTGTATCATATTTTAAAAATACATTAATGTTATAATTACCCTGAGAAAATTTATTTTTAGATAAGCATTATGATAAAAGCTATTATATATTTTTTATATCAATCGAATACAGGAACATCTTTTATAAGCTAAAAAAAGCACACAGACTACTATCCATAGTTAAATCATTGTCCACAGTGACACTTAATCTTCCTTACCTTTCCCTTAAGACAAATTCTTTTGTACAGCGAAATTTATGTTACACATTTGATTTTTCCAATGTTTTTTTTATTTTCACAATCAAATATTAGTTTAGATAATTTATCACTAAAATTCTTAATTTTTCTGTAATCATGATTTATTTATTTATAATTTGGCATATTTTCAAAATGCTGAGATCGTTTGTGTGTGTGTGTTCGCGCGTGATGTTTTATTTTTTAATTGACTTAGACGTGAAACCTAACTTGAAAAGTATTTTCTGAAAGTTTTGCCTAATATATAGTAAATTATATGTAAATAATATATATATAATGAAAAGAGAATTGAAGATTCTAATGGGGTATTAATTAAATCATTAGTATATATATTATAAATTATGATATACTTCACTTACATTCAATATAGTCTCACAGAATCATTTTGAAAATATACAAAAGTAATTTTATGAATGGAAGCATTTAACTTTTTTCTATTAACTCTTTATTTAACTAAAAATATAAAATGTTATTTAGTATCCAAATTTTGATTTGTAAATTATAACAATACAAGGCTTATGAACTGTGCCAATCCCCAATATGAGTAACTACAAATCAGAATTAACTTGATTCTTTTTTTAAATTAAGCAGTTTTAACTTGCTTTATTTCAAAGTATGAAAGTTGAAATACACAAAATTATTAAATATGTCTAGTTTTTAATTATAAAATATTGCATTTGATAGTACATTTTGAAATAAATCAAATAAAATCTATTTAATATAAAAAAATTCAAGATAATGCTGATTTGTGCTAAAATATTGAACTTGGCATTTCTGACGAAAAAGTTCCCTGAAAACTAGCCAATTGAGAATTTGTTTATTACAAAACATCTTATGTCTTAGTTAAATAATGAAGCAATAAAGAACATTTAAATGCAATCATTCATGCTATTGTAAAATATATCTTTGTAATATATTAATTACATAACTGATTATATAGCTCAATAAATAAAAAACAGTGGTGGATGACATTTGAAGAGATAGTAGAGTTTTGATTAATTTTTTGGTTAAAATGCATTTTAGAAGTTATTAATAAGTTTCTTTTTTTAATGTCTGCAATTTTGCATAGCTAAGCATACTAATGAAGTCGTGAACTCAAGAGCTAAAGATATAAGAATCAATTCTCAATCGAATAAAAAAAGTCAATCAGTTTAATTATTTGAATGAATTGTTATGTTTGAATATTACAAGATCTGCCATGAAATTAAATGTTCAATTATATTATTAAATGTAAAGTATATATTTAAAGTTGAATGAAATATAATAATTTCTGGCCTCATAAAGAAAGATAAATAATCACGTAAATATTAATTGAAAAATGATTATTATGAATAAAAACTCACTAAAAAACATGTACTTGCACAATATATTTATCTGTCTATCAATGTATCTGTCTCTTTGTCTGAAATTCTGTCAGTCTCTCTTTGTCTATCCATCCATTCTTTTATACATATGTATAGTTAATACAGTTTTGTTCTACAAGAGAATATTTTTTAGCAAGCACTTATAACAATGATGCAATTTGTGATATTTATACATATATTGCTGCAGTAAGCTTTATTATTTTATAAGCGTTAATTATAAACATCAAAGCTTAATATTAAAATTATAATGCTTTAAATAAGAATGCTAAAACAAATTGGATTATAAAAGACTGGGTAATAATAATAGATTAATACAATATTGTTTATCTCTTTGCATGAGCAATGTTTTCATTCTCACTAGAACCTAGCCTACCTTAATGTCAAAATAAAAATTTCAATTAGACACCACCTTTTAATTGCTAATGCAGCTTTATTAGTTTGCTATTAAATTATCTATAATCATTCATTATTCAGCAATATGATTAGAATATGTAACTTTTTTAAATTGAAGATAGGTGTGAGAAAGACTATGATTCTTGCCTAAAGAACAAACAATACTCTTTAACATCACTTAATAATGAACACAGTGTGGTGCTGTACAAACTTTAATTATTTGAGATCAACAATCACAAAATACTCTGTTTTGGGTGAAATATATATTTAGATAAATTTATCATTTATTTTGTAAGCTATAAAAGAACATCAAAAAAATTGAAAGTTATCTATTAAGATTTACTTATAAAAATTCAAAGTAAAAGAAAAAGGTGAAATGTTTTTACAATATTATAACATTATATAATAGAATAAAGTATCCATTTCAGAAATAGCATGTAATGTGATGTGCAGAAGAAGATGCTAAGATGATTCTAAGGCAGATCAAAAGACCAAATGATAGTTTTTTCTTTACAAAATTGCATTTTGGTGATTTTTCTAAAAGAAAGAGATCAATACATAGACCGAAGCAAAGACATTCATAGATTTGTCTGTTAGTCATAATAATTGGAGAAATGGAGAATAATTTAATCATGTTCAATTTTTTTTTTGAAAAGCCTTGTAAAATAAAATTTCAAATGCAAGATCTAAATTTCTATTGCATCTAATGGTCCTATTGAAGTAGCAGATTCAGCCTTAAAAAAATAAGCAAGTGGGAGGAATAAAACAAAGAAAATTTTTAGTTCATTTTAAAAACTAGTATTCATATTGCAATACCAAAATATAATTATTTTCATACTTTTTTTATATAGTAATGGTAGCACTTTTAAAGTTATATTTATGTACAGTAAGAATTCAAATTCTTAATTGTGACATGCAGCAGTGATAGAATTGTCTTATATTTTGATGACTGAATGAAAATATGAACTTTAAAGATAATACAATGCTTTGCATGTGTAAGAGAAGTGAGGGTCTTATAGTTGTATTTTTTTATTTTTGCAATCAGTGCATTGACAATTATCAGTTCAACCCACAGTACCCCAAAACTTTTACCTCTAGCTAAAAATAGCCAGATACCCATTTACCATGCGCTATCTGTCTAAGGAAAATTTTATGTTTGATTATATTCTAAAAATTCAAGTTTCACTCAACGTGTATTTGAAACGCAGGTCATGTTCATGGCTAAAAAGGGCATTACCTCACACTATCTTATGGAGAACTTTGCTTATGAAGAATTGTAAAATGAATGTAGTGTTTCTTTGATAAATAGTTTACTTTTATTAGTTATCTCAAAGTTTAAATGTTTTTTTTTAATATATGGATTTGATTATTTGTTATTAGTCATTTCTCCTCCAGTCACCTACTTATTGAAAAAGAATTCTTAGTTTTGATACATTTTGTGACTAATGGATGATAGATTGAATGGAATTTTTTAAATCCAAACTAGTTGCATCTCTGAGCATTATCAAACCTTTTATCTTATTCTCTCTTAAATGTTATGGATAATTCATAATAATTGTATTGAGTTTAAGCATTTATCTTTTAGAACCTTTTTTTCATATTAATAGCTTTGTCCACTATTGGGATAGAGTTTTTATAAATTGTTTCAGTAAAAGAATTAATCTGAAAAGCATTCCTTTTAATATTTAATAAAGATATATTTTGAATACTTTTTTTTTTTTTTACAAATTCTACTGAAGTTTAAGTTTTATTATTCCTATAAGACATTTTTGCTTGGGAATTTATATGATGATTGAGTATTAGAAATAGCAGTTTTAGCTTTGATTCAAGAATTTTTAACTGTAGGGTTCTTTTTTTCTTCTACTACTGTGCGAATTATATAACATAAAATCCAAAATATTTTTATATGATTGCTTTGATTTATTTTTATTTTTTGATAGAGTTATGCTGTAATGTTTGTTTTTCAAATATTTCAAGTTTTTGGATACTGTACTGTTATATTTGAATAGAATACTGCCATGTTGTATTTATTGTTTATTAAAGTATAATTATATTAGATGGATCTTGAGTAGAATAAATGGAATGAATTACAGTTTCTAATTGTAGGAGTTAAATGTAAGTAGAGAAAGTCAGATGATTTGTTAAACAATGCATATTTTAGAACTGTTTTTTCAGTTATATATTGTCCATACAGTCTGTTTAAAATATGCTATTATCATGATAAAAAATTTCTGTTTTAATAATATTTTAACCTAATTAAGTAAGTATTTGTTATATTTTGATGCTATGTGAACTAATTAATTCAAAACCAAGATTGTATCAAGACCATTAGTTCATAACTAATCCTATAAACACATTGATTGTTTTTATAGACACATGACTTATTTATATAGATAAAAATTAATTTTGTTTTCTATTTCTATGAATAACAAGGATAGATAATTCTCTAAAAATTCGACCAAGGTATCCTTATAAACCATGTGTAAAATTGTTTTAAATTTTGAGACCCTTTGTTTGAAGCTTATAGTCATTTCATGTTTCATACCTTGGAATAAAATGTTTTATTTGCATTTACTTTAACATGGTCTCATTTATTGAAAATTTGATGGTATATCATTCAATTTCAAAACAGATCTCTTATTAAACTATCATTGTCTTAAAGTATTATCAATATATATATAATATGTTGTATGATAATTTCTTAGATAATTTTTTTTTATATTGTATAACCATTTTAAATTGTATTAATACTGACTATTGTTTACAAACAATAAATAAAGATAAACTTTATTTTTATTTACATTGAATAAACTATTGTGTTGATCCTATAACTAAAGCCAAAACAAAAATGGTTTGCTAAAAATGTATTTATATTTTATATATAAACGTATGAAATAAAACAATTTTCATATATATAAAGTCACAAATATATATTTAAGATCTTGTATAAAGAATATTGACATTTTAGATATATATATAATTTTATTTACTTGAAAATATATAACTGATATGATAGCATCAAAAGAAGTTATATTTTAATTTTACCTTATAGTTCCTCATTATATGTCTTTATGTTATATGTCACTCTCTTAATTTTAGTACTATTTTTAAAATATTTGCTCCAAATATGCTTTTGTGATCAACTATGGTTCAATTATTTTATTATCAGTTCATTATCATGAATGGTTTATCACTCAGAAGATGTTCAATCACCATATAATTAAGCTTTTATTGAGAGAGTTTTATCTTTGGTGTACATATTCATTTTAGTATTGTATTAAATTATGCAAAATATTGTCACAAGATGGGATATGCTAAGTTCTCAGCTGAAATGCATATAGAATAATTAAGCAAAGAAAACTATTATCAAACAATAACTTTTGATCATCATCAGTGTTAATTTAACATTATTTGTCAACTCTTAATATAATTTATCTTAGCATTTTAATTTTAGAGCTCTATTAGAAACTTTAATAAGCTCTTTTACTATTATAATACACTAATTTCTTAATACATGATTTTAAAATTGATATTATTATCTTATTATTAAAAACAATGTTAAGAAATCCCATTATAATGGGGTTTTAAAACTAAAAAAAAAGGATTTATTTTTAAAAAATAATTTTTAATCATCATTCAATGACTCATATTCAAGCAGATTGGCTTGGGTTCAAAAAATGTTTTTGAATTTCAGGCTATTATCTTAATATTATAAAGTTATGAAGATTATTATATGCAAAGATGCATTATATTCAAAACTATTCATTGAAGAAACCATAAATAATTAGTTTGGGGATGGCAATATGCAAATTTTTGATTACTTATGCTTGCTAAAGATAATAAATAGAGGGGATTACTGCTTTTAAAAGCATAATGGAAAGCTGATTCTGTAATTTACCAAATGTACATCAAATATGATTATTTGATAATGTATTTTTAAAACGTATTTTAATTTCCTCTGTCAGGAAACCATCTAGAAACTTTTAACTTATTAGTGGCTTCACTCTTTTCCAGTTCAACCCCAATGGCAATCGCAAATGTAAATGTAAACATATATCTGGAAAAAAGATTAACTTTTACATTTAGTTAAAAAAAATAAAAAATTTGTTAAAGAAAAATTTTATTGATGTGTTTATGTACAATATAAATATAAACACTGTAGAGCAAAAAAAAATATTACCATTTATGCTTCAAAGTTTCTATACCCTGAACAGTTTGGCTCAGTAGTGTTAGTAGCAAACTCATAGGCTAAAAGTTTCTGAATGTTTAGTAGTTAAGAAAACTTATAAAATCATCATGAAATTGTTATGTTCTATTTATCATTTTGGTGCCAAACATTATATGAGTTCTTGTGCAACTGACCATGGGATTAATATCTATAATTTTTAAATACATGTATATTTTTGATAATAAACTTTATGTAATTATAAGGGACTTGAACTCAGACTTTTAAACTACACACAGCTATCCAATCCATCTTGACCACATGCATGTGAGAAAGATAAATGATCTCCAATATACATATTTCATGCTGAACCAGCCCTCATCAGTTGGTCCAGATCACCATCTCCCACACATATATATTATTACTGCTCAGTTTATATTAAGATAGAAAATCTTCAAACTTTATTGGACAAACTTCAATCTTCTCCACTTTCCAACCATCCATATCAGTGAAAATCCAAGAATGAAATGCTCAAAGCGTTGATGATGCCAATATTATTAATGTGGATGGCTGAAGAGTTGGAGAATGGAGAAGATTGAAGCTTGTCCATTAAAGTGTGAATATTTGCTATCTTAATATAAACTGAGCAGTGATGGTATATATGTGTGGGCTATGGTTATCTGGACCAACTGATGAGTGCCATTCAGCATGAAATACATATATTGGAGATCATTTATCATTCTCACATTATGTGGTCATGTATATCAGTTGTATAAGATGGATTGGATATCTGTGGGAAGTTTGATAGTCTGAGTTCAAGTCCTTTATAATATATATTTAAAAAACTAACTAGAGAAAATGTATCCAAAATATAAGAAACAAAATTACTTATGTGTGAAACTGCTATCTTTAATATGTCAACCAGAGGATGGTTTTTTATCATAAAGAAATATAGTAAATGACGGTATTCAAAAATTACAAGTTATGTGTTGCAAAATAAATTGTAATTTTTGAATACACCATTTTACTGCATTTCATTCTGATGGAAACCAGTTCTCTGGTTGAAATATTAAAGGTAGCAGTTTCACTTACAAGTAATTTTGTTTCTTAAATATATCTATAATCAAATTTGTCACACGTTAGTTCTTCTGTGTAACAAAATTGTTTCTTTCTAGAAAAAAATTATTATATATATATTTTTTTAGAATAGTGGATCATATTTGAAGAATAAATACTGAATAATATATAGATAATTGTTATTTTAGCTTTTGTTGCTGTTGAGACACTGGAAATAATGATAGAAAGAATGATTGATTTGGAAATTTTATAAAATATAGATGACTAAATTAGTCTTTAGTCTGTGAAATGAACAAAAAAAGCTATAGTTTTGCTTAAATAATATATAACTGTAGTGCAATCATAACCTTAAAGATAATCTTTTTTTGCATAGTTTTTCAATGAACAAGTCATATTAATAAGTCAAAAAAATTACACAGTAATCATAGTGAAAATTTATTAGGTAGTCAATATCATTCCTGGAAAAGTAGTTTTAGAGCAAGAAAATCTTTTGCATTTTTTCTTTAATTCAAGTAATAATTGAATAGATTAGTTGCAAAAAATTACATAATTCAAAAGTGCATTTGTTTCATAAATATTTATAAAAAATACTAAAAATTATCCATGACCAGTCACATTATATAGAGCAGAAATTTGATCTGTGACGTGAAAAGATATAAAATAAAAAAAAATACTAAAAGGTGGTTCTGATGGCCATTGTAAAAATGGGAATAGAAAAAAATAAATTGAAAAAACGAATATAATGAATGTGCTAATATTTTTAAACAAGCTTTTCCGATAAATGCCATAAGAGAAAGGCATTTAAAATCTCTATCTAGAATTATCCCTATCCCCAAATTAGCTTCAAGCTAATGACTGTCATCAGTGAGGCACTAGGATATTCAGACACTAGATCTGAAATACCCACCCAAGCCCAATTGTTATTTAATACTTAACTATTAAAATAGAAAATCTGTAAGGATATTCAGACACTAAATCTGAAATACCCACTCAAGCCCAATTGTTATTTAATACTTAACTATTAAAATAGAAAATCTGTAATTTTCAGACACCTATATGTCTTCAAATCCAGCTATCTAACTTAAATAGCTATATGGGTCTGAATAATTTTCAGCTGTACCATATATTAATAGCCTTATGTTATCTATATGTTATTTATATGTCAGTTAGCTAGATTTGAAGATATACAGATGTCTGAAATTTTCAGATTTTCTAAATAGTTAAATATTAGATAAGTGCTGAGCTTAGCATCTGAATATTCTAATGCCCTATTACCAAGCCATTCTCTCAAAACCAGTTTGGGGATAGGAATAATTCTAGATAGAGATTTTAAATGCTTTCTCTTGTTGCATTTTCCAGAAAAACTTGTTTAGTGCTCATTATATTAGATTTGTAGCACAAGCTTATTAAGTTAAGTCATGTGGTCTATAACTTGATTTTTTTTGCTATTGAAACAACTGTAAATAATTGTGAAAAAAATTAATAAAAACAATTAAAATAAACAGATTGAATTGAAATAATTTAGCAATTGACAGTAAAAGAGAAAACTATAGAATAACAGTAAGCTTATGTGATACATCAGTTTATGTATGTCTCTAAACACTTTTCTTTCTGCCTATATCTAATAATCATAAGTACCATTTCCCTTAAGTTTATATAATTCAATTCGGTACTTTAGTATTATTCAACCGATGACGTTTTATACTTACCAATTTTCCTTCCTGTAGACATCGTCGATGATAACATGACAATGTTGTCATGGCAACCAAGTCACTGACATGATTAATCCAATTTTTAGATTTTTTTGAAGTGCAAGATTTAAAAATCGGAAAGAGCTTTGGGAAATTTTGTCAGTTGTGATTTTGCTACTAGTCCACCGCAATGGACACTATTTGTAAGTCATTTTCATTTTTGTTTGTAATAAATAATGTCATTTTGATGTATATTATTTTATAAATTCTTCTGTAATTATAAAAAGTACAATTAATTAATTTTATTTTTAATTTCTGAATTATATTATACAGAATTTTTTTTTTTTTAAATTCATCTGCAATTATAAAAATTACAGCTATGAGAGTAATACAATGTCTGGCATTGTCGGTGGTTTTGTAAATCATAATATAGGTTTTTTTAGACTAGAGCAATGTATTGGCCGTGCCTTCAACCCGTCAAAGACATCGGAGCCCCCCGCCCATTCCAGCGCTATGCGCTGACTTTTCTAATTATTAGTCAAAAAATGAGACACATTTTCAAATTGTTTGTTTTATATATTTTTAACATGAATAATTGAGTTAAATACCATCGGAAATGTTGTAAAGATAAGATAATTTTTCACACAAGTACATTTTTTTGATTTTTTTTTTTTTTTTTGTTATAAAAATTCGTAATATAGAATATGTGTTAAGTTATTGTCCAGGTCACCATTAATAATGCCAGATAATCAGGAAAAGTGTTCTTTATTTGTCTATTTATTTTAAATTTACAAAAAAAAATTTGTACAATTATAAAATTTACACTTAATTACTTTCAATTTCTAAATTATCAAACTTACACTTAATTACTTTTAATTTCTAAATTATTTTGACGCACGCATGTACATTTATTTTTTATTTTTTACAACCAATGATGTATTGCCCTGAAGCCATGTCAGTCTGATCTTGCGATCTTTAACATCTGCGGACAAATTTTAGCGATTGCATTTGTCCGCAAATCACTTGGAGACGTTAACTTAAAGATCTGAAGATCAGACTGATATGGCTTCAGGGTAATACGTCATCGGTTGGAAAATACTAAAGAACCTTCAATTCAATGTTTAGGACTATTGTTAGTTATTATAATAAAAAAAAAGATATCACAAATGGCAAAATGGACAACATTGATTCAAAATGCTGGAATAATTAAAATCAATTAAAGACTGAAATAAAAATCTATTCAAGCCAGATCTTTATATAGTCATATGATAATTGTCAGTGCATTTACATTGTTTTTGTTTTATATTTCATAAGTAATTATAGTAGACAATTTTATAAACATTAAAGGAATGTGGTTTACAATCAGAAGTTGTTGAAGTTTTAAAAGCTTCTGGGTGAAATGATTTATTATCTAATAGTTATTAAATAGAGATATGACTCAGGACAATGTATCTGAGAAACATCAATTAATTTTGACATTATTTTCTTTCTAAGTAGTGTTTTATTCATTACTGCACACTCAGATAGTATTTATTTATATAGATAAGCCTAAATATTGAAAGTGTCATTATTTGACTCTTTCATTATCAAAGTACTTTTATGTTAGGAAATTTTTATAAATTTACAAAAAAAAAAAAATGTTTGAAAATTCATATATAAGATTGTACAATTTTGAGAACCCTTATGGAAAATGTATATTTATTTTGTTATTTTAAAATACTTTTATATAGTCTATATAAGATTCAATTAACTTAAGATAAATTTTATAAGATATTTTATGAGAAATCAGTTAGTTTTGAAAGATGTTTGATGTGTCTTTAATAAAGTTGACTGATAAGGTTAGGCATCTGCATATAAAGTTGCTTATAATAAATAATAGTCTTGGAATAGATGAAAGCTGTATATGAAATCACATATAGAGTATATAACAAATCTTGAAACAAATAGTAAAATATTTATTTGGTTATTGTGATAACTGCTTGGGCAAAGTTTAACCAAGAGTTTAGATATTGAAAATAAAGTTAGCTATAATGAAAAAAAAAACAGTTTGTCTTAGAACAAATATACCTTATTTTTAACATAATTATTTTGGCTATTGATATTATACTTCCATTGACAATCACATGCTTAATTATTCAAACTTAAAGAAAAAAAAAGAAAACAAGAATATAAAATTTAAAAATAATCTTGTGATGATTATACAAAGCAATCCATGAAACATATATAAGTCTACATGTATGACTGTTGGTCTTTAGTCTGTTTATTTGATAATTTGCAATATAAACATTTAATTTTATTTTGAAAGATGTTTTCCCTTTGTTCAAAATTGGCTACTCTTTATCGTATTCTATACTTGACTATATCTTTCTAATAAATACAATCTCTATTTTACATCTTTAGAGTATTTTCAAAATAACCTTTATAATGTAAGTAGGCTCTTACTAACTGACAAAAATCTTGCTCATAGTTCACCATAAAATATTTTTAGAATGTCTCATAGCATCCATTTGCTTCACTTATTCAGTCCAACAAAGATGTTATATGAGAAAATATTTTAGTTTCAACACATAGAGGTCAATGCTGGTTTTCAACTTTTAAATCTACTTTTCTATCTTAATAGCTACCAAAAAATTTATATTGATTTATATTTTTGAGATAATAACTATCTAAGTTAAAAATTGTTGAAGATTTTTCTAATAAGTTGAAAAAACTCTTTTAGTTTATTGAAAATTACTAAATCAAAAATTAATTGGGTTATTCTGTTGCATATTTCGCAGATTAGTGATTTTTAACCTACGGTATATGAATTCCTAGAGATGATATGATATTATACGGAATTCTCAAAGAGGTAAAAAAAACATGAGCTTTAACAATTAAACTGAAAGAAAATGAATGAATAAAAACAAAAAAAAAAAAAAGAGAGAAGGAAATGAAAAATGAAATATTAATTTCTCTTGCTTTTGAATTTTAAGTTATATCTTTTGAATTTATGTCTCATTTATTTTAAGAGGAATCCAATTTTATATTATTAACATTTAGAAGAAACTATTGAAAATAATATGATAAAAAAAGATGACCACATTTTGAAAAAGGTTGAGATATACTATTATTATTATACATCATCTTTTGAATGGCTAGAATAGGATAATCATAAGCTTATGGTAAATCTAGAAGACAAAAGATAAAGTTTTTTTATTTGTATCTTAGACTATTTCAAGATAATATCAGTGTTGATTATATAGGGGATAATGCTCAGATATCATTGGTGGAAACATAATAGAAAATTGGATCATAAGAAAATGACAGTATTTATTTTTGTAGATATTAATATCACATTTTACTAGTATTTTAACTAGGTATTTAGACATAATGAAAAGCTAGTCTTGAAACAGATGCTAATTTTCCTGAATTGAAATTATCTTGGCTTCTGATCTAATGATCTTGTATTACCTAAAGATAATGCAAAATTATTTATACATGTATTAAAGATAGTTGTTACTGTGTATTAATCATATATGTTTGTGATGAAAAGCAGTTCTTGAAACAGATTATATAAGACTTTGAATTGTTTTGTTTTAGCTAAAGTTTATACTAGCTCATGTTATAACCAGTATATATATATATTTAGAATAGATATGAAATATTTTTTTAATATTTGATATTAAAAGGTCCAATATAGAATAAATAAAAAATAATTAAAACTATTTTAAGTTTGCTATTTGTTTTTTTTCATAATATGCCATTTCCTCATTCTTACATGAACAAATTTAACACATCAAAGTTTTATGAAGTTTAATTTGCAAACCTTTTGTGTGTGTTTATATGTGTCAGTGTATATACTGTTAATTAACTTTTATAATTTGTCTTTTTCTTCCTTCTAAACTAATACAGCAGGAAGTTTTATTCATCCACTTACAGACATTAATATATAACGTTTCTCAACTTTTAAATAGGGAAAATAATTAGAAAAATTATTTTTTTTAAAAATCGACCTATAGTGTAAACTAACTACAAGGAAGAAATACATAACATTTTTTTTTAACATATGTAAGATTTTATCTATATATGCTCTCTAGCTGAAGGCATATAGAGTAATACTAGGCAATGGATAAACAAGCATTAATATTGGATTATCAGAGATAATTTATCACTGCTTCTTACTGGTTATATGTATAAATGACTTAATTTTAGAACTTATATAATCAAATGTGATATATGATTAGATAAAGCAAAAGGAGTTTTAAAAAAATACAAAATAATGGATGGAGAAAAATGCATAATTTTTGTTGTTTTTGGTTACCTTTAGAAGCAAAAAATGCACAAATATGGAAATTGTATAAGAATAGAAATAGTATGAAGGTGATCAAATGGTATGCTTAAAATTAAAAATATAAAACAGAAATATGAACCCTTTGCACAGTTGATATCTTTGTTCTGAAATCATACTGAAATGGTTTAATTGGCAAAAATCTCTTATGATCACTTGATGTTAAAAACTTTCCATGAAAATTTAAACTTTTAGCAATTTTTATGGTTGTAAACGATTTAAGAGATTAATATTTTAATTCCAATTTTAGTGTCTAGATGTCAGCAGTAATCAAAAGGTAGAGAAAATTCATTACTGAGAAGAAAATACAGTTCATGCCAGTGCAAATAAACTTTTTTTTTATTAATAGAGGCAGAAAGTTATTTATTTTATTTATTTGTGAAGTTATTAAATATTTATTTTTTAATATGTATGTTTTATATGTATGTAACTTAAATACATTTGATTTTTATTGGGATACAGATTACATTAGATTATAGCTCTATTCATTTACATTTGCTTTAGTCATTATTTACATTGATTACAATTTAATTTGAACTTATATATCTCTTTTATCTTCTGCAGTTTCATGTTACATCTTGGCCTTTGATTACACCACGTCAAATCATGTAGCCATTTTCCATTTGGTAGTTGGCTTTATCTGTATTGTATTGTCTTTGTTCTTTCTTCTTTTCCTCATACTTCATTCCCTTATCCTTTTTTCTATCTTTGTTCTTTCTTGTCTCTTCTTTCTTCTTCCTTCCTTTTCTCTTCTGTCTTCAGTTGATATATCTTTTTACAACTTAGATGTCAGTTTAAGAGGTATAATTGTCGGCTCATCCAGAGCAATCTGTTCCTACATGTCTGGGGGAAGTTATAAGATAGTCTCTGGTTTTCAGACTGCAAAAGTGTTCTTTGAAGACTAACCATGGGTTTGCCAAGTTGTCTCGAAAAACACTGTGACACCTGGTCTGCCACTTTACAAAGAGAATCATGATTTTCATTCGGATTATAGCAAATCCCAAGTTCTCAGTGCCTTGCTGATATCCAGTGTCTGAGAGGATCCCGACCTAATACTAGATCTGTTTCATTTCCATGTCTCTGAATTTTGAACAATGAGAAATAAAATGATCAATATTCTCCTCTTCTTGGCTGCATGATGGGCAATTGGGAGAAATGCTTTTAAATCCCCTATGATCTCCCAAGAATTGGTTTGTTGGAAGAGCATCCAGACTGAATTTGACAATGAAATGTACTAGCCTGACATCCAATGACCAGTATTTGGATTTTTTGATCAGTAATTTTAACATTGAATCTAGTCTGACTGGGTTACTCTGCTGACTGGGTTGCATAAGTTTGTATTTGATTTTTAGCAGAAAATTAGCTGACAATTTCTGTGACATCAAATAGGAAATGCTTTTGTCAACAATTGTATTTTTGATTTTATTATTTATTTGATTGAAAAATTCAAATTTTTAATTTATCTAATATTTTTATTTAAGGCATTTTATTTGAATAAAATTTATATAAAATGTAAAGATTTTAGTAAGAATTTTTTTTTCATTAAGTACAGTATATTTTTTAGAATGTAGACCAAAATCCTTTATTTTGATAAGTTTATTACTATTTATTAATCTTATTGAACTTATGCTCTTAATGAAATTTAATTAAAAGATTTGATGGCAAATATTTTTTTCATACAAATGAAGGAAAAATATGAAAAAAAAGCACTTATGTGATTTTAATAAAAATGTGTAATGAGATTTGCTTGTTTAAGGTGTGCAGCACCATATCATTGCATGGATCAAAAGATGATCGATGGATACTACTTATTAATGTCTGTTATCATAGAGCATGCATGTGTTTAAATATTTTAAAGGTTAAAAAACAAAGTCTCACATAGCAGATATTTAAGAACCTTGTAGTGCAAATCTAATCGACTTTGCCTACAACTGGATTTAATTTCAGGCTGAGTAAACTTAAAATGTTGTCAACATGTTTAAGATTTTTTTGAGACAGTTCCACCAGTAGTCAACCAAGATAATCATTCATCCATTATTGATCAGCAAATAGGTGTCTAATAATTTTTAAGTAGAGGATAAAACAAAGATGGAAAACTGTTCAGACTCCCATCATCAATTTGCAAATGGAACTATTTAAAATCTTTTTATCTTTTACTTGTGTTTTAGAATATTAAATATTTTTAATGAATTAAAGTTTATAATTATTTAAAATTTAGAAATCACATTTAGATGCTTCTTCTCTCTGTACAGCAATGTCAAACTATCCATGTAGTAGCAATGATTTGTTAAAGCATAAAATAAAAAATATCTTATTTTTGGACTATTGTTTGCAGCTTTAAATATATACAGTACTTCAGTATTTTATAGTAAAAACACACATACACACAAATAAAATTATAAATTATTTTAGAAATATTAAAATAGAAAAGTTAGAAATTAAAGAAATTCTAATGGATATAAGTGAACAAAGGAAACTTAGGTAGCATGGATATATATATGGGAAAGTTTAAGATTATTGAGAATTATGAAAGGGTGAGGCATTTAAGAAAAAAATGAGATATCCATTTTGAAGATATCAAATGTTCATTGAGATCTGTAAATTTTAATACCAGAAGAAGTTGAAGATAAAGTTACACAAAAGATTTTACAAATATATTCCATTGAATATAGGATGAAATTATTTCCTTGTTATATATAGTTGAGAATATTTTGGAAAAATATGTGTATAATATTTATCTAAAATACAATGTTTTCATACCAGGTAGATCTGTTAAGACCAGATTGATGCATATTCAAGATGCTATTGCAAATGCAATTGATAATTCAATGAATGCCTTTTATAAGGTGAATCACTTTAGGTTGGTTTCAAAATTACATATTATTGGTTTTATTTGTCAACTTCTGCAGAGATGTATATATTATATTGAATAGGCTTAATGTTGTGTTTTATGGGTTTACAAATTCAATATTATTGGAATGTCTCAAAGAAACATACTTGGATCACTATTGTTTTTTAGTTTTTTGCCTTAGATATAATGTGCAGTTGATACTAATATTCTTTATTTTGTGGATGATATTACATTTTATAAAAACTATTACCAATTTGAATGAAAATAAACTTTACAATCTGATATCAAAAGATTTCAAGATTGGTGTCTAAGAAATTATATGGAAATTAATGTTGAAAAATATTGCACCATACTGTTCTCTAAAAAATCATCTACTATCAACATATCTTTAAAAACATTTTCTAAAGAAAGATTATCATAAAGTCTTAGTTATTATTTTTAATAATAATGAAATGTTTAATAACAATATTGAGTATATTGTTGCAAAAAGCTACAAAATAATCAATTTGTTCTCAGAAAATGTTTAAGAAAAATAAATGTGTCTGTTTCAAATGCTAGTTTTACCAATTTTAAATTATGGTTTTGTGATTTGGAATTCCTATAAATTAAATCATATAATTTTCCTAAAGAAAATACATGGCATAAGATGGATATGCACATTCTCAAATATCACTGTCCTTCAAAATAAAACTAAAGCATACAAGACAACAGATTGTAGAACATACCTGATTTTAGAAGTGAAATCTTAAAAAAATTCATCACCAGTAAGACTATCTATACTACTTTAGTGTTGTTAATATTTTTAAAACGAATAATGGAAAGTTTAGGACTACTGTACAAAAAATTCTACAAATGTTTAATCAATAATGCTGGTTATTTTTTGGGGGTTGTAAAGTTCGTTAATTGTACTAAATCAAATTATTGTTGTTGTAAAATAATACTCTTAAAAAATAAGTATACATGTGCTATGAATATATCTTCTTATGAAGGATATTGTTAATATTTTCTTCTATTTTGGTAAAACAATAAGTGATTAGGCTAAGTTTAAGCATACAAAAACATTTTGGTTCATAATATCTATCATATTAAATAAGCTAATGGCACCAGAAGACACTTATTATATTTCCATTAATGGTTCTTGAATAAATGACATTTATCCAAGTAAAATAATTGTTTCATTATATTCATATAGAGATCTTCTTTTTCATGCTATATTATTTATACAATAACTTGAAATTTTGAAGATCTTAAGACTTGTAATCCAGGAGAACTTTGTTCTCCAGCTAAGAATGGTTCCTTTGATTTTTTTGAGAGAACAATGCTATATCTCAAATCATTATCACTTTTATTATATTAGACAATAATGGTTTTCTTTATTGGGCACTAGTTGACAATATCAGCAGACTATTTTATAGATTATTGACTTTATGCAGAAGGAATTATTGCATGATATTCAAAAGTCAGTCTACATATCAAGGTGAAAAAGTCATATTGTCATGTGTCACTTGATTGGTGTGTAAAATATATCTTATTCATTTAGTTTATGTATATTTATGTGTAATTTAATTATTTAGCTCATGAATCTTTGAAAAATTTCTCAATTACCCTTTAACTTCATAGAAATCTGACTAAAAATAACATTTTTATTCATTAAAAGGAAATTATATCATTTAAAGAGAGATAATAATTTTATTCTCTTTAGTATATCTCATATTTGGTGAAATGTTTTAGCTTGGTAATGAAATTACTTTATATCCAATAAAAAAGGCACAAATTTAAAGCTTTTTGCAAGTCCATCATATTGATAATATATATGAATCACATGGTTTAAAAATTGAAAATAGAATTTTAATTTTTTCCTTTAGTATTATAATTTTTATGCTAAAAACAGATTGAGATAAATAGTCAATAGACTATTGTAATCAAGCAATAACCCTTTATTATCTTTAGAAGTAGTCTGTTATTGTTTACCAATCCTTTACTATAATGAATTTAGCACTTTAATATTCAGGGTTGCTTGGTAAACTTTAACTGCAGTTAAGTCTTTTTTATCCACATTTTAAGAACATCAGTTTAATAATTGGATTTATTAATTCAATATGTAAATTATAAATCATTATAGTTTTTAATTTTATTTTTATAATGATTTATTATTTGTATACATAACATTATACATACAGTAATCATTGAACACACTTATTAAACTCGTAGATAACCCAAAAATAAAATAAAAAATTTTAAGTTAATAATTGAAACATGATATATTAATTATAAATCTAACAAAGTATTATGAGTATACTTTATATATGTGATAAAGTATGATTTAAAAAAAAAAAAAAGAATAGTTAATTGCTCAGAAAGTCAACTTTGACTCTGGAACTTTTAGTTCTTGAATCTAATAGTCTACTACAGTGTTAAACTATATATGGCAAACTATTTGTTAAACAATATATGGCAAGTATGAGTAAGATTTATTTGCAGTGAAATGAGGCAATAATAATACAGAGATGAGATTAGATTAATTAATATAGTCACATTTTCAGATGAAGAAACATCATTGCTTATATTTTGAAGATCCATCAAATCTTTTTTGTAAGAATTTTATAAGAGCTTCATTAGATCAAAATTTACAATTAGTTAAAAATCAGTCATAGAATAATGACATGCAGTTAATAATGATATTATTACTTTCTTAATATTCTTCCAATAGCATTTCTCTTCATCCTATTATTGAGCTATCTTTTGGAAATATGAATAAAAAAATTGGATACCAGATGGTATAAAACTGTTTTTGATTTTTTGCTTTCATCAGTTAGAATTAAAAAATGGAAGATAATGCCCGATATAGTCATCAAGACATGAAAAAAATTATTTCTATTGTGATTTTGAATTGATTTACAAATGTTTGCAAAATACCTCCAATGTTGTATCATTTTATTTTGATGGCTAGATATTATTCTGCGTATTTTTTTATGATATGACTCTTTATTTGGCATTTCAATTAGAAATTATGGTAAAAAATAAACATTTTAACCTAACCTGCAATTTGTTTATATATACCGCATGGTTTAGCACAATGATAACATGACAGGCTTAAGAGCTAAAAATATATGGATTATTTCCAAGTTAAACTAAGTTTTTTTTAAAGAAAATCTCAGTTAATGAATTTAATGGAACTATTGTGCTTAATTGACTATGTGAAAAATTGAACATCACATGACTCTCTGAGCACATCACTTTAGAATTTATTATTAGTTGAAAAAAAATAATTTTTATGAAGACAATACATATAGATAAATATTCTAACTAGATTAAATAAGATTATTATCATGAAATGTTTATAGAGGTGACACAACAATACATGCAGAAATGAAACTAAAACAAAAATCACATTAAGTTTTAAAAAATGTACTGGCACCAAAACATACAGAAAAAAGTTTATTAAATATGTGTGTAACAGAAACTGATAATATTATTAAATTTTATATTAAATTAATACTGGCTTATGGTAGTGATTTATTTATATCAAAACAGTCTTCTAGTTTATATTGAATATTTGCATTAATAGCCATCTAAGTGTGCATTTTGATTATTCATTTTTTATACAGATAGCTCTAGTGTAGAATGATATAGATTGGATTGCTTGCTGCTTCTATAAAATATTTCACCTTCAGATTTTTTAAATAGTGCAATAGTAATATGATAATTGAGCACATTTATTTTGATGCTAAATATTATTCTTTATATTTTAATAATATTTTTCAATAGATACCTTTATTTGTTCTTCAACTAAAAGTTTTATTTTAAATTGTCCAAATCAAAATTTTTAAATAAAAATCTGGAAATGCTTTAATGACATTATAGGTATAAAAAAATATTTTTCTGGCCCTATTGATGATATCTGAATAATTTTTGCAACTTAGACACAAATTTTTATATTTGATCTTATTTTTTTCTTCAACAAAATATGTCATTGGACAGGACTGAGGAAATAATTTGTGATTCATCCTAGAAATAGTGACATGGGTATTTTCTGTCTACTTATTCTCCCAATTAGGGAAACAATCAAAAGAAATAAAAGAATTGTAAAAAAATAATTTTTCATTGAAATTTAAAATATATAATAACCAAAATATTAATACTTTTCCCTTCTTTTTGCATTGCTTATATTAAATAAATATCTAAAAAAAATTGCTCCTTTTTTGCACTATATGACAGTTTTCACTGTTTAACAGTTTTCTTCAGAATAATAAAATAAAATTTCTTTAGAAATAATGTAATGCAATTGTAGTTAACATATGTGAAGAAGACTGCTAGATGATCAAAACTGTCAGATAATTGAATAAAGCATTGTGTAAAGGTTTGAACTTTTTTTTTAGATTTATTACAAATATTAACCATTTACATATAATGAACTTTTGCCTGTTTCTTATAATATTTCAAGGGTATTTTATTCAAGTATATTTGGTGGTTTCACTTGTGTACTATTAAATGTCCTTAAAAAAACTTAATTCATGTAGTGAAGTAAATGAACATGGAAATACACATACTTATATTATTTATTTTCATATCTGTAATCATAATATATATATATAATATTCTTTCAATTTTTATGTTTTTCATAGTCATTAAAATCAAATTAAGTTCCAATTAATCTGCCACAAACTCATGTGTTCTTATTGCAATAACACAAACTGATCTGCAATGATACCAATATATAATTTACATATGAATTAGAGAAGACTGTTCTAGAAAAGGGATACCTATTGTAATTTATTAATAGGCTTTCTGATTGAAGATTTACTATATATATAAGATACCTAACAAGTGCATAGACTATGGCACTTAATAATACTTGTAAAAAAAATTATTGCTTCCACTTTGGGATTTTATGAGAAGACATTTTTGCCTATTGCAAGGATAGTTCAAGATTTTATAATTGAAAATAAAATTCAATGTTTCCTTTTTAGTGTGTGTGTGTAGTTGTGTGAATATATATTTTTTCTTTCATATGTTAACATTTAAGTTGGAAGATGAATGCATCCAAAGCATTAGCCATATATTACCAAGTCTGTATTTTAAGGAATAATAGTTCCATGATTTGATGGATAATAATGAAATAAAGTAAAAACCAAACTAGTATTTAACTAGAGAACTAAACTATATCTGAATGTAATATTCAAACTACCTAATGTACACATATATATCCATAGTTCAGCTACATCCATTGCTTCATTTCATTTGCATTAATGCTACATCCATTGCTTCATTTCATTTGCATTAATAAATGACAGTAGCTTGTTGACCCAGCTTATTCTCATTTTATTCTCTCATGTATGGCTATTTTTATCTCTCCATAAATAAGTATTTAAACGTAGTTAATAAGTGCAATAATCATTATTAAAGTCTATGCATTATGCTAGCTAGAACTAGGAAGTAATTACAGATGAGAATAAAAATACAGAAAGATTAGGATCAAGTTCTCAGGATAACCTTTCATTCTGAATGTAGTGCCTAGTACCATTATCCTTATAGGTACAAATAAAGAGCTATTTTTATAGACTACACATGTTATCAACCATTTAAGGATAGATGCTTTTACTGAAAATATAACCAATATTTTGTAAAGGACATTATGATGAAATAATTTTAAATAATAGAAAGTGTTTGTTTTTATCACCATCAGTAGCTTGAATGTTAGATATATTATATATACCTACAAACTAACATATGGTCTATGTAGCATTTTGATACATTTGACTGCCCAACATCAGGCTTGATGCTGAGTGTCATTTAGATATCATTTATTTACATTTGCTGATTTGTTTTCCTTCATATCTTATCAGATATGGGCATTTGTTTTAAATATATTTTGTCTAACATTCAATAATATTCAATGTTATGGGTATTCACTGGAAAATTTGGAACCAAATAACAGTTATAGAGATCTTACTATATATAAGCACACACATGTGTGTGTTTATATATACAAAATTGTTTTATGTTTTGGGCACAGATGATCTTTGAAATGATACTTCTCATACTCTAATAAATACATTATACAATGTTATCTTTTTAATGAATTATTATGAATTTCTTGTTCTGAAATTCCTATTTTATTTTCCATTTATTGTCTGTTGTGTATTAATATTTTTACTTATATATTATGGTATTTGTTTGAATTAATCATATTTATAATATAGCATCATATGAGCATGATAAAATTTATCTGGCAGGAAGTTGATTCAGTTTTACAAGTCTGGAAAAGAAATATCAGATTGATTTAAAAGATATCAAATTATTGTCACTAATTACATGGAATTTTTTTTTCTCCATATGTCATAGCATCAGCTGGGAGACGAACCCGCAACAACCATCTGCAACCAGATGGCTGCGCTGACCTCTCAGCTAACAATGCTTGACTACATGGAATATTTGTGTTCAAAACCACAGACATTTCAGTATTTTAAGACTGATAATCTCTGAAAAGAGATAATTGCTTTCACAGAAATGGAGAATGAAACTTGTTAAAACAGAGTATGATTGGAAACCAATGCTTATTGATATGAGCCAATTATGTTAGAATACTGGAAATGATAGATTTTGAGCTTCAGGTATTTTTAGTTTTTGAATCTGCCACTGCCACCACTAAATCACACAGAATCAAGGGACAATATATATTCAAAACCACACACAATTACAGCAGAACAAATGAGTTTTATGCATCTCTGAATACTTAAGCTTTACAAGTGATTATTAATAGATGAGTAGTCTTTTCAAAGATGCTGACTTTGATATGAATGTTACTATGTAAAAACACTGTCTTATCATTAAAAGAAACATATCAATTAGACTCCCTTTTCCAACCATAATTCATGGTGATGGAACTATTGTAATTTAGATAACCATTTTATATAGTTATATCACAGCTGATTACTATTTTAATATTTTGGAGAACCAAGATTACCTTAAGTTGGAAATATTGGTTGCAGACCATATCATCTTCCAAAAAGTAATGTTGCAATTCATACAGTTGATGCATTTAGATATTAGGTGAAGAAGATGAGAATTATGTTATACATTCCCTCTCCTGCTCCATGGTCTCTAATAATTTAATTAAATATTATTGAGCCACTATGAACTGTTCTTGAACAATGAGGTGAGAAGTTGATTTTCTTCTCTGATATCTCTTAAGGAAGTACATTTTAAAATTTTTATTTCAAATCTTATTTATATTCCACTTCGTAAAACTAATTTTTTGAATAATTAATTGAAAATGTGATATCTTTAATGGAATTTGATTTGAATGCGCTTCTTTGATTTACTTTATTCATTCTAATAATTTTAACATTGCTACAAGTAATTTTATTGATCGTATTACATTATTAACTTCTTTCTATTTATTTCTTAAAAAGCTTATTCTATTATAAGTTAGAAGAGAGGGGAGAGATTCTCATTTCTGTTTTTATTTTATTATTTAAATTTTTAAGTTGAATGCTTTTAATCAAATCTGATGATGTTAATGTGAAACTCCACTTCGTTCTCTCTGAAGTCCTGTTATCTTTCTGTATGTTAGTTGCTGTGGTTACTATAGTTGAGTTTTAATAAAGTATTTTATTATTGCCATGGTAAGAAGAAAATCTAGATTAAGGCTAAAAATGCAGGTAGAACATTACAAGTCAAAAATGATTTTGATCGTAAAGAAAGTAGATCTTTGTTATCAAATTTAAATAAGTTGTTTGATTAAATACTTTTTTAGATTACAGTTAAATCTCGAGAAAGCATTTAAAGCTAATATATATCTATAAATTATTTATTTTTATAACATTTATTAACACACATACACATGTATATTTTCTTTTGGCTCATGCTAAATTGTTTTATATATATGTAAGTGCCCTGTGTGACTGATGTATTTGAGGATTAAATAGTTTTTGGATCGAAGTTCAATCCATCACTTTTTGGGCTTGAATATCACACGAAATTTTAAACGATTAATTATAGGATTCAGTCAAAGGTTTCAGCCTTTCACGTTACTATTCAGTATAAGTAAGTTAAACTTATCTTTAATTAATTACTAAGTGTACTTTATTTCTTAGCATGATAAAAATAGAGTGGCAGATTGTAAGATTATTTGCCATTTACAAGAACCTCTTCCAGTTCGTTTGTTCATTTTATGTAATCAGATAGTTGAAAACCCATATAGTATAGTGGTTAGTGCATTTGTCTGTCATGCCCTAACAAATCTGGAAGAATTTTTTTATATGTAGTTTAGGATTAGAAACAAGTTTAGAAAATTTTCAGCAATTGCTAATTAGTCACTAGTGATTCTTTGTAATAACTCAAAAACCCTTATGAATTAAATTTGATTAGCTTGATGAGCAATTTTTACTCTAGTTTCTGTTTGGAAGAATACTTTATAAGATATTTGGCTGATACCATTTTAGTATGTGCTCAGGAACTTTTTTTCACATATGGGGGACCACTCTGACATACTAAACAAGATCTATTTTATATAAATAGATAAAAAAAAAAAATTTTAATTAACAAATAGTACTCTATTAAATTACAATTACAAATAACAAATGGTATAAAAATAAAAGTTACAAAGTATAAATAGTACAACCAACAAAAAAAAAATTAATTAATTGTTTTATCTTACAATTATTTGAATAATATATATATAATATTAAGTTAAACATAATATTACTGGCATCAGTGAGTAGAATTACAGATTGCTGCTATTCTGCTGCCATATTTTTTACTATGAAAAAATACTATAAAGTAAAAAAGAAAAAACTTTTTAATTAACAAGTAGTACAAACAAAAAAACCCAATACTATGAACATGAGGAATGTTTTTTTTAAATAAAAAATTCATGGTTGTACTTCTGATGACCAACAAGGGCAAACATTTGTACAGGTTGGGAAGTCATAAATATCTTTATTTACTGATACTATTGCTGTGTCCTTACACTCAGGGTTCAAATACAACTGTGACTGTACCAACTTGTTGAGTCTTTACACCCAAGGTTCACATATGACTGTGACCTGTGCCAATTTAAATTCCCATAAACATATTTATACAAAACACAACAGCATGTGTAGCAACAACTTTTCACTATTATCATTTATTGTTTTATTTATTGGTATTCGGAATTTTTGCATTTTGAATACACAACAACTATTTAATATTTTGATACTCTGCTATTATTAGTAATAGAAAAACCCTATAAAAGAAAACAAAATAAATTGAATATACTTCTGATGCACAAGCATTACAATCATGGTTGTCAATAAGTTTGAAATTTATTGTTAATGATTTAAGAAATCCATTTTTTGCTAAATTGAATGCTATTGACTCTTTGATTTATTATGTATTCATTTTGCACAATAAACCTAGCTTCTTTGATTTTTCTTTTTCTATCATTCCTTTCTTCACACATTATCTCAACAATATCAGGATCAAACTCATGTCCACAATCCTTTTCATGGTTATGAAAGACTGATACATTTGCTAAATCAATCTTAGCTTTCTTGTACATTAATGCCCATTGTGACATTCTTGTCCTTACATTTGTATTTGTTTCATCATAGTATGTTTAAGGATAATTTGTTTGGCTGCATCCATAGTAGGCTGCATTCAAGAAAATTACCCCTACACATAAAGGCAGATTTAAGGATAAGGATGGCACAGCATACATTAATGTGCAAGAAAGCTAAGACAGATTTAATAAATGGTTTTTTATAACCACTGAAAAGAACTATGGACATGACTTTGACCCTGGCATTTTTAAGATAATGTGTAAAGAAAGAAATGACAGAAAATGAAAAAGGCTTGGCTATTGTGCAAAATAAATATATAATGAATCAAAGAGTCAATAGCATTCAAATTAGCAAAAATGGATTTTTTAAATCAATAACAATAAACTTCAAAATTATTGACAAACCATGATTATGACACCTAAACATCACATGATCACTATTTCATACTAGCACTTAATAGGATAGTGGTGGCTATGGTTGTTAAAGAACCAAAGACACCAAAATGTATGAGTGCTGAATTGAGTTCAGACCCATATGACTATATAAGCTATTGAGCTTGAATTGAAAATATGTGTTTTCAATTTCATTCTCATAGTTTTGTAGGTAAATAGAGTTAAAAGGTGGGTGCTGGAGGGGTGCATCAGATCCTAAGATCTAGGTGCAGTGCTCTCAGATCCAAGGCTCCTCACTGATGAAGGCCACAAGCCAGAAACTAGTCTGGGGATATTGGATGAGTAGGCACTAGATAGGGATTTTATGCGCAAGCCTTCTGGCATCCATTGATTGCTCTTGTTAGCACAAGATGGCACTACTATATGGAGAGTTTTGCTTTATTATGACACCTACATGTCACAATTATTTTCGGTCTATTTAATTTATTTTGTTTTCTGTTATAATGTTTTTTGTATTATTGTTATTTATTGTTCAAACAAGTGCAAGATAAGATATAAAACTCACATATATTTTGTTCATATTTTTTACAGAAAAAATCTCCAAAATATTACATTTATTTTACATTCATGCTGTTTTTTATTTATAATTGTTATAGTGTAATAAATTTATTCTATTTATTAATTAAAAACTTTTGTTCTTTTTGATTTTCAAGCCATAATTTTCATATTAAATAGTATTTATTGTTTGCATTACTTTAATATTACACACACACATATATATTATTTACTATTATGTAGATTTATCACTTAATATATCAGTAGTTTTTTTGATGATTCCCTGTGAATGAAAAAAAGGTCGAGAGATGTAGGTAGACTATTTAGCACAATGTTCTCTTTTTTTTACTTAGGTCTGTTAGATCATAATTGTAAATTTTTGCAAAAATCTTATCCCATTTAAATTTTAGATATGCAACATAAAACAATCTCTTAACATTGAGATTTTGAACAAGTATGAATTCTCTCTATAGAATAATAATATAGAGTAATTATGCATTTGTAGTATAAATTTATTTTAAATCTCAAGTTCAACCGATGATTTCAAATAAAGACATAAATGTTGAGATAATGTCTAATATGCAGAAATTTATACCCATCTCTGTAGAAAATAAATATAATTATTAAAAATGTATATCTACCTATGTAGAAAATAAATGTTCACACACATACTCATCAGATATGAAAAATAATGTTGCACAATTACAAAGGTACTTTTCACTTCCTAGTACACTTGATCTTCGGAGCCCAGCTTGCAGAAATAGATCAAGTTTAGTTGAACGCCTAGAGTTGTGATTTGTTCGACTTAGATATAAAATTATTTGATTCTATTTTATAGTCTTCAAATACTAGGAACCGGCACATAATCTGTGTATTAGTAACCAGTTTAAACCAGTTTGGGATATAACTCAAACATGTAATTAAATATGTAAACTCCTATGAGATGGCTATCTTCTATTTGTAATTGTCTTCGTGAAGAGTTGTTTTCCATTTTATCAGTTTTAAAGTTATCTCGAGTTGACTTATTTCTCAGGCTGACAAAGGGAAGTTTATAAATATTCAAATAAAGAAAATAATGACTCATCTTGAATGAAAGAATAGTATGTACTGAGGATTCAAGAATTCTAAAGAATATTTGAGGCTGAAGATTGGCAGGGGAGGAGGGATCTAACAGTTACAATTATTTATATAATAATAATACGGTTTTGTCATTTTTTTCTTTCTAAAACTGACATTTGACAGTTTGACATTTTAAAACCACTACTATTGCTTTCAAATAATATTCTCCTATTAACAAACTGGAATATTTTAAGTTGTAACGGCTCATTGATGAATTGCTGTGAGGATTTGATTAAATGCTGCAGTGACTTCATTTGCAGGTGTTTATGAATCCATTTGAAGACTACTTCCCGTGCTGAATCATACGGTAGCTTTTCCTCGAAGTTGTGCTTTAATTTTATAGATACATTATTCTGTTATATATAGTAAAGAGGATAACCCATCCTTTTTTTTTTTAAAGTCCAACTTATTACAAATATTCTCGCCGGTAAATAAATTTAGCAATAAATGTTTGTGTGTTTGTATATTTCATATTGTACTCATATATATATATATTGCAAAACAAATTGTTTACTTGTTACATTCTCTGTTCATAGGCGGATGTGGATAACAAAGCAGTAGAGTACTTTGATCAAAATCGTGTCATCCTTTGGCACAAATTATTATAACATTTCAAGCTAAACAAAAAAAATCATAGCAATAAATAATACAGGTTGAATACTTTTAGATCAGCCATATACACAAAGATTATAATTTCTATAATATGCTTGCTTATGAAAATTTTGAGTTATTAAAAATCATATGAATGCTTGTTTATCCATATGTTATATGAATATTTGTGAGGTATTGTGTATTGGTTTTCAGCAGTGTTAAAAATACAAAGTAAAAAATGCATGATCCTAAGTTAAATATTATCTTTAAAATAGATGATAGAAAAAAGTAAAATTACTACTTTATAATATCTAATCAGTTTTTATAATTATGATGCAACAACTGTATGCACTATTTATAGTCTACTTAGAAACCTCATATAAATGTGGAATTGCTTTAAAAATTAAGTCAGTTTATCTATTATTGATTCTCAATTCTAAATTTAATATTTATCCTCAAAAGATATCTCAACATAAAAACAATTATGACCTATTTTTATTTAACCAATCATTTTTACTTGGCTATGTGTTTGAAAAATAAAATTTTTAATAAATATGTTTTTTTTCCTCATATGTCATAGCACTGGCCGGGACGCGAACCCACAACCGTCTGCAACCAACTACTTGCTTGCAAGGCGGTTGCGATGACCTCTCGGCTAACAACAAAAAATATGTTTTAACACTTCTTATATTTGGATATGAAATCTTGAAACTTAAGAGAAGATTAATAGGATAGAAACTCCAAATCATCTAATTAATTATGGAGAGATGTAGGATAAGAAGATAAAAAGTTATTATGAGGCTGAAGTGGAGATATTGCTAGAGGAAATAATAATAGATGAATAGTTAAAATTGCATGCCAAGAGATTGTAAAAGGCCATTTTTTATAGCAATGTAATAGAAAAAAATTATGTAGAGATCTTCATCATGTATAGGATCTGTAAAGATTGAAAATGGTGATGAGCTCAAATTTGTGAATAGCATGCAAAAAGATTGTTAGATTTTTTAATATTTACGGAAAATTTCTTTATGAGCATAAAAATGATCCCCCCCCCCCTGAAATCAATTTTGTAAGCAATATTCACTAATAAATTATGTTTAATATTATTGAATTTATTTTTCTTTAAGATTTTTTAATGTTTGCTAATAAATTATATTTAATAAGGCACTTTCATATTACACTAATAACTTACATTTAATTGTATTTAGTTAAATAATTAATTTTTACATTTAATTTTTTTGAAGTAATAAATACAATAATACTTTTAAACATGTTCTCTTATTTTCTGCTGTAAGTATTTGAGTTGTGAAATTTTCTAATTTCAAAAGGGTCAAGAATTTTGGAATATCAGTATTCAATCTATATTTTGAAGTCATCACATGATCACCATTTCCTGTGCCATAAAATTCACAAACTAGAAGCTATTTGGGGGATATTGAATGAGTAAGCCCTAGATAAAGATTTTATGCACGAACTTTGCATCCATTTGTTATTATTTTGAAGTCATGTAATAGATTGCATGCATTACTTTTATTAAATTTAATAATTTTTAATTTTTTAAATATTTTTTTATGTTGTGAATCAAACCATGAATTTGTTTGATATACTTGACTAGTACCTCAATGGTGGAATAATGGACTCAGGAGCTTAGGATCCATTGATCACAGCTTAAGTGTGACACTTTTTATGCTCAAGCATCTTATGACCTAAATAGCTCTGTGTGATTTAGTGCAGTGATAGAATCATGAAATCAAGAACTAAAGATCCATGGCTCACAGTTCTTAAACACTGTATGAACACTAGAGCAAGAAACTATTCAGATATTTATTTAATTAGTAAAGACATCACAAAATCAACTCATCTATTTCTAAAACGATAGCAGCCAAATTTTTATACAGGTAGTGTGAAATATATTTAGAAATTTTAAATAGCACATTTGTATTTTATTTATCTACTGCCAGTTTTTATAAATTATTAGTGTTAGCAGCCAATTATAAATAAGTACATTGATTCTGGCTCCAATTGAAAAAAAAAAAGATAGATAATAGAAAGTTAATAATCAGTTTATGATAATTATGCAAATCAATCTGTCACTCACAATATATTCACAGAGTCACTTGTTGATTTTTTAGTATGCTTATATGATATCATGTGATGCTGTTTTTTAACTTCTTTTGCAGCAAACTTTTCTTTCTGAAACTTCAACATCTTTCCTTAACTGTAGCTCTTCATTTTAATTCTATGTTCAGTGATAGTTCTCACAATGAAAACAATTATTGATACACCTATTTAGAAGGTCTTTTAAATGATCTTTATAATGTAAACAATATCTTTTTTCTATGAAAATCACACTCACGTTCACCATAAAATAATTTTTTATTAAGCCTGTAACTCTTTATCTCAATCCAATGAAGATGTGAATTGGTAACTATAGATTCATTAACATTGCAGCCAGCGGTTGCAAAATATACTGATTGGTCTTTCAAATCTAACTCGAAAACTTTGCATGCGAATAAAAATATACTTGTAAAATAATATAGGTGCTATCTTTATGACTTTTCCATTGATTTTTTTCAGAATATAATTTTAAATGTCTTTTTATTACATTGTTAGAAGGGGTTCATGGTTTGTTTCCATATAATAAACTGGGCAAAACAAGTTGAAGTAATTATATCACTTTGATAGTGATTTTAAAGTGATGGTGTAATTTTAGACTTATATATACTTAGTGTGACCTAATTAGATATTTTTGTAAGGAATAATCAGTTTTTCCAGACAAAAACAATTGCTATTAATATTGAGAAATTGAAAGATGATACATTTTTTATATTATAAAAATGAATTATATATGAGAGATCTAATAACAAAAGTCATTCATAAAACTTTTTTTAATACTGATGACACTTTTGTCGGCCATTTTTACTCTTTTCTAAAAACTCTGATGATATTTTTAAACTATCAAATGAGGAATGGAGTATTTTTGAGCAATTATATAATGAGAAAATCCATAAAAGAAAAAAAATACTCAAAACACTACAGGATTATATTAATTGATCAGAAATAACTGCTTATAAGTTTAAAATTCTCTAAGACAAAATTAGTTGTATCATTGTAAATTTATTATTATTATTTTGACTAATGATTTTAGAGTAAAAATAAATAAATCACATTTTAAATTTGATTTAGTAAACAACCTATAAAGCAACCTATTATGACACTGCATTCATAATTAAAATATAATAAATCTTCAAATTATAAAATATGAGATATTAAAAGAAAAATGTTATGCTAAGCTTTGACATTTGTGGATCTTGTAGTGTAGTGGATAACATATCTATTATGCCTGAAAGCTGGAATTTGTGGATAGGCTGAATGAGTATTGACAATTAGTTTGTAAAGGCTAACCTAGCTATTCAGTCAGTATCAATATGTATCTAGCTATTATTAGATAGGTGACAAAGATACCATATTAATCTGGATTGGTCAGATAAATATTAATGCAATGTCTATAAAAATAAGCAGTGCAATTGTAACCTTTTTTTCTGGTGAAGGTATTACTTCTGCAGTACTAAGAATATAGTTTATTTTTACCTTTAGTAATATTTTGCATTGTATTTACTTTTGATTAAAAAAATAGTGATTAATAAAGAAAAATTCAAATAGTTGTTATTAAATTAATTTAAAAGCTGCTAAAACACCACTTGGCATCAGCTTACATGATAATTTTAAGTAGCAAAACTATTTCTCTTATTTCAGTTTATTACGGTAATGTTTAATAAATTCCTAGCCACTGTGTCCTACTTATATCCCAAAACAAGTTTTTAACTTATAACTTTTATCAGTGCAGAATTTTAAATTTGAATCTAATGCATTGGAATGTATTGAATCTAAGATATCTTTGTTCCAGCAGCTATCTTTTAGTCCACTTTTTATTATTAAAACTATTCAAAAGCATATATAAAAATATCTGATGCCATCTTTACTATCTTTCCAATAGATAATTAAATGAAAGAATTATGCATGTCTATCCACACCTTTCAAACCTAGTTGGAGTCTGCTATACAACTCACCACTTGCATCATTACTATTGCAATTTATATATACACTCTCATTAAGGAGAATTCCATATTTCGAATTACTGTAATGTCCTGATAATCTTCAGAATTTTTCAGAACATTTTCCTTGTTCTTTTTATTTTAAACCAATTCCAAAAACCTATTGGATCCACAATACAAATTTGCAAATCTATGTGATAGTTATCTACAAGCTGTAATTTACTATTATTCTTTACAGGTAACTTCTTGGCATTCCAATCAATCAATCTAAAACACAATTAGGTTATCACTTGAACCACCTTTATTACAAAATGAAAAAGCATTCTGCCCCAAAATATTTTATTTCTTTGTGCTAGTTTGTAAAGTGAATGCTATTTTTAGTGCAATATTTGATTACTGTAGTTCATTGATGTTACTATTTAATATTATTTTTAACAAGTTCATATCTGTAATAAAAGTATTCATCTGACTCTCATTTTCTTATCTTTTATCAATTAGGACCCTATACTTTCCCATCTACAAAGGAGGCCTCAATTTGATATGTCATAAATTTTATGTAACCTATATTAGAGTCAAAAAGGTATATTGCAACTTTAGTTAATCCAATCCTTACTACTATTCTCTTACCATTCTCTTACCATACCATTGCTTGTTTCACTCTTATATATTGGGCAATTTTTTTTTTTTTTACAGATCAAGCTTTTAAGCATGCTTATCTTTTAGACTAATATATCAAATCTTTTGTTGGTATCTCATTTAATGATTTAAAGATGATAATTTATTCATATGCAAATCGATGGATAACATTGCCAATTGTTAAGACTCTAACCAAGTTACAAAATCTTTGTGTTCCTGTCATAGTTCAAATTTTTGTTTAGTCCTTCTCATTAAACTATTCAAGCTAAATATCAAACTCACCTGCATTCTTATAATGCACTCATGATTATTGACACTACTAGAACATTGTGGGTTGACTGTTGCTCCATTATATTTGACAATTAAAAATACAATATACTAAAAAAAAGAATGGTTTAACACATGCTTATACTCTCTCAAATTTTTAATAAGGAAAAACATGACAAAACTTGACAGTCTACAATCTTTTTCAGTCATACAGTATCATAGATTGAACTTTTATTGAGATTAATATATCACAGAAGCATGGTTTCTTGAAGTAATTATAAATTACTTAAGTTATTTACCCATATGAACTGCTACATTCTTATTATTTGGCTCCATTTTTGGCAGTGATAGACAATATATTGCACTGCTCAAGTTGGTTATGTCATAGTATCATCATATGTTTTGTTGTGTAATTTACTTTACTTTATATATATATGTCAATAATTGTATATAATATGTTATCAATAAAAAAAATCAAAGGCAAGGTTTTGAATCTAATCCCATTATAGCTTATATTTAATAAGCCCATGTTATCATAGAATAAGAAATTGTATAAAAAATGTGACTATATCAGAAGATAATCAAATAGGTGAACAAAGTGAAAAAATATATAAATAAAAATATTTAAAAAATAATGAATTTTTTTTTTAAATTGTTGCTTGTTTATCATTCTTTTCATTTTGGTGAATGATTGTTTCTGATGCAATCTCACTTTTTGAAAAAGTATCTACCCCTGACATCATTGCTCAGGGATGACTGCAGAAAATTTTCCAGGGGAAGGGAGAAGTAAAGCTTGGAAGCAAATGATTGTATCAATAAATTTTTATTTATTTATTTTCACAAATAGACTGTAGAATGTAATATTGCATTAATACACAGGCACATGCATAATATATATAAATTTTCAATATAATAGAAATAATTAATATAGATAGTAATAACTTCAATAATCACATAACATATAAGAAATGAATTCTCTGTCTATTGCTTCAAATCTATTGATGACGATTTTAAATTTCTTCTTTACTGGTTCCTTTGATAATTTTTTCCAGCATACTCTAATCATACATAAATCTGATAGATGTGTTTCTGAGACAAGATCTTAATCATGTTTTCATACATTTCAATGTGTGAAACTTCTTTCAGTGGTATAGCTCATAGACAGGTTCTCGTGGAGGGGGGGGGAGAAAAGGCCAATGTCCTGGAACCCATAATATTGGGGGCCTCAAACTGACAATTGAATATATTTAAAAATAATCTTAAAGTGAATCGTCAACTTTGAAACACTTTAGTCAGCCACCACATGTATAAATAAATGGGATCATGTATTTTCTGTTCTTTCTGTTAGGTTACAATATGCTGTTACCCTGAATTCCTGTTGTGTCATGGCATCAGGCTATCTCTAAAATTTTGTTTTTATGCTACATGAACATTGCTATGTAATTCATCACTACAATTTTGACATTATTATGTGTGTATTCTAGCATAAACTGTTTATAGTGAGCATTAACATTCTATGAAATTTATTTGTGCATTTTTATCATTTTCAGTAGTTATTTACATTTCATAAAGTGTTTTAATATTATTACAAATTATATTGAGAAAGTCATCATTCTGATGTGCAATATTCATTAATTTTTAGACTCAGTAAAAATTGTAAATGTTAACTTTAGTTCTGCAAATTAATTTTAATATATTGATAGCCATTCTGTGATGAAGAGACATGGATGAAAATGATTCAAGCAAGAGACAGAAAAAAAATGAAGCTGCAATAGAAAAATTGGCTCCAATAAAGAGTTTTTTCCACAGTGAAACATTTGAAAAAAAAAAACTAAAATCATTATTTGAAAAAGCTAGCAGCAGTAATAATAATGCAACTATAGCAGATCATCCAAAAAGAGTAAATGAAATAGAAGTACAAATTGTGAAAAAATAAGGATAGTGAAGAAGTTTTATCAAATGAAGATAATAGCATTGCTACAAATCTGAATAATGAAATAGTAATTTCAGAAGAAGGATTGGTGAATATTGAACTCTTAATTGTTTTTGATATTGGAATTCTTGTTAAGAGTAATCCAGATCAATTAAAATCATTTTTTAAAAATTAAGCGAATTGAAATTTCTCAAAATATTGAAAATCATATATCAAATTGTGCATTTCCATATAGTTTGCTTTCAAGAAGACTTCCATATGATGAAATTTGCCATAGAGATTGGTTGTGTTGGAGCATCAATCAATTTATTGTACACCATGTTACATTTTCAATAAGAACATGCACCCACTTTTATATTTAAAAGCTAAGCTGGGATATATTATTTTAATTGGTTGGAAAAAGCTGTATAATTACATACCACCTCATGAAAATTCTATTACACACAAATAAAATTATGTTTAAGGAAAAATTCACTTAAAAAGGCTTTAGAAGATAAAGGAATAGAAAATTTGCTTCTAAATGAAATTAATGACCAAGCCAAACTTTGGAAAAAGTTACTGGAATGCTATATGGATGTAATATTTTTTCTTGCTGAAAGAGGACTAGCATTTTTAAAGATTTGATGCACATATTATAAGCCCACACAACAGTAATTTTCTAGAATAATTGAATTTAAACCACTAAACATCACATGATCACTATTTCTTATGCTAGCACATTACTGTTATTAAAACAGGCAAAACTCTCTATACAGTAGAGTAGTGCCACTCAGTGCCAACCGAGTAATCAATGGATGCCAGAAGGCTTGTGCATAAAATCCCTATCTAGTGCCTAATCCAATATCCCCAGACTAGTTTCTGGCTTGTGGCCTTCATCAGTGAAGAGCTTTGAATCTCAGAGCACCTAGATCTTAGGATCTAATGCAACCCTCCAGCAGCCACCTTTTATCTCCACTTAACTACAAAACTATGAGAATAAAATTGAAAACACAATATTTTCAATCTAAGCTTATATAGTCATATGGATCTGAACCCAGTTCAGTACCCATACATTTTGGTGTCTTTGACTCTTTAACAACCATAGCCACCATTATCCTATTAAGCAGGATTGGTGTTAAACCCCTAAACATCACATGAATCACTATTTCTTATGCTAGCACATTACTGTTATTAAAACAGACAAAACTCTCCACACAGTAGTGCCACTCAGTGCCAACCAGAGTAATCAATGGATGCCAGAAGGCTTGTGCATAAAATCCCTATCTAATGCCTACTCATCCAATATCCCCAGACTAGTTTCTGGCTTATGGCCTTCTTCAGTATCCCCCCTTTTTCAAGGTAAGTTACATCTATTTTTGCACGATTTCTTTTGCGCGTGTTTTCTGAGGAACCTATCTATCGCGTAAAACGAGACCCAGGTGTATAGCAATTTTTATGTGTTTTCCTAGCATTGCTTTTGAGTGTAGTAGAAGCTGAAAGATCATTTAGTGTTTTAAAAAGAATTAAAAACTTTCTGTGATCATCAATGCACCATGCATGACTAATTAGATTAGCAAACCTTAATATTAATGATGACATTGCTTGCACTTTAGATTACTCTGACATAATTGCTGAATTTGCAAATGGTAAAGCTTGCAAAGCATATGTAAAATAAATTATTTTTATAGTGAGTTAAATTAAAAATTATATTTTTTTTGACCAAAATTTTATTTTAATTTTTGAGTGGCCTCAAAAATATTAGTTGCTCCAGTCTCATAATTTCTCTGCAAGAGCCTAATCATAGCATATGTCATAACAATAATTAGTGCTAAATTAATAAAAGGAAAATAGTTGTAACATTCCAAAACTTCCAATAAAGTTTAAAAAATATCAGTCAAAGAAAAAATTGTCTATTTTTTATATCATGTTGTAAATTATATTCTTCATTTTCAGAATATTTTGGGGATGAAACTGAAGTAGGGTTTTATTATTCAAGAAAATTTTTTTTTTAAGAATAAAATTTAAAAAATTAAATGTAGGTCAAATATTGATTGTCAATATATTTTTTTTTTATTTGGAATATTGTTTACATATTTTTATTTTTAGTATTAATTTTTCATGCATAATTAGTGAAAGTTTATAAATCTTTTCAACATTTTTTTTAAATTTTTCTCTATGAAATGCAAATATTTGAAGTAAGTCTTAAATATTTTTATAATACATTTATGATTTGTAATGTTTGGATTATTGGTTGAGAATAGTAGAATATTTTGATAATATATTTAAACAAATAATAAATATTGAACTTGAAAAGGATATGTTCTTGATATGTTGAACTTGTACACTATGTATAAATTTTTTTAATTTATCAAAAATGAATTGAAAATTCTTTGGAAAAAAAACAACATATCTTTTGATATTTTGAAATCTATCTAGTTTCTGAAATTAAAGAAATTGTTGGTGTGGTGACTCTTCATTTTAAAATTTCTACAAAAAAAAAAAACAACAACTATAGATTGTATAATTTCTATTGTCTGATCAACTGATATAAAATTTAGGTCATTCACAACTAAGTTTAATTTGTGAGAAGCACAATGTATGTAAATGCCTTTTGGATATATATTTTTTATCTGAACTTGAACACTATTTTTTTTTTCTGCCAAATTTACACAATTATTGTATCCTTGTCTAATTAACTAGTTCATGTCCAAATTTTATTCATTACATTTATTTCAAATAGCAGAATTAAGACTTTTTCCTACAACTTTTTTAAATCCTAAAAATTCTCTTATATTTTTATTTTCATCAACAAACCAAATGGCAAATGAGAGATGCTCTATTCCTCAATATCTGCACTTTTGTCAACTAACATTGAAAATCAAACAGATTTAATTGCAGCATATATAATGTTTTCTTATATTTTTATTTCACAAAATTCTATTAGTTAATTTTTTATTCTTACAGAAATGCAGTGGACACTTTTAGAAGTTGTCCTCAAATGATCTTTTAAAATTAAATCTTCCCCTTTGATCTTGCAAAATTCAAATAAATCATGTAAATGTCCAGAATCACTCACTTTTCCTTCCATAATGTCATATCATATGGGGCACAAAATACACTAACTGAGAAAATAGAACTTAATTTAATTCTATTAGAGTTTATAGTCGTTTATATTAATTTATTAATTAAGGATTATTTCAATAAGTCAATTATTTTATATAGCGTGATGTTTTACAAACTGTAATATTTTAAATAGCATTAAACTGTTGCACATGCGCTTTGGATTTTAACTATAAAATAAATGAATACAAACACTTCAAACACTTGATAAAGTCTTTGGCCATTCTATTTTTTTCCAAAGACTTTATCATGTGTTTGAAGTGTTTGTATTCATTCATTTTATAATTAAGGATTATTATAAAGTTCTGTGCATGAATAGTAAATTATTTGTGCTTTTGAGATGATAGAATTTCTGGTGACTTGGTTAAAATCTGTATTTTTTACAAATGAAATTTATAAATGCACTTTGCAAAAAAAAAAAATATTTTGATAGTTTTGAGTAACAATTATGGTATTCTTTTAATCAAGCAAATCTAAACGTCCCTTTCTAGAAGAATCATTTGAAATCATACTTCCTATTGGAAATATAAGTATTAGAAATGATTGTTATAATAGAAATTCAAACTTAAGAACTGATATATTCTAATGAATTATTTTTATGAAATTGACTTGGAAAGAATCATTTTGAATCAATGTTCCAGGATTCAGATCAATTTGTGCATCTAAAGGCATATATTTTCCTGTTCAATTTTTATTTTATTTATTTTATTCTTTTCTAAAAAAAAAAAAAAGAAAAACAATTTCTCCTATTCTATTCAGAAAGAGATGAAATACAAAATATTTGTTTAGAATAAAATTATACCTACATTTTATTTTCATTTTACACTGATTTTAATAATATTTAATTTTTGAAAAAATAAGTATTCAAAATTAATAAATTTTTTATACACAATATCATATGTAAAAAAATTCACCATTATATTTTTCAAAAAAATCAACTAATTAATTGAATCTTAAATTAAATTATTTCAGTTAAAAAAATAAATAAATCATAAAACTAAAAAGTAAAATAATATTAAGTTACACACACTTATCATTTAGAAGTATATATTTTTTTTAAAAAAAATTGTTTCATTATATATTTAGATTCACACTTTATTCAGTGAGTCACTAGACAAAGAGGTATATAAATTAATTGTTGTTTACAATAGTAATGAACATTTTTTTTATAAATCAGAAAAAAATGAAACGAAAAAAGAAATATATATTCATGATAGCCCAAAGTGGCCAATCTGTAATACAATTTTAAGATAAAGTGTCTCCATGATCAAGACTATAAATCTCAATCACTTTTGTAATTATAATTTGTAGAATTTTTCACTCATTTCCAGAGGATACAAGTGTCTAATTTACTCATTTTGCAGATGTTCACACCATTGCCATTTTATATTATATATTCCACTCAATATTGCTAAATTGTTTTAGTTTTGATTCATTAATTGCTGTTTTAGTGATTAATTGGAAGTTTTTCTTATGATTAATGCTTTGATATAATTTTTATATGAATATCTGGCTTTATGGCCCTAACAATATAAATGATTTTCTTCATCATGTAATCTACTTGATTCCAAAATAAAGTTTATTATGAAAATAAAGTGATGCAAAGCCACCCATTTCTGGACATTCTTTTATCATTTTTTTTTTTTACAGTTTAATGTAGTCCAACATAACTGTTAAATTTGTCTAAAATTAACCAGTTATCAATATACATCCTGTTTTCAAAAATTGATCACATTTTAAGATAAAAATCAATTTATTTTTATTTTTATATATAACTACATTGATATTTATTTAGCCATGCCTTTTAAAGATTGTTTAATAAATATAAATTAAATCTATTTCAAAACTTCTAACTTGCAATAAAATTGTAAATATTCACTATATAAAATCATGATTTTGAATTTATTTACAAATATATTAAAATATTTAATATTCTTAGACTATCTTAACAACCATTTGATTTTTTAAATAAACTTGGCATTTATAAAATATTTTATATATATATTAAATCAAATATTTTTCAGGACTATGTTTTAAAGTTTAAAATTATAATGGGAGTTTTCTATATATTGAATTAGAATTAGCATTTGATTCTGATATGTCCAGATAACAACCAATTAAAATCAATTATCCAAGATAAATCATATGATTCAGAGTTTATTTAAGCTGAAAGATGGCTACTTGTAGTTCAGCACTTAATCTCTTATTTTAGTTTAGAACTTGCAAAGGTTACAATGTGTCATCTCTTGAACTTTAATGGCTACTCCAGTGAGTGTTTCTGCTCCTAAGAAAAGTATTCTTTTATGACAATTATGATTATGAAGCAACAAGGGCTCTGAAAGCGCTTAGTTTGTAGAAATTATAATATAAAAAGCCTACAAATTACTATATAAAAGTTTCACTGCAATGCAGCAGCATATTATTAATTATTTTTTATTGTAAGCATTATTTAGTATAAATATTGTACTATTTCTATAAAAGAGAAAATATATATATAACCATCGATTTCAAAAAATGAAAAATTACTTTCAGTTATATCTTCTAACTTGGATTAGTTGACTGATTGCTTTCTTTTAGTAAAAATTATGATCATTTATTATAATGAAATAAAATTTTATTTTATTTATTATAAGTAATATTTACAAAAAGTATAATATTTATATAAAAAAGGTAAAAAAATATTTAACCCCATGGATTGCAAATAATTGAGGAATAAAATTATTATTGTTTTAGTAAAATTACAATAAGTTATTATATACTTGAAAGGAAGTAATTGCACTTCTCCACGAGTTAAATAAACATCAGTGAACTATGAAAAGATAGAATGATATTAATCTATCTTTTAGCTTTGTTGGTATATTTAAACTTAATTCATTGTTGTTCTGAATCAGAGAGTGAAATCTGCACCATTTGAATTTATGTACAGAATAAATAATAAGTTCACTATTTAACTATCCAGAGGATTGTAGCAGAGTCCCAGTTTAACAATCTCCAAATATCAAATGACACAAACTGATTTTCTAATTAATTAAATAATGATTTCAGATTATTTATTTTGTACATAAATTAGAATAATACCCAGATTTCCTTCTCTGATTTAAAATAATGTCAATGAACTAAATTTAAATACTAACAAAGTTAAAGGATAGATTGTTATCACTCTATCTTTTCATAATTGGTTAACATTATTATATTGTAATTATTTATAGTTATATTTATTAAAACTGACATTTCATTTGCTATTTGGAGGATGTTAAAACTGGGTCACTGCCTTGATTCTCTGAATAGTTAAACTAGTCTGTACATAAATTAAAATAATAGTTAGAGTTCACTCTCTGATTTAGAACAACATCATTGAACTAAGTTTAACTACCAAAAAAAAATTAAAAAATAGATTGGTATCATATTGTCTTTCCAGAATGACTTCCTTTTACATATCTCACTGGGTAGTGCAGATCTATTTCAATTACATATTGTTAAACTGTGATCTGTCAGTATAAATAACTATTTTTAATTAGGATGTATTGATTGCTTACTTTTGGAAAAATTATGATCTGTTATTATAATGAAATAATTTGAATTTTTATTGTAAGTGTTACTTACAAAAAATATAATGTTTGTATAAAAAAGGTAGAAAAGTTATAATCATAGATTGCAAAAAATGGAGAAATAAAATAATTGTTTAGACTACAGTGGTATGTGATACCTAATAAAATGAGGGAAACTTGCATTATGTGAGCAAAATTCAAACTAATTTGATTTTTGAAAAATATAGATATCCTTAGAAAGATATTGAGATGAATACCCATATAATTTATAAAATTCTATAATATTAAGGTATATGAAAATTTCTAGCAGTATCACATACTGTTGGAAGCCATTGAAGGTTGAAGCAAAATCAGACAAATGCAAATTGTTAATTTCTAGTTCACATCATTAAAGCTCAGACTACTGATTTTAATTAGTGATTACATTGTTATGTTAAAATAAAAGCTAAATAAAAGAACATTTCATTATCTGTTCTAAAGTAAAAGCCTCTATGACCTTTTCTTATAGAGAAACTGTGAAACTTGCACTTATTGGATAGATAAAATTTGAGTAGTTTTTCACTATTGCTTTATGCTCTTAATACTAACTAGATACTGACCATGGCTTTTTAAGTTAACTATGGACCAGTTATCTGGAAAAAAAATACATGTATGAAACAATTTTTTAGTTTATACAGATTGAATTTAAACTCAAGTTTTAGGCATGGCAAGTTGAATCATTACTGTTGTACTGTAAGACTTTTACATATAGGTCAATAGGGTACCTTAAATAAATAAAAAATACAGTTGGTAGCCCAGAATAGCAAGAAACATTCAAGCATTAAATGAATTGGTTGAATAAAATAAGTTTGTTTAGATTTTTTTTTTTTACTTTCAATAAATGGGAATTGATCCAGGAATCATTAACTATTGTGTTCACCATTCTTATCAGCATGATTTGTGCAAAGCAATGAGCATCAACTATTAAAGCAGTTTGATAAATCTGCCGTTAATCATCAACAGAACTTATTTATAAACACAACTATAATTCCAGTCATCGGTTCTAACTATTTGGAAAAATCTACATGAAATTGAAAATATTCCCAATGATTTCAATAGAATAATTGTATAACACTAACTGATAAGGTTTTTTTATTTTTTTTTCAAGAAACAATTGCAAATTTATTTACATGAATTTAATCTTTGTTTTAAGTATTTCTTTTTTAGTAATATATGTATTGAATATTTCATATATCAATCTTGCATGCTTTTGGAATGCTCCAGCATTTTCATTCAAGTTTCAGTGATCACATTTTAAAACAAGTTTGATTTGGCTTCTTCTCATATTTACTAAAAAAAATTCATGGCTCTTCATTGGTATAAGATGAATTGCTTTTCAACTCAAGATCTTCAAAGATCATTTGAAATACTTTTATATTAACTTGCTCTGTTTGTATTTTTGTCTGTATGTCCACATTTTTGAATTAACAATGGAAAGAAATATGTTCCTTTATAGAACTCAAACTCAAGTCCTTACACTTCCCAAGAAAACTCCTTAACAACTGAGCCAACAGAAATATTCCATTTGTAGAATAAAATTATATTAATATTGATTTCATTATTAAATTAATTAAAATAATATATATATATATCTGACAGAAACATTAAATTTGTAGAATAAAATTTTGTTAATATTGATTTAAGTCATACTTAATTAAAAAGCCAATACATAAATATTTTTATATAGTAGATGATTGCATGATATTTAAATTTAGAATTTAATTATTAGAGGGCATATTTTTTAATTTCATATCTTATTAAATTATAGGTTTTGTCAGTTGTTTCATAGTTTTAACCATTTTTAAAAATAATATGTAAATATAACTAAAAAGCAAAAAAAAATAATATGTAAAAAAAAAGATTTTTTAAAATAATACTTTTATGTAAATGGCTGACTAAAAAGTAGAAAAATAACAAAATGATCCAACTAAAAAACATGTTGTGTTGTTTCATAAAAGTATTTGAGGCCATAAAAATCATAAAGGTCTCAAATCCTTTTATAAAATGATCTAATATGTTTTTTTATATGGATTACTTTATTTTTCTATTTTTTAATTGACTGTTCACACAAAAACATCTTTCTATGAGTTACCTTAAATGAAGGAATAGTTTATCATAACCTTTATTTACAGTATGTATTCCAACTATGCCCACAAATATTTAGACCTGGGTCTAATCAGTATTTATTTTTAACTTAAGCTAGTAAATATAGCATGATGTTTCTCTCATGCTTAGCTCATACTAATATTTTACATTTAAAAGATTCTTCTAATAGCACTGCTACAGCTGACAAAGCTCTCAAAGTATTCAAGACATCTCACTGGAGTTATAACTACTATGAAAATGTGTCAGTCTATCTGTACAAATACTATGAAAGGAAAGTTTATAGATACCATTATTGATTTGATAGCATTAATGTCTCTTAAGTGATATAATAAAAAAATTAAGTGTTGTTTTCAGTATTTATTTAATGATATTGTTAATTTGAATATTATTAATAATCTTTTTGATATATTCCATATTTAGACTTAAGTTCTTTTTTGCAGTTGTCAACTAATTTATATTATTAAAATATGCAATATTTTGACTTCATATCAAACTTTTATAGCTTGACTGGTATTGTAAGAGATTTCTAAATAATAAAATAAATAATTCTTAGTTTTCGTATAATTATATATTTGATAATTTTTTCACATTATCATTCACATCTACACTTTCCTATATAGTCTGAAAGCATTTAATTATCTAAATAATTTTTTATTTTATTCAAAGATTTTTTTTAAATTGTTAATTAAGTGATAACTTAGTTTATTAGTGTAGAGTTTTGAATAGATTTCTAGTGTATATAACTTATCATTGCTGATTGACTAAGATCAAAATTTTAGCTATTTGAATGTTTCAGTCTAGTTTGATGTGTAAATATGGGCCACTGAATTAAATAAATATTATGGAAGTAATGTTTTTGTTTTTTTTTTTTTTAATGAAAGTGAAAATATTTACAAATCACTGAGAGAATGAGAATATTAATAGCTTTTCTATCAGGTATTCTTAAAATATGTTGCATGCATGTATAATATTACTGTCCATGTGCAAAAGCAGTTTTAGAAAGTCACTTAATGATTCATATAGTAACTAGCACACCTATATTCTAGTATTACAATCTGAGATTAGAATCCTTACAAAAAAATAGACATGATGGGGGGGGGAGGGGTTCTATTAGTTAATTTAAATATAAATTGATCTTTGATTATCTTCAATAGTTTAATTTTATTAAAGTAGTTTAAATCAATATATAATTGAATTTTTGAAAAATAATTTTATTTTACTATCAGCATTTTTTTTTACCTTAAAAGAAGTTTTTTTTATATAAAATTTCATCAATATTATTTTAGTCATTTATTTTTAGATAAAAATTTGTTGTAATAACTATTTTTTTCTATCTTTGACAGAAAGTGCAGTAATATATTGTGGAAAAATCTTGTGATACAGGTTAGTCCAATATTCTTGGTTTCTCTAAAAAATTCTCAGACTTTTGGATGGTATATTGTCTTTATCTTTAAAACATGTAGGATACTAAAAGGTTAAATATTCAACAATAACAATAGTTATTTTTATTCTTTTGAATATACATTTATAGTATATTTCTATATGCCCTATTTACATTTTATTTTTATTTGTGAACATTTGATAGATTAAAGATTGTGTTTTTTTACTTTTTTTTTTTTTTTTTAGGTTGATGTTTGTGGAAGCTTTTTAAATTCAATTATTAAAATTTTTTTATTTTATGATGCGGTTTCTTCTAACATTATAGCACATTTTTATTAATTAAAAAAAAAGATTAAGTTTTACTTTTATTAATTATCTTTTTTTCAGTTGCTATTTTGAAGAAAAGTGAAAATTATGATTACTGTATTAGATAATTTTCTCATATCTTAAAAATATCTGAAAATGTAAAAATGAAAGCTTTTAATTTATTAATTATTTAAACTTATTTATTGTGTTTTTAATTTTTTTTTGCTTTACAATGTGTTTATATTATTATATTCAAAATGAACCAAAAATTATTACTTGAATAATCTTATTCTTATTAAAATAAAAAAGTCTGGTAGTTGTGGAAATTTAAAATGTTCTAAAATTTTTTTTTTTTTTTTTGGATTAAAAGAAATTCCAAATCATCAATTATTGAACTATTGGTATTCAATTTCTGTGTTCTGTTTTGTTTTGTTTTTTTAATTATATACACATACACACACCTATAATAATGAAGAATATCTCATAGTACATAAAATAAAATTACAAGTTTCAGTTAGCTTTTATAAAAACCTGATTGAAAAAGTTCTAAATAATATATATTACTGAAAAACACTAGGCATAAACGATACTAAATCATATAATAGTAGTTACTAATAATTATATGTAAATAGACAGATTTGAACTCAGCATTTTTTCAATCTATTCAGCCTCTGCTTTATCTCAAGCAACCAATACACATGAGCACACATGTGTAAAAAAGATACATGATCTCCAATATATATATATATTGTCATGCAGAACCAGCAGTCATCATCATTTGGGCCAGATCATAAACTCCCACACATGTGTACAATCAGTGCTCGATTTATATGATAAATTTTTTTACTAACTTATAAATTTTCAGAGATACATGTGCTGTCATTTGATTATAGTAATGAAAGGAGCAAAAAATAAGTGTTTTGCATGTACTAATATTCTATTGTTTTGAGATAGATTTAATGTAACATTATTTTTATAAACTTAAAATATCATTATTCCATTAGTATATATTTAGTAAGAGATGTTTTTTTTTTTTTTTTCATAATTAAAGACAAAGAATTATGCCTTGGTGTTTATTTATTTATTGTAATGGCACATTATTTGAGATTAACCACATCACTATTGATGTATTATAATTAGATTAATTTTTGATATTATTAACTTGGATATTATTATTTAAATATTATTCATGAAAATTCATGTAGCTATTTTTCTATAAATGTTACATTTTTCACACACAATTGCTTATTGTCAGAAAGCTGTAACATTCATATAACTTAAATAAAATTCAATAAATAATTTTGTAAACTTTATCAGTTGCACTAAACATTGCATACAATTGAATCCATCATCAATGATAATTTTGTCTATTTGGAATTCTATTTGAATTCTTTGATCCTGGAGATAAGTTGTTACAAATTAAAGAAGAAGCATCACTGACATAAGACAAAGAATTATTATTTTAGTCAGAAGATATGTCATTTCTGGAAATAGGTTATCTTGGTTGGGTATCGTTAAAAAATTGAAGTTTTAAATAGGCATTGAAGTGTATTTTTATTTGCAACAACAGTAACCTGCAATGTGAGTTGCAGATCTTTGCTGTTAAAATGATTAAATTTATTAATTTTACTACAGTTATCACAAATTCCATCATCACATTATCAGATTATGTGGCAATCTGGATTATTTAATAAAAACATTGGAAACCATGAATTCTGATAATGATTAGAATTGAATGCATAAATAACTTACCAATGAGCAGCCTTATAATCATTTTAATTATGATTGTGGACAAATAGAGCATTATTTGCAATGCAAGACATTAGCTACAAAATCATAGCTATAAAATCAGACTCATACATAAAATGTCCGTGTGTTACAACATTCACATCTTTTGTCATAAAGGGTTTTTTTTTTCCAGTTTTGAGTTTTTCATAGTATTTTCAGTGAGTTCAGTCTGCTGCTTCATTAAATTTTCAACTACTATAAAGAATTTACTGTAGTCATGAATATCAGTCATTTATTAAAGTTTTGTTATCAGCTAGAAATAGACACAGATGCAACACTCTCCATACAGTAGCAACACTCAATCTAGTGCAGCCAGAGTAATCAATGGATGTAGGAATATGTGTGTATCCCTATCTAGTGCCTTACTCATCCAATTTCCCCAGACTAGTTTCTAGCTTATGGCTTTCATCAGTGAGGAGGCTTAGATCTTAAGATCTAATGCAACCCTTCAATAGCCACCAGCTTTGAGTCAGAGAATATTGGATGAGTAGGCACTAGATAAGGATTTTATGCACAAATGTTTCTGCATCCATTGATTACTCTGGCTTGCATTGAGTGGCACAACTGTAGGAGAGTTTTACTTCTGTGTAAAGAGCGTGTGTAAGCATAAAAAATGGTGATCATGTGACAGCTAGAGAATAGATGAAAAAACTTCATTGATCATTGATACAATTATAGTGCTCAAAAGACCAATAATTGAAATAAGCATTATCAATGTAATTAATAAAATACTCCAATAATCATTTAATTTACTGAAGATTTGGGTAGAGTTGAGTTTTAATAAAATGAATTAACATTATCAAAATCAATACAAGTAGTAATGTCTTTATAAGTTTACACATTTCATCCATTTTAATATGTTTGTCTTTGTATAGTTAATGTATTATATGTTTTAAAGGCATTTATTGTTCTATAAGAAACAATTACAACAGGTTAAAAAAACCCAGTTTTGATCACAAGGAAGAGTCTAAGATAGATTAAGAAAAAAAGTGGTTTTACATTATAGACTTATACAACATTATTTACATAAAAAAAAAGGGTTTTATCATTGTTGCATTCATTTTCAGAGGATGGTTTATCTTATTATGGTTTCAGATGTTGTTGCATTAGAGACCAAGTGTCTTCAAACATTGTGTGGGATGATAGTTTATTATCTCTTTCTTTAAAAGTTTCCAGTTTACTCCAGAAGGTGTATGGAGGTCTTCTGGGATCGCAATCATGCATAAGTTTGCATCTGGTATACCAGATAGCATATAACACAAATGTGCTAGCACAAATGTTTGCAAAAATTTCTTGTTTGAATGTCTGGAATAAGATATTGATATTATATTTGGGGTTGTTAAAAAGATTTGGTATTGCTTTGCATATAATCTCAAGGCTCTCACATTCAAAGAAAAGATAATACTTTAGAATCTTTATGGCAAAGGCTGCATTATTCATCAACATTCTTGTACTGTCTTCTGTGTCTATAAAAGTGAAGTGTAAGTATGGATTCTACATTTATTTTGATAAGAAAATCCAAGTACTTAGGTTTAAGTGACCAGAATTTAAATTTTTAATCAGTTGTTTGTTGTTTATATTAAGTATTGGTTTCTTTTCATGATTTGAGGTAGGGATTTGAATAAGGGTAAATATTTGCCAATATTTTTATTTTGAACTGGAGAGGAGAAAATTAAGGTTAGGAATTGTGGAAGTGGTACAATGAGATTTTCCCAGAATTTCAGTAGTGGTGGTGGTTTATCAGTTTGACATAATTTTTAATGTCTCTTTTATATGTGGGAATAATTTGTTATATGAAATGAAGAGGTTTACTGTTTTTTTGTACTTAGAATGTATTAATCATATGTAATCCAAGACCATTGAGATTTAGTGGTTGTTGTAGTTGATTGAGTGAGATAGCTGCTGAACGATTGTTCCAAACTAGCTGTTTTAATTGAGAATATATTTACCTAATAAAAGCTTTTGTATATACTCATTACTATTTTGTATTTAATTGTGAGTTTTGACTTCATGATTGTTTTAGGAGGGAAAGTTGGATAGTCTTGGTATTCATAGTATAATAAGATGTTCTAGTATAGGGAGGGTAAAAAGAAGTAATTTATTATAGACTTAGGATTAATTATTGTTAATATCTTTAGAGACCGATTCCATAATTTAGCACTCAAAAAAATTCCATTAATAAATAACTAAAGATACATTACTTTTATTTTTAATTCCAGTATGAGGAAAACAAGAGAAATATTAATTTCATTAATATTATTAAAATTAATTCTAATAATATTTAAGCCCAACTTACCACACCTTTCCCCCAGAATATTCTCATCTTGAGAATCTGTTTCAACTTAAAGTTTAATCTTCATAATTTTTTTACTATGAATAGTATAACAAATTTTATGAATAGAAAAATGACATCTTTCTTTGAGCTCCAAAAAATATTTAGTTTAACGAACTTTATATTTAATAACATTTTTTGAAAAAATTATACAACTTACTTATAAAAAAAAAGTTAATTAATATAAATGCAATATGTCCAAATAGTTGGTCATCATCTTAAAACACATAATAACGGATTTCACTTTATAAAAAGTACAGGCTTTTAATTTATTTTTTAAAAGCTACTTTTGCATATTATAGAAATATCTTTAACATAATTATTCCTTATGAATATCTATATATAAAACTGCCAGACGCAGACATGTTGATAGATATTTGAAAATAGATGAGGTCCCCCCCCCCCCCAAATTAAATCATTAAATTGAAAGTACGTCTAAAATAAGTATCTTAGTGAAAAAAAAAAGGCATTCTTTTTTTAAATCTTCTTTTAATTCTTCTATTTTTGAAACTGTAAGGAATTTGTAGAAATCTGATCTTTTGAGAGTTTAATTCACGGGTTTATGGCAGATTTATAAAACTTTTCGGAGTACTTTTTTGAAAAAAGGCAGAAAGAAAAAAAAAGAAAAGGTTATTAACACTGGATTGCTTACGCTGTGCTTTCAGTTAACATAAATGACATCAGAAACAGAAGTAAATTTAGAAAAAGGAGCTTGTGTTTAAACAGGTGGCTCTGACAGAAACGGAAAGTTTCATTTAAAAGGAAACGTCACTCGACATGATGAAATATTAAAGTGTTTCTATAAGCACCATTTTGATTTGGCTTCTCAGATGAGCACCGTCCATTTGACATTTATTAGTTTAATCTAATAGAATATTTAGTAATTCTTAATATTAATCTGAGTATTGTGCGAATAGAATTAAAGGGCATACATACATGTTTATTTTTAGATTTGCTTATGTCTGTATGTGTGCATATATGTGTATATGGGCATGTGATGAGAAGGTCTTTATTGATTCATTGTTTTTGTTTTTTTAAATTTATAATAATAATAATATTGTTAGTGTTTGAATAATCGTAGAAACAATAGCAACGACTATTTTAATAATTATAGCATTTGTAGCAGTAATTATAAATATTTAATAGGGTTGCAGTATTAACAATAGCAATAATGGAAATGGAAGTAAAGTAATAGCAGCAATAATAATAATAAAAGTATTTATCGTGAGCAGATTAAAAATAAAAATAGACAAAATAAAAAATGTTATAGAATCTGTAAAAATGGCAGTAGCAGCGGTAATAGTAGCAAGAAAAATAATAAGAATAGAAGTAGAAAGAGAATAAGTGATGTTTTTCTGAAGATTTGTGATGTTGGTATTTTAGTTGTATTTATGTATTGGACTATTTCCATCTAATATTAAGTATTGAATGTCTTTAGAAAAATTGAACTGTATTTAAATTTTTCAATTACATCCAACTGTTGGTAACAGCACACAGGTTAGTCTATGCACAATGTTTCAAGAGGTATTATCTTCTCCTCTTCAGGTGTTGCTGACCTGACCAGTGACAGTACTTACATGGGAATTGAATGTTAGATTCTTGAATATTGAATTTTAGGGTAACACTCTAGCCAACTGAGCCATCCTGCCAAAAATAACAGTCACTAGAAATATTTACTTATCTATGAGGTTCCTCCTGATTTCTCCACTTTTTTTTTTAGAGCAAAGTTGATTAGTGGTTTCCATACCTTATCCATAGTCACACTAGGTTGACTTGTTGGGTTATTCACCACTGTCATGTGAGTGAGCAACTTCTTTAAATTTTATTCTTTTCTTTTTATCTCTATCCAATATTTTTATATATTTTTCAACTGAAAATATGTTTATTGGTGCATATATGGTCTCCTACCTTAGACACATCTGTTTTCTCTCTTCTAATCATCAGTTAGTGCTTTTGAAATTGCTCTTCAATGGGGAAACCGGTCTCACCGATATACATTCTTCCACATTCACATAGTATTTCATAGATGCAGTTTTTCCATTTTAATATTTCAAGTTTAGGCTTTGTTGATGTTAGTATTCCTCATAGTGTAGTATGGCTCTGGAAAGCTGTTCTGATATTATACTGATTGCAGATTTTTCTTAATATGTCTGCTATTTTTGGTATCTGAGGATACATTTATCTATTAAGGTTTTTTAAATAACAGCTTATGGTTAGCCTTTTTTGTAAGAGTTTGTTCTATATAGATATTTTCTTTTTACAAGTCACTGGTTTCTGAATAGACTTCTTCTTTTTTTTATTTTATAGTGATAGTATAACTCCATGTTTTGTGTTTCTAGGGTGATTGGATGTATATGCTAAGTATTTTCCTGGATGTGTGGGCTTTTTGAAAACTAGTTTTGATTGTGCCATGATGGAATCATGCCACAAGAATATCTAAGAATGCCAATTTTTGTTTTTGTTTTGGCTCTATTATGAATTTAATTGAATGACATGTGTTGATGTGTTTCTAGTCATGTTTTACCATGTGACCATACAACAAATGTATCACCAGCATAGTGAAACCAAATTTGAGGTGGATATGGAATAGTCTTTATGGCTGTGGTTTCAAGTTCTTCTATGTAAATATTGTTAATCAAGGGTGTCAATGGTGAGCCCATAGCCATTTTTTGATTTTGTTGGAAGAATTTTGTGTTGTATTGAAAGTAGGTTGTTGTTATGCAGAATGGTAATAAATTCATTATTCTATTAATATGAAGAGTTGTTCTGATTTGTAAGTTATTATTATCATCATTTAATCTTTTTCTTCCAATAGACAATGCTTCTACACATGATACATTTGTGAATAAACTTTCCACATCAAAGCTTACTAGTATGTCAGTTCTTTCAATTTTTATGTTTTTGATTAATTTTACAAAGTGTCTAGAATTTCTGACAAAGGACTGGGTTTTAAATGCCAAAGTACTAAGAACTTTGAGAAGAACTCTTGACAAATTTTGGCAAAGTGAATTTCTAGAACTAACAATAGGTTTTAATGGAACATATCATTATGGATTTTAGGTAGACCATAAAAATGAAGAACTTTGCTGAAATGTGATGTTAGTTTACTTTTTTTTTTGATTACAGAAGTACCTGTGATAATTTCTGAGTAATGCTTGTAATTTTGTTTCTGGACTCTGGATTGGATATATTACCACTTATTTGTATTGGCCTGCTGTAAAGAATTATTGTATATTTTATTGTCATAATCAGTTGTATCCATCACAACTGTAGCATTGTTTTGTCAATAGGGAGATATAGATTTATCTACTTTGAGAAATTTAATTGCTCTCCACTCATCATAGGACATGTTTGACTTCAATGTTTGTTGCTTCTTGAGTTTTTTTATTCTTCAACATAATTCACTGCTTCTTTTAAAGACAATTTTTGAGTGATTTTCTCAGTGGTTGCCATTGTGTGATGGCAAAGTTTAATCCTTTTTCAAATACAGAATTTCAGCATCTTTTAGATGTTTAGAACTGAGATTTTTAACAGTTGAAAGTAATATGCTGCTTGATATATTATGACTTTTGATATTCCCATGTTGGTTTGCAAGTTTTTTTTCTTTGGGCATTTCTTTTATTTTTCCATGTAATGTAGAATATGATTTTCTCACTGCTTGAGAAACTCTTATGAAGTCTTCATCAGTAAGTTTGGCAGTATGGCTCAGTTGATTAATTTATCTTAAAATTTAATATTCAAGAATCTAAGGATTCTGGTTTGATTCTCATGGTAGTACTGTCACTGGTCAGGCCAGCAACATCTGAAGGAAAGAGGAAAGTGTGTAAATACTAACTTGTATGCTTTTATTAACAGTTGAATGTAATTTATAGGAAAATTTAAATAAAGTTTAATTTTACTATAGATATTCAATACTTCATATTAGATTATGGAAATAGTCCAATATGTAAATACAAGACTAAGTGATGAAGTTATAAAAGCAATAATAAATGGGCAAAGTATGAAAAGAACAGAAAGAGAAAATATTATTGATAACATTAAAAATACCACTGTCATTAATGATAGTAACAGTTTTATTATTAATTTTATTTCTATTTTCGAAGAATACTAAAACAGATAAAGTTATCCAATTAACAGGGAAGTTTTATGCAATTATCTTTTCTAAGATTTAAAGAAATAAAAATTATATAAAATGATTTATATAAACATAACAGAAAATTTAAATGTATTGAACTTAAATACACTCCTACGCAGAAACAAGCTTCTATAGCAAAATAAAAAATAATCTGCTCTCATTGCAGCAATACAAATTGATATTTTCTGAATTAATTTTGTCTTTAGAATTCTATTCTACATATTGTGTCTGTAAATGCTGCTCTCATTTTGAGTTTTAATGACTTTGTGTATTGTTTTGATAAGTAGAACAATAATAATCAAATGACAGGTGTAATTCTCATTAGACATAACAAATGTCAAAATAAGAGTCATAGATCACATGACCCTATCTCTTAAGCTTATAAGTTATATACAATGAGGATTGCCAATTCCTCTACAAGCTTTGTGATAAATGCTTAGCCAGAGCCAGCACTTAAAATATCTCTGTCAGGAACCCCTCCCCAAACCCCTGACCATGGTTTCGTGCTTTGGCACTCCTCAGAGAGGTGTCAAGGTAGATACAGACACTAGATCTAAAAATACCAACCCAAAACTATTAATATTATTAAAATTAAAAGCCCCATATAGCTATTTGAGTTGGATAGCTGGGTTTGAAGACATGTAGATGTCTGAAAATTTCAGATTTTCCACTCAATAGATAACTTTTAGATAAGTGCTTAGCTTTGGGTTGGTATTTTTAGATCTAGTGTCTGAACCTACCCTGACACCTCTCTGAGGAGTGCCAAAGCATGAAACCATGGTCAGGGGTTTGGGGAGGGGTTCCTGACAGAGATATTTTAAGTGCTGGCTCTGGCTAAGCATTTATCACAAAGCTTGTAGAGGAATTGGCAATCCTCATTGTATATAACAAATGTCACATTCATTTTTTTGAATTTTTTTTTCTCTGTACAATACACCAGCAACATGCTTTATTTTTATGTGTATATTTTATATGTGATCTTTTTTATGTTTTTTATAATCTCTCGGGATGCAGATATCAGTTTATTATCATCTCTTTTAATGTCAACTTTATTTCAGTCTTTTAATTCTTTCAATGATGTCAATGATATCAGTTTGTTTAGTAGTCAGACTTCTCCAAATTGACTCTTATTAAATGTCCAACAGATTTCTATGCAAGAACTAATAAAATACATCTATTAAGCACATAGAAATATTTATTTTAATATAGAAAAATTTCTATTAAAACACTTCATACAAGTTTTTTATGACTAATTTTATCTATTATATTTCCATCTGTATTAATAATTTGATCTGGGTATTTGTAGTTAATACTTTTTTCTAATTCCTTATCTCAACTTTCTTCTGTGAAAATCAATTCAACATTATTTTATTATTTTTACATTTATCTTTAGTTTTATTTTTTTACTTTCATCTGATAACTCTTGTATATTTACTGAAGTATTATTTGCAAAGCTACGATCCGTATATTGTTATTTACCTGGTTTCCCACTAAAATATTTTTTGTAAAACTGCTACTTAGAAATGTAGAATCACTCTGTTATTCACCATTATATGTTAAATTTGTTAGTTTCTTTTTGTAAAATAATCACTGCTGTTTGCAGTTTTATAAATAATTTACAGAATATGACAATATACTAAGTTTCTTAACATAGAAATGTTTATAGTTAAATGCCTTTTCATAATCCAGTATCCAAAGCATAATCATAATTTATGTAGTGATTTACTATACTCAAGTCACTTTTAATATTTACTTTTTTTTTAATTGATTTGAAATCAACATTTGCTCTGGATGATTTTTAATTAATGTGATAAATATCATAGTGATAGGTCTGTAATTTTTAATATTTATCTTTTTTTTTTTTAAATACCGATGTCATTACTGCTTTCTTTCAATCATTTGTTACATCTTTAACATTTAATATGTAGTTTCTTTATCAGCTTATTTAAAAATATCAATAATAAGTCTGGGGGGGGGGGTTGGAACTTTTTCTTTCTTCATAGATTTAATTATATATTTTCCCTCTTCCTTTAAAATGCTTGGAAATTCAGAAAATATAATTATAAGGATTACTTTATTTTTTTTAGTCTTTATTAGTATATAGTTTTTGTAGAACACTTCCATATACTTTTTGATATCAATTTTCTTTTTTAATAATAATTCAGTTATTTTTATTTTTAATAAAACTTTTCTTCTAATAGTGAGATATTGTTAAATTCTTTTGCTAATTTTTTTTCTGTAATTTTCCTTGCCAATTGACAGTTATAACATTATTACTTTTTACTACCATTTTACAGACTTCCAGATATTCAATTGTTTTTAATAAATTATTTTTACTTATTTTCTTTTATTCATACATCATCTTTTTACCTGTTAAAAATTTACAGATGCTTTGCTGGTTTTTCTTGTGTTAACCATCTTTGTTTAATTCTTTGCAGACTATAAGTTATCTTTTTATTGATCTGTCATGTCTCTACCAGTTTCAAATTCTGTTAATAATTTAAAGTGATCTGCAACTTCTAATGTAAATTAATTATTGTGTTTTCAAAGGTTAGAAAATAATACTGTCTTTTTAAATAATTTTCATCTTTCTAATTTTACTTTAACATATATTTTATATTCCACTAATGTTGAATCTGTTTAAATACATTATAATTTTGAAATAGATATTTTTTATTAGTCAAAACATTAACCATTTCTCTATTCACTATTTTTTTTTTAAAGGAAGACTTTTCATAATATATAGGGGGTTTTCCCTGCAAATTCCACAAGTTGATATCATTTTGCTATCTTAACCAAATTAATTTATAGTACTTTTATATTTTAATCATTTTCTAATTCTAGAATTAAGTCTTTTATAACAATTTTCAAATATTGTTAGCTGTAATTAAAGACATTTTGTACATCTATATAAAAATCCTCTACTTCTTCATCGTAATAAGAACTTTATATAATATTAACAAAGTGTCTGCATTTAACAGCTTCCATTAAGATGAATAATTAATCTGGTCACTCTATCTGATATACCATCAATCTCCACAAAATTCTTTTTTATTTGTAATGAATTCCACTCTATTTGTACTTCCAATATCTATGCTTTTATAATAAAGGACATGCCCATTTTTTAAAAATCAATTGCTTTTTTATTTTTTCTTATAGAATTACCAAGTTCCATCAATGTCATATTACATATTTACCATCATGTGAAAATGATTTGCAATATAGTATATAAAATTTAAAAACATATGAAGAGCTTGAAAGAGAAGCTGTAGAGAGTGCAAAAAAATTAAACACTAAGCGCTTTCGAGGCCGTTTGCCTCATATTCATAGCAATAATGCAGAGCAGAGAAATAAAGGCAATATGCAAAGTATATGCAAATGATTTAGATAGAATAGATAAAAAAAGCCTACTAATTAATAAACTTAAAAGTTTCACTGTAACACATTTAGTTTCAGCATATTAGTAATTACAAATGATTTAGATAAATAATAGTCATCATTAAATGGCAACCCAGATCCACATTCAAAACATTATTAATCTTTTTTTTTTTTTGGATTTAGTTATTAATTTTTGCTTCTGATCTTCTGGAAATAAAGGCTATAATTTTGTTATCTTTCATGGCTGTAATATATTCATCCTGACTTTAAGAAAAGTCACTTATCTCAGTTAAGAACTATCAGGCAACTAAGAAGAAAGATTATAATGTTTTTTTGCCCTTAAAATGCCATTTAAAAAAATACAGTTAGAAAAAGGTCTTATAAGGGAGTGATTACGTGGTAAATTGAAATTTCAGAAGCAACATGCTAAGAGGGGAAAGATTCATGTGAAAAGGGAATGGAAAGAGGAAAGGGTGTGTAATCCAGGCCAGTCAGAGATGCGTGTCTTCATTGAGCAAGCGCTGCATGGGCTGCAAACATTTAAATGGTTGAATCCTATGACAGAGGCTGAGAGGATGGGAGTTGGAGGATTTCCCAAGTATCTGTAAGGAGTGGAGGTGGGGTTAGTTTGGTATCTCTGGTTTTGAGAGAGCAAATTAGGTCCAATAGTTTTTGATTCGCTGAGTATACTCTCTGGTCAAAAATAATAGCACATCGGAGCAACCAGAATGCATAGATGAGGAGGACTGATAGTCTGATAATTGCAAAGACCCCTGTTTTTATTGATTCTTGGAGGTTGAGGATGGTATTCCTGTGCGAGGAAAGGCAGGAATTGATGACATATCTCACACCAAGCAGAAAGAGACATTTAAGTAGAAAGTACTGGAGGGTTTCATTGTCAGTTTTACAGAGCTGGCGTAGGGAGAGTTCTTGATGAAACCCCTATGGTTGATCAAGGGAAGGGTGTGGGGTTTATTTTGAGGAGGAAATCTGAGGAATTTTGCCTCAAGGAATTTTCAGATTAATTAAGCATTGGTAAGTTTGAGGAAGATAGGAGAGACAATGGAGAAATCTGTTGTCTGATTGAAAACCTCCTAGTACTTTAATTTGCTGCTGATGGATGGTATAACAAAGCCATGCTTTTGTAGGATGTTGGCAATGAGTGAGGTCCATGACCTGGGCCTGCCATTGGAAGGAGGAGTGTCAGTGGGTGTGATAGTGATGTGCACAAGGTTAGCAGGAAAGTGACTTAGGAGTATGATGATAATGTTGTGAGATCTCTGGATCAATGGGGAGGTAATATGCTGTTTTGGGAAACAGAAGATTGAGGAGGGTGACTTTCCCACAAAGGGAGAGCAGACACCTGTGTGAGGGTGGATGATATGCTTTGATACAGTGTGGTTTGGACCTGTACCATCAGGGTCTTTAGGAGATAGCATGAGAGGGAATCTGAGGAAGTTGTGTGGCTTGGCATTGAAGGTGGAAAGGATTTGTTTACTGGAAGATAGTTGCCAGGCTGCCAATTTGTCACTGCTAAATTCCAGCCTGTATGTTACACTGTACCAGGTGAGGATCTGTTGAAACCTGGGGATGAGATCGACTAAGGGAAGGAAGATGACCACATTGTCTATGTAAGCAAGGCATTTTATGCTTTTGCTCAGCCCAAGAATGAGGATGTCATGGAGGTTATGTTCCAGTCTGAGCAAGAGCGGATTCAGAAATGCAGTGAACAACAAAGTGCTCAGCAGAGAGCCCTGATGGATGGATCTGCTAGGTGTGAAGCAAAGGCAATTTTCCCATCCAGGATAACTAGGATTTTTTCTGTTGGTCAGAAGATTGTGGAGGATGGACAGGAGGGCCTCTGGAATGTTAAGGTCCCTGAGGACACCAAGGAGCAGGTTGACCCTAACAGTCAAAGGCTGCCCAGATGTCTAGTTGGATAGCAGTGGGCCTGCCACTTTGAGACTGCCTAACATGCTCAGTGGTCATCTTAAAGAGTATGGCAGCCCCAAGAGTGGAGTGCCCCTTGCAAGTAAACTGTGAGGCAGAAAGGGCAGGAATATGAATTGTTCTAGTGACTCTTTGATCATAGACTCAATAAGTTTTATGAACAGAGGGGTCAGACAATTGAGCTCAGTAGGTGGCCAATCTTTCTTAAGGAAAGGGGCCAATGTTACCGCATAGAGACCCTCAATGATGTAAATATCTGAGGCTAGCTTGTTGATCATATTGAGAGTGATGGGGATGGTGAACTGACTTAGGTGGAGAAGGAGGAACTTGGAAATGGCATGAGGATTGGGGTGGACATGGTCAGGGAAGCTTTTCAGTTTGTTAAGTAGCATGACCTGTGTGATGCCAGGACCAGAGTTGACATTCAAGGTTGATGGCATATTGAAAGGAGGCATGTCATCTTTGAGAAGCATGTGCTTGTAATTGTTTCTCAAATGAAAATAATGACCTATGTAGGATTTGTTACTGATCATGATGGATGAGAGGGTAGTTTGCTTCTTGTGGGATTCAAGAGCCAACCCCAGGTAACTTCTGGTCCAACAATACTGTTTCCCCATGTACTTCTGGGGGCCTTTGACTGGATATACTTGGCCAAGGCCTTTTGAGCATCATGGTATTGAAGTTTCAGTTGGATGATGGTCCTAATGTCTAACAGCCCACTCTCCTGATCATTAATTTGCTCTGAAAGTTAAACTTGTGATGCTAACTGATGCATGTCAGTTAGCATTCTATCCATGTTCATTTATTATATAAATAATCACATCATAATAACAACCGAAACAAAAACATATGGCATGGATATTAGAAATTTTCTATGATTAGTGTTTTAAGGCCTCAAAGAAACAAAAAGAGTTCTGCAATTTAAAGCCAAACTTCAGTTTTGCAGCCTTGCCTTTACGTATTCAACCATTGTTATTCCATTGCAGTCTGAAAGACTGTTCAATTTTAATCTGTTTTCTCCAATCTATAGTTTCTCTTAACATTATTACAGCAAATTCTAAGTTTTTAAAAAAAATAATCCATTGTGATCCAGAATAAGATTTCTAATTATTTTTATCTATTATCATTTAGTTCTTGTAATTATGTCTGGCCCTATCTCATTTTAATAACTGTTTCACCTGAAATCAGTTATTTCTGATTATTTTTAGTTGTAAATTTTGGATAATTCTGATTATTTCTATAATTTCAATCACACTTCTGAGTTTACTTTTTACAATGCATTATTGGAGAGAATCTGCCAAAAGTTAGCTTAGTGCTATTAAGTATAAATTTGTTTTTTCTTATATCGTCTCATATTAACTTGCAGATCTCAAGTTTTCAAGTATTACATAGATATATGAAAAGAGCTTAACATTTGATATTTATTTTACTATCTAAAAGATGGTCTTAGTTACTCATTTGCATAGAATTTGCATATGGTATTTATTTATTTATATAATGATTTCAAAGAAAGAATCATAACTGACTATGAATATGAGAAGTACATCTTCTTGAAAGCACTCAGCCATTTAATTTAGTTTTCTATTTGTTGACAGCTTTACGTTGGAAGTGTGATAGCACGATTTAATATTATAATATTGAAGACAAACGTAAAGTATAAATCTACAGGTTATTACTTAATATTCTAACATGGACTATAATCAGCAATACAAGCAGATATTACATTTTAGCTTATTGGTTTGCACTCTTCAACAGCGGATAAATTTTCTGCAAAGATGTGCGAAGTTTAAAATTATCCCAAATTGTTGCAGAGTTAAAATAAATAACTCTATACATAAGAGAAGCAATTAATGCGCAGGTGCAAATATATTTATTTGGACTGGTTGTTAAAGGATGTAATAAGGCACTTAAAAAAGAAAAAAAGAGGTTGCAGAGAATTTTGGGAAATTTGGCAATTCCTCATCAGGTGACGAAGAAGTGCAACAATTTAGCGAGTACATTTAGTCATAAATTCTAATGCAAGTTCGCATTTTTAGCAAAAAAACAAGAAGTGAAGATTAATACGCCCAAAAGAGAGGACTTTGTCAATTTGACTAATATAATATTGCCTGCGGTAGTTAAAGTATTGGAACTGGGTCCCAAATATGTTGGTGGCAGATGGAGATAGCCGAGGATGGAGCTGATGGTGGATATTGAAGCAGGACCAGTTAATGACGGGCGTAGGGACAACTACATTTTCCAAATCGCTAGAACGATTAGACGCAAGCCGCTTTACACAGCGGCAGATACATGAAGTAGAAAAATTAGTGACACCAAAAAAATTTTTGTCGATGGTTGAATTACATGCATGAGAGAAGACAGGGGTAATAGATTTGTCATAATGAATAAAAATGAATATGTTAATAAGATGAAAATACAAATTGGTAAATTGAAATTTGTACACACAGTAAACTTTAATAACAAACTTAATAAGGAGAAGTTTATAACATCGATTCTTCATCTACATTGCAATAAACCTTTTTCTAAAGCCGAGTATTATAAAATGTATCCATCTTCCATGCCCTCTCGAAAGTTTGCTAACGCTAAATTACACAAGCCTGACACACCTCAGGTTGATGCTGGACTTTGGAGGCATGCATTATGTTGAGACTGCTAAGAAGATAAATCATTTTCTAATAGATGACTTAGGATTTGGAGAGTTTACTATTAAATCTTTCAAGTTTGTAGAGCGAATCAAGAACGCGATAATAAGGCCCGAGTTTAAAATTGCTGCATTAGATATATTAGTTATACGGGTCTGTTAATAGAAAGAAGTCTATCGATATTATACAACAAGAACTCGTAAATAAAAATGTGGCTCAGGCTTGCGTTAGTTTCATAACAGAATTTTTGAGTTGGTTAGATGTAAATATTATGACAACGTTTGAAGGCAAGTGGTACCACATGAAAGATGGGTGGCCTATGGGATTGCCCATGAGTGGCTTCATGGCTTGCATCTATTTGAATTTTTACGATTACGAAAAACAAGTTTTATCTGAATACAACATAGTAGATAATAATATAATATATATGAGGTATGTGGACAACTTTTTCGTTGCTGCTCCTGTAAATATTATTGAGCACATCAAAAATCGGATACAAGCGAACACATCATTGAATTTAAATATTACATGGAAGATATGGGGCAAGAGGTAAAATATTTAGATATCAAGGTTCACAGAGAGGGAAGTTTGCTTAACTATACAATGGTCATGAAGCCACTAGAAGTTTGTGGACAGATTCACCCTGAATCATACACACCTATGACTCGCAAAGTTTGCTGGCTTGACATCATTTCTTTTCAGAAATTACTATTTGTGCAAGTTTGAGGCAGCCAGAAGGTCTAACTTAATTGATTATACTAACAGCTTAATCAAATCAGTATACAGGCACAATTAAGTATATAGCAAAATTAGATATTTTGTAAATAATATTGGAAAACACAGAGATGAAGACAACAAGCCTTGGATATTGTTGTCCTATGTGCACTCTTTGCATAAAACGTTTTATAAGACTTTCTCTAAGGAATTTCATTTGAGTTTTCATACACCCATCTCAACTAATAGGCTTATTAACAACACTAAAGACACTATAGCTTCTGATCAGACCCCACAGGCTGTGTACAGAGTGGGATGCTCTCAGAATGGATACAAAGCATCATACTATGGTGAAACAAGAGCTACCATAGCTACTAGGATATGACAACACAAGTATAGATACAATAAGGCACACACAGATCCAGAATGCACTTCAATTTTTGCACAACATCAAAAAGTGTCAGGACATGTGTTTGAACCCGCATCTGCAAAATTAGTTTGTACTGAGAGGCATGATATTAGGCGAAAGGTAAAAGAAGCTTAATAGCAGAGGACTGCTGCCATTAATCGTAAGGATGCTTGTTTTGCTATATCTAAAAGATGGTCTTAGTTACTCATTTGCATAGAATTTGCATATGGTATTTATTTATTTATTTATATAATGATTTCAAAGAAAGAATATTAACTGGCTATGAATATGAGAAGTACATCTTATTGAAAGCGCTCAGCATTTAATTTAGTTTTCTATTTGTTGACAGCTTTACGTTGGAAGTGTGATAGCATGATTTAATATAATATTATTATAACTGTTTCAATTACACCAGCAATCTTCTTCAGATCTATAATAAACATTAATAAAAACACATGAATAGTTATATATAAACATGTAATTTTTACATGTTACATATATTTCATATTATAAATTCTTCTTTCTGATCAACATACCTATATATCCTACATATATGGTTTTCTTATACTCCCTTATATATTATATACTTACATAAATATATCTTAATCACTTTATTCATTTTTGCATTTATATTATTTTTTAAAATAAATTCTTTTTTTAATCATTTATATATAATATATTCTATAATTTTATATTCCATTTATTTATTTTTTTCCCTATTATATTCACTTTTAATTGTAATATATATATATATTCACATTTTTTCCTAACTTTAACATTATATATTTAACTTGTATATTCGAACTTTAATGTTATATATCTTTAACCATATTTTTTTTTGATTTTATCTGATAACTTTTGTAACATTTTTTCAAGTTCTCACACATTATTTTCAAAAATAATCACAGCATTTGTAAAATCCAGAGGTCTTAAGTAATTTCCTTTTTTTTTTTTTTTACAAAAATCCCCCAAATACTATGTTAAAACTCATGAAAAAACTTTTGGAGAGATGCAATTACTCTGTTATACATATTTATCAGTGCTATTCTTCTTACTGCCATTATGTAATCTGTTCAATATCATAATGCAGAAATTCTAAACATAATGACTATTTAGGGTCATTTTATTATTGTTTTAAAACTTGTATAGGATCTTCTTTGCAAAAATTAAATCCAGCTTGTTCTTTTGTTGGGTTTGAAACCAAAGTTCTCCAACTGAATTAGTAAAGTTCTTGTATGAAAACTGACAAAATACTAATGATTATAATTTTTAATATTTTTCATTTCATCTTTCTTAAATATTTCTATCCTTATTCATATAAGCATTAATCTTTTTTTAAATTTCTTTGCCTACATCTTTTAAAATATATTTGTACTGTAATGGAACGGGTCTTGACTTTACATGACAATAGACTAGCTAGATTGTCAAAATAGGTATGCAAGTCTATCTAGGGTTTCTAACTATATATACCATACCCACCTCGATCTCATTCCTGGGAGATGAGGTATTAATACCCAAACATGTGTCACACTATACCCATAGTGTCACACTATACCGATATACTCACCTAGTTTTTTCTATCTTTATTTTCCGTTATTTCCATATTTCGAATTCGTGAAGAATATGCATTGTCATTTAGTTCAGTGTATATCAATGTCACTTAATGTGCGAGTATGCTCAAATATGTTTAAGTGTATGAGGATATGTGTGAGTGTTTGAGAATATATGACAAATTGAAAACTGAATTTAGAAAAATACAAACGATAGTCTTTAATTTAAAAATATTTATATTTAACAAGTTTATTTACAGTTAGCATAAATTTGTTAACGAAGTTATAACAAAAATAAATAATTTATTTAAACACCATTCTTTGAATATGATTATTTATAATTATTGATCCAAACCCTTTATTCCTTTCAAAGAATAATCATTTGATGTCAATATTAACACAAAAGAAAATTGTTTTATAACTTGTAATTATTTAAGTTATACTTGCTTGCGTATTTATTTTATCAAAATCATAACTCATTATTATCTCCAATAATTTGATCGGTCAATTCATGCCAATCATATGTTGGTGACATGGGATTCCTCTTCTATTGTCTTTGATTACTATAAAGACAGGAAAGACTATTAGCACTAGAAATAATTAGTCAGGTACACTGGAAATAAATAAACGATTAGTAATAATAAGCAAAAATATAAATAACGGTATCATGGTACAAATGTCGGCAATTAATATACACAAATAACGGTGTCATTATACAAATGTTGGCAATTAATATACACATGATGATGATCAGACCCATTCACAAGCAGGTTCTGATCTGAATCTATATTTTATTTTTAATTTACAATAAGCGAGTAATGCTTAACCTTTCTCTTACATTTCAATTACCTCCTCCCTTTCAGTCTGAAATGAAAGAAAGAGATAAACAAGCAATTTACATAAAATAAATAAATAAAAAATTATTACATCAACCTAAGAATAACTTGAGAGTTCATAAGTAAAATATCCTAAAAAGAGATTTCATGTATTAGATCCGTTATGTTGATTATGATTTCTCTCTTAATATGGCCTGCCTTGAGATGTAGAATTTATCATTTCATTTCTCAATAATAGAGTTGGTGTTTCGCAGCATAGATGATAAATGCTAGGTCGAATTCACTTCAGTTTTGGCACTTATAGTTCCACGGGTAATGACTTTCTTTCCCCGATGTCACTTACATGGTTGTATGTGTTGCTATTTACATATGTAGTAAAATATCTTGAGTGAATTAAAAAATCAATATTTTTACTGTTAAATATCTTGAGTTAGAGTTAATTTAATCTCTGTCTAAAAGCAGAAAACACTTACTTAGTTGTTGAATAATTTAAAGCTAATTTTGGAGATTTTTATTTTACAATCCCTTAGTTGGCTAGATTCGACTCCATCTGCCTTTTATTCAGCTTTATTCAGTATCCAAAAGTTATTTCCTATAATGTTTCGCTTTAATGGCGGCTGCATTTTGTATTTGAACTGCAAGTTTGATTTCTCTGCTCAAACTTTGTGCAGGTTGTTCAGCCGATGAGATTTTTTTATCTGATTTTTTTTTTTAAAAAAGTCATTTGTTTTTATATTTTTCTAATCGCCAAAACAAGAATGTTCTTTTTAATATTATTTGATGATTTCAACTAGCAGGTTCGTGTTTATGACTTGGATTAATTATTTACATCATTAGCTGAGATTGTAATATATTAATAACAGTAAAAAGTTTTGTTTGTTATTTCTTACCTTTAAATTTTCTTGCTTGCATCTAAATCTATCTGATCACATTTCCCCCATATTATTATAATGTATATGAGTTACATAACTGTTGACGAGTTGTTTTTAACAAAGGTCAGTGTTCGCATATACATTTTATGGTTTAATTAAGATAATGTATTTATTGTAAAAATAAATTAGATTTAATTGGAGAAAACAATTAATTGTTTCTCAGTTACAATGCTTGTGGCTAGTTGAATTTTTTTTTTTTTTGTAATGAATTTTAATTGATTTTCATTCTGATTAATGTAGTTGGTAAAGAATGTTGTTATAATAGGTTTTGGATTTGAATTAAGCAAAAGATGTTTAGGTTTTGTAAGATGTTTTAATGGTATTGGAGGAATATAAGCCACACCTTATAATACAAGTCACCTTTGCTTGGAGCTTTTTAATTCTTTAACTTCACCTCTTTTTTAAAAATATATCGAATCTTAATAATATTGGCACAATCTCTTTTTACTATTAGTATTATTATTTTACTGTAACAGGTTGTTTTTTTTTTTTCATTTCCAAAATATTATTGTATCCATTTTACAGAATCCTAGCTAGATATTAAATTTTTCTTCAATAAATCCTTTTGAAATATTTCTATATTTTTTCTTTATATATTGCATTGTTTGTTAAAATTTATTGATGAATTGCTGTTTTTTTTTTTTTTTTGTAATGGATATCTATGTAGAATTCCTAGTATGCTATTAGTTATCTTTTTGTTGATTTCATTCAAGCCTGAACCATTGATTCATAAGAGTCTTTGAATTGCCAAGTTCTTTAATTCGCAGATCCTTAGAACTTCATCTATGTTTTTATTCAAGCCTGAAACATTGATTCATAAGAGTCTTAAAATTGCCAAGTTCTTTAATTCGCAGATCCTTAGAACTTCATCTATGTTGCCATATCTTTGTATAAACTACATCTATGGGATTCGTACTTTAAACTGTTTCTGAATTTCCACCACCTTCCTATTCAGAGTCTTCTTTAAAATTTTCCTCTTGCGAGCTTATTTCTTCATCATCTGTGATTTCTTCCCTTTCATCAGTATACACCTTATTTTTTGATACTAAGTGGGTTCTACTTCCTATTGTTGAATTTTAGGTCTTGCTTAGTAATCAAGGATTCAGTTGTATAATCTGAAAGTTTGTTGTTAAACTTTGGAAAGTTCTCGATAATTATTGCTTGAAAGAGGATAATTTGCAGCTTCAATGTCTCTATTTAGGTGTCTAAAATATCATTTGTACTAATTTTGTCTTTGAATTATTCCTTTTTTGCTCATGAATCACTTTGGTGTAATTCTGTGTTGATTTGAAAAAAATCTGTTTTAATTTTTGAGGTCCCCAATCCACCGGAAGTGGGCTAATAACTTCTGCTCTGATCATCGGAGAAACCTGATTTTTGTGCAGGAAGATAGCTTGAGTTATAGTCTATAATGTTCAATTCTAAAATTGAGATCGAATTAAAATTTAAAATAATTTTCTGATCTACACTGTTTAGCCGCATTCAGCAACTTTCAATTTGACACGACGATGTCGTATCTTTTTTTCTATGAACAATTTAACACTGGGATTTCTTTTTTTTTTCCTTTAATTTTCTGATCTACACTGTTTAGCCACATTGAGCAACTTTCGATTTGACATGACGATGTCGTATCTTTTTTCCTACGAACAACAATTTAACACTGGGATTTCTTTTTTTTTTTCCTTTAGTTTTATGATTAATTTTTGTATCTATAATAATCCCTAGGCCATTTTCTGTCTTCCCTGACTGGTTTGCAGTCCTAGAAACTTGTTTCACATTTCTAATATCTGATGCAATGATGAAATTCTTGAAACCGTCTTTGTTAACATTTTATTTTCCACGTTTTCTATGAGCTTTGATGTCCAAATGATTTCTCTGTTTATTCTAACAAAACCTTTGGATTTCTAGTATCTCTATTCTTTTTAGAATTATTTGGTTTGATTTAAAATTATTTTCCAAGGTTTTATGTTGTTCTAAGAATTCCTAGAATTATTTAACGTAGCTTTTGCCTATTTCTAATGGCAGCCATTTGCATAACTGGACCAATAGAAATTATCACTTATTCTTGAGTGAAAACTGTTCCAAAATTTCTTATAAATATGAAAAAAAAACAATAAAACGGGTATTCACTTACATCTTGGTAAACCTTTTTTCTATGAATCCAAAATTGGACTATGACTTTGGTGAATAAAACAGGGAGCCTGTAACAGCGAAAACTGGAGTCCCAGGCTCCCTCTAGTGGAATTGAAGTTTAAAAATTTATTAATGTTTTAACATGATATTTCAAGTTTAGTTTCAATTCATGACAGTGTTACTGGAAATTCAAAAAAATATCCATATTGCCACAAAGCTAAATTATTCCCTGTGAAATGAACTCAAGTCTGAATAAAACAGCATAGACTTTATGTTTGTCTCACAGAGAGCACTGCTGGAATTATTTAGCATTAGGATGGTATAGATATTTTTTTATTCGAATTTAAGCTAGCAATTGCAACGTTCTATTTAATATACATACATAACATATACATGGTGGTTTGATCCATAGAGAAATATCTACATTAAAATAATTATTTATAGCATGTACTAAAATTGTTAACCTTCATGGTAATCATGCACATTTATAAATTTTTGAAAATAATTTTCCAATAATAGCATGTATTACTGAAATGTTGTCTAAATGTCTATCATTGAATTTGACAAATTTTTCAATAGAAGTATTTCTGTCTTAAATTCATAAGCACTATCTCTGTGAACCCATCTATTGTTAATGTAGAATTCATATTAGTTATGAAAAAAAAACCATACAAAAAAAAAAGTTTAAGACTTATTATTTACGATTTCAGATTTTTGACCCCTTCTGTATTTACTTTATATGTATGTAAGATTGCAGGCTTTCACTGGATGAATGAACCTTAATAACATGATACAATGGTTCTTTTTAGGATTATTTTTGTTTAAAATTGTAACTACTTGTGAATTTCTTATACTTCTATTATTATTTTTTATTTATTATTTGTTAACTATTTATTAATTGCAGTTTTTATTTGAATTAATCATATTTACAATACAGGAACTGGACATATAGCAAAAATAGAAATGAAAAGACATTTGAGTGTAACTTTTTTTAAATTTATTGGCCAAATGCATATTTGACTAGGACGTAGTGTAACGGTATATAATATGCCGTTACATTAATTTAAAATTAGAATAAAAATTTTTTTAAGTTCGTAAATAAAAAAACTAAAAGCTAAAATTAAAAAGAGTTGTTCAATGTATGTATATATATTCGCACAGATGCAAAACTTTGAAAGAGTTATTTTTTAAATAAAAAAAAAAGTATTTGAACATACTTTTTTATAAGAAAGATAAAAGATCTAAATATAAAATATTTTAGAAAAAAGTAACGTAAATAAAAATAGAAACAGGTATCTATTAATTCCTGAAATCTCAAAATGGAAATGATTGTGTTATTAATTATCGTAAAGCAAACTAGCCCTTGGTAATATTATATAATTAAAACGTCAAATGAAAAGACTGTTGAATTATAAAGGGTACTGTTGCAGACCCGAATAAAATAATACCAGGATTGAACCAGCTAAGGCCACCTTCAGATAGACCGGTCTTCAAATAAAGACTTCATGGGAATTGACACCAGGAACTGGGACTCTTCTACTGTAAGAGATATAACTAAAAAATTTTAAAAAAATAATTAAGAACTTTCAAGATTTGATAAGCTAAACCAAAAATTTTTTTTAAAATGAACTTTAATCTGACTTTTCAAATCAATTATTAGTAATTTTTTTTATGCATCTGTTTAAATAATCATTTCCATTTTTCTCTTTTTTGTGTGTTATGTGTCAATTAAATGCATGAAATTTAAGTTGGGTATAGATGGCTGCATAGATTCGTTAACGTTTAATTATGTTTTTTTAATTTTCATATTTGATTAGAATATATAGATATTCGGTAAATATATCTCACACTGAATATCTAAAAATGTATTTATTCGTGTGTCTTTTTAGTTATTGGTATCAATGCGGCATCTTATGATGAATGCCATTGGGTTTCTTGTAAATTTCCCTCTGCAATTACATCAATGACTTTATATTTTGATCATTTATGTTTATTTTGAAATTTTTTGGCTGAGTAATCTATGTAGCCTATCTATACTCAACATTCTAAAGTAAAATTTTATTTAAATGTCCATCTGTGCGAATAGTTTAAAATAATAATTTAAATTTAAAAATTAATATTAAAATCTAAAGAAATTTTATTCCTCAATTTTATTTATATGTGTGTTAATAAATGTTTTGTGTGTTAATTACTGGCAGTGGCGTATTTTATTTTTGTTAATATTGAAAAATATTTTAACAATTTATATTTTGTAAATCTCTGTGTTTCACTGAGCTAGTGGCATTGGGCTGACAGTCGGAATAAAAATATATATAAAAAATTTTTTTTCTTAATTTACGTATCTGCCTACTCTATAAATTTTCCAGGTTCAAATGCATGGTGGCGCCCTGTATGGCAGATACAGTAAGACTCTAACATCCAAATGTTATAATTGGACTCCCAACGTGGCACGATGTATAATAAACTACGAGTACCCTGAATAAATTTTTTTAAAGTGAAATATTTTTATCTATATTATATAAAGTTATGGTTTGAATATGTTGTAAAAGTACTGCCAGTAAGAAAAATTGCACATATGTAAAGATAAATACGAGGAATAAAAACTTAATATTTAATACAAATATTTTTTTTAAAAAAAGTCTTATTTAAAATCCAACCGTTTAACTTGCCTAAGTAATAGTTAAAAGTAGAAGAAAAGAAACTTGGAAGGGAGAGGGCAGAAATTTAGCTGGTAGTAAAGCATCAACAGTCAACAATTTTTTTTTATCATTATATTTGTGTATAATTACTGTTTTGTCTTTTAAAAAAAAGTTTAGTATATAATTGTGTAACGTAATTACTAACACTAAGTAAATTCTTTTTTTTTTTTAATGTTTTTGTTTTTTGAGGAAGTTTACTGATATGTAACGGTATATAATATGCTGTTACATTAATTTAAAATTAGAATAAATTTTTTTTTAAGTTCGTAAATAAAAAACTAAAAGCTAAAATTAAAAAGAGTTGTTCAATGTATGTATATATATTTGCACAGATGCAAAACTTTAAAAGTATTTCTTTTTTAAATTAAAAAAAAAGTATTTGAACGTACTTTTTTATAAAAAAAGATCTAAATATAAAATATTTTAGAAAAAAGTAACGTAAGTAAAAATAGAAACAGATATTAATTAATTCCTGAAATCTCAAAATGGAAATGAGTGTGTTATTAATTATTATAAAGCAAACTAGCCCATGGGGATCTTATATAATTAAAAAGTCAGATGAAAGATATAGATAAAAATTAAAGATTGTTTCCCGCTCTGAAACAGAATGTCCAATAGAAGCAGAAAACCAGTTCTCGGACCCTAATGAAAATGATTGATTGTTCAGTGAATCCAGACGATGTGTATAAAAGGAAAAATATTGAAATTAAGGACAGTTCCAGCTTGATTACATGACAAGGGCAATAAGACGCATTTGTTGCCCTCTCTCACTTATTTCAAATGAAAAGACTGTTGAATTATGAAGGGTACTGTTGCAGACCCGAATAAAATAATACCAGGATTGAACCAGCTAAGGCCACCTTCAGATAGACTGGTTTTCAAATAAAGACTTCATGGGAATTGACACCAGGAACCAGGACTCTTCTCCTGTAAGAGATATAACTGAAAAATTTTAAAAAAATAATTAAGAACTTTCAAGATTTGATAAGCTAAACCTAAATTTTTTTTAAAATAAACTTTAATCTGACTTTTCAAATCAATTATTAGTTTTTTTTTATGCAACTGTTTAAGCAATCATTTCCATTTCTCTCTTTTTTGTGTGTTATGTGTCAATTAAATGCATTAAATTTAAGTTGGGTATAGGTGGCTGCTTAGATTCGTTAACGTTTGATTATGTTTTTTTTAATTTTCATGTTTGATTAGAATATATAGATATTCAGCAAATATGATATCTCACGTCGAATATCCAAAAATGTATTTATTCGAGTGTCTTTTTAGTTATTGGTGTTATTGCGGCATCTTATGATGAATGCCATTGGGTTTCTTGTAAATTTCCCTCTGCAATTACATCAATGACTATATTTTGATTGTTTATGTTTATTTTGAAATGTTTTTGGCTGAGTAATCTATGTAGCCTATCTATACTCAACATTCTAAAGTAAAATTTTATTAAAATGTCCATCTGTGCGAATAGTTTAAAATAATAATTTAAATTTAAAAATTAATATTAAAATCTAAAGAAATTTTATTCCTCAATTTTATTTATATGTGCGTTAATAAATGTTTTGTGTGTCAATTACTGGCAGTGGTGTATTTTATTTTTGTTAATATTGAAAGATATTTTAACAATTTATATTTTGTAAATCTCTGTGTCTCACTGAGTTAGTGGCATTGGGCTGATGGTCGGAATAAAAAATATCTAAAAATTTTTTTTCTTAATTTACGTATCTGCCTACTCTATAAATTTTCCAGGTTCAAATGCCTGGTGGCGCCCTGTGTGGCAGATGCGGTAAGACTCTAACATCCGACCGTTATAGTAGACATTTGCAAATTTTTTTAGAAGTTTAAATTTAGTACTGATAAAGTAGTGTTTATGATTAATAAATTATATATGTATACATTAATTAAATATTTTTCTCTTTTCTTTTTATGATTTCTCTTATCTTTTATTAATTTTCTTTTATTAATTTCTTTAAACACTAACTGTGACAGTAGCTATATTTCTGCAACTATGCATTCATCATTTAATTATATGCATTACAATTCTTATTCCTATTTTTTCATTTTTCCCCCTATCTTTTTTGTTTTTCTTTCTCTCTTTGGTTTTTTACTTTTTCTAAAGTGGCCATATTGGGGGGAAAACATCTTTTAAGATATATTTATGTTTGTTTGTTTTTTAACTAAAGTTTTAATTTCTGAAAATTATATACATATTTTATACATTTAAATAGTAGCATTATTTACAGATGAAAGATCTTTTTTTTTAACAGTTAGGCCAACTATATATCCAGATATAAAGATTTGTTTGGATTCAAAATCCTAGGATGTTAAACTTTCAACTTATTGGTTTTATATAGAATTGAACAGATATTCTGAATAAATATCTGATCAATTCTTACTGATGAAAGCCAATCGAAACTTTTTTTGAATATATGATTGTCATTACTATCTAGTATCTGTTGTTTACTCATGCTTATAAAGAAATCTAGATAGAGGAAATTGAATATTAATGCATATAAGTAAAAATTGAGAAATTTTACTTTATTTTGATAATTTATATATATATTAGTTTCACTTTATATGTACATTCGGGTCTCATTTTATGCGAATTTTTTAAATGCGATTTTGAAGTTATGCGATTCATGTTTCTTCTTAATATCTTTGTATGTGGTTTTCTTTTATGTGATAAAATTATTAGATCAGAAGTCGAGCTCCAATAATGTGCTATTTCTTTAAATATTATAAATTTTGCGTATTCACATGGCATGTTTAAAGTAATATAACGCATTATCAGAGTTTGACCTCCATCTAATAATTTCAATATTTTCAGCACTTTATAATAGTACTGTAATAGATTTAATGCAATAAAAAAGTTCATAGTTTACTTAAAATCAGGATTTCCCCATTTTATATATACATTAAATTTTACAAGATTATAATGTAAATCTGTTCAAATGTTATAGATGCCTATACTATGCATGTTGTTGTTTTTTGCATTTTAAATCACATTCTATTTTCACTTTTTTAAAAAAAGTACATAATATTTAGTGTATATTTAGTGTCCATAAGTTTATTTTTAAAAGGTGAGTAACAGTGGTGGACACAATTAAATTTGACAATTAAAAATTAAAATCTGATTTTTAACTGTAATTAACAATTTAAAAATTATGTAATGTGATCTGAAATGAATGTGATGTAAAACAATGAAATTTGATTTTTAAATGGAATTGAAAATAAATAAATTAAAGACAAAAATAAAAATTTAATTTTTAATTCTTAGTTTTAATTAAATTTTGTCCAACAGTGGTGAGTAGGTATCTTTTTATTATCATAAAAATAAGTTCTTATTTTAATTTGAAACTTTTAGTTTACCCTAATGGAGAGTAAAAAACACCCAAGAAAATGAATTTGTTTGGAAACAAAAATTTCAATTTTAGATCGCTCAGTGAAATAGGAAGAATCAACAGCGATTGAAAAACCTTTTAGTTTGGGCAAGTCCACTATAATAGCAATTTTAAAAAATGAAGTTAGCGCTAGTTGTATTTCCTCTTGTGATGAATTTGATGTCGTACCATTTCACAAATGATTAAAATACTGTACATGTATGAAAAAATGTAAAATACTACATTACACATAAAAATATATTGTTTTGAATAAAATTAAATACTGTAGTTAATAGAAAAAGTAAAAAAAGTTTATCTTGTATCAATTTTTTTCAAATTTGAAATTTTTTATTGATCATATTTTATTTCCTTATTTTTTTTATGCGAATTTTAAAGTAATTTTATGTTGTTGCTTTACTTTTATGCGATTTTTGAAAATTACAGTACATATCCCCCATTTTTCAAGGCAGAGTCTATTTTTATGTGATTTCTTTTGTGCGTATTTTCTGAGGAACCTATCTACCACATTAAAACTAGACCCAGGTATATAAATATATTTTACCAAAACAAATCTTTACATATATCACAAAGTCCAACCTCTATAACATATGAAAGAAAATAAGTTGCAGTATAAATAGATATTAATTTGTAATAATCTGTATCAGAAAGTAGTTTTGTCTTTCTGAAAAATGTTTGTTGTGATTATTTGTAAAAGCATTAATCAATCATGGTTTGCTATTGATTTTACTTAATAAAAAAAAATTGTAGTACTTAGTTTATTATAAAGTATTGAATCAAACATTATAAGTTTATCTTAATTAGATGAGAGATTTTATGAAGTCTAAGGATTGCTGTTTATTAAATTTTATGATAATGCTCCACTAGTTTACTTCTATATATCTGTCACTAGGAAAACTATCATCTTCAATCATGAATAACTCTATCATTGCCTTAGTTGTAATATCCTTTTATTTAAATAATAATAATTTTCATTGATTAATATATATATATTATTGTTATTTAAATAAATAAAATAAATCACTTTAAAGAAGTCTACCTGTGATTATGATACTCTTTGAAGCAATGCATCTGGCAATAGGGGAACTGTCACTTGGGATAACATCTGGATCCAATTTTATTTTCCATTTTGAAAACCAAAATATTTATTGTCTTAGTCTTACAGATTTGGGATGTAAATAAGCATGCAGTTCAGTCGGTTAAAAATAGTAAAAGCATTAAAGGGGGAAGAAACTTCTGTTTACATTTAAAACTGACAAACAAAAAATAATTTGTTTTTATCTTACTTGAAATTTCAAAGAATGGCTAAACAAGATCTTGTGCATATATTTTCAACATATTGACTACTAGTTTTAACTATATTAGTGCTTCTAGAATGTGTGTGTGTGTATATATATATAAAGGTACCTAGGATTCATTTATTTATAGACTTATTCATTAATAACTAATTGATTCAGTTTTACTGGTGAGACAAAGTTTTTATTCTAATTTTAAAGAGAAATTATTATGAGAACTAGCTAGCAGTCACTCAACAATCTAATGGCTCTTTCAAATAGAATGAATCTCAAAGTCATAATTAACCACTGAAGAAAAGTTTCAAAAAATATTAAACAGAAGTATTATTATTAATGTGAAATAATTGAATAATGAAATTGGCAGGGATATAAAGCTATTTTTGAAGAAAATAATAGTGGCAGAACTACTGTTGATGAATTGTGATTAGCATGTCAGTAATTAGTCATCAATCAGAAATAAGCCTCATAAGCAGACAATGGACTGCTGATATTAGTGAATAATAGTCACTGGACTGCTAATAGAGTCTGTTGTGATGTAGGATAATAGAGCCATACTCTAAGACATCACTGATAAAAATTTAAAACTTTCAAATAAAATATAATATCCATATTATTAATGAATGCAATTATTGGTAATAATGTTATCAAAAATATAGATAAAGGTTCTCAATTTGGGCACCTTGTAAAAAATGGTCTTAAACTTTATAAATAGGCTTTTTTTCATATTTTAATATTGGAGTCACTGCACTGAATAAAAAGTGCAAACAACTTTTCAAGTAAATAAGTCGCAAATGCAAAGATCTCTCAAACAATTAACAGTGAATAAGTAGGCAGTATTTACTAGGCTTGCCAATTTCTGGGTATTGTGGGTTTAAGTGATTTTCCATCTTTGTTTTATTCTTTACTTAAGAATAGCTAGATTTCTATTTATTGATTACTGTTAGATATTATAGTTCAGTTGTCTAAAAGAAGACTGGATTTAAATCCCACATCATAAGCATTGTGGGTTAATATATTATCCATAAAGTATTTGTAATTGCTATAAGAAGTTTTTAAATATTGATAAAAATGATTAGTGTGCTACAATTCTTGATGTTTAAATATTTAACTGCATGATTTTATTTCCCTTTAATAAGAATTTTAGATTCATGACACTGATTGTTAATTAATATTTATGGAAAAACTTTACTTGTTTATTGTGCATTAATTTATTATATACTTTCCCAGCATTAGATTGTTTGCTTTTTATTGTTTTTGACTATTTTAGGAAGTAACTTTTCCTTTTATTATTCTATGATCTTTTTAAACCAAGTTCAGGATTAAATAATTGTGCTACAGAACTTATATTCCAATTATTCCATATTACACCAAAATAAAATTATATATTATCAAATTTATTATAATATCTCTTTGTTTTTCATAGATTTGTATTTGTAGTAAACTCTCTGGTCAAGCATATAATGGTCAAATATCCAACATAAAAAATTATTTGTCCACAATGTTGTTATAGATATACACTTAATATAATAATCAATAAATAAAATTGAAACAAACAACCAATTACATTTCCAATTATTTAATTATCAATCCAGCTTTCATCTCCTATTGAGACCTTTTCAATATATCATTTATTTATATGTTTATATGTATAATGTTAATTGTATTGTTGAAGATAGAATAATGTCCAATGGGTGGAGTAAATGTAATTGGTCTTGATAAGAGTTGAAAGCCAGGTTGATAATTTAATAATTGCAAATATAATTGTTTGTTTGTTTCTGTTTTATTTAGATTGATTATTATATCAAGTATAGTATATATATAGATAGATAGATTTAGGATTAAGGGTTGTTATTACTTAATATGATTTTTTTTTTAAAGATTGATAGCTATTTGTATCACTGTAAAGAAATATTGAGATTTTAACTGAGAGATATAATTACTCAATATTTTCATTATAAGCATAAACTAATCAACTAAGTATTCATTGTTTGCATTTTCCACAGTTGCAAAAGTCAGAGGCTATTAAATGTCATTTCTGTTGCCTATTAATGTAATTCTATCAGTAGTTTTGAACCTATTGATGAAATGTATCTTTGAGGAAAACTAAGTCCATGTGGCTTTATTGTATATCTCACAAAAGACATTTATTAGGGGGCTTCAATGGGTTTATTGATGAACATTTAAAAAAGATATCTTGATTTGAAATGTGTCTTGACTGATGAAACTATACTTTGAATTAATAGTTAATCAGATATAATCAATTTTTTTTATATATTCATCTATGAAACAAATTACTTTTTAGTATTTGATGGAAGAATTTGAAAGAATGAGTACCTACTACAGGAAATGAGCCTGGATATGCCAATAATATTTCTCATAATATTCTAATTTGGTATCAACATTTATTCTCCAAATAAGATTTTAACTTGGTTATCAAAGTTTTTAAGTATATGACCCATGCATAAATATCCTATTTTCTTTAAGAAAAAGCATACTATATTTAAGAAAAAGCCATTTTACTTCACACCACATCAAGTAGAATATAAGGAATTGTTTTTGGAATAATGCCAACCAGCTTTTTAAGAAAGTTGTTTCTAAAAAATAAGTTTAGATTTAACATGTGATATCAATCTCTTTTGTTTTATATTGTAAATCTTATTTGAGATTTTCTTTTCAGCCACTCTGGAATACTAGTGTTTAAAATCAACTATCTATTATCTGTTTTCTGCTTGATATCTAGAAATATTTTGTTTGATAACCCAAAACTTGATGTGATGAAAATGAATGATGTTTTGTGATAGCTTATTAGACATATTTGATATATATATGAGTATAATGCACTATCTCTGAAGCTAAATGTACAATAAATGCCACAAATTATTGTGGTCATAAAATTATTCAAAAATAAAACTACAACCAAGGTTTACAAAACCAATGGTTTCAACAAAGAAGCCATCTTTAACATTTTCTATCACGGTTTTTTAATAGCTAAAATTAATATTATTGTTTATTTCAAAGTGTTATTAATCACACAACTATTAAATAATGCATTGTGAAATAAATATAAAGTTACATAATATTATTGTTAAAGTTTCTGTTATATCCGCCAGTTTGACTGTGCCAATGTTATATCCGCAAGTCTGACTGTGTGGTCAGCAAATAACTGTTTAATTTCTACGATGTTCTCTTGCAATGAATGCTCTGCTGCGGATGCTCTCCAACGAATAGTCTGCAACGAATGCTCTGAATACACTCTGTATTCTCTGCAATGGATGCTCTCCAACTGAATGGTCTGCAATGAATGCTCTGCCATGGATGCTCTCCAACGAGTGGTCTGCAACGAATGCTCTCCACCAAATGGTCTGCAAACGGATGCTCTCCAACGAATGGTCTGCAACTAATGACTCTGCAACGAATGCTCTCAATATCTCTGCTGCGGTCTCCCCATCTCTGTGGGCTCTTTCAGCTACACCCGTAGACTACATTTCCACTGCGCTGGTCATTAACCGCAAGCACTGATGTGAGATATATCTATTTAAATACTGCCTCTAATACTTTCTATATTACACAGCGTAGTTGTTACCCAGTCTTCTTATCACTTTCTGATAACTGCAACAATCAATCAATACACCGTCCAATAAGGTAACGTCTCTTATCTAGAAATATTTGCAACCAGCAAATATTTATTGGAATTGTCGATCGCCATTACATAAATGCCTTAATAGTAATAGTAACAAGTCAGATGTCACATGACTTATATATCGCTTGCACTTACAAATATGTAAAATTAAGAGCGTGCTAATAGCTCTAAACAAGCTTTTTTTTTAATGATAAATGCTACTACAAATGCCTTAATTAAATTGCACAGTTATCAGCGCGCGATCTAAAAACAACCCCTCGAATACATTCTAGTTTTTCTGGAGTGCACAAACATGTCTGCCATTTTTACAAAACACTACAGTTTCCTTGAAATATTATATAATCCTTGTCTTAAGTTGCCATATTTATTTGTGCATTTGTTGTGTATAACACAATATAAAATTAAGAATTCTATATATTATTGAATTGTGGTTTATTAGAGTTAATTTCATCACTTTTTTCTAGATAAGACTTTCCACCATAATCAATATGAACTTTTGCAATACTTTTATTTTTTTAACAAATAATGGATTATAGAGATTTGTGGTAATTTAATATTTTCATTACAGATGGGGCTGTGTTATTATGGTAGAAATAATATTTCACTGGATGATATTAAAATTAATTATATATATGTTTACGTGCATTATATATATATAGCTGAAAAGAATTCCTCTTCAAAAGACCCCACCAATAGTTAGTCTGCTGTTGTCAAAATTCTCATGGTTTATTATTACAAATAAATTTCTTCTTTTAAGACTACTTTTGAGTTTTTTTTCTTTAGTTGGAAATTAAAATAGCAACCTTAGTCACCAAACTAACATAAAGAGGTATGTCTGTATTATGCAGCAAATTTGATATTTTTCATAGATTTAATATTAAAAAAAGGTAGCATATTGGCGGAATGTAATAAATGAAAGTCATATTTAAGTTACACTTTGGATAATGTTGTTTTATGTCAAAAGTCAATTTGCTAGTCATCCTAGTAGAAGACGCTCCACGCTTAAAATAGCGACCATATTTGAAAGTTTTTTTTTTATATTGAATTTGCATTTAAAAAAGTAAGGAAAAACGTTGCTTTATACATGTATGTGAGTATATATATATACACACACACACAAACACTTATTTTTCATCTTTATCTTTCATATTGCTATCTGCCAGAGAATTAGTTCCACCAGTGTATTTCAACTGGCAAAATTCTGTTTCAGTTTGGCTTGGTTTGTGAAAATATCCAGTTGTTTTTTTTTAAAACATTCACAGATTACTTCATTATATAACTTTGCCAGGTTTTTTTTCCCCCTGTCTTTTAAAGAAAAAAAACAAAAATTTATGATTCATTCACGTTTGTTTTCTATTTTTTACTTACCGCTCTATGTTTATCTTGAAAGGGGTAGAGTGGTCTTATTTGAAAAAAAGAAAAACAAGTTAATGTAAAATGAAGCAGAGGAGAAAAATTAGAAATGAAAAGAAAGGTAAAACATGAAAAAGATTATTACCAGTCTCGCACAAAAAAGACTGGAGTTAATTAAAAAGTTGTTAAATTTAAATGGAAGTTATTAAGGAGAGAAAAGTTTTTTTAAAAAATAAAATAATGATTGCCTTTTTTAAATCTTCGTTATAATGTTATTTCTTCCTTTTTTTTCTTAATTACATACGTGTTTGAAGCTGCTAACAAAAAAAATTTAGATGTGAATTCAAGTATCTGTTATTAAAAGAACAGTAAAAATAAAAGTTCACACATACATGTATATATATATGAAATATACCATTTTAATCATTTAAGACGAGATGAAAATTCTTTAAAAGATGTATTTTTTCATAATATCCGATGTGAGATGATTTGTAGATATCATATAGTAGAGTATTGTGATAAAACAATTTTCGAAATTAAAATCTTTTTAAACCCATCTTTTTCTCCCATTCTTTCCCCTTCTCACTACAATATGTATTAACCAAATCATTTTATCTGCATTGGCACAATCTCTTTTTTATCATATCCCATTTTAATCATCTTAATAAGTTGAGTTTATTATGTTAGGTATTGAAGTAATCATTGAATTTTTAATTTAATTTTTATATGAATATGTACCCCTTACTAACCATATAAATTTAAAATTAACAATATGCTGCAAAATACATTATAACTATTGAACTAGTGTTGCTAACCAAAAGTATAATAACAATAGTCCTAGCAGAATTTAAAAAACAACAATTGTTTAAAAAAGAGAGTTAAATTACAGGAAAAAGTTTTTTTGTGAGTGCTTGTATGTATAATAAATTTTGTTTATTTTTTTTTCACTTTCAAAAATTGTAATTCTCTTTGCCATGTGTTTATTTATTTCTAAAGCAGCCGATATTAAGTTTATAACATGTATATTTAAAAAAAAAAAAAGATTTTAAAGAAAAATTAAAAAAGAATAAGAAATTAAAAACTCAACAATAAATTTATTAATATTTGCTATTGTACGAAAATAAATATTCAGAATGTATATAGTATTTAATTTTAAAATTACAAATACAACAGAAAAGTATATATGATTAAAGGAATGGAAGTTAGTGTCTTAAATTTGTTTGTTAATAATTGTTATTAAGATTGATAACAAATTTAATCGTCATTATTTTTTGTGTTATTGTCTTTCAGTTTTTTCTTTATCTTATTATCTTCAATTATTTAGATTAGCAAAGGATTTGGTCATTATGAGACTCATGCCATTGTTCAGTTATCTGCGTTACTGTCACAATCAATATGTATTAGTGCATCACATTTCTATTCTCTTATTATGTACTAAAGTAATTCTGACTCCAATCTTTTTTTTTTTAATCTTTGTTTTTTTTTTTTTTATTGTTGTTGTTTTTATCTTTTGTATTTATTTAATTTTTGAAAGTGATAACATTAAGAAATTTATTATCATTTATTAGGCCATAAATACAATTTATAAACATCATTCTTCACTATGGATTCCACTTTCTATAGATTTCTTGAATTATATTTTTCATAAAATTATTTAAATCTGTTTTTGTTTTTTTCTGCATTTTCATTCTTATCCTGTAACTAAAATGAAAAATATCAGTGTTCCATTGCAATATTTTTTAATTTTTAGGTTATAATTTTTTTGGGTGCTTTGGTATTAGACCTGTTGCATTGTATTAGGCCAGCAAAAATTGTTCTAACTTTGCAATCTCATAAAATAATGCTGGTATAATCTTCAGACAATCTTTATCAGTCAATTTCTTTATCCCCCTCCCCCAAAAATTTATTTTAAAAAAAGAAAAAATAACACGCACACATTTACCTTATAATGATGTCCACATTTATTCTAATCAAAATAATGCCAATGACTGACAGATTGAACTATTTGATGTCCTCCAAAATGGAAATAAAATTGTTCATTTCCTTGTGCTAGGATTTTTGCATCGCATCCCAGCATAGTTTAAAATGTGTAATTTTCAGTGAAAGCAAGATTTTTACTAACAAATTTATCCAATTTGAAGGATTATGTAGTATTGAGGGAACAATTTTATTTTATTTTTAGAAGATTGTAAATGTGTTTAATTTGGTGTTTATTTATAGATTTGTTTCTGAGATCAAGTTTCAATCACAGCAGGTCTAACACCAAAGTACCTTTTTTTGTTATAGTTTTTAATATATTTTTTTTCCAATAAAGATTTTTGTTTAAAAAAATAAAATAAATATCTGCAACATTAAATAGTTTTAAATATAAAAATTAATTTCTTTAAGAAAATCCTGCTTATTGGCCTTACTGAAGTTTTATTTGATTTAGTATTATCATGATGCATCTTAGCATATTACTATAAATCTTTTTTTTTTAGTATTTATTTCCTCCTATTTTTAACACTCATAATTATTTTTTTTCCTTAAGATCATATTTCAATTGTTTATATTTCATTTACTTTTATTATTTACAATTATATATATATTTAAGAACATATCCAATTCAGTTTTTCTTATTTTCTCAATATTCCTAATCTTCTCTGTCCAACTTTAGAATTTTCTCAATTCAAGTTATCCAACTGTACATTGTCATTTTTGAAAAATAACTCTAACCATTTTATTCTTGCATTAAACATTTACTCATCAATAGTCATAAAATAACCGGACTTATTTAATCACAATAAAGCCAGATACACTTGATTTTTAGATATCAACAGAATCTTACTAAAAGATCAAGTATAATGTAACAGTATAGTATTGACATAGATATTATTAAAAACAAATTTCTTTGGAAATAATTATGAAGAGATAGATAGCTTATAAAATTTATAAGGTATATTGGAGTTCTTACTTTAATTATTTTTATCATTACCTTAAATCCTAAAAATCATTAATCTGATCTAATTTTTTTCTTAGCTATCACATACATTTTTTTTTGTTTTGCCCTCTATATGAAGAATTTCATTATTTTTAATAATTGGATATTGTAACAGTCAAATCTGTACATTCGCGTAACAAAATCCAGAACTTTAGTAAATCATACCAAGGCTGACCAGCATAGAGTGGTACAAACCACGTTGTCTGATATATCCCCAACTCCTTTACTAACGCTCAAAGATTTACCACCTTGCGGATGACACATATGAAGCCATAGCAGCATTTTCCTTTATCACATGCTGGCAATAGCACATCAGTAAAGCACAAGACTAGGATAAGTTGACTTATTAACGAGTATAGCTATATAGACGATGTGTGTGGCAGAACATAATTATAAAATATGGATTGTGATTCTTAACTAATGATTAACTAATCAATAAAGACTTACCAATGAGCAACATTGAGACATGACACAAAAGTTAAATTTAAACATAATTTAATGAAAATTAAATTTTAAAATCAATAAATGAAAATGATGACTATAACTTGGCTATATCGGTTGTATCACACGCAGGTGACTAAGTTAGGGATACAATTTCATATTTGAGTTTGGGATTCACACGCAAGTGATGATTGGAGTTATAATCATTTATGGTTTGCCCAGTTACATATGGCTTTATTTTACATATACATTTGGGCAATGTAAATCACTCACAGGTGACATTAATCATTTTGGTTAGTTACATTAGGTTTATTACAAATACATATATCACTCGTAGGTGATGATTTAACTGTTTATATAGCAATTCCAATCACGCACAGATGATTGTAGTTTGGATTACAAATCATTTAATTGAGTTTGCTACATATAGATATCACTTGCAGGTGATGAAGAAATTATAAGTATAAAATTTATATTTTCATGAGCCTTAAGATTACATTATAGATCGAGGTTAATTTGCTCATGACCATCTATGCCTAGTTTATGCTATATAATAGGGTCTAGATCCGCTCTAGAGCTAGCAGAAGTGATTATACATATTGATAAAGAATATGACATTTTATCAAACACGAATACTTAATATTCTCTATATAGCTTGTGTGCTTATAAAATTAGACTCGAATTCAGATCAAAGCTGAAAATACAATTATTATGGCGGGATGAACTGATGATTGGCAGTCAGACTTCAGATACCATGGCGTATAGAAAATATAAAGTCTGATATAGCCCTTGCGTCTCGAGAGTGTCTTTTCATGGGATTTTTACCAAGTAACCATATTCATTTCTGTGGAAATAAGATAACGACCTTTTAGTCCGGTGATCGAGCAATTTATTTGAGTGGGAGTCTTATGCTCCATGGAGTCTCATGCTCCATTCCTAAGGATGCAGAATGGGGAGATTCGAACCCGTCCACCATCTGAAGAATAAAATTGCCCGAACTAAGAGTAATGGTGCAGCGCGACCACGTACAAATCATTAAGGAATACAGCAACAAATATATATATATATGCCGTAGCATTTCTTAAATTCTTAAAAACACACTCGCACCGCTGACCACATTATATAATTAAAATTTTATGATGCTAAACACTAGTTTCCTTCATGAAACTACCGTATATCAGTTCATTAGGTAGCATGTATAATTATGCTATTAAGGAAAAACTAGGAATCTAATTTGTAAAGCTATCTATATAGGAATTTATAACTCTGGAAGGAAGTACAGCACATTATTGGGCCTTAAGATCTAAAGTTATAGCTCTATGCTGTATCTCAATCACTCCAGCTAAACATTAGTTAAATATCTCGAAAGCGAATCTATTTTAAAACAGCTGTAAGCTTTCTAATTAACTCTTAAACAAGATATTTTACCCCTTTCAAAACAGTTTTCTTTTGCATCCTAGACTTATATTATTCTCTAGGTGTGAACCTGTAATGGCTTCTCACTAAGCATTTAGTCAGTAGTAAAATCCGTTTTAAATATATATAGCACAAACTACTAAGCAATGGAAAATCATAAAATGGCATAGATTTACTTAGAAAGAAATGTATGTTTAATGAACAGATATCTAAAATTTGACTCTGTTTTAGCATAGTTTAACATGAAATTGCAACGCAATTAGTTTATATCTGATCGACCCAGTTCAAGACAAACTTAAGTTGTGTACAAGAATTAATTAAGGCAAATATTATTATTATATTAAAATATGTAAAAGCACATATCATTAAGTTAAAATACGTAAAATAATCTAGAAACTTAATTATCATTTTAGAATGAAGCATTTAAAATTAGACACAATTTAGAATAAAGCATTTAAAATTATACGTAACAAAATTTATAATAATTAATTTAAAATCAATCACTTTAAGCAAGTCACAACTAAATAAGTCAGAAAACTGTAATTACATTGAACTAGATCAATCGGAGATAACTTAGCAAACCAACACATAAATTAATAAATACATAGAGTACGTAAATCAATAAATGTGATATTAAATTAAATCATTAAATCAAATATTAAACAATATCAAATTAAATCAGGAAAGATTTTAAGGTGAAAACAAAAGAAATCAAAATTACATTTAGTAGTGGATTTAAAGAAAAATAAAGAAATCAAAATTACATTTAGTAGTGGATTTAAATTTACATTATTGCTATGGCCATAGAGTTTAATTTTAGCTAGCTTTAGGAATTATCGCATTTTAGTTGAGTTATTAATCTTTAAGTAGAGGAAAGGTTTTACCGGGCTCTCTGCTGCTGGTACTTGTTTTATGTTGAGGATGGAAATAGGCATCTGCTTCCTATGGCTTTTCCTTCACTGCTTCCCGCATCGGTAGACCTCTTGAGTCGGGAAGGCAAGAAAATTTGCCTTCTACTCAACTTGCATCTTAATTAATAATTTTAAACAAAAGTTGTTGAATGAAATAATGTCCGAATCTCTCCAAAATGGCTGCAAATGCTTATATATCAGCTTACCCCCCCTCTTCTCGGTTATAGTAATTTTCTAGATTTGTTTTGCTAATTTTCTCGCTGTATTCCTAGAATCGTATAATTACTTTGTTTTTATTTCTTATAGCGAAGTTTTACAGCCGGTCATTCACGATTTCTTTTTAATTACTCAGGATAATTTATCCTACAACTTAGTGTTACTTTTAGTTTTGTAATTAGGTTACACTACAGCGAGAAAGATTAAATTTTATAATACCAATTTTTCGAAAACAAATCTATAAATGGAATTTTATAATACCAATTTTTCGAAAACAAATCTAAATGGAAAACATCTGGTTATATATGTAACTTGATTATTTAATTTAGCAATATATGCAGAAATATACAATAATTTCAAATATTAATTTTCTTTAGAATAAATATTTTAAATAAATAAATTTATAATGTTTTAAATCTGTTAACATTATTCTTTCCTGCATATATGTAGTCTCTCGTTACACATACAATGCAGTTTTCATTAATTTACTCCTAGAAATATATGTGTGTGTATATATGGGTTTTTACATATACAGATACACCTTTTATCTTGTAGGCTTAAAATATACGCACACATACATAACTAATACCTTTATATTTAAATCCAGCCTGATTTGGATATAATATTAACCATATATATGAGAATTTGGTGATAGATACACATATAGAAATACTACTATAGTATATAGTAGGTGAAACAGTAGGTTTGACAAAGCTGACTGTTTCAATATAAACATTATTTTTCTTTTACATTTCTTTAATTTATATATATTTAGTAACTAGATTACTTATCTTTTATATATATATAAATTCCAAAAACTTTCTTTCCAATCTGTATTTTTTCATTTCCAAAATATTGTTACAGAATACCTATTTTCAAGGTCAATGCAACAAATATTATTATTAATATTATTATTGTTATTAATATTATAAATATCTCTTATCAAAGCAGTTCTAACAATCTGTATGATTATGATTAAAATTAATCATTTTCTCCATATTTTTTAAATGTAAATCATTTCTCAGTTAAAAACTCATTTAATTTATTAAAAATTCTTTTTAATATTTAATAATATTTTCATTGCTTTAAAAAAATTAAAACTAACTGCTCAAAAATCTTATATTTGATTGCCCTAAATATATTTTCTGCCTGTGGTCTTACTTTGAACACACCATTTTTTGTCTTATGACCAAAGATAAGCAATTTTGGGCTTACTTGAATGGTGACCACTTGGAAACCTAAGCACTGTGGGCCAATAGTTTTTGTACAGTGCTAATGTAATGAACTCAAAGATATAAAATTAACAGATTGATTTTCAATTTAAAAATGAAAAAAAAAAACTGTTTGATTAATTAATAAATTGTTGTGCTCTATGGTGCTTAAATGGCATCTGTTCTTTCAAGTAACAGAGTATATGGTTGTTATTTTCTATAAAATTTAGTGCAATAATTTAGTGGCAGAGTCAATGGATAAAATATAAAATTCTGAAATCATTTTCCAGCTGATAAATTAGAAAAAAAAAGATACTTTAGTGAGCAACCTGTCACTTGGATACTCAAATGTCACATGATTTACAAGCAACTAATCATAAACTATTATTATTTCTTGTTCATGTGCTAATGGTAAAAAAATTCTCACTTTCACAACCACAGCTAGAATTTGCTGTTCCATATAGAAATTATGATTGACCTGTGTGGTTTACTGCAGTGGTAAAAGTGGTGACTCAAATGGATCAATTTTCAGTTGATTAATGTAAAAATAAAAATGTTCTCAACCTGCCAACTATGTACTTTAGACATTGAATGATCTCCTGAATAATTGATCTTATGATTATTTATGTAGTGTTCTTTTCTAGTAATCATGTTATTGAAAGAAAATTCGTTGGCTATTCTTCCAATTCATGAACTCCATTACATATTTTAAATCTCTAGATAGTACATTCAACTTTAATGAAAGATGCAAGTAGAAAATTTGAAATGGAAGATTTTCTGAGCCATGCTGCCAAATATTTGAAATGATAATAAAAAAAAAAAACGATATTAGCAAAATTCAACTAATATTACCTAACACTATGACAGGAATATTTATAATAGTATTTATAATAATTTTTATAAGATTTCTCTTATTTGCCCATTATTGTATTTTAGAATAATTAAATGCCATTTAATTACTTTGAACATCACATGACCCACTGAGCGCCTAACCATATGATTATTTCTGAAATGTTTTCTATCTAGTAATTACATTATTGAAAGAAAATTAACAGAAAATTCATTCAATTCGTAAACTCTATTATAAATTTTAAATCCACATATAAGCCCAAAGATACATACTATTTGCATAGGTTTTATATATAACAAATTTGATTATTACATATATAAATTCACCAAAAATCTTACAATTAATAAAATTAACATTTTCGAAATAAAATATTGAAAAAATTTTATATAAAGTTTAATATGAATATAACGTTAACATATAATGCGTAATTATATATATAAATATCAACAATCATGAACTTAATTTTAACATTTAGTCATAATTTTAAGAAAAAACATAATACAAATTAATGTGAATGTAATTTTAAATTTGGCTATGTAATTTTATATATAAAAAAAAGAAAAACAGAAATTTAGGTGAATGTATTTTAAAATTGTCAGATTATAAAAATGTTATACCAGCATTTTCAGGTAAAGTACTAATAAAATTTTATACAATGTAATGATCGTTTTTGTTGTCTCATGGTATTTTACAACTGATGTGATTTGATCCAAATGAGATTTTTTTTCTGATGAGCACAGAGTCTGAAATTTGTGAAAATAAGACATCTTTCATTTTGTTTCATCCATATAATAGTATTTACAATAATGGTTTGTTTTAAATAGAAATTGGCAATTTCAATTCATCTTGAAAATTGTTTATTTTGTAAAATAATACAATACCAGCTATGGAGCCAGAAATTGATGAAAATGTACCATTTTTTTCTTCTAAATACTAGTTCAAATTGTTTATTTTGAGTAGAAATAATAAATTTTAATTCATATCAAAAATTGCTTGCTTTGAAAATGAATTATTTGTTGTAAAAATTTTAACAAATAGTGAAAATTGCTTGTCTAAATAATTTAGGCAAAATACAATGTGCACTATTTTTTTCATCCAAATATTAATTAAAATTGTTTGTTTTGAATAGAAATTTCAATTTTAATTGATATTAAATATGGCTTGTTTTGAAAATTATAATAAATAGTGAGAGTTATTCATATGAATTGTTTTTTTTTTTTTTGTTATTATTGTTATCATAAATTCTAATAAATACTGAAAATTGTTTGAATTATTTTGTTTAACAATTAACATTTTCAGTATGGCTTTATCTGGCATGTAATAGTATGGACCAAATTCAGTTAATATTATATAATGCAGTAATAGATAATTACAAAATTTTTTGAAACAACTTTTATTTTATTGATCTATTACTGGATTTTAAAAGGCAATGTTGCATTTGAAAGACACTCATTTGGTGTAATTCTTAGTATAATCTGATTAGAAAGACAGTAATTTTAATAAATCAACTGAACTTGGATTTTTAAAAAGAAATGGAGAGATGTTGTCAATGAATATAATCAATTAGACCATTATTTGCTCCAGTAAGTGAAAACCTAAGGTTACTACCATATATTTAAACTTTACCATTTGTAATATTGGCTGGTGAATATAGCTTAAATAAAATGAAAACACATATAGTCAGAAAATGAATGTGATTTAAAGAACTTTTGTAGAATATTAGAGAGAGTGCAGATGGTTAGAAGTTTAGTTCACTATTATCATTTGCAGTATATAATTTAAATTATTTCATGTTAAGGTTAAAGTTTGAATTATGATTGTTTAATAATACATATATATATCAACATACAAAGTTTTAAATAATAATACTAATAAGAATATTGTATTAACTTATACTAATGTATATTGCTAACTGAATGCCATTATCAAAAAAAAAAAAATCGAATTTAAAAACTGAAAGTGACAGTATTGAATCATTAAAAAAGCAATAAAGAAAAAGTTTTTTAAATATGTAATTTAAATAAGGAGTCATGAGACTTGCTCTGAATTTAACATTATCTGAGGTTTACTAAATACTATTTTTTTTAAAACGTAAGTCTCCTGCAAAGTTATCCGTTTCCGTTTTCAGTTCTTTGCGTCATTTCGAATGTTTTTTCTTCTTCTTTTTTTTAATAGTTCACTAATATTATTGTAATATTATTTTTTCTAACCGTATAAGAGATATACTATTCTAATTTTTAGAAAAATATGTAATAAGCTAAACAGTATATAGATTAAAGAATATTCATGATTTCATGAAATTTATTTTTATTTTATCTTTTTTTTTTTTTAACTGTCTAATTTGGTAGGCATTGCATGTATAACAGATTGAACAATATTAATGATTTCATGAAACAGTATTTTTATTTTGTTACCTTTTTTTAAAACTTTTTAATTTGCTAGCCATTACTTGTATATACATTAAATTTTAATTAGGGGGGGGGGGGCCTTTTCAAGTACATATTACAAAAGATGATTAATAAAGTCTATCATACCTTGTGAGAATCAATATATATATCACTATAAAGATATAAAATTAATTGCTTTTTTAAAGCGGAATATAATCAAGAAAAGAATTACAATTAGCCAAAATATTGAAGATTTTTAATTACAATTTTGTTGCAGAAGAAGATAAATGATAACGTATCAGATGCCAAACAAACGGGCTTAAGGACTAGTATATTATATATATGTCATATATATATTTCATGAATTGATTTGTTTAATGAATATATATTTTTTATGTTAGTTTTCTACTTTAACAAGAGCAAATTTAGCATTCGTAGCACTTTCACAAGGAGTCAATTAAATGACAGTCAAGCTCCTAGTCTAGATGTGAATCTAATTGGAAAAAAAAAAAAGAATATAATAAATAAATGTACTATATAACTACATCACAAAATTTTATAATTCTGTTGAATTTATTTAAATAAATATATTATTGCGTATTGCGGAAAATTTTTGGATTATGTTTAAAAAAAAAAAAGATTGATGCAAGTTTATTGTATATGACCCTATAAAAGTTTCTTTTTTTAAAAAAAAAAGATGGATTATTTTGCATTCTAGTTAGAGAATAATTGAGAATATACTTTTGATTGTCAAACTATAATTTTACCACTGTCGTTTTTTTGTTGAGTATGCTAATGATTCTGAAAATGGGAAAATATAATGAATGATGCATAATCAAAACAAAAAACTTAGTGATTTATTGAAATAGTTCTGTTTCTTCTTACTCCCCAAAATCTTATTTTTAATTCACTTTTTCTCTTAATGAATTATAAATTATCATGGCACAATGCTATCTTGCACTGCTTAGTTCAATAAAAGAGTAGTGTAAGAACTAAATGTCTCTAGATTGAAGCCCAACTCTCATTTTCAGTGATAAAATGTCTTATACAATCAACAGCAATAACTATTTGATTATTTAAGTAATTCACCAATCTTGAATGGCAAACTTTGTGTGCCTTCATAATAAGAGTGAGGAAATATAATTCAGGAGTTTCAAATACATGCGGATTGTGTCATAAATATCCTAGTTACTGGGTAGTTATCACTAAATTAGGAATATCACAACCTGGTATGAACAATTATAATCTAGACAGTAGTTAATACAGTATCTTAATATGCATATGGTTGAAGTTTAAAGAGAAACTACAATTTTCCTTTTAGCTGGGGAAGCTCATTTTCCCCATCCCTCCAACTACTTAGTTTACAGCTAACATATATTCATCTATTAGCAATTAAAGAAAAATATTCAACCAGAGATTGAAACATATGAATATTGTCTTTTTTTCCCAGCACAATTAATTGAATCAAAAAGGATTCTATAACACATTCAAACTAATATATTCAAATTTGTGACCCAAGACATCAGGAAATAATTAGTATTTACTTACATCTTTTAAAATATCTGTTAAAACATCAAAGGTCACATATAGTAGAAGTAGTAATAGCTCTTAATATTAATGAACTGAGAATCAATAATTGATGACAATTGCTTAAAAGATTTAAGAATGTGCATAATATTTGTAATAGTTATGCTATGACAAGGTAGAGGAAAGAAGGAAACCATAAAACATTGTTAGTATACTATATCAATAGGAAATATATCCAGTTCAAAAGGAGGGAAGTATGTGTGTAGTAATTAGTTCTAATTCTTCCATATCTATAACTTGAAATTTGAATCCAAGGGGAATATGAAAACTTCCAAACTAGCTTAAAACTTTTTCAGATAATACTAATCATTTTCAATTATTGGTCAATGAATGGATATTTAAGTATTCTAGGCTAGAGTATAAGAAAAATAAAAAAAGTTAGTGATTTGTTCACCTATAGAGAATTGTTGAAGAAAATGTTAGTAAAAAGATCTTATTTACTTTACAAAATTCGCAATTATTGTGGGGTTTTTTTTTTTACATCATCGGTAAGCACATACACGTATGTATTATAGTCAGGTAAATATTTAATCAATTTTATTTTATATAAATGCATCGATAAAATTATATATGTAATTAATTATATGCATATTTAAATGACTGTCTTTCATAGAGTTTATTATATAAACTACTAAAAATCATATACTGTACATTTTTCATATTAATTCTTTACTTTAACGTTAAGCAAAATGTAAAACTTCTTTAATTTTTATGTATATTTTTGTTAATTATTTTACATGATTGCGAATTTAGCATGCAGAAGTCATGGAAGATCTTAATTTAAAAAATGAGTCCATCATATATGTGAATTTTAATTAAATTATAACCAGCTGCTAAAATTAAGTCCCTTTTTTTTCTGTCTTGTTCTTTTTTTTCTTCTTATTTTTTTTATCTAAAATCTTGACAAATAACCTTCACTCACCACTTAGAGCTTGACTAAAAGGTCGTGAGTGAAGGTCTTTGTGACTTAGCTTTGAGATAAAAAGGTGAAACTGCAGTTAAATAAGTAAGAAATTTATTTTGAAGTTTAATATAATGAATTGACATTTGTGTTTGTATGTATATTATTGCAAACAGCTGTAAAGGATAAGTTAGTGTTATCATGATAAGTAGGAATAACAAGCAGTGATAAAGTATTAATAATGATATATATCAAAGATATATTAAATATTTTAAAATAGCTTTCTGCAAAATAGAGACTCATCTACAATAGATAAATAGTGGGGGAAAAGTATTAATCATCATGTTTGCTAATTTCTGGATAAGGATTTGATTGTTTTCCTTCCTCTTTTACCAATTAACTAGAATTATATGTGCCCATTTACTTACCAATATTGAAAGATTGTCTTAGTTGATTATGGTTGCTACCTGAAAAAAATTCAAGAGTTTATCTGCCCTGGATTCAAATCTAAGTCATAAGATATGAAAATGAATGCAACTATCATTGCATCATGAAATTGCCATATGTATGTATATAAATATATTATTTTTAACCATTATTCATCTACTACAGGATAAATGTTTCTCTAAAGTTTAATCAAGTTTCATTGATCCCTGGGTTCTCTACTATACAACACATCAGCAAACTTCTTTATTTTGTTCATCTCAAATGTGTGCTCTTTCTAGGTCTTTTATAGTCTTTTCAGATCACTGTTAAAATTTTAACGTTCTGTCTACTATCATATCATCTAGAAATATGTCCAAATCTATCTCCATTTCAGTTGTCTTAATTTTTTCAATGAAGCTTGTGATGTTTGTTTGTCCGCTCATGTATTTTATGTTTAATTTCTTCTTGCTACCTCTAACATACATCTATCCATCACTTTATGGGCTGAAATCTCTGTTTTGTTCTTCTGTTAAGAATTAAAAAATCTCAGATTAATAAGTAAGAACTAATAAAGTATGTCTATTAAAACCCTTCTTTTCAAACACTTTTTAATATTAAATTATTTCTACCATGAGTATTCAATCCAAATTTAGTATTATGATCAATTTCATATATTAAATTTTTATCAGTATTAAAAATCTGTCCAATATATTTTTGTATTTGTTAACTTAAATTCATGATTTTCATTCTTTATTTTCTTCTCCTGAGAAAATCTATTAACACTTACATTAGTCTTTTTAACATTTATCTTTCTTAATTTCATCTGATAACTCTTGGGACATTTTTTAAAATATACAAAAATAACCGCATCAAGTGAAAAATGTAGATTCTATGTATAATAAATAATCACTGAGGAGTCATGGAAAATAAGTTTAAAACATGAAATTTTGTCCCAAGGAACATTGAATTCATACTACATATCTTGTAGATTTTGAATTATTCTTAGTAAACTAAGGTTTAATAAACATCTGTTTTTTTTTATTCTATTACTTGAAATGTTTTTATTAGATGAGAAATAAAATAATTTATTAATTATATAAATACACTATATAATATCTTAGATAGGTAAATAATTTATATGGTCTAATTGTAATCATGATTGATAAAAGTCATTTTTCAAATATAAAGGGCATTTTTAAATAATAATAATTTTAACATTAGTGGTCTTAAAATAAGTAAATAATGTATAGATTAATTACTTTTAATTAAGGTTATTAAAATTTATTTATATTTAAAAATTAAACATAAATAAAGTATAATTGTGAAATATTGATTTCAGTCATCTATCAAAATGTTAATACAGTATATTATTTCTATTGTATATTAAAATTCCAATAGAATTACTTTCTTTTTTTAAAAATCTTTATTTCTAATATATTTTCCAAGCCTCCTTATGTTATTTGCCATATTTTTCTAATACACTTAACTACTTCTTTAGTATAATTTTTCAACTTTTTTTTTCCCTCTCATGGTCACATTCTCTTTTTTTTACAAATTCTTCATAATTCCATTATTTCATAATAAATTTCATTATTTTATTTTGTAATGAAGATTGGAACTTATAAAGGTTACAAAAAAAAATTCTGAATAGAATTTATTAATTATTAATTTTTTCAATAAATTAATAATTTTTTCAAGTTCTCTATTTCCAAGTATAGAAAGCCTTCTATTTTTGTTTTATATTTTTGTTGTGAAGTCTAACTTGGTCTTTTTTTTTTCTAAGGAAAAAACATATTAAAACTTCATTTTCTCTTTTATTAATACTAATTACTTATACACAATTTATTTAATACATCATTTTTTGGTTGAAACATTTTATTATAATAATAAAAAAAATCAAATGTTTTTTTATTATTATTTGAAAGTTTATATTTGAACACTAGAAGTGATAGCTGGATCATGATCTGTGGATCTTGAGTTCCATAGTCTGATATTCTACCACTGTATCAAATGATGCAGGATATAATAATCAATTTAATTATCACAACATTCTTTAGAACTGTTTTTTTCTTGATACTTTATTTCAGCTGCTTATTGCTTGTTATAAATAACTTTCTGTATAACTTTTATTCCTTTGTATATAACTGCCAATTAATCATAACTTACTCTTAAGCATTTGGTTTTCTCTAAATCTTCTGTAAAAATGAATCAGTATATTCCCTTTTATGACAAAGTCTCAAGGGCAAATATTTTTTATTCTTGAAATTTCTAGATGTGTCAATGAAAGCTGATATTAAAATTTAGTTTGTGCAATGGACAATGTTTGATTCAAAAAATTCAAACAAAAAAGCCTATATTTCTCATTTGATAGTATTCTTGCATCAATATTATTAAAAAAGATGAAGACAAAAATAATTCTTGGAGACTTTAAAGTATGTACTGGTGGAAGCAATAAGTTTTATCCCACAGCTATTGGAAATAATATTATTGGCTTTGTAAATTCTAATATCCATTTTTTTTTAAAAAATTTTCAATGTATGGATTGACTATTAACAGTTACTTTATGTAAAAAAAAAAGACAAACAGTGACTTCTTTGGGATTATATATTATAGTTATAAGTTTAAATATATAAAAAAGTAATATTAAATCAACACTTTTTATGCAGAATGTTGGATTGATCATATATTAATATGCCCTGCATGCTTTAGTTCAGTAATAGAGGGTCAGGCTTTGAATCATAGTGCTCAAACTTTTTATGAATTCTTGAACAATAAAACCATTTGATTATTTATTTATCTGTAAATTAATGTGCTTTAAAATAAAAATGTTCTAGCAGGAAATGTTCTATTTTTTTAATTGCCTTGACTATGGTTAAGCTAGATTGTTGGCTATGCTGATATATATATTTATTAGGACTTAATAGTTAATTTGTATGTAACAGTCTACAACTAAGGGTTCATTCTTATTGATACCCAGTAGTTTGTGGTATCATTGTTTGCTAACTTTTTGATATAAATTATTCTAGTATCACAATTTTAGAACTATGTTTAACTTTTAATGTATTTATATTAGTTTGAATATATATTATAACAAAGCGTCAGTAGTCGAGAGGTCAGCATAGTTGCCTTACAAGCAATTGTTCCAGGTTAGCGGGTTCGCTGGCTGATGCCATGAAACATGAAAAAAAAATTGCTAATGTTTAAACTTTTATGTTCCTATTTGTTTTTTAATAGTTTAAATTAGTAATATGAATTAATCATTTATTTTCAAATTATTCTTTAAGTTAAAAAAAGGTAATTGTAATGATAAAGATTTTTTACTGGCCATTTATTTTACATTTGCCTATATGTAGAAAAAAAAAAAGAATTTTAACGTTTACTTTAAGAAAAAAAAAACCTTTTGATATTTCATAAAATATTAAAATATAGTATCTGTTTAATATGATTTAAAATGAAAGAACAAATCTAAAAAAATATAGTCTTTTAATCAAAACTTGTTTTATCTTAATTCATAATTTATAACTATTATATTTCAAGTTATTTTTTCTAGTTTCTCTCTCTTTTCAAAGTGACCCAACTTTTTGAAAGCAAGTTTGTTTGCTTTAAGCAGTCTGTAACAAGTCATTATAATCAAGTAATGCAAAGATACTTGATTATTATTCAAATGATTTCATGCTACTTTCCATTTTAATTTTAATTACACATGCAAAGAAATTTAATTATTGTTAGAGCTACTATATAACTTCTAAAGTATATTGCCTAAACTTCTATAGAGATTTATTCTATGATCTTATTGCAAAATATAGTTTATGATTAATACCAAATTAATTTTAGAAACTTGACAATTCTTGTATTCATATCTCCATATCCACAGTTTCAATTAACCATGATTTAAAAATGTATTAATAAAAATTTAAAAAGTTAGAAATTAATTAAAAAGAAATTTTAATTTTCTACATTTTAATTTGTTGTTCACAGTCTATATACAAATACATTATCATAATTTAAGAGCTTCAAAGTTGAGTTTGGATTCAGAAAATTTTCATAAAGTCACTTAAATACAAATCTGGAGTGTAATTATATCAATAAAAAGTTAAAAAATTAAGTATAATGTATTAGCATAATTTAAGTGTAATAAATATTTTTTTAAAAAAAATAATTCAGTAAATAAATAAATTTAAATTCATTAGTTACATTTACTTGAAATTTTGCAGTGGTAAATAACATAAATTCACATACTATATTTATAATAAAAGTTGTGCCATTTTTATATATCATAAAAGTAGTGGTTAAAAAGTACTTAAATTTAATTTAATAATAAACATCAATCAACTCTATTCTTTAAAAAAATAATTAAGTAATATATATATCGGTTGCAAAGAAAAGATACACAATTGACTAGAGTAGTTAAGTGCTGGTTATCTTTGGGTAACAATTTTAATAAAAACAATATTAAAAAGAGATAGACAAGTAAATTAGAAAAAAAAAAAGGAAAAGATTTTTTACAAATTAAAATTTACTTATGTTATCTCTGAGATTAAAATTTAGAGTTCAAAGGTCAGTTTTCAAAGGTTAAATAATTGAAATTGATTTTTTTAAAAAAAAAAAGGGGGGGGGGGTTTAAATTTTATTTTGTGAAATATCATTTTATGAAAAATTTCTGTTATATTAAGTTTTTTTTTGTTATTCTGAATAATAAAACTAATTAAAAAAATATGATTAGAAAAATAATAGAATATGATTTATTTAATTTTTTAATCAATGACAGTTTAATAAAATATGATTTAAAATGTTTATTTGAAGCTAGCATTCTGCCAGTATGTCTAGTCTTTCTTTTGTTTTACAATCATCATTAGCAGCTTATAAAAACTTTAAATTTATTTTATTAGCAGCCAAGTTATAAACAAAGATAAATATTATAAAATAGATATTAAGGTTCACATGGTTAATAAACTGTGTGTGTACCATTTACTCTGGATCAATGTAGCCTGAATTATATATTTATCTTCAGTCTGATATGTGATCAAACTTGAACTGCTGTTTCTGAGTTCACTTAAACCTACAGTACAAATTGATGTTTGCAAAGTGATTGTTATCTGGAAGTTCTCTCTTACATAATATTTGTTTTGGAGAGGTGAAGAAATATGATTTAAGGAAATCTGATGTGAATAAATTGAAACTTGGAGCAGTTAAAGGAATTAAAAAGGATTATTGTTTCTACATTTTCAAGGATGATGTACAGCATCTTTATTGATGAAATAGACTCCATAATGAAAAGCAAACAAAGGAAAAAATGTTAAGCTTAACATAAAAGGGGTTTTAAATTGAAGACATTGATAAAACTTTAGTGTTAAAAGGGTGATCACTTGAAGGATAGTAATGTCTAAATACTTATTATTTTTTAATTTATTGTAATGGTGTTTTAAATATGTTATATGTCTTATTGTATAATAATTTTTTTTTTTGTTAATTATTAATCTAACCTTCTGCTTCTCTTCTCATAAATTCTGCCATTTAAATGATAAATGAAATTTATAAGTTAGGGAGATAAGTGTTTTTAATAAGACTGGTGGTGTGGTATATCCATTTATGGATTTCCCAGCTTTGGGATGGCACTCTGGTTTTTAACCTAATATAAATTTGTAATCCATAAAAGATATAATTTCTCTTCAGTCATTTAGGAGTGATTAATGATCTGGAAATGTGACATAGTTTGTAACATTTTTATTACTATAGCTACATTTCACCATTAGTATGATTTATGATGAATTAAATTATATTTTACTCTTATCTGTTTTATTTCTGTTATTTGGAATTGAGTGTGAAATCTCAAAGATTATTTTAATTATTAAGCACTAATTTTTCATATATATATGATTATTATGATTTGTGCTAAATTATCTTTGATGATCTCTTTTACCAAATGGCAGGAATATATGTATGTTTAAATTCAGTGCATATTTCCATTAATTGAAAATTTGCATTACTACATGATAAAAAATTTATAATAAAAGTTGAAGCTTTGTATGCTTTTTTAAAAACTAGTGTAATATAAAACTGATTGGTTCATGAAAATTGTTTTTCTGTTCACATTTTGAAGATAAATAACTTTGTATAGAGTTATGAATAAATAATGAATAAACTGGTGAATTTTTTCATAATAGAAAATGTGTTTTGAGAAATTATTTCTACATTGAATTAGATTTATGTAATTTTGTGTGAACATTAAAACATTTGCCTTTTTTTTTGAAAATGAATTTTTAATATAGAATTATAAATGTATTGAATTCTACTAGAAGATTTGAGAATAATTCATATTCTTACACTTATAGGTAAATTAAAATTTAGCATGAAATGTATAGAAAACCATAATTTTTATTTTATTTTTGGAAAGTATTATACAGAAATCTTGGATTTTCAAACAGTTTATAGCTAAGTTATAAAAATGTGCTGTGGGTATGATTATTATTTTTAAAATCTTGATTGAAGTAATAATTTAGGAATCTGATATTAACTGCTGACATCATATCAGTTTTATCTGTTACATTTGTTATTGAAAATAAACTTTTAGCACAGAATTATAATTTCTGTGTTTTTGGACTGTGCAAAGTTGTAAAATTTATGTAGTTTTAAGGATTCATTTAATTTCTTATAAAAATATGTTATGGATATAAAATTGATCATGTGGTTTTCTCAACCCCATATAGCTATTTGAATGGGATAGCTGGGTTTGAAGACATGTAGATGTCTGAAAATTTTAGATTTTCCACCAATAGATAACTTTTAGTTAAATGCTGGCTTTGGGTTGGTATTTTTAGATATAGTGTCTGAACCTACCCTAACACCTCTCTGAAGAGTGCCAGAGCATGAAACCATGGTCAGAGGTTTGAGGGGGGGTCCTGGCAGAGATATTTCAAATGCTTTCTTTAGCTAAGCATTTATCACAAAGCTTGTTGAGGAATTGGCAATCCTCATTGTTTATAACTTAAATATAGTCTTTATGGAGAAGCATGTCTTATTTACATTATAAAGATTATTTTAAAAAATCTCTAAAGCAGTGCTTTATGGTTTGTTTTTATTGTAAAGGTATATCTGATGATGGAGTTTGCCTACACAGTTTAGTACAGCATTGAAATGACAAACTCCAAATTTAAAGGATCCCAGTTTTGAGTTCAGTTTTGTTACTCAACTGGACAAACATTAGATCTTGTAAACATCTATCCATTCAATTATTTACTTATTTTTGATGATAGACTGAAATGATAACTGCAATTAGGCAAAATCTTGACATCTTTTGGAAACAAACATTTGCTGCAAGAGTATTTTCACAAGATGTCAAATAGACTTAAGGACTATCATGATTTTTAATCATTATTGATCTACTGAAGAATAAAAATTTTAAGCTTAAGCCAATATTCTTGTTCCATAGTTTTTTCTTCCACATCATTCCAACACTGTTTTTACCTCATCCATCTGTTTCACGCACCATAGTCTCTTTCAAGACTTTTACAGTTTTAGACTTCAATTGTTCATCTATTATCATTTAATGAGCAGTCTGTTGTATATGTGGAGATGTTTGTGGTTCATAGCAAAACTCGATTTTGAACATTTGTTATTCTGTGTCCTTTTTTTTTTTTCAATTTAGATTGGTCATCATAGTTAATGTGTAATTACTAATACTATAGAAATATATATTGAGAAAAACAGTTATGACTGAAAATAACTTTATTTTCCCCCAACAATAACAACAACAAAAAAAAAAACAAGTTAAAAATTGTACTAAGTAATAAGAAAATTTTAATTACAATTCTCAGTCCTTTAAAAATTATTAAAAATAAAATACAATTTTTAATCAATAATAAGTTTTAATTTAAATAAATTTCCAATTTCGTAAAAAAAAAAAAAAAAAAGAGCCAAGCAAAGTAGATTTTATGCTGTAAGTTTTTAAATTACTTGTTGAAAAACCTTTAATTAACTTGAACATTAGTAAACTATTTTAATTAACTCTTTAAATATAAACTTGAATATAATACAATTTTTGGTTGTGGAACCAAATGTTAAAATTTATTTTACAACTAATTCTGTAATTAAAGCAATTGGTAAATTAAAAATTAAAGTAATATATATATGTTCATAATATTATAATTAATATAAATAAATAATTATTTCGTTAATTTTTTTAAAAATTAAGGGATATTCAAACTCAAATCAAAAATTGAATACAACAAAATTTTTCAATTGACCAAGTGGATATATATATATTCAATTTTCTCAATTGGGAATCAATTTATGAACTTTAATTTACAAAATTCATTATTCTCCCCATTACATTAAACTGTGCAGGGCATTATGTAATGATCAAATATTTGTACTAGCATTTTTTAAAATTATAAGTGCAATTAATAAATTATAAATGAAACCTGAATACTAATAGTGATTTTAAATTCTAATTTCCTGCATAGTTCAATTCAATAATTTAAAACTCATTAATTATTTTAAAACATTCAAAGAAAGTTTTTTTTTTTTTTGAGGATTTGATAAGTGCTAATAACAATAGTAATAATTACTTTTCATATGCCCCTAATAAATGAAATTTGGTTATTATTTTCAAATATAAGTTGACAGTTTTGACTGTTAAATAATCTTTCAGAACTTCAAAAATATAAAATATTATATACATAGGCTTTACAGTTTTTATTTTTATTTTTTTTAATTTTTATTATTTTTATGACAGAGAATTTATATTTATTTTAAATATATTTTAAAATTTGTATGCAATTGAATATATTATTTAATGCACAAACACCCTAAAAGTGCAATACATAGCACAAAAAATATCTTTAGTATCTACTAATATTTACTATTTGCAATTTTCAGATTATATATATATGATTGAGTAGCACTAATTGTTTGAGTACTACTGATAAAATTAAATATATATAATGCAGTATTTTATATTTGAAAACAATAATATTTTAATATATTTAAAAATATATAAGGAAAAATGGGATTTGGGTGTAACACATTTGATGAAGTATTAAGTACTGAAATCAGAGTTCTATTTATATTTACTCTTCTGTCATTTTAACTTTTAAAATTTTTTTCCAAAATAAGAGTTTAACATTAATATTAATGTGAAGTTATAGTATTTGGTTTAATTATTTATTAAAGAATAAATTATTTTTTACACTTCTTAAAATGTAGTGCATTTTATTTTTGGTATTTTCAATTATTTTAAATGAATATTTTACAGTCTTGCAGAACAATTTTAATTATTGATTTTGTTCATTTTGCCTAGAAAGTTTTGGTTCACAGTTATTGTCAAAATATCTAATGTCATCTGATGTAGCATTGGTTTCAATTTTTATTAATATTGATTATTAATTATAGTTATGATTATAATTATAGGTTTTAAACATAAATCTAATTTTTATGATTTCTAATGTTTTAATGTCATACAAAAATGTATATAGTATACACATATAATTTTTTTAATAATGTTATAATTGATTGCTTATTTCATTAATAAATTTAGTATATATTTTTAGAAAGAAATACTAGTATTTATAGTTATTGTAGGCTTACAAATAACTAAGTTTTTTTTTTTTTTAAACTTGGCTGTAAAAAGTTAATTATTTAATATTTGAGAGAAGAAAAAATGTTTTAAATGTAATTTAGAATTTTAAAATTTAATAATGTTCATAATAAAATTTCTTGTAAATAATCTTAGCCTATATTATTGATTTCTCTGAATCCCTGTGTAGTATTTTTATTTGTTGTAGTTTATTTTACTATGCTTTAATTTAATTATTTAACATTTATGAAAAGAAAAAAATTGAATTAATAGCTTGGTTTATCTATGTAAAACCATTTTTATAAATTCAACACATTCATATTAGATAAATAATCTTAATATCTTTTTTCAGTCCAATAAATATTCCAATTTTATTAATTAAATATTTTTTTTAATTAATGCATGATATTTTTCCATTATAAATTATTTTTGTGTTCTATGTCTAGAAAGGGTTAAAAATCCATAAAAGCCAAAGGGTACTGAAATAGAATATAGATTTACATTGAAAAAAATATAATCATATAAATTATACATCTATATGTTTATTTTTATATGGCATGCTACAATAAATATTTGATTTCTAACATATTGAAATTACATTCTTTTTTTTATTTGAATTATTTTTATAACTTGCTGAAATAAACTAATAATTTTTGACACTTTTTTTTTTTAGAAACAGATAATAATTATTAGTGAAAATATAGTGATTAGATCTTTTATCCTTATTCCTTTTACATTTATTTTTGCATTGCTAAAATTTTATTAATTAATCTGAGATTTTGATTGTACAATATTCTTTAAATATTTTCTTTCTTCTATAGTTTAACAAAAAGAAAAGCTATAGGAGAAAGAAAATATTTGAAGATGAGTTTTGAACAATCACAATGTCAGATTGAATAATAAAATTTGAACATTGCTAAAATAAGTATGAAAGGAATTTTTTTTTACTAAATATAGAGTAGTATGCACTGTTAACTGAGAAGTGATTGCTATTCAAATAATAACCTTATTTTTATTTCAGATATAATTGGAAATATGTAAAAATAATCATCAAAAGATCATAAATTTGTATTGATTTCACTGGAAAGCATTTCTAATTCTTCAAAATCATATTCTGCATAAATTAAAAATTAAAATAATTATAATAAATAATTTTTTAAACAAATATTCTTAATCAAACTAATAGGTAAACTAGAAATCATTTATATGTCTTTATTTTTCTTTACAAGTATACAAACAAATTTTAACATTTTGTGATAGAATTTAAAATATGAAAATCAAAATTATAACAGTTGTATTATTATAAAACACTTTAATATTTTAAATGAAATTTCCATTACATATATATAAATTAGTGATCGTTTTCAAACAAAAACTGCGACTATATTTTTATAATATAAAATAAAAAATCTGAATTATACAAAATGATCCCTTTACAACATTTCATATAATTTTTTTTATAAAAAATACTTATGGATTAATTGAATGTAAAAATTAAAAATATTTTTATATAAAGTTGAATTGTTTTTAATTTCAAAAATGAATTGCTAGAATGCAATAAACAGAGATTCTTTAATAGTAAAAATAATTACCCTCCCCTTCCCAAGTATGTTTTTAAGTAACTATACAATCTGTTTAAAGATTAATTAATATCAATTTTGATGTTTAAGTTGTCAATTTAGAATTATTTTTAAATTGTTTACATATCTTTTCAGTTTCTATGACTGCTGGAAAGCACTGATTTTGAAACTTATGCAATATATATATGATAGAATTTTTTAAATATTCCTCAAACATTTTATTTTAAATTAAAATGGGGATATTACATCCATTAACTCAAAATCACTTGATCCATTTAGCTGCTGTCTGAAAAATATAAACAAGAATTTAAAAAAATTAAAAATTTGTAAAAAGAAAAACGAAATTTTGATTTTCTAGTCCACATTGTAACCCCTATGAACTATTATGAATGATTATGTTGTATTTGTTGCTAATAACTTTTTTTTATCAGTAAAAAGAAGCATGGTTAAAATAAATAATTTAATATTATTTAGATATTCTATCTTTTGCATTTTATCAAGATTATTGCAAGTGAGGAAAAATTAGAAAAAGTTAATAACATTTTTCTCCCTTAATGTTTTCTAAATATAACTAATATTAATATATATAAAAATGTATAAAAATGATTAATTCTCGAATTATTTCCTTTCAAAATTTAGTTTTTAAAATTATTTTTAAGTAACCTATTGTATGATATACATTTTTATTATTTATTTTTGCTGTATTTTAATTTGTATATGTATTTTTTAAATATTTGTATCATTAATAAATATGTATATGTATATAAGTTAAAAATGATATAGTGCTGTATTTATTTATTTGGTAATAGTATGTATATTGAATCCGACCACTTGATAGAGTTGTTTTTCACACAATGCACATCAATATACCATTTATAGTGGCCTAACTTATGGCTAACACTACAACAGTGTTGTTTGTAGCTGTAACAGGCTGCCTAGAGGGTGATGTATCCTACAATTATGTAACAAAATACTACGGCCATTGACTTGCAACAGTATTCTTCAAGTCAGTGCAATTCAACGCTTGCTATGGTCTGATTTGATGGTGGCCATATTTGAAGGATGTGAAACTATCAAAAAATTCATTGTGGAAAATTTTTGAGAAAGCGTAGTGGATTTAGTATTACATATTAAGAATTGTCAGGCCATCAGGCATGCTTCCCTATGATTTTGAACTACACACAACTCGAAAAGGTTAGAGTTTTTAACAGAGTTCTGCCAAGTTCATGTGCAAATGCATGTTTACGTGTGAATCCATGCGAAAACAGCAAAATGTCAGCGGCAAGTGTTCAAAATTGGTTGAAGGGGAGTGAATTGCTAGCCACAGAAGTTAACACTATTGTGTTTTTCCAGAAAGAGAACTTCCTGCCAAATGCAAAGCTATGCATTTGTGGGAGGAGCATGGTTTTAGTCAACTACAGGATCTGGGGAATTCCATTGCCACTCCTGCAAGCGTACCTTGGGTCTGCATAAGGGAAGTTGATTGGACTGTTCCAAAATCACGTTACTTACAGCTTTGAGACTCATCTCCTATTGGAGTCAAACAAACCATAACTCCTCACACCCTAAAAAAAGATTTTTTTTAAAAAATGAATGGTTTAAGGCTTTTTGAAAAAGGTAAAAATAAAGGAAGAACTTTTTGCTATCATATAAAGGTTTCGGTAGCATAAATATTTTTTTTAAAAAAACTTCATAATAAGAAAATAAAAGAATAATTAAAAATCAAACCAACCCCACTCCACTCTCTAAAAACCAACTGTTGGTTTATTAAAAATGAATTAACTAATAAGGCTTTCCAAAAAAAAAAAAAAAGCTCAAAATCAATAAAAAGTTGATAATTTAAAAGCAAACCAACCCCCCTCCAATAATTTGTATATTTTGTTAATCTATCTTTTTACACATTTAAAATTAATATGTGAAAATTCCAGTACATCAGCAAAAGATACTAAAAGATGAGAATTAAAATTCAAACCAACCTCCTTCCACGCTCTAAAAACCAACTGTTGGTTTATTAATTAAAACAATTATTTAAGGCTTTAAAAAAAAAGCTCAAAATCCAGAAGGGACGATATTTAAAAGCAAACCAACCCCCCTCTACCATTTAAAAACAAAGTCTTTGTTTATTAAAAAGGAAAAAAAAAGCGTACGAGTTTGGGGTAAAAAAAATTCAAAATCAAATAAAAGTTGATAATTTAAAAACAAACCACCACCCCCTGTTTGGTAGCTGTGATCTACCTAGTTGCCATTAAGGCCACAGGTCACTTAGTAAACTATGAGAGAAGCTATGAATGGCAAGATATATGCATATACAATTCAAGGTTTTTCATGTTCACTCAGTAAATCAAGTTCTGCATTGTAAATCATAGTTTGAATCCTGTATATCACAACATATAACATGTAAATGCAAAGATTAATATTATGTTAATAAATCATATTTTGAGAAAAAAAAACATAAGAGTTTTATGTATAGAAAGTGAAAAAAAAATTTTTTTTACCGTAGTATTCTGTAAAGAAACAATGGCCTGTGAATTGCTATATTGATGTGCATTGGGTGAAAAGCAGCACCATAAAACAGTGTGGTTCAGTATACATACTATTACCATTTATTTATTGTTTTTATTGTTGTATTAAAATGTATATCGAATATAAAATCAAAATATATTATAGTTGAATGCATATGCTATTTTATTGTATATACATATTTATAGCATTTGCTACTAACCACTAAACTACATTATCTGTTAAGAGCTTCATTGTTTGAATACACTTAATAATAATATTTGAAATGAGTGTATTAAAACAATGGAGTCTGAATTTTTGCAGCCATTGAAAATGAACTCCCTTTTCAATGGGCTGCAAAATTCAGGCTTTTCTCTATTTAAAGGGGGAGTGTGGTTGAAATAATATAGCTGTGGTGCATTTCAAATATTTTATATAATTTTCAGTTAGCATTATAAATTGTTTCTATTAGTTAATAATAATTCTGAAGATATTCTTTTTAATTGTTCTAAATACCGTATTTTCTCCTAAGCTATCAAATGTTACTGGCTTATAAAAATAAATGTATATAATATTATACTTAAAAAAACTACATAGTTTTTGAAGCTCATTGATTTATAACTTTTTATTGAATATGTATTTAATGTTTTTCAAGAATATTTATTAGCAGAATGTTATTTCAGAAAATAAATTTAATACAAATAGTTTTACTTTGGATAGCAAGTTCAATGTGTTTTTCCAAATGTCTCATAAATCAAAAAATTTAATGTAAGAAACAAGCAGTTATAATGATTTTCTATGGTAAAAAATTTAATTCATTACCTAAATGTGTATATATAGCTGTAGAAAACTTGAAAGTGTGAGATCAAATTCCTTCTAAATTAAAAAAGCAAACATTAAAATTGAAAAAAAAAAAAAAAAGAATAAGCATTTCATTCAACCCATTATTAATATATAAATTAGTGATCTATATTTAAATGTAAAGTATAATAAAAACATTTCATTTGCAGGAGTATTTTTTTTTAAAAACCAATAACAATTTACATTTTTGACTTTTATATCTATGAGATTAATATTCCATCAAATCACAATTGATTAAATTAAAATGAAGCATATAAGTTAAATTAGCTAATTTAATACACAATTTTAAATTTATTTTTGTTGCACTTTAAGTTTTGTTAACAATGTTTTTTCTATTATAATTATCTAACCAATAAAGCTTTAAATCATTGTTAATATATTTTTTTAGCTCAATCTTCTGCTGTTTTTTTTTTTTTTTTACATATCTAACCTAAATGCAATCATAATTAAATAAAAATTACCTCAGGAAATGTAATGTGCAATTGATTGTTATAGTTTTAAAAAAGTAAATGATTGTATAGTCAAAATAAGAGTCATAGATCACATGACCCTATCTCTTAAGCTTGTAAGTTATAAACAATAAGGATTGCCAATGCCATACCATATAGTAGTAGTCTTAGCAATATTAAATTGCATAAGACCTGTGGCAGAGACTTTAAATAGTCAAAATAAGAATCATAGATCACATGACCCTATCTCTTAAGCTTGTAAGTTATAAACTGAGGATTGCCAATTCCTCTACAAGCTTTATGATAAATGCCTAGCCAGAGCCAGCACTTAAAATATCTCTGTCAGGAACCCCTTCCCAAACCTTTGACAATGGTTTCGTGCTTTGGCACTCCTCAGAGAGGTGTCAGGCTAGGTTCAAACACTAGATCTAAAAATACCAACCCAATTCAAGCACTTAGCTAAAAGTTATCTATTGAGTGGAAAATCTGAAATTTTCAGACATCTACATGTCTTCAAACCCAGCTATCCAACTTAAAAAGCTATATGGGGCTGATAGATCTTCAGCCATACCATATATTAGTAGTCATAGCAATATAAAATTGCATAAGACTTGTGGCAGAGACTATAAATAGTCAAAATAAGAGTCATAGATCACATGACCCTATCTCTTAAGCTTGTAAGTTATAAACAATGATTGTATCTTTTTTTTCTCACAATCATTTTTTCTTAGAATAACATATTTTTATCTGAATGAAAATCAAGTATAAAATTATTAATTAAAAATTAATAAAATTGATTTTGAGGTCATATAGACACTTCAAAGTTTATTATTAATGCACTTTATCACTACATATGAGCAAAATTTGAATGAAATTTGTATTTTTTTTTTATTGCCAACATTTTTTAAAATTTTCTATGAAAGGTACTAGATAAATTATAGAAATGCTGACTACAAATTAAACAAGTAAATATTTTCAACATATATTTAGTATTCTTTGATTAATATTTACATATTGCATTAAATATTTTTTTATCTTTTCTTTTTTAGTGTATTTCATTTAGGTTTGTAATGTCAGCATTTCTGCCTTAGATGGAATTAGAGTTTGTGGTTTAACAAAAATTAATTCAGTGGTTATATTTTAACTAATGTGCAGATTTTAAAATTTTATTATTAATGTATTTTGATTATGTATTATAATGAATAAAACTTGCATTTTTTTTTGCTTTTATTTCTCTTTAAGATGAAAGCATAATTTACATTGGATGTATCATAAATTGCAAAACAGATTGTTTGCAAAGATACTGTATGAAAATTAGTAACTACAATAATCATATTTATAATTATTTCTATTGCATATATACAGTGCAGTGAAACTACAATATACTCTATAAATATACACCATTTCAATAATATGCTATTCAAAAAAATATATAAAAAAAAATACTAGAATTCATAAATTTAGTAAATTTTATATGGCAGCAGCCATTTTTTTATCTTATTTTGAAAAGGTATACATTTTATTTTATTTTTTTATCATTTGCAAATTTGATGTACAGTATTTTATATAAAATGTTTTCTAAGTGTAAAAATAAAAGTTTAATGAAATTTAAAAACATTTGTAAAGTTGATAAAGACTTTAAAATATCAAAATAACTAGAGAGGGTGTAATCTGCTGTATATGAGATTGCTATTACTTTTCAATAATATAAAAAAAGTTATTGAAGACAAAGAATATTGATTTACTTTATTTGAAAAAAAAATAAATCACAATATTTTATTACGTATTACTTCAAGATAAGATGCACTTTTTCCCCCAAGTTTTGGATCCCTAAAAAGAGTGCATCTTAAATTTAAAACAAAAAATGTTAACAAAAGCAAAATTCTCCATACAGTAGAGATGGTGATCATGTGATGTTTAGTGGTTTAAAAAATATTAACATTATTTCTATGGATCTTTGTTTTACGTTTTACATGCACATAGTATTAAGATCATTACCTGTGTAGAATAGTGTGTTAAATCTTTTTAATTATTATTTTTTGGATTAACCCTATCTCAAACCACTACTTTTAATGTTATTTTGCTAATTTTCCCATTATTTTATCAAGGAAACTATTGAATAGCCTTTAGAATTTTTTTTACAACTAACAAATCAATATAGCAATGAGATAAGGACCTGCCTTCTAAGGTGCTGATTGTTTGTTTTTTGTTCTCTTCACAAGAGAATGCCTTTTGATTGTTAAAGTGAAAATGTATATTTTAGAATCTTTTAATGTTATTTGGCCAATTTTGACAATTCCGATATTTTTGTTTTGATGAAGTGGGTGTATAATAATATTTTTTAAAAATATATTACATTATTTGAAAGAAATTGTGTTAATAATTCTATACGGTTTATTAGTAAATTGAAAGTTTTTTTAGAAGGTAAGGTTTTTAAAAATTTGGTTTTTGTAAAGTTAGATATAGTTAGTATGTTTACTAACATTGATCCAGAGGTTGCTATTTGTTGTTTTATGGATTTATATAATAAATATAAAGGGATAAAATTAAAAATTGAGAGTTTTCTTTTATATGAAATATTAGTGATTTGTTGTAGGGACCTTATTTTTAAATATGGGGATGAATTTTATAAGCAAAAAGGGGGTTTAAGTATGGATAATAGTCTGAGTGGTTTTTTGGCAGGAATATATATGTATAAGTTTGAAGAGCAATTTTTTAATTATAATAGAAATAAACCAATTTTTTATGTGAGATATTTTGATGACTATTTTATGGTTTTCAATGATAATAAAAGAAATGCGGATAATTTTTTGAGTTATATTAATGGTAGAGTTGAAAAAATAAAATTTACTATGGAAAAAGAATATATTAATGTTATTGAATATATGGATGTTAGAATTTTTTAAAAAAAAAGATAGGAATGGTAGTGTTAGTATAGAAACATCTGTGTTTAGAAAAAAAAACATTTTTTGGATTATCAAATAATTGTTTTTCAGATATTGATAATCATAATAAAATTAATATTGTTAATAATAAAATTATTAGGGCAATTAAGTTATGTTCAAATAGTAATTTGTTTGGGAATGAGATTGATATTATTAGGAATGAATGTTTTATGAATGATTATCCTAGGGATGTAGTTGAACATTTGTTTTCTAATAAAAATATAAATAAAATAAGAAATAGAATGGGATTAGATAGGAGTAGGAATAGAGAAAAGATTATTTATGTTGGTTTTAATATATCTAAAGATTTATTTATTAAAGTTAAGAAATTAGTTAAAATGATTAATAGGAAATATAATGTTTCAATTTGTCCAGTTTATAAAAAAGAAAGCAAGTTTAAATCTTTTGATTAATAATAATGGGGACTATAATAGGTTAAACATTATGAATTCAGTTTATTTGATAAAATGTTTGAATTGTTTTAGAAAGAATGTAGACATGACATATGTTGGGACTAGTAAAAATAAATTAAAAACTAGATTAAAACAGCATTTAGGTGATAAAAATTCTGCTATTTACATTCACATGAATAAATTTAAGCATGAGGATTTTGATATAAAGCCTTTGGAATGTATTAAGTCATATAATGAAAGGATGATAAAAGAAAGTGTATACATTAATTAAATAAAACCAGAATTAAATAGGATGTTAATAGAAAAACAGAAAAGAAAATAATAGATTTTTAATTAAATGTTTTAAAGGATATATATATAGATTTTAGAAAGCAAAAAAAAAAGGAAATTGTTTGTGTTTAAGTTGTGATTGTTGGTAATAGGAAAGGGGAGTGAGATAAGGTAAATTTTTGGTTATGAATATATTTTGTAATTTATTTATTTTTTATTTTTTGGAAGATGTGTTATTTGTTATATATATTTTATTTTATTTTATTTTAGTGTGCCTTGAAAAAGACTATATAAAATAGTCAAAACGTTGGATTTTTTTTTTCTTCATGATTATAGTCATATAAAAAACAAGTTTTAAAAAGAAGTTTTATTTCTACATTGGATATTTATGAACTATTTTGAAAAGAACAACTGTGTGCTTGATATATTAAATTATTTTATGAGCCTACAAGTATATTTGTTTATTTGGTGTATTGTCTCTCTCTCTTTTAAAATACAAATATATACCTTTTTTAAAATTTTATTTTAACAAATATTTCTTAGGTTTTAAGTTTAAAAAATTAATAAATTGATTATAAATTCCATTCAGAAGATTTATTTCATTGCAGAGAATAATCACTTTTTTATTTTTCATTTACCAATATAACTTTGTGGATCCAATTACCAGTATGCATAAGCAAAACATGAAAGGACTATGAGTCTGGCTAAATGACAAATTCAAAACATTGGGAAACCATGTGACATCAATTGCAGCAAGAAAATTATTCATTTGTGAAGCTTTTACAAGCCATTAGGGATTTCAGGCCACCAACATGAATAATCCTCACTAACCCTTCTTTAAAAATAAGACATTTCTTATATTTTTATATTAATAAATTGTATTGTCATAGTTTGTGTAATTTATTATATTTTTATATTAAATAAATTGATCTAATAATAACAATAGTAAATAAAATGGAAATTCTATAATAAAGTTTTGCAGAATTTTTTCTTTTTTGAAATAACAATAAAAAAAACAATTGTAAATATTAAAGCAGACCTCTTTTTGTTAGCTATTTTGTTGTAAATATTTATTGCCAGTTGTAGGCCTATGAAACTGTATAACTTAAAACAAAATGCCTAACAAACTTTGTTGAACAGAAAATACAAAATGCGCTATCTGACATTATGATTTTACTTGATGACATCATTTGGCAAACTGATACAGAAATGTCTCTGCAAGAGGTATCTAATGGCAGAAGCATGTACTATAACAGACATACCTACCAGGGAATGAATCCAGTTATTTTGGGGTCCCCCCTCATATGTAAGGGAGGGGATTAAATAATTATTTTATCTGGTGTTACAGAATAAATATATATAGTATTTGCTAAATATATACATATAGTTTTTTAGAAAATATTTTATAATTGCATTACATTGATAATCATTAGAAAATCATGCATTTTACTATTATTCACTAATAATATTAAATAGTGCTATCACACTTATAACGTAAAATTAATAGCAATTAATCAATTAAAATGGCTTAACGCTTTCTAGAAAGTGTATTTCTCATAATCAATGACTCATTTATTGGAATCATAATATGCAAACTCTATGCAAATGAATCAATTAGCCATCTTTTTGATATAGCAAAACATGCTTCTTTACGAGTAATGGCGAAGGAGTCTTTTGCTATGAAGTAAGCCTCCTTTATCCTACGTTTGACAACGTTCTTCTCAGTACAAACTAATTTTGCAGAGGCGGGTTCGAATTCATGTCCGGATACTTTTTGATGTTGTGCAAAAATTTAAGTCCATTCTGGGTTAGTATGTGATTTATTAGTACATTAATAGATTTGTTCCACTACAATATTCTTTAGTTTGCTTATTACTGTTTATATATCATTTTTTCCAGCGTATATATACGTATAAATATATGCGCACACATAAGCATTTCTTTTGTTCAGTTAATTGCTCTTAAATATCAAAGATTGTTAGGATAATTGTTTGGCATTTTGATGATGTTCACTATGATGAAGTATTGGATATTTTTAATGTGCTTAATGTTTTAATGTTCATTGCGACATGTTTCATAAAAATAGGTCTTGATAAGAATGACGAATGATTTGGAGAACTCATTTTGTAAATAATCAATCAGCTTTCACTCACGATTTAAAGTTATTTAATTTTAGAAAAGAAATTATGTAGTTGATAGAAATTTGAGATTTACAGTTCCTATTTATAATCTTAGCAGTGAGGATTTTAGTTTCTATATTCAAATTGCATAAAGTGTGGAACATTAGAAAGTCTATAGAGCTTTTCAGATTATTTTAAAGCATCCAATTATTCTTAATTAAACACATTAGTTGAATTGCTCCTTCTTAACCATTTCTATTACTGTATATTTGTATAAATATATGTGCACACACAGACTTTTTTTTATATCTATAAAAGAACATATAAAAATAGCTTTTTTAGAATTATAAAAGTTAATCTTGTAGTCACTTATTTTAGGGCTATTTGTTTAAGAAAGATTTTTTTTACATGTATGCAATACTTTTTTTGAAAAATTATTTACTTAACCAGATCATGTACTTCTTCAGCATGACTTCTTCCCTCTCCCCCGTCCACCTTCTCTCAAACTCTGAAATAAATCTTTTTTCTTTAAGATAACTAGTTTTTAATAATGCTTCATGAAACATTTGTTTGTCTCATTATCTTTCTACTGTCATGTCTTCAAGCTCCAACTGGATAGTTAGTAATTGTGATAGAACATGGTCGGAGAGGGTGGGGAAAAGCGGTAGCTAAGAGTGCTTCTGTCACTGTAAATTTAGTGAAGGCATTTTTTCTGGCAGGTTTACTTTTCTTAATAATGTTTTTTGGTAATATGGGTAAAGAATTCTTGACAACTAGAAATGACCCTGTGACTAGAAATTAGAAAAAAAATGCCTTAAGGTGAACTATCCTCCCTTTTCCACCTATTAGCTTTTTTCCTAAGACATCCATATTCTAAGAAATCAGTTAAATAAAGAAAATAGTAATATTAATGCAGATTAGCTTTCAGAAGTGGTTAAAATTCTTATCCATATTTCGTAAAAGTAATAATTTTCTTTTCCTACGGTGGGTGGGAGTAATCGTAACTAGTATTCCTTTTCAGATGCTGTTTTATTTTAAAACTTCATTGTTAGTCTAGTCTCTTTCTTGGAATTCCCTGAACAAAGTCTAATATATAAATGAGAATTTAAATGCATTTTTTGTTTCCTGCTGTGTGATAGTCACTCGCTATCCAAGTCACGAGGGGGGCTTGTTTACAAGCTCATTACAAGACAGTTGACGCGTACAACATTCCAAAGTAAAATAAAAATCTCCCATTAAATCAAATGAAAGTGCTTTTTTTTCTTTAAAAAAAAATTTCTAAATGTTGTTTTCTGTTAACCTTCTAAAAATATATGTATTTTTTTTTTTTAAAAAAAAATACCGATATAAAATTGCCCTTAAAAATAAAACAAAGTTATAAATATATTACACGTTTTATTTACAAAAATTGAATAAGCATATTTTTGTTTTAAATTTTATATAATTAGTTATTATTTTTGTATACGAATTTTTTTTTCTGCTTTAGTTGTTAAAATATACATTGAAATTTACAATTTTTGTATGTATTTGTTTGCTTTGTTTCGATCCCTTTGTATATAGGGTCATTTTCAGATTGTTTTTTTTTTTTTTATATCTAATAGCTACTACAAAATTATTCATATTAATAATTTTTCAGGTGATATTATTGAACACAAAATTTTACTATGTTCTGTACAATGTATGTGGAAATATACTAATGCGTAAAGAGATAGAAACCAAGATATAGATAACAAGTACAAAAGTGGTATATTTTAGTGCACAAAATACAATCTTTTAATAACAGAAACAGAAAAATTATTTTTACAAGAATAATATGTAATTACTTTAATATACAGATAACTACATAATTTGCAGCAAACAAATAAATTTTAGTGTACAGTAAAATATATTTATAAGAATAATAAAATTACCATACGATTTGCTGCAAAGAAAGGAAAGGAATACGATAAATAAATTAGTTATATTTATATTCAAATGACTAGTTACCCAAGAGATCTTTTGTTGCTTCCACGGTAAGTTGAGAACTATCTCACTCAATTGACCAAATAGAGTTTCTTCAGCTTAGAATCATTTCAAGAACTTTTAGCTTATGAATCTACTTTTGTACCACTTCATTAAAATATACAACATCAGACTATTACAAAATACCCCCCCCCTAACCTTTTCTGATCCATAAGCCAATATTTTTACTTCAATTTAATGATGTGTTGATAAAGTTAATTACATTCTAATCTGCTGTTTTTCCAATAAATTTGTCATTAATCTAATTTGGAATCCATTTTTAAACTGGCTTTATTTATTTACAATTGCAATAAATAATTAGATGTATGAAAAATGTTACTATTACTATTTGCAAGTTTATTGTCCAAATACTTATACCTCTTATGAATGGAAGCACATTCTCTTTCTTATAGTATATAATTACTAATTCATTGAATAACTTTTTTTTCCTGATTACACATCCAATTGTTAATGAAATATTATTATTGTAAGATTAACTTTAAACCAAAATGAAAAAGGTATAAAAATTGCAATAATTATTTTAAAACTGAAATTAATTTTAATTCCGATTCTTTTCACTTAAATTTTTTTTATTTATTTGAGTATTAATTGTATTACTAAGTTGTATTTGTGATGATGTATTTAGTAGTTCTCTTATTTCAAGAGACTCTCCAGCTATAGTTTTGATTATCCACAGTTTGAAAAAGTTAAAATTAAAAATTTGTAAATCTGATTTTATAAATTTTACATGTGCAGCCATCTGTAAGCATCATCATTCTACCTTTCAATCAGCAATTTTTTTTATCTTGTACACTAACCGATCATATAGTCGCTCTATCCTTTTCTCTAAATTTGTTATTATAAAGTCTCTTTCATAAATGCATTATTCTACTTTTTTTTGTTATCAATTATTTTTAGTAATATCTAAGTATATATATCTTAAACATTTGTAGATGTGTTTATATATATCAAACATATATAATATGTAGGATTCACTATTATCCATGGTCTCAGGTATCCATGTGAAGGTTTAAAACCAAATGCCAATAGATATGGGAGAATTATTATTGCAAATATCTTTTTAATGCTTAAATTTTATTATTTGCATAATGTACTGAAAGCAGTCACCATTATTTATTAATTCATTTTTCAACTTTTTTCCAGAAAACTAGAAATTATTTTCTAGTACATATAGAATACCTATATATTTAAGAATAATTAGGTAAATAAAATGAACTTTGATGTCTATTTTAAGCTTATATTCTTTGTTAAATCCGATGAAAGATACAGAAACAGTAAGTAAATTCAATTGTATTTAATTAATGATAGTAATAAAACTTATACACACAATAGTTTAGGTTAATTAGTTTGCTAAGACTAGAAAATCTAATATTCAAATTAGTTACCTTTATGTAATAAAGTTTAATCGTCATTTAGTTCAAATAGAGGTGAAAGTCAGTAACAGAAGTCAATGATTTGCTAGTATTTGGTTGTCAATATGCAATCTCACAATCTATTTCATTTGCCATGTTATTTCACAGTCTAACTATATACATTTGTTATGTAGGATATCTCTAATGATATTCAAGAGTTGTATTCCAACAAATATAAAATAACATAGCACCATGATAAAAAATGTATTTTAAAACTTTTCATTGAGATTGGTTGTTTATTTTATTGGTTTTCTAATTGATTAAAGATCAGTTTGTTAGGTTTAATTGTCACATTTTGAATATTTTATTTTTTTAGTTCTATCACTAGATTTTGATGAAGTTTCTTAATAGATCATATTCTAAAGCAATTTATAGCACTAGAAAGCTATATATTCTTCTTGCAATCTCTGGGTATTACTTTCTATTGCTTAAAACTATCTAGATTCCAAAATTATTTTTGCTTAATTTTCTTCAGGGTACTATTATTGTTCCTAACAACACTGCTCCTTGATTTTACATATATCTTAGTATCCTCCAGTTATTCAAAATATGTGTAGATAATTCCATAAATAGTCACTCAGTTTTAAATTACTATTATTTAATTTCATTGAAAATTTGAATTTATACAATGCTTTTGTTATTCTTCATACTCTCAGAACAGTAATGAAATATGGTTTTAGTATATGTATATGCGCCTTTTTTTTTTTTTTCATATAAAAGTATAGTTAAACCATGACATTCCTGTGCAGTTTTTTAAATGGTATATATTTACTCTCATTCTATTCTATCACTATTTTAATAGAATATCAAAACATAGTAATAGGCTTTTTTAATAGGTATCAATATTTTATTCATTATAGCTATGTTTTGAGATAATCCAATGTATTCTCTGTATAATAGCTTTATGAGTCAATTCTTAAAAGAAATTTTTTAAAAAAGAAGCATATAATCAGATTCTGAGTTAAGATGTAACTAAGCTCCATATTTATGAATTATATTGATTTTGATTTCAAACATGTGATAGTAGAGGTTCAAATGACAGGAAATGAGAGAATAGAAATGTTCAGAACTTCAAGAAATTTATAGCAGTCATAAGCAAAGTAATAGGACTAAAGATGAATGTTAAAGAGACGAAAGTAATGTATAGTATCTTTTCAAAAAAAAAAAAAGGATGATAGTGATAAAATTAAAGGAAATTAAAAACTATACATGGGCAGATTATTAATACAGATGCAAACATAATGAAGGAAAAGAGTTCTTTAAAGTCTATCCCAGATATCTAAAATTTAGATATTGGAATAATTTGGGTTAAGAGTTTAGGAGACAATTCAAAATAACATAACTACTGAATGATCAACTGTTATTTTAAAGTACTCTCTTGCTTAGTTACTTAATTTGCCTTTAAGAAGAGAACTGCTACATACATATACAACATATGTAATTTATTTCTTAAAATTTTGAAAGTGTTCAGTTAACTTTAAATTTCACTGCATTTCATATTTTAAAAAAGAAAGTAGTACACCATATATTTAAAATGAATATTGCTTTTTCTATAAATGTGTGTGCATGCATATATATATAAAATCAACTTACTAGCTATATTTTATCTTTTGAATTGCATGAACTCTTAATTTAAAGGTAATGGTGAAAATTAAAGCAGATTTGCAAGTGCTGATAGTTGAAATTTCAAAAGTTTTGTAAATCAATTATTAGTATGACTGATTATTAAAATTTCATTATCAGTCATTAATGGAAATGCCTTGTTACTTCAGCTATATTATTCTGTCCTTAATTATTCTTTTCATATTTGCATATGAACTACATTAATTTTCACTGATTACCTTTTTAAAGTTAAATGTTCTTGGCATTCTCTTAACTTTTCCTCCAAAACATTAACCTTCAAAACATTTGTAGAAACATATCATGTCTCAAAATGAGTTATTTTTCTCTATGTTTTCATAGTCAATACTTCTCTTTTCATGTCCATTTCACTCAATATCTAATATTTTTTCCCCATTAGATTTATCCCAGTCAATTTTTCATAGCCACATTTCCATCTTATTCTTTCCTGTTTCCCAATTCCAAACAATTGTTCTAACAATTTTTATTTTGAAAATCTTGTATTGTTAGCATTATTTTCTTTTAATCTCAACAAGATTCTTTAATTTGCACCAGGATTATATGTATTTTTTCTAACATCCAAGCAAAACTTGTTTTGTTATTGTATTTTACAGCAACATTTTTATCCAGCATTTGAAAATATTCTAAAGCCTATTTTTTACTTTGCCTACACGTTCTTAGAAAGACAGTTGAATTAATAAAGAATTAAAGCACCTTTTTTATATTTGGCAAGAGAAATCTTTTTAAAGGGTGGATGAACTATGACATGATAATGTTAAAGGCAGTGAACAACACTTATATTAAAGATTATTAGGATATTTCATGATTTTGAAGACATGAATGATTAAAGTTTACAATGATAAATTTTGTCAGATTTTTAAAAAAATCTCTAATCATTATAAATAAAAGCCATTAAATTCACTGACTACTACCATTACTTTTTTTAATAGGAAATCTAATATATATATATTGGACAAAATAAATAACAGTTAAATTGTGATTAGTATAGCCTTCATTATTATTATTATTATTATTTTTTTTTTTTTTTTTTTTTTTTTTTTTTTTTTTTTTTTTTTTTTTTTTTTTTTTTTTTTTTTTTTTTTTTTTTTTTTTTTTTTTTTTTTTTTTTTTTTTTTTTTTTTTTTTTTTTTTTTTTTTTTTTTTATTATTATTATTATTTTTTTTATTATTATTATTTCTAACAGATTGAGCTTCCTTTATTAAAATGATTGCAGGTGAGATCCAACCAAATTATACTAATAACTAGCAATTATATTTAGGGATGAACACACAAAAAAGTATATTTATACACATATATCAATAGAAAATCCTTCATTACATCTAGTACTACAGAATTCTGAAGATTAAAAAAAAAAAACCTTTTTTAAAAAATAAATTAGATGTGTTATTCTTTTTAACTTTGAACTTAATAAACTTATTTGAATTTTATTTTATAATTTTTAAAAAATATTTTAGTATTGGAACGGTTTATGTAAAACATGACTTTTTTATAGTCTATAATTATAGACCTTTATTATTAATATAATATTAAAAATAATTAAAGAAATGTCATTTTAAAAACAAATAGCTGTTTTTTAACTTTCTATTTGTAGGATTCTTGAAACTGATTTTTAACGTGTAAACAGTAGCAATCATTATTTTTCAATTTTTAATATTAATAACAAAAAAAAATTGTAAATTAAAATTATATATTTGCATGTGTACTATACATTATAGAGATTTATTACAAGTTTCTTAGTGTATCATAAATCTGAAAGATTTGATCAGTTATATATATATTCATAAAACAACTTTTTTTTAGAATTTTTCACTTTGATATATATATGAATATAAAGTAGATATAGAATATATGTGAAATATTGGTTTTATTTTATGTTGAATAATGGTTAACGATCTTAAAAGCCTACAGGTATAATAGAAAACACTAAAATTCACTTATACAGTAGTTTATTTACAAATATTCGTGTCATATTTACTAATTATGAATATATATATATACATTCGTACAAATGTTACATATTTACTTATACATATATTTGTTTTTAGGTTAATTCCTCAAAATCTGAAGAATATTATATGCGAGCAGTGGCCGATTTTATGGTACGTAGTTTGTCAGCTCGCATAGAATTAGCCAATGATGAAAAACTTACAGCAGCAAATTTCAACCAAAATCTAAAATCAGCGATGTTAACTGCTTTTGAAATGGCAAGGCAACAGAGAAAGGATTTATTAGAACGAGCAGCCCAAATAATTATTAAGAATAATATGGGATTATCAACTACTTTATTACCAAAAATTGCTGATCACTCACTTCCTGAAGCAGATAAACATCAAGCTTTGGTATTATTTAATAATATTTTGTTCATTATTATTTTTAGTATAATACTAATGTTATATATACAGTATATTAAATAACTAATTTCAAAATTAGAAAAATAAAGAATGCATTTGTCTTAAGTTCTCGGTCCAAAACTACACGAAATAACTAGAAACTTGATCAAATATTAATAAAAATGAATAATTTTTATAGCATTTCAGTTATGAAATTGTTTTTTGTTTTTTAAGTCATAATTTTTAATGTTATGAATTTTGTAAAAAACAAAAAAAAAAGGGAAATATTTATCAAATTTAGTATTATTTGTAATAATTAATTTTAGATTTGTTTAAAATTTTTATTAATAAGCAATATATGTTTGGATCTATTAGAAAGTTTATAACAACTTAAATTATGTCATCAAAAGCTGGAAAATAATACTTCTAATTTGATTTGCTGCATTTTTGTTGATGAATAGATAAAAGTTGTTATAGGATTTCTGTGTGTGTGTGTGTGTAATATTCAGCTGGTATATATTAGTACAATCAAATCTCTTCTCAAAATTTTTAAAAGCTTCTATATTAGTTGCTAAATATTTTTACAAATATAAATACTTATATATTTAACATTTCTATTCCACCATAGGTACTTCAAATAAAGACTTGTAAATTAAATTATAGTAATTTGTTTTTATGTAACACATAATAGCCAATATAGTGGTCTTTACTATATAGTAGTTCTTACTTTTTGACACCAAACACTGTCAGTAATGCAAAGCTCCCTGCTACATTATTTGGAATTGCATAAGACAATTTTACATTATATCTGATTTAATACTTTATTATATTAGGGTAACTGAGCTTTGTTTTGAGCTCCAGTCATCCATTCATTATCTATAAGTTGTTTTAATATTTACAATGATAAATAATTGCTGTATAATCACATATAAATAATATATATTTAGTTCACATCTCTAAATTTAAGCATTTAATTTTCTCAAGTTTCCTACTTGTATTCATCAATATTTAAAATTTATTGTAACACACTAGATAGTTAAAATCAATAATAGATATTTAAAGAAACATACATCCTCTCTCATTAACATGCATTTTGCAAATAATCTTCCAAATGTCAGCTGAGTTAGGGGATTAAGTAATTTCTATACATGTACTGTTAATTTAATATTTTTGTACACGAACATGAAATGTTTCTTTTAATAGCTCAAGCTTTTTATTTAAGATTTATGACTGTCACCATAGTTCTATTATAAATTTGATATGAAATAACAAAATTTTTTGTTTTGTTTTTATATTATGTGTTTATATTGAAAATTAATAAAAAATTTAAACTTGTATGATTTTAGCAGCAAATTCTTTTTTTTTTTTTACTACATTTGTGACACTTAGTGTAAGCTTTAGTAATCAATAGATGTCAGATGATAGTGCTATCCAATGCTTTATTATCAAATATCTCCAGACTAGTTTCTAGCTTATGGCTTTCATTAATGAAATGCTTTAGGATTAAGACCAGCCATCTTTTACTTGTTTGTTTTACTAGATGAATGCCACAAGCTAGAATCTATTCTGGGAATATTGGATAGGACAGCACTGGATAAGGAGCTAATATGCAATACCATCTGGCAGCTGTTTATTGATGACTAAATTTACACTAGATGGCATAAATGATGAAGAAAAAAGAATTTGCTGCTGAGTAGCATGATGTAAGAAAGGATCATATAATGTCTTTTATGATTTCTGTTTTTTATTATATAATGAAAAAAGGAAAAATAAATTTAGAACATCAGTTGATAAATATTTTGAATATCAGCACTATATGGATCTATTATAATATAAAAGAATGGAGGAAATGAGGAGAAAAGGAGAACACTCTCCTCCTTTCCTACACTATTTATGCAGCTTAAAATGACTTTATCAAACATAATAATTTCATGTGTGTCTGTGTGACAGAACTCATATATAAATGATTTAAAATCAATAAAAAGACTATACTTAAAACATAATAATGCAGAGGCACATCAGAACTTTCTGGAAGAAATAATTATTTTTAGATCAAATTTTGAATTTAGCAGTTAAATATAATCCAATAAATGTAATACAGAATTAATACATGCCTACTGGCATAATAATGATTAATTTAATTAAAGTTATGTGGGATAATTTTTTTGTGTGTGTGTTCCAAGAATGAAAGTGTTTTATTTGTATTTTTTTACTGAATCCAAAATGTATGTAAAATTATTCTCTCACTTAATGTTTTTGAAAGTTATGCAATTTAATTTGTAAAATCCCATATGTATGCACATGCCACATGATCACTATTTCCTACACTTACATGAGCTATTAAAACAGAGGCAAAATCTCCACACAGTAGTGCCATCCCAAAGCAATCAATAGATGCAAGAAGATTTGTGCATAAAATCCCTATCTAGTGCCTACTCATTCAATATCTTCAGACTAATTTCTAGCTTGTAGCAAGACTCCTCACTGATGAAAGCCAGAAGCTAGAAACTAGTCTGGGAATATTGGATGAGTAGGCACTAGATAGGGATTTTATGCACAAATCTTTTTGCATCTATTGATTGCTCTGGCTTGCACTGGTTGGAACTACTATATGGAAAGTTTTGCCTCTGTTTTATGCACAGTCATTAAAATTGATTTATATGTGGATATATTTATGATTCCTAAATTGGTTTGCACAATCACCACAGAACTTATCTTTTAGCATTTTATTCTTAGTCTGTCTTTTATTTTTCTTTTGTAATTAGAAAAGCCATACTCATTTTTAAATGACTGCTAATGCCATGGTAGAATAGTGGATTTAATAGTTAAACACCATATATCACAATTTGACTCTGTTTAAACATCTTATCCCTTTTTGGATGACAAATTGTTTGATTACACTGCATAATGATTAAAATGTGATCAAAAAGACAAATCTAATTTCAAAAGTAGCAGACAGATTTTCCAATAAACTTTATCACAAGTCTGTCTCTTATCTTGCTAAGGCATATCCATGTTTTAAATAATTCTATTGAAAATGCATACTATGTTGATTTCTCACTGCTATCAATTTCATCAGAAATAAAGAGTCTAAAAATAAACTTTTTATGTCATAGCACCCTGCCATTCTTCTTTCTCAAATCCAGGCAAACATCTCTTGATTATTATTAATATTGTTGATATGGGTTCTTTTTTTTTTTTAGCATGAAGTTCATCATATCCAATATAATACATCTCACAGTAAGGGTGATTTGTTATAGCAGCATTGATTTTAAATTATGCACATGTAATATTTTGACTGTTTTTTTTAAGGATGTATATCTTATCATCTGAGTTTGAGAATTATACCAGCGACTTTTTTTTTTTTTTTTAGAGCATCACACTATTTACAGTTTTTGCACGTATTTCTGTCAGTTTTCCAATTTTATAAAGTTATTATATATAGTGTTTTGTACACATAATATTTTTGTATTAACAAAATGGGATCTACATAGAATGCCTTTGATAAAAAGCAAATCCCAAATGCCTTATTTTTATTATTTTTAATGTAATCATTTCATATTAATTTTAGTAATTTTTAATTTTTAAAAAAAATGTTGATTATAAATGTTTAATTATTAAAAATAATTAATGAAATCTTAATATGTAATAAAATATAACAGTATTAGTAAAATAATATTATGATAAAATAACTTCTGTTCCGTTTTATACAATATTGTTAACTAATTAGATACCAACCATTATTTCACTTAATATTGTTAACATATTACTTTTTATATTATATAACATCTATTCACTTTATAATGTTTTATATTATATACTTATCTTTTTTTCATAAATTTATTATATTCTTATATAGTTTTTTATAATAATCTAATCCATCTTTTTTTATTACTTTATTTCCTTTTTTTACTTATGTACAGAGAACTTCTGAGTCTGAAAATTATACCATGATTTTTTTCTTTTAGGTGCATATCTCTATTTATGCATATTTCTAATGATTTCCTGGACTTTATAAAATGATGATTATAACTATAATATTTTTTTGGTAATTAAATAGCATCTATTTCTACTTTCAATAAAAAGAAAATCGTAAATGCCCTTCTCTATTTATTTTTTAATATTACTAATTTTCTTCAGCACATAAATAAGTTTTACTATTGCTTGAATATGTAACATTTAGGATTATAATCATATCACAGAACACTCTCATTCCAAATATGTTACTCAGAATTATTTTGCAGGCAGATTCATAATGAATCATTTTAATAAACTTGTCTTCAGTCAGACTGAATGAGTGGGCATTGATAAATGAAAAGTAAAATTATATTTGCAAGTTTATTAAAATAATTTGTTATGAGTTCTCCTACAAAATATTTCTCATTAATGTATTTGGAAAGAGTGTTCTGTGATACAATTATTTTTTAATATCTAAATATATTAAATATACAGAATGTTTTATGGGGTTTAGCATAATGATAAAATGTCAGTCTCTGAAATAAGATATCCTCATATCGATTCCATTTCTGTCACTTGAACTTCTTATGAACTTCCAGGCAATTTCTATTTAATATAAAGAATGCAAAATTAATAATTTATAAAATACAATTATGTTAATTATTATGATCAAGTTACTTTTACCCACTATATTTAATAATAATATGCCATTTTATTACCATATATCTTCATGGGTGGGAAAAAACAATTCACTTAATGATGGAATTGTGGTCCTTAACCAGTCATTATTGTGAGGTAATTCTATATTAGTAATAAAAAGTATAATCATTTGGTAATTTCCTTGGGAATAGAAGATTGTGATCATCAGTGTGATAGTTAGAGGATAATAGTTTTACTGAGATTAATTGTTCTTATTTATCTCAGGTAGAAATTGCTTCAAGAAACTTCAGCTTTTGAATTTACTATTTGTATCATTATAACAAATCTTAGATACTGTTCTAATAGATCATGTCATTCACTTGATAGCATTGTTGCTATGCAAAAATACATAAATATAATGTTACTGGGCCCACTCCATTATTTGTGAAAGAATAATAATCTTATGGGTTAACGATTTACTGGAACAATTTTACATAGACATACATTATTGCAAATATTCTCTTATAGTAGAATTCCCCATGTACACTAGCACTGGCTGGCAAAACAATCATCCCCACTCCCTGCAAAATTTACAAAATCTACTAGCATTGCTTGAGAGATAACTAACTACATCATGGTGGAAATTTACTTTTTGGGGTCATTTTTGAAAAGGAAAAATAATTATTTATTTATTTTTTGATTTATTACAATAGCTATCTTTGAAAGAATATGTGTATGGATATTAATGGCACACCTATTAAAAATGATTAATAATTTCCAATTCGATTGGTTTTTTTTTTTTAAGATTAATAAATTATTCTTTGGACAATTTCTTTTGGTCTCTGGATAGAAGTATGAAAAATGTCACAGTAATACCTTTTATTCCAAAGGCTTAACATAATTCATTGATTTCCTTAATCAATTCCTGTTATTTACTCAAGAACAATTTTATGCTATAAAAATTTAAAAAACTTTAACTACAAGAGGCCAAAAATTTTATTTTAGTCCTGCAATGTAGAGCAGATGGTATGCCTTTCACATCCACAAGAATTAAAACTTTATCAATTGACATACCTTATTGCAAAGATTCTATTATAGAATTAATTAATTCCCCATGTATGCCGGCTTCTGTGGATGGCAGTTGCCCCGATTTCAAACTGTGCATTTTCAAGTCAGCGATTTTATTTGTTGTGGATGTGTTCTCACACAAACATGACTGAGCTGGTCAAAATCTTGCTTGACTGTACTCTTTCTGAATTTTTTGAAGATTCCACATTGAGTAGGGAAGTGTGGCAAATGGTTGACAATTATTAGGAAATAATAATAGGTCAGATGATTTGTAAGCTAATTCCTTTGACATGCATATTTGAAAAGTTGTGGCAGGCTGAAGTCCAGACACCTTCACATGATACTGTAGTGAACTTTGAATTATGAGCATTGGGATAAAGTGTGTAACATTAACGCAAGCTGGCCACCAATTAAATGGCATCTTTTCTGTGCTTTATAGCATAGAAATAATACCATATGGTGCTGACTGCCACATTTAAATGGCCTCTTTCTGTGCTTTTGCATAGATATATAGGCCTAGAAAGCGGCAGCCATGTAATTGGCATATTTATTTGCTTTTGCATATAAATAGCACCATTAAGTGGCTGACAATCTAATAAAACAGTACCAAATCTTATCTGGTATTAGTAATAAAATAACAATAATTGTAAAATAGAAACAATTTTGTTATTAGCAATAAATAAATAATTGAATGTTTTATTGTATAACAGTTTGTAAAAAATTAATAAAGCATTGGAATTGAAAAAATTCGGATCCAAATATCCTGAGTTTCAGAATAAACCAGACCATATAGAGCAAAATAATCAAAATGATTTATTGCTTGGGGATTCATAAGAGTTGAGCTAAATCATGATCTATGAATCTTGAGTTTCAGAATCTGCAATTCTAACAATGTACAAAACATGCAGTGTTTAATTATCACTATAATGATCATTACTTTCCTATTGGATAGGAGGTAGGTATTTATTGAGTTCTGCCATCTGACATCTATTGATTATTAAAGCTAGTACTAGATGGCATAATCATGGTAAGGGAAAAAAAGAATTTGTTTCTCAATAGCATTGTGTAATTATGAGATCATGTGACATCTTACTGATTTTATACCAATTCTAGCCAAATGATAAAGGTGCCTATAGATATTTAAAAATAAATAAATTAAGCACACTATAATATATAGATATTGAACTGGTTTCATATCTGAATGACTGTACAAGCAAGTTGACTTTTGTAATATTGATATGTTTATCAATTTGGGCTGATAGCTTGATAATAAAACAAATAAGCAAAAGATGGCTGCTAGAATAAAGGTATAAGAGATCTAGGTGCAGTGCTCCTAGATTCAAAACTCCTCACTAATGAAAGTCATAAGTAAAAAACTAGTCTGGAGATATTGGATAAGACAGCTCTGGATAGGAATTTATTAAGTATTATCATCTAGTATCTATTGTTTACTAAAGCTTGCAATTGGTGTAATTGTGAAACAAAAAAAGAATTTGCTGCTGAAAAGCATGTATAAGCATTATGTAAAATGTAGTCTCATGTAATGTCTATTTCTTGGTTGCAGGATCCTTAGTTAAGAAACTTTAGAAGCAATATATTTGCTTTGTAGCTAGTTTTACTTAATGTACATAAATAATGTTGCTTATTTATAAAGTAATTCTAAAATATATTTTAGTAAGTAGTTTTTACATTATTACTTTTTTTTTTTTTTTGAAAAAGCATGTAGCAACTAAAGGAAATCGTTGTAGTGATCCAGTTGTTTTAATTTATCAAGCAGAAAAAAATCAGCACCCAATAAGTTTAAAGGTAATATATGTGTTTCTTTATACATCTATTGATTTGTTATTATCTTTTTCATTTATATTCATAATAAGGTGGCAAAAATATTTCAAATATTGGCTTTAAAAAGTTTTATTATATGTATTTATTTTTATTAAATGTTGCTGAGCACACTTTTGGCTTGAAAAACTCATATATTGGTTGGATATGCTGCAGTATTACTAATGAAGTACTAATTATTTAAAATAGCTATTTAAATATTCCACTTGCTTGACAGCTGGCTATTGTTTTCTTTTTTGTTAATGATGTGGTTGTTCTTAGTGATAACCACACATTTTTTCACTTTTATTTTTCTGTTTTCTTACATTGTGCAAACAATATTGATGTTCAGCTACTTTAATAAAAATAAATACATATAATAATTTTTTTCTTTAGCCAATGTTTGAAATATTTCAGCTAATTTATTACATCTATATATGTATATTGATATATTCTTATGAACAAATGCATTTAAGCTATTAACTCATTATTTAATTAAGACTAGGGTTTTTAACTTGTGTCTTGCAGAATCTTACAATTCAGCTAGACAAAATTCAGGGTTCTGCAACAAAATTTGTTTTTGATCTCTAATTAATAGTTCAAAATTTGTAATGAAAAAGTTTCATTTTACACTGGAACAAGATCAAAACACAGAAGCAAATTGATTGCTACTATTGGAATTTAATTATCCACAATTATATTAAATTTTAAAATAATATTGTAAGAGAAAAAGTTTAATTCTTCACATTAGTTGCTAGTTTGAATTAATAGCACCTACTTTTCCATTACTAATCTGCTTTTTAAAAAAGATATTTTCAATAAATTATTTTTTTATTTTATTTTATTGATAATAAGTAAAAATTCTTAGTGTTTTAACAATTTTTATTAAAGTTCCATGATTATATTAATCTGAGAATTACTGAACTAACATGTAAAATGTTATATAATAACTAAATTGTAAACAAAACTAATAAAGGCTACTTAAATGCATTCTCCTTAATAAGATGGAGCTCTGTAATGCATTAATTAAATAATTGATTTTTTTATTATTATTATTATTGTTATTATTATTATTATTATCGTCATCATCATCATCAGCAAAATTGAAATAAATCTCTAATTTATTTTTTTAATGAATAAAAAATAAATTGCAGACAAGTGAGATGGTTTCCAATTTGAAAACTGAAGTTATGCCAAACTTAAAAAGTAAACATCTGGCTGTAAGTAGTATCTTTTAGGTAATTTTAAGCATAATTTTAGTTGATGTATGTACATATAGATCTATACTGTTAAGTAAATCAAAGATGCTTTTAAAAATTATTTCTACTTTTTTGAATAGCTAAACAGTGAAATAATGAACTCAAGTTAAAGCAGCATAAAACAAAGCTGAGCTTAACTTCTGGAACTCAAATGTCACATGACTTTCTTAGTGATAATTATTTGAACATTTTGTTTAATTTTGTATTGAGAAAAATTAAATGTAAAACTTTTTTTTTCAATACCATAATAATTCTCCATTGCAGAATAAATAAGATTTGTAACATTAAAAAAATCATGACTTTGTGTCTCTATCTTAAGAGAGTCCTATATAAAAACTGTAACTATTTTTATACAAACCATAATCCTAATCATTTTTTATATTAAATTTTACTTTCTGGAGCATTTAAAAGTGCAAGTATGTGTAGAAAAAATTAGAAATATTGTATTGTTAAATTATTGCTTTATGAGGTGATGTAATTTATTACTCTTTATATTATTAATTAATCATGAGTTGTGTATTGGATAAAACTTCTAAATTTTTATGTTAAGAGAATGAAGATATAGTGAATATCTTTTATAAATAAATACATTTATTTTGTTTTTTTATTTATTTTTACTTCAGTGCTGATCTTTGGGGGGACATCTATTCACACACACGCATATGTGTGTGCATCATATTGAGTAACTTATAAGAGTAAATAAAAAACTAATGTAATAGTGATGTTACTAACAGAAATAAAAATATCTTAAATTTAAGCTATATGTGAGTGTAAAATTTTCGCAAAACATTCTTTAAATATCCTACTACAGTGCATATTTATTAATAATTAATTTTGAATGTTGAATTGATTGAGCCCTGTTTGAAATAATTCGAAGCTTTATCTGGTCCAGATTTGAATCTCTAGATGTGGCCATGACAGATGGAATGCCGTCATAATACTTTTATATAGTTATGCATAAATTATTTTTGTTATTAAGCAATTTTCTATAATTTATATTTTTACATTTTTAAATTTATTTATATATTTGTTATTATTTGAAGTTTTGATTCAATAAGTTAAAGTCCACCTCATAAGATGAAGGCATTAGCTATATTATGTATTTCAATAATATTATGCTAACAATTAAACACCTGAATTTGAAAATGTCAATTAGTAGTGGTGAAAAGAAGCACAAGATTCTTCTTCCTTATAATTAACAGAATCTAGCTCTTAGATTACTATTTTTTTTATATAATTAATGAAATAAATGTTAAATTATTTTGTTGCACATTCAATAAATCTTTATATCTCAACTTTTCGCTTGATTAGATTAATAATAACTATTTATCTAATGTAGATTAATTGTCAAGACTTTAATCATTTGTAATTCTATGAATAATGTTAATATGCTAATACAAGAAAAGATTACATGCTGTTAGACAATTAATTTTCTGAGCATTGCTTTCAAACAGTATCTTTTCTTGTATTAACGTTATTCATAGAATTATATATTTAAAGAAAAGAAAGAAAATTATAGAGTTAATCATTTGTGTAAAACTTATATCCAATTCATCATTTGGATCTGCGAATGTCACATGACCTCCTGAGTAATTTAATATAATAATCATCTTCACTTTAAAATATAGTAAAGAAATTGAAAGTATGGATTTTCAAACACATTATAGACTGCATAGATTTTTTTATATAAAAGGAATATGTTTTTTACTTATATATATATATATAAAACAATGCCTTTGGTCATAGTTCACTACACATACGCAAAGAACCTGAACAACATGCTTAGGTTCAGGTAAAAACAAATAAGAAAAAAATAAAAACAAATAGCTTTAAGACATACAATGCAAGATTAGCAGGAAATTTTTAAGGGGCAAAAAAAAAAGGCAATCTAATCAGAAAAATCTTAAAAATAATTAATTAAAGAAATTTTTAAATGATTAATGGATTTACTAAGTCATCATCAGTATTAAGTCATTATGAAAGGAAACTAAGGAATAATTTGAATATCTATTATATATAATATTTTGCTTTTTCTTTGAGTTATTAGATTTCCCAACTGTTGATTTATTGTTATAATAATTGAGTTGGATGTATTTTGTCACTAGTTGTCCTCAATATTTTTCTAAGATCAAAGGATTTCTCAACTGTTGATTTATTGTTATAATAATTGAGTTCTAGTTGTCCTCAATATTTTTTTAAGATCAAAGATTTTCTTAATGAATTAAAAAGTCTCAAAGCACTAGTTAGCACCTGAAACTTCTATTCAAGTTTTTTGTGGTTTAGAATTAGTCTAAATGAACCATATTTTTTTTTAAGCCACAGACATGTTTAAGACACCCTCCTTCTATAGACATATTAATTAGCTGCCTAGTATCAGTCAATTAAGTTAATGTTAGCTGTAATTAGTGAATGAAGGCCCTGGATTTATCTGGGTTGGTCATATATATGTCAGTGCACTGAATGTAAACAAACAATATGCATGTAATATAATGTGGTCTTTGCCACTGTTACAGAAGGTAGCATACTTTTATAAGGCTGAACTCTTTTTTTTCTTCTTAGTGAATTAGATTTTCTCATGATATACCTAAATAAGATGTTTATATTCTAATGATTAATATCTTAAGCCATTGTTGAGATTTGACTCCATCTATAAATCATTAAAACAGTTTTTTTTTTTGCTGATCATTTATTTTATCTTTTTTTTTTTTTGCAAATATTAACATCATCTGTAGAATGTTAAATAGTAGTATAAAGTTATTAAGAGTATGGCTTATAAGAGTGAGTTAATAGAAATAATTATAATTATTTTTGAATCTCTTAATATTATCACATAATGAAAAAAGAGCAGAGTTTTACTCCAATGTCATTTATAATAAACTTGAGAAATCAGGGATTATTAGATCATATATTATATAAGTTAAAGAAATATGTGATTTGTTATTATTAACATTCCTAGCCATGGGAAAATATGCAAACAGTTAATAAACAGCAGATAGTACTAAAATATATACTGTCTTTCCCCAAAAATAAGACTGTCTTATATTAATTTTTGCTTCAAAACACACTCTAAGGCTTATTTTCAGGGAATGTCTTATTTTATTTATGTACAAGCCTATATTTATTTATCTATAAGAATCTACATTTATTCAAAATGGTAATTGAAAAATTATGGGATATGAGGCCAAAAATTGCAGGTACATGATAATAAAGTTAGTAGTTCCAAAATACATGACAAAAAATTGCAGGAAATAAAATTCTGAAATTATTTCTTTATTTCACACAAGGATATAAGTATAAACAAGTCTGTTATAACATATGATGTATAAAGTTAGTAATTCCAAAATGTAAATCCTTCCAGTTAATTTTTTTTTTCAAACAAAAAAAAAAATCTAATGCGTTTGTCAATATAGTAAATATTTTCCTATCATCAGAGGTTCACATGTGTGTTGTGTCTGCATTCTAATTGGTTATTTGTCAGGCTTATGATCGGATGATCTTAAACAGCAGTGCTGCTTTGATTCTATCGAAATGCAATTGTGAGACAGAGAAATAACATTTGAACAGTATTTTCTTTCTCTTTCTAACTAGGGCTTATTTTCAGAGTAGGGTTTATATTGCAAACATCCTAAAAAAATTATGAAGGCTTATTTTCTGGTTAGGTCTTATTTTTGGAGAAATATAATAGTCATTGATCTAAGATCAGATTTATATACTATTTAAGCAGATTGCCTTGGTTTCAAAACCTTAGGGTATTTTGAATTTTTATCCTAAAAATATAATAGAGTTAAGGATGGATTGCTATGCCTATAATTACATTACTTCCTGCTTTTTGAATGCCAGGCCTCATTGATAAATGTAGGAACTAGAAATGGTCTGTGAATGGAGATTTCAAGACACTATAATCTGATAATGACTGATTACTCAAACTTATTGTAGATGACATTAGAGTAAGAGTTGCTCTTGTTTTATCATATATTGTATAGGATAATAAATTAAGTGATATGTTATAGTATCAAATCATATAGTTGTTATTTTTAAATCATAATGAAAATCTTTATCTTAAGCAAGAGAATGCTGACACTATCTAGCTACTTTAAAGAAAATAAAGCGAAATATAGATATATGAAATCAACTTTATCATTCATGCTTGTGAAAATAGAATTATATTTCAATAATGTTTTTAAAGTCATTGTAAAAAGATAATCGTTGTTCTACAGTGAAGACTGTATCATAATTATAATTTTACTGTTTGTTTTAAACATTTATTTAACACAATTCAGATTGACCTGACATATTTCTTAATAATAGATAGGTACTCATTTATTGTATTATATTGTATTTTGTTAGCTAAATTAGTTATGAGATAGCTGTCTGAAATAAAAATCACAAAGCTCTTTATGATATGAATTTTTTTTTTTTTAATTTATACGACCTGAGTGGAATGCATTGATATTTATCCAGATTTTCTTGGGATTTAATTTACTCTCTTGCTAGAAATAACTAGGTAGATTTTCTGCCGATGCTTGAAAAAATAATCCAAGTATCATTATGATTATAGACCTAGATGTCAATTAAGCTGCTAAAACCTCAGAAATCTTATGATAAGTAGTCATTTATTGAATTATATATATATATATAATTGCACAAATTGATATGCAAAAAAAAAAATAGCAAGCACATCTGTTAAAATAGTATTCATGATAAGATTTAAATGATAAAATGTCCTAAAATCCTTCATTATTCAGCTCATGTTATTTTAACATTACAAAATATTTTTTATTGGATTTGGTTTAAAATTTCTTTGATTGAAATCTATATAATTTGATAGAAAATAATCATGTTCTTTTTTCATTTGTTTTTCTCACTGCTGAAACATTTCTTAGTGAACTAGCCAGTTTTCTAATAGATATCTTGATTTCATATGAGTTAAGTGGAAAGTAAATGATTTACCACTGACAATGATGAAGTGTTTCTTCAGACTCTATCACAATATCCATTCTTAGAAGTCAATTTGAAATCATCAAAACCTGAAAATTAGAATTATTATTACATTTAATAGATCACAAATAGTATACTTAATAATTTATAAGTAGAAAATGGACAAATAGCCAAAAGAGATGATTTTTTGAATTGTTATATAATAATCTTATAATATTTAAAGTTTTAAATCATAGCCTTTAAAAGTGTTCTACTAAGCTTAATATGAAATAAGATATTAAATTATATATTTATTTATATAATATTAAATTTTTGAACTGTAAACTATAACAATACTAGGCTCACAAATTCGGTTTTAAAGTTATTCTTTTTAACAACCATGCCAAACCATTATCCATTATTAATTACAAATAAGAATGGGACAGAATATTATTTTGTATAAAGCAAATATTATTTAGTTTTTTTTTAAATGTGGAAAAACAATTACAGCCTATTATTAATGCGATGCTTTTTTTTTTTTGTTTTAGTCAGAAAGAGCATTTGTTTTGTTATATATATGTGTGTATAATGTTATTTGACATTTACAACCGCTGATGGGTTTCTTTAATATAATTACTAAGCATATGTATAAGTGAATTCTATTTCAGGTAGAAACTTAATTCCATTCTCATCAATTGAAATAAATATGTTTATGTAGCATAACAAATCATTTAATTTATATTGTAATATTGTTACTTATATACATCAGAGCTGTAAAATTTAATATTCAAATAAGATATTGATATTTACAACAGTCAGTTCTAAATTATGAAGAATATTAGATTTACAAGAGCAGTTTTTTATAATAAAGAAATTGATTATTGTGTTTATCATTTATTATCTTATTTTACAATGGGCTCAATATAGAAGGTAATTTTAATTCTCTCATTTATATACTATGTATTGCAATGCTTTAATATGTAATTTTCCTGTGCAGTTTGACACAGTGATAAAAGAATATATCTGAAAGTTAAAGTTTTTCTGATTGAAAGTTAATTTGTTACTTCAAGTGCCCAAGCATCATATGAAACTTCTTAATCATTTAATTCTTTGATTATTTTGAGTATATAATTGTTTATAATACTAGAATATATTCCTTTGAAACTAACATTTTTTTTTTTTGTTTATAAAAATAAAAAAGCGATTATTTGTGTAATCAAAATTTCCATGTAGTTTTTTAATCACTTTAAATGGAAAAAATATAAAAAATATTGAAGAAAAAGATCACAGATAATATAATAAATATATATTTTAAATTATTAAGAAGTATTTTAATTTTTTTTAAAAAAAAATCTAAAAACAGTATGCTTACACTTTTTTAAAATGACCGCTAATCAGTTTAGCATAATGTTAGAGTGTTGGATTTATAGAGAATCCAAGAATCGATTCTCAGCTGTCTAACGTAATTAAAAAAAACTTTGCTCAGATTAACTAAATGGAATTGTTAAATACTCTATATACCAATAGAGTACTCGAATATCAAATACCATCCTATGTAATTTATCTTATGATTACTTTTTTTTATACTTATAATTACAGCACAATAGCTTAACTTAAATAAAAGATTTAACATTGATCCATAGCTTAGCTTTTATTTCATAAATTACAACTTTACTTCTTTTGTGTTTTGTGACATAATAAATTATTCTTCAAATCTTTTAATATTTTTTTTTCTTGCACTTATTTCTAACCATCTTTTAAGAAATCTTATTTTTCTCAATTAGAAAGATTAATGACTTTTTTCCAGTATATTTATTTGAGTGTTAAATATAGTCATACTTTTATAATTAATATTCTTCCATTTTAGCTATAATATTTGCTGTAGTTAGTGTTTCTGATTATGTTATTATTGTTTAATATGTGTGTGTGTATATATACCTTATATGTAAATTATTTGTGGCTTTGATCCTGTTTGATTTTGCAAATTCCAAGATACTGAGATAAACTGTTGTGAGTTATATAACTAAGTAATTTGGTAATTTAATTATTTCAGACAAGGTTACTAAGATCAAAATGTAATCAATTGGAATATTATTTGAAGCTGATTTATTGAAAGTTGTAAATAACTAAAAAAAAAAACCGTCTTAAGATTATACAAATATGTCTTGATATACTTTGCAGAATCTTCATATTTGGATATAAATACTACTAAATTTATGTGGAAAATAAAGTGTTTCTTGATATCAGAAAGTAATACCTGCTTTTAAACTAAACATTTATTGATTCAATTTCATAACAAGTAATTAATAATAGTGTATAAGAAGATTACATAATAAAACAAGGTTATTATATTTATTTGTTACAAATGTAATTCCAAGTTGTAGGTGTCTAACAACATAGTTAAAACTAATTATAATAGGGGGGGAAATGTAGTTGGTAAACAGAATTATATTTCAAGTTAAGATTGCAAAACAACTGATTATTTTAACTTAACTACAAGTTTTTTGTGAGAAACATAAAGACATAAATGAAACAAAGAATCCAGTCTTTTAAAAATAAAAGCTAGCAATTAATACATGTATTTAAAGTACAATTATGATAAGAAAAATGTATATAACAATACATGGGTAAAAACAAAAAAATAATATAAAAGTAACCAATTGAACGCCCTTGATATATGCATACCAAAGTGTGTTCAGTAATTCAGATGATATAAATTTGGTAGAATAGGGAAAAATAATAGTTTTGCTATTAATCTCATCATTATTAGCAGCCATTGTTAAATAAATATGATTATTTTGATTCCAGATAAAAAAGCACAAATTAAAAGGAGTTAGAAGTGAGATTTGTAATGACCATGCAAACCAGTTCATGAAACACAAATACATCCACATATTGCATGTTCCCAAAATCTGTTTATTTGGTATTTTCAATTTAATACATATTTGTTTTAGCACAGAAAATAACAGATCATGTAATTATTCATAATTATAGCTTTGTATTTAAGAACCAGTTTTCTATTTAAAATCTATTATCATCTTTGCTAATAATTTTTCAATTTTTTTTTAAAAAAATTATTGTATTAAACAGATCAGTTTAATAATAAAAAGTTATATTCAACTCATAAAAGATAAAATGTAAATTGGTTTAGATCCTTATGCTCTCTATCTCTACTTATAGTCAATTATTATCAAAGTAGGACTGTAATTAAACATGAAAATTGATTTGTTAATATTTTACCAGTTAATATAAACGTTTTGATCATTTTTGTTAATGTATCTACAAAGATTTTGGAAACAGTAATCATCTTTGAGGTAAATCATCTTTTGAAGACAATGTTGAATAAATTTTTTTTAAAGTTATTTTATGAAAACTAAAAAAAAAAAATCATTAAATTGTAAAAAAGAAACTTTTATGCCTACAGAGCTATTTTATAAGTAATGATAGTCATGTTAAGATATCCCACAACAAAAGATTTGTGTATTGAAATAAGATAATGGTGTAGATCCCTCCTCCCCTCGTATTTTTTTTATGTGTAGCATTTTTAAAATCATTTTTTAAATGTCTTAGGAATTTTTTCTTTCACTCCATATATAAATTTACTTGTGGCACACAGAGATATTGCACCTACCTCACATGCCCATGGTCTACAGTTGAATTCAGGACAAGTAAGGCATGAAAATTTGTAATCAAATTTAGGATTTTTCCAAGTAGTTGTCCATAGCTAATTTAGCTATCAATTTTAATTGATCAGGAAAAGGATATTTAACTATTACTAGCTAGAGATAGAAGAAAATGGAAAATTTTTCACGACTCTGCATTTTAACACCCTCCATTGAGTAAAGCCTTTTCTTTTTTGCATTCCTTGAAAAACTATTGGAGAGATCTTTGATCTGAAGATAGCTATTTAAAGACTATTTAACTCATACTTCTTATATTTAATTAAAACAGTGGGTTTTTTTTAATATTGATAGTTTTTTTAATAATTTAATTTTAGATTACAATAGAAAATGAATCATTGCATTAAGTAATCATATAATACAAAGTCTGTATAATAATTTACCTTTTTAGTACTATTTATTATGTAAGTATTGAGTAAGACATGAGAAATCAGTCTTGAAGTCTGAGTCATTTAATTAATTTGTTGTTATATTTGTTCATTTACAATGAAGAATGTTCATTTTTAAAGTGGAAAAATCATCATTATCTAATTAAATATAAGCTGGGAAATTCAGAGAAGTTTAGTATTGATCTATATCTTAAATGACTTTCGTTGTTCATCAACAATTTTATGTGATTCACATTTGCTTTAGATTTGAGTTTATTTCTATTAAGATAAATTGATATTTTATAATATTATTGATTTTTTAAAATGAACACAACTTAGTTTTTGATAGAGCTATTGGTGTTTAATTTCGTAATGATTGTCTATAATTAGATCATGCTATTTTTGGTCTACATACTATGTAAGCATTGATTAAATTCATGGATACAAGATGACAATTAACCAGAAACTAATCTTGAAATCTAACTGGACTGTAATTATAATTCCATTGATTTAATTAGGTTTAAATAATTTGATTTTAAAATGGAAAGAGAGATGTCATCACCATCTAATCAGTTGTAAGATATAAATAAATCTTAAAAACATCCATATATAAGTATGGAATTTTTGAATCTTCATATTCAGATAGAAATGTTATTAAATTTCTCTGGAAAATAGATTGGTTAAATCTTACAATATCAAAAAGTAGTTTACACATTAGTAAAGATTGAATACATTGTGAAAAAAGATTACACAATCAATATTTCAATCATTACATCTTAAATATATTTGTTAATCATTGAGGATTTATTACTGTTCTTATTTTCTTAGGATTTGAATGTATTTATGAAAGTCTTTTAATATTTTAAAGTTACAGACTTTTTAATAATTTTGTACTATAGTAATAGATGAATTACTCAGTAACATAAACACATGACTGGATTATTGATGATCATTAAGATTTTCACATGTTCTATACTTATTTTTAATCTTATTTCATAATTTCTTGGAATCAGAATTTTGAAGCAATTAAGGGCTCAGTGTTTTTAAGTAAGGAGGGAGGGATTTTCATTTCTTCAGTATAGAAATCACTAAAGTAAACAGAAATTTTTAATAACTGTATTTCTCAAAATTGATAATTTTAAACAGTTATAATCTCTTATTTAAAATACATTCTCCCCATTATCTTATTTTTTTTTAGTAAGCTTCTGGGCAAATAGTCTTACATTGTGAGTTCCTGGGTCACATTAATCATTAATAAGCAGAGCCTCTAACCTGTACTTTTTTCTGCTAAGCAAACCAAAAAATGATAGTTATATTTATGGATTATAAAAAGCAGTAAAGAAGGATATATTCAAATATAATTTTTTATGTGGTGTTTTTTTTTTTTTTGTTAATTTTTTTTTTGCAATGAATTTATAATGCAATAAATTGATTTATTTATTATTAACCTAGATAATTAAGTTTATTTAAGTGAATTGATATATATTCAACAAATGGAATGGGGAAATTAATAGAAAAATGAAAACGATTTGGTGGACATTTATTAAGATTATTTAAAGGAACTGTGTTTTTACATTTGAAAAAGAGCTTAAAATCAATGCATTTTAAACTAAAAATTTGAAATATATGAAGTTTGGTTTAAAAAATGAAAAATTATGAAGGAAAAAAAATCATGAAAAAAAATACATTAAGGATAACAAAAAAAAAAAAAAGAATAAATGGATTCAGCTCAAACTGACATTAATATTATTATAAAAAACTAAAAGCCTCTAAAGAAAGACATGCTACTGTGGGCCATCAAAAATAGTGCCACAAAATGACACTTGAGTTTAATAATCTTATAGCCAGCTGGATGCAGATAAAGTCATTGCAAATCTAATCAAAAAGTTACATGACTATGTTAGTTGTCATTTGATATATCTGCTGAAGTCTATTTTACTAATAATGAATTTAAAAAAGCAAAGTTTTATTAAATGCTTTAAAACTGCTCAGATTTCTGCATTATATGATCTACCAATTTGTGTTTTACTTCATTAATCAGTGGTGCATAGGGAGCTATATAAGGTTTCCTAGTTTGTTATCACTTTATATGGAGGTTAATGTCTTATAATCAGCTGTAGCTTGTAAGAGAAAAAAATTTAGATCCAGTTCTGAAAAATAACTGGCTATGTACAGAATAGATCTCATTACCAACTCATTTAAGGGAGATGAAATCAGTTAGATAATTAATTGTAAAATGTTCCATCTTTCCCAATACTAGAAATTAGCAGAATAATTGAGCAACCACATTAAGTGATAACTATCAAAATTAAGCTTGCTATTTTATTATAGTTATTAATTTACAGTAAGTAATGCATGCAATATCATAAGTAAAGAATTTCCTTGTGATTACATTAATCAGTATTTTACTGTAATCATTAATATATAGGGGGCTTGAACTCAGACTTCACCTATCCATGCCATTTCATCCTACTGATTCACTTACAGGTTGTATGAAAGTCTGAGTTCAAACCCCTATATATTACATATTGGAGTGCAAGTATGAAAAAGTCTGTATTGTAGGAAAAAAATCATATATTAGAATATAATCATTAATGTAATTTGAAAATTAACTGTTATTGCATAAACATGCTAAAAAACTGTTGGTAAATTTAAATTTTGTATTTAATTTATATGACTGGTATTGATATTTATCCTTAAACTTACTCCAACTCAACAGTTCGACATATATCTAAAAGAGAAAATAAATGATGAAATAGGCCAAATAATCACTGTGTAGCAAGATAAAAATTCTAGATAACTGTGAGCTGATGATATGACAAAATGTGTTGAATTAGCTTAGAATAGTTTGGATATTTGTGATAAAGTATTGGAAAATATTAGTGAACTATTAATAGTTGAAAATAATTAAATTTGTTATATATTGTGTACCTGGAACTGTTTTCTGTGTATTTGGAGATTTTTTATCTGAAAAATTTTTGATACTTGTTTGGATTTAAAACCCAGATGAAGAGTAAAGCATAATCAATCATAAATGAGTGTGGCCATTCCAACTAAAAATTGCTCTCACAATAATGTTTTGCAAAGACTAAATAAACCATTCTTTGAACCATAAATATATCCACATAAAATATGATGGTCTATTTTTTATTCTGCATGCTGTCTTTTAATTTCCTCCATAGGAAACTTTCTTTCTGAAATACTTTGACACCAAGTCCAATTGTTGCTCTCCAATATATTCTATTCTCTGTCATGTCATATCAATGGAAACAATCATTACTGATCTTCTTTAAAATATCACTGAGATCATTTTTTAATGTAGACGAGATCTACCTCTCTCACAAAAACTATGCTCAGGTTTACCATAAAACATCATTTTGGGAAGTAGTGTATTGATCATTGATGAAGGTGTGATTTTACAATAGTTGATTCTATAATATCATATCCAGAAAGTTTATGGAACATTCTTAAATGAAACTTTTCTAATGCTTTTATACTGCATTAAAAGAGTGACCCAATCTTACTTCCATACTATAAATTAAGTAAAAATAATAGCTAACTTAATTGCAGTAGTTATTTTCCTGGGATGAAATACTCTATCTTTCAACTTCTTAAAAGCAGCAACATCATATTGGAGTCCGTGTTGTATATCAATATCTATGTCCACTTTTATTTACCTATTTCCAAGGTATTTATATTGATTTAGATTCTCAAGTCGATAACCATCCCAAGATAAAAGTTGCTGATGATTCTTTTGTCAGTACTCACTGATAAAGAACTTGAATTTTTTTTAACTTTAAGTCTTCAAATGTTGCATTCAAAATAGTATATTCAGTAAATAATCTTTTGAATTGGCATAAATAGCACAATCATTAGCACAGAGTAAATCTAAGAAGATGAAGTTATTGTTTTTAATCAATTGAAATTTCATTAAGTTGCTTAAAAACAACTGTCATAAAAATTGAAAATAATGTTGGAGAAATTACATATTCTTGCTTAACACCAATTTTTATTTTTCTATCTCTCATTCTATCATGTAGAAACTGTATAATATGAATAAATTTTTGTGGATAATCAGATAATTTTGAACATTGCCATAAATTTGTTCATTAACTAAATCAAATACCTTGCCCAAATTAATAAAAGCAATATATAAATAACTCTTTTGTTCCCAACACTTTTCTTGCATTTATCAGACAACAAAAATCATGTCTATAGTGTTTTCTAATTTTCTAAAACCACATTGAGTTTCTGACAATAATTCATCTATGACTGAAGGTAATCTATCTATTCAACAAAATCATTGAAAATACCTTTGCAGCAGTGAATAACAATGGTATTTCATGATAATTACTGCAAATTTTTCTATTCTCTTTACTTTTAAAGATGAACAATAGAAGCATCCTTAAAGTCAGGCAGCACAACTTCATGGATTCATATCTTCTTAAAAAATTTCAGTATTTTTGAAGCTAACATATCACCACCAAATTTTACAAACTTCTCTAGGTATTTTCTTGCAACCTTTCCTTTTTTAAGATTATAAAGAATTATTTTGACTTTATTAAGCTGGATATGTTTGTTCAAATCTAAATTAGTAGATAAATTGGATATATTATTAAAAATCATCTATCTGAATTTTTGTGTCATTATTCAAAAGATGATCAAAATATTTCTTCCATCTGTTTCAAATATCATTATCATCATGTAAGAATGATATTGCTGGATTTAATAGAGATGTGATATCGTTTCTCAGATCCATATTGCTTTCAGTACATAACCCCCCCCCCAGGTAAAAAACCAGCGAATATCTATCTATTCTTTATAGTTTTAACCCACCAATCATTTTTAAGTCTTTTTGTCAGTTGAATTTCTACTTATCTAGAATAAAGCAGACGAACGAACGCATTATCCATTATATCATCTGATCTTCGATATATATTTTTTCATTCACTGCACACAAATATATATATATTTTAAAAAGTGGACTCTTCATAATATAAATGTTTCATTAAATTTATTTTAAAAAATATTACTATTTGTAGATTTGCTTAATTTTATTTAAATCGAAGATATGTGTGTGCCTATATTTATATAATACTGTCAATAATATTTACTTTCAGTTACATTTAACTTGATTTTTATGAATGTTTTATTATTATATAAACAAGATCTTTCGTTCTTTATAGTGCTACATTAATTTAGGACTTCAGTCTTATTTCTAATTACATTTAACTAGATTTATACGAAGTAATTATATAGTTTTTTTGTAAACAAGACATTTCTCATTTAATAAAAGACCCCTTGCTTCAACATTTTTCATTCTTAAAATGTGTATTGATTTAGAAATTCAGAATTATTCTCTTTCTTTCACACACACATATATATTCCCGCATATGTATAATTTATTTTTTGCATTGTTAATATTAATTGGAATTCACCATTGTTGGCAAATGTTAAACAATTTTGACTGCAAGCTTTTCAAATTCAAATTGGATGCTGATCAAATTGACAGCTTTTTATTCTTGGCATTTCTAGTAGTTAAGACGTTTGAAAATGAAAGCGAAATTATTTAATGATTTCTGAATTGTTGATTCTTTAAAATCGAAGAACGTGATTATTAAATAATGTACTAGCCTTTTGCCCTGATGTTAGCTTTGTAGTGCAACCAGTAGTATGAATTAAAATATATGCTAGAAAAATTTAATTCTAGTTGCAATTTGAATAGTAATTGTTATTATTTAGTGATGGATAACAATAATGTTAAGTAATTCATAAACTTGCAGGAAGTCTCATTGTGTCAAATTTTTATCAATCAATAAAAAAAAACTTTTGATCATCATCGTTAACAAACAGCCAAAGACCTTCCCACCTAATTTTAATTTATTAATAAGTGATTTTAGGAGATTTCTGATAATAGACATTGTGATCAACATAGGAAAAGTTGATCATTATAAATTTTATCACCATTATTTCTCTCCCCATTTATCAGTAACGTATTAATGGATATCATGTATATTGGCTAAAGAGTGTTCTGAAAATTAACGGTTTGAAATAACAAATCATTTTATGAACACCATTGTTTTTGAAGATGTTAAGCGATCTATTGGAAAACAAGTTTATTGACTCAGAAGAATTCTGGCATCAGATATTGTTATTGGCAATTGAAAAACTTAATCAGCACTCATCAATGATGATTTACCATTTAGTAAAATATAAAATAATTATATGCAGTTGTGTAAATTTGGGAACAATAAATTCTACAGTAGGAAATGAATGCAAACTATTAACCAAACAATTTTCCAAAATAATTATTAAGTGAAATAGTATTTCTAACAAATGATTTGAATTCAGAGACAACAATAAAAGATCTGGAACATTTAATTTTAATAAAATACTCATTTATGGAATGTAATTTGTTTGAAGTCATAACAATATCATTATTATCAACAACAATTGCATCAATTGAACAATCATTTAACAAATTTATACGTAGTATATGGAAAATTGCATGCTGAAAGAAAATAATAATATTTCTTGCTTTTTTTAATAATTGATCACCAATAAGCCCAAAAATTGAATAGGAACATATTGTAATTGGTTTTGCAAATAGGAAAGTGAGAAGAATGAACTTTTAATGTTAAGTTTTTGTATATATTATTGTATTAATCTGATTTTGTTAAACAGTTCTATACTAATTTATTATTTTTGTAGGAATATTTTTTGCAACTATTTTGTTATGATCTTTTGTATAATTAAATTATTTACTATAAGGATCCTCAAAAATATTGCAATGTTGCTGATTATATGTTATTTTTTGAGAAACTATATGATGTTCAAACACTCAAATAGTAAGTTGAGCACAATAGTTTCACTCAATTAATCATACTGAGTTTTTAAACTTAACTGAGAACTGACTTTTTGAATTCATTATCTTATCATCTTTCTAAAGTGCACATAACACTTCTCATAGGAAAAACAATGATACTTATAATATCTATAATAATTATCAGGAAAAATATAATTCAGTTTCTGCTCTAGGCAAGGGACTCAATGCTACTTGAGATTATGATATTAGAGTTCACAATGAAACAACAGACTATGCCAGCTGTACAGCTTTTCAATAATTTCCTTACATAAATGTCATTACATTTTCAAAAGAAAGTCAACAAAATCATCACCATTTTTGACTTTTTACTAATTAATGAAAGAATAAAATTCTTAATATATTATTAGAGAAAATAACTCCTTTATTAATTATACATTTTGAGGAGAGATTTTAACTTACTAACAAATTTAAAGATGCTAATGACTAAGTCTAACTCACTTTAATATTAGATTTGAGCTAATGTATTTATATTTTTTGTTAAACCTGCTATTTGTAATAGCTAATATTTTAATTAATATAATTTCATTATATAATATCATGGTAAATTCATTCATTGCATTATATAAAATCTTAAATTCATTATGTATCTTAATAAAGATGTCACTTCATAAGGTTTTGTGCATTTTTATTTCAAACTTAATGCCAAAAAGAGTCTCCATCTATGTTCTGATTCCAATCATTTAATGAAAGCATTTTAAATAAGGATAGGAGAGCTTATACAATAATAAAAAAAATAAATTATAAAGATTATATATGAGCTACACAGGAGCTTAATTGAATTATAATTCAATGTTATGACTAAAATGGATGCTAAAGAATCAGTTGCTATTTATAGTAGATTAATATAGAAAAATATTAAATTGTAAAACTCCAATTTTAATTTTACATGCTGCTAAAATATTGATCAATTTTGAGTAGATGAAAAGATAGAGTTTGAATATTATTTAATTAAAATTGAAAAGTTTTACTTAGTGCATAAAGTAATTGGCCATTGAGTGGAAGATTTGTGGATTCATTCACAAGCTAAGAAAAGTAATTAAAGAATATCTAGTTTAACCATTTATTTTTTTTTTGCTATGTCATTTGATCTTCTATGCATCTGAATGTAAACTGAATACAAACTAGAATTGAAAATCCTATTAGGAAGATAGTTTGAAAGATATAGAAGTTAATATTAATAATTTTGTTGATATAGAAATGGCATTTGATGGAGTAAAATGGGTTACATTTTTTGGACTTTTTTTTATTTTAAAACAATGTATAGATTAAAAATAAAAAATACTTATGGTAACAAATTTGTTAGTAGAGAAAGAAAAAAACTGAAAAACCATTTATAGAACATATAAGGCAAAAGAGAATCTTTATCTTTAGTTTTATATTTATTATAATGAAATACTTGTACCAATAAGTATGGTTGTACCTATTGGGAAAGTAGACCTTCTCAAATGAAAACTGCAAACAAAAATGATGAATACATACTATAACAGTCAAGTTTCATACATTCGCGTAACAGAATCTAGAATCCAGACAAAGAGACCAAAGGTGACCAGTTCAGGATTGTGACATCCCGAATCTGACTACACTTCAACTTGTTTGTCCATACTCCACGACTCAAGTCCGACCACACTTGAAGTTACACGTAGTATACCCATCTTTCGTGGACGGCATAGAGCAGGGAGAAACATGATACTCAGGTCTGTAAATATATATATTAATTAATTTAATTGCTACCAGCACGAAATTAAAGATAACTTTCATAAATGGTAATTAATGCATATATAGTTATATCACATATATAATTAACTAAGACTGAATTGGATTGAAATAGGAACAAGAAATAACATGAAACCAGAATAAATTTAACATATATTTATTAATCAAACAGAACATAATTTAATGTGGGAAAAGCACGCAGGCTTTATAATGTGAGGATTTGACATTTCTCCTCATCAAATCTTTAATTATTAATATGAAGATACATTTAAAGAATCACTAAGCTGTGCCTAAATAAGATTCTGCCAATTCCTATTGAAAGTGGTAGCTACTATTATAAATTTGCTGTAACAGTCTTAGGCAAAATATTTACTATCTTCTCCTTTTAAATATTTTTATTTAAACATTTAAATAAATATTTTAAGCAAAATATTTATTGTGACATTATTACTTTAATAAAGTATGAGCATATAATTCAACTCAGAGTAGAGATTGAACCCAGAAAGCAAAGATATAAATTTCAGTTTAATACTGAAAAATTAATTAAATTATGGGACTCAGAATTGGCTATAACAAGATCACCGACATGCTACAGCACCGGCAAATTCCAATAACAGAGTGCCCTGCGGATAGATTAGAGTCAAGGGTTTTCATGACAAACACTGGTACCCTGGAACCGAGCGTCATGCTGCTAAAAGGTCAGGGTTGGCTAACACGACTGCCTGGAATTATATGTTGGGTCTTATTAGTATGCACCCCAAAAAGGTAAGATGGGATGGCCTTTTCCCAAAGTCCCATCTTAAGGAGAAGATGCAGCATAATGTTAAACATTGAATGTGAATTTAATGTATCTAATCCGCCAAGTGAAAGGATGACATTAATTATTACAAAAATATGGGGCAAAACTCTGGTTTATATGTTTCCAATTCTAACAACGCTATATAAAATCAAGCTACATTAGGAAAATAAATAAAATATTATAAAACTCTGGTTTATATGTTTCAATCTATACATAGAAATTATTATGAGGGAGGGGAAAGTATATTTGATCAACTGGCCAAATAATTACTGGATATACTTTCATATTACTAAGACCAGCACATTACTTTAATCTCAATAAGACAGAAATTTAATAGTAAGCCACAATACATCATTTTTAAATTAAATAAAGTTATAGGAATTCGAACCAGCGCGCATGGAGAATTGTCATTAAGAAACAGTTATGGGAAGTTATTGGCAATTATATTTCCGAATATTTATTACTTTAAATGCTCGCTGCTTCGACATATTGGCATATAAATAACAAAATAACAGTAAAGAAATATTATAGGCACAACCACAGTGATAGACAAAGAAATGAGTGTAGGTTACATTTAGTTTAATTACGATGTAGACAAGTTATACAAATGAAATAATATTTACTTAAACTAGGATTTATAATAAAACATTTATAGGAGTTAAAAAATTCTACATTATTTTATAGGTTGCTAGCTTTAAACTTTGAAGTAGAAAATTTGAATTTAGAAATAGTTCATTAACACAGAGCTCTGTGGTTATAGATTGGTGTTACCAATTAGTTGCTGGACTGGATAAGGTGTTGGCTTTCAGGTATTGTGGTCTTCTTGAGCGGGCAAAGCTGGACGGTTTCTTGAGGTATCTCCGGTGGTTGAAGCATCGGCTAGTAGTGATCACACCATTCTTTCAGTGGGTTTAGAAGCAGCTGTCACCTTTCTCCCATCAGATCTTTCAAAGATCGATCTGACATGGATTCAGCATTGCAACACCCTTCTAAAATTAATGACTCCTCTCTTCAAGCTTAAAATGGACCCTATTTATACTTTTACTAGAAAAGAACCTGTTTCACTTGGAAACCCATGAACTCTATCTAAAATATCACACTAAATTGTAAGATTTCTCAATTTGATCAAAAATACTTTTATTTAGGCTTCCATGAGGCCGCAAATCCTCTTCCAGGTGTCAAAATGGTTTTGCTACAGCGATTTTAATGACTATTTTTGCTATAAATAAATTTGAGTAAGCAATTATCAACTTTCTAACTTTGATTTAATCCCAGGTGCAGTGGATTTAAATGCAAATCTGTTTATGGCTAACTTTCTATTTTTAACTAATTTAACTAAAAACTTTTTGCTCTTTTACAAAACTAAATCATGCCACTCTATATATATTATTATATAAGATGAATCATACATCCACATACGAATTTATATTTACTAAATTTAATAAATTGACATTTCTACTATTTAAAATTATAACATTAAATTTTATATTTTATAAATAAAAGATTTAACATTATATTCACTGTAACAACAACTAGCCTATGTATGTACAGCGTTTATTCATATGTGCATATATAATGCTGCACACCCAGCCATGATAGAAAGGTTTATACATTTATTTATTAAAATATTCATTTTAATAGGGTTTGAACCCAACACAGATAGGTTTGGTGGATAAAATAAAACGTGCAACGAGAAGGGTTTGAACCTGACCATTGCAATACACACATATATCTAATTCAGAATTCTAAGGCAATTGGCAATTACTCCTAGTAAAATAAATTTCTCAAATCCAAAGTGATTATTCAAAAATATCTCTTTGATCCTTCTTTTGATTAAATTTATAAAAAGCAGTTTCTGCACCACTGAACAATATTTTAGGATTAGTAACACAACTTTTATTAATTTTATTTATTCATTAATTCACAATTTGCACTTCCTTGTATATATTTTAAAACAATTACATAGAATATACTTTTACTCTCTGTCAAATCTTTAGAATTATTTAAGAGAATAAAACTTATCCTCCACTCTCCCCACAAATGATTATTTTTATTAAGCAATCCATCAGTTAACAATTTAAAAGACAAATAATTTTTTTATCATTACTATCAACTACTGAATCACTATTATATTTATTATATGAAATATTAAATAAATGTATGATTAACATGGAATTAGTATTGGAGAGAGGAGACAGATTGTAACAGCTTTGCTGGTCTGATAATGTTTGTAGGTAGTTAATGAACTTGATACTTGTAAAGAGATTTAATTGAAAATAAATGTATCAAAAATATAAAATTATAATGTCAACTGTAAAAAATAAAAATTGATAATTAATGGATAATAAGTAAAAAAGAATCCCAAATGATAATATTAATAGCTAGCTGGCTTTTAATGGAGGAAAAAGATTCTTTTATATACTGCTTAATTTAAACTTTGGGGGAAACTGGTCTTGGTCACCATTTTTTATTTTTTGAAAAAAGTTCAATAATTTCGGAAAAGTATATAAAATAAGTTTTTATTGCATTGTTGAAAAATGAAAAATTTGAGTTATGTAAATATAGAAATTTTAGAAAGAATGTATAGAAAGAAAATATTCATGATAGAAATTAGCAAAAGCTACAGTATTTGGTATAGTTTTTATTTAAATTAAAGATATTACATGAGGAAGCAAAGATATATGTTTTATACTTACATAAACATGGTTGAAACAAGGATACCAATGCTTGAAAAAAAAAAAAAAAAGAAATTGAAAAGGAAAATCAAAATTGATGAAACTGTACTAGTAAATTTAGAAAGTTTTATATATCTTGAATGTAATTCAATAGTGATTTTGATTGCCAAAAGAAAATAAGAATAACTACGAGTTCATTTTACATAAATATATGGCATCTGTCTTATCCATGGTAGTTTTTCCATCATATTATAATTGTATTTTTATTTTCTGGTCAGCATACCTATATTTGTCCAATCAATCAAGATTAGCTTTGACAAATATATATTTGTTTAGTTATAAATTGAAAAAATGTCACATTTAGATTATTAGAAAATATGATTTTTTAAAATATATATATACTTTCAGATTATCTGCAAAATATTAAATTAGTATATAGAAGTTTATTCATTTCTGATTTCATATTATTATTTTCCTCTTTCTACTGCTGTGAAGTTGCTTTGAGGTTTTTCAATTGATAACCTGTGATTTTTGATGGATAATGTTTGTTGTTATTTATTTATAGAAATAATTAAAAATTATTAAAAAAATTAAATAAGTAGCTCTATAATTTCCAAAAAATCAAACTGATGAAGAGAGAATATGATAATGGAGTTGGGAGGGAAAGGGATTCTTTTAACTATACATCTGTAATTATGTTCACTTATTAACAGTGACTTATGAACAAGTAGGGCCATTTTAACTTCAGGATAAAAAAGAAAATAGAAATATAAAAAATACATAAAAGATTAGAATCAGAATTGCTGTGTTTGTAATTAAGGAATGGAATGTGATTGCATAAACATACAATCCTATTGTCTTAGTTAGTGCAGAAAGGGCCAGTGGAACAACCTAAGAGACTAATGATAATAAGGTAAAATAGAAAAAAAAAGAGAAAATAAGAGAAAGAGCAAAGAGAAGAAATCAAGAAGACTTTTTGTTTTTAAACAATAAAATAATAGAATAATTTTAGGAGATATATATACATAAATAAAAAGATCATACGTCAAATTATAGATATTCAAATTCTTTATTCTGAATACTCTTAATAAGAAAAATTAATTGTCTGAAATCAATTAATAGTAATCATGTGATAATTATTCAGGAATTGTATATGATATTTAATCACCAAAAATTATAGATTGGACTTCAATCTAGGAATATTCAGTTCTCAAATTCAACAAAATGCACAGTACAATTGAAGATACAAAAAATAAAATTGATATTTTCAACTGCAATACATCAATCACCAATATACCACAACTACAAGTTGAGTTTTGAAATGATTACACTATGCACATGTCTGCTGCAACTCATGATTCTAGATACTGATATCCCCTGCTGATATATATTAATCCCTTATAAACATCTATTTTATCAACACGGCAGTTTTGGTTAATCGCTGGCTTATCAACGCATGAGGCTTTGGTGATAATACCATCAAATCATGATTTGATTTTGTAGAAAAAATCAAATGCGGTCATACAACCGATGTTCAAAATCGCATCATTTGATGTTACTGAGCTATACGACTCCATTGACTACAAACAATCAATTGAAACAGTCAATGATGCATTAATTGCAAGCAACTGCCAACCTACATGGGCAAAATTTATCATTGAATTTTTAAAATGGCTCGATTTAAACATTGTTGCTATTTTCAGGGATAAATGGTTCAACATGCGCAACGGTTGGCCCATGGGTCTCCCACTAAGTGGTATACTAAAAAGTGTTGTGCTCAATCATCATGAAAAGCTAATACTCCATGTTTTCTTCCAGTCAACTCCACACATGATTTACACACATTACATTGATGATATATTCATTGCAGCTCCAGAAGATATCATTAATAATCTCCACAACAGCCTTCAGAATAACACCAAGCTCATCTTTACTATAACTTGGGAAAACCAAGCATGTCAGTTTAAATACCTAGACATAGGCGTCAGCAGAAACATAGACAAACTAGACTATTGCATGATAGTTAAACCTTTAGAATTACGAGGTCTGACATATCCCAATTCTTATGTGCCTGAATCTCACAAACTTGCAGACCTCTCTTCCTTCATGTTTAGAAACCATAATCTGTGCAAATATGAGACAGATAAAAGAATTAATCTCATTAATTGCACCACAGATTTAATAAAAATAGGACACACAATCATCCATCAACAGAAAATTTAATAAATTCTTTTACAAAATAAACCATAATGATAAGATAGAAAACGAACCAAGAATCCTAATTCCATACATCCAGTCAACAACCAAAAGTCTTATTAACAAATTATCATGTGACTTTGCAGTCACTTTCCACTCACCTCCTAACACCAATAGACTCGTCAATAACACCAAAGACAGGATTAAACCTGAACTCACACCTCAAGTTGTTTACAAAATCACCTGTCCTAAAGAAACTGTGTGGCAACATATTATGGAGAAACTGAAACCAACATTGCAACCAGAGTAGCTCAACATAGATAACTCTACAACAGGACCAAAACTAAGCTTGAAGGCAATTCAATTTTTGTTGAGCATGAGAGAGCCACTGGCCATGCCTTCCTACCCACCACAGCCAGTGTTATCTGCTCTGAAAGAAATGACATTAAATGCAAAGTCAGGGAGGCTTACTACATAGTGGGTGACCCTACTGCAATCAATAGAAGAGAGGCCTGCTTTTCTCTCTTTCGAAAATGGTCTATGTAGCATCTTCACACAAATTTGCATTAACACCATTATAGTTTTCAAATAAATTCCAGTAGCCATGAATATGGGACTATAAAATATCCTGAAAGTGTGCTTGGCAGCAACATTTAATTTTAAATAGTTTCATTATCTGTGCACAAAGCACATATATATATATCAACCTTTATAAAAGATTCTATTTACATCTCTTACTAAAGTTAAATATCTATATGATATTACTTCTCAAAAACGTTTTAGAAGATAAATGCATAACTTAAATTTATATAATACTAGCCGTACTCCACCATGCATTGCTGTGGCACAGTCTGGTTAAATGGAAAAGAAAGAAAAGAGAAAGTGCATGTTTCTAATATGTTTAATTTCACAGTGTTTGTGGGTATACAGTATTTTTTGTTGTTCCATTGTCTGTGCAAATATAAGAGATTGTCTGGTTTGCTGACTCTAGAACATGCAACATATAATAGTCCATGCGAGAAGCAATCTATATCTAGATCTAAAGTGCACAATTCTAAAGAATGGCACTGACTGTCTGTGCAGATATAGAGATTGTCTGGTTTGCAGACTCTAGAACATGCAACATCTAATTGTCCACGTGAGAAGCAATTCGTGTCTAGATCTAAACCGCACAATTCTAAAGATTGTCCCTGAGCTTTGTTGATGGTGATTGCAAACGCCAATCGAATTGGGAATTGCAATCTCTCACATGAAATAATTAAATCAACATGAAAATAAATTGAAATCTATGAAAATTCAATTTAACAATGCAATCGGGAACCTTGAAATGGAATCATAAAATATTTAGTATAGCATGTGTTGCTTTTACATCCAACAGATAGCGCTGTTTTTCAAAAAAATCATGTTTTTACCGGTCACAGGTGTGACATCTATATAATAATAGGTAGTAGGTAAAAACATGCACGTATTCGAACACAACGTTGAGTCAAAATTTCAAAGCAATCGGTGAAGAACTTTTGGAGATTTAAGATTCTGAACAAACGAACATTTACATTTTTATTTACATAGATTTGCATGACGATATTTTTTTTTTAAAAAAAACCCCACTGTTATAGCTGATTTTTTTTTTTACTACTTATGCATTTACTGTTCATACATTAAACAATTTTTTTTTCGTTATTAATTTAAATAATTTGTTACATTTTTATTTACCATTGTCAAACTCACTCCACTCACAACTTTGATACCATCCACCTCAGATAAATACTATAATGATGATTATTAATCATTTTCTAAACTAAAGATTATCTCTAGCACAGATATAAACTTTAAACCTCAGTTAAAGATTAATATATCAGAAGTATGGAGGTTGTTTAATATACAATATCTATAATTTAAATAACTGAATACTTTCATGTTATATATCTTAGTGATGCAAAAAGATCATTAACGCTTTGAATGTAGATAAATACTCCATAGTAAACAGTAACTAAACTATCTACAATTAAATTATTTTTTGGTCAAAGTATCATATTGTCTTGTTATCCATAGAAAAAAAGTACCAGTCAGACTGGTTATAGCAAAATCTCAATTTTAGAAAATGCTATCAGTGTTAATATGTTTGTATAATATGTATATGGAAAGTTTAATTTTATTTCTTCGTTGTTGTTTTTTTCCAGCTATTTATTTACAATATACAGTTTTTAGTTGCACTTAATATTAACGCGTAGTTATATATTTATAAATGCTTATCATTTTTTTTTCTTAGATATTTTTTTTATTTAGTAAAGTGATTTTTTATTTTTGAACAGCCAATAAAAATTTTATTATATATGTGTATGAAATACTGTTTAATTTTAGAAGAAAAAAAACCTTCTTGTTAACCCCTTTCTCAAATTTCTCTGTCCCAACAGTGATCTTTTAAAGAATTAAATGGCTTAAATATTTTATACAAATAAGAATATCAATAATATCATTGATCATACATCCCTGTCTCTCATATCCACAGTTTCAAAGTCTGTTGATTCATTTATTTACAATTTAAAAATGTTATTAAATTAAAAATATATAAATTACCAAAAAATGATAGTTTAATTTTTTAAAATTTAATTTTTTAATTCACATTGCAAATGCTTACTGCTGCAGTTGCTATATCACATCACATGAAAATGGCGCGCGGATATCTTCATAATTACAGACAAGCATTTTAAAATCACCTAGAAATTATTGTTTTGTATTTCATCACCATCAGTTTTTGCCACAAGTAAAATGAAGAAACAGGATGTTTTATTTTTGATGATATTTTAATATTTACACATAATATCTAAAATACTTTGTATCAAAGGTATGTATATATTATTAAAAGTATCTGCTATATACACTTGTCTTTAAAATGCATACTGTATATTATTCTGTTTGTAGTTAATTTTTTTACTTAATGTATTAATGTGTATAAGCATTAAAATAATATGTTAAAACATTGCATATATGTTTAAAACATATTATTTGTTCCTATTTAAATATTTTAAGTATCATAAAGTTTCGGATATGACATGTATCTGGAGACCTTTCTATATTATAATTTTTACAAATGTATTTTTTTTTGCCTAATTGTTTACTTTACACTGTAATGATTCCTTTTTGTTGACTTATACATTATATATTTTTATAATAGTGGTCACTATTATAAAAATTCTGCAGTGTGTGTGCATGTTATCGCCTATGTAATTTTTCTATGTATACAGTGATGGGGGGAAAAAATCTCTTTTTGTAGAATCTTCCCCCAAAATTCTACTTGCAGTTTCTTAATAATATATATTTTTATGAGGAAGAACAGATTTTAATAGGAACAGATTTTTGTAAACAATTATGTCTTTAAATAAGTTTTAAAATGTTCTGCTTATTAGGTGCATTTTGTGTTTTACAACATATTCTGTAAAATAATATAGTCAAGAGACTTTCTATTCTAAAGCTACAACTATACAATTATTTACTCTGGCTTGCATTGGCTGCATATGTTGTTAGTTGTCATTCTTTGATGAAACTAGTCAAAACATTTTACCGGAAGTTACATTATCATTAATAACATTACTTAAAACATTCAGTTTTGTTTAGTCTTTTAGTTTAAAAAAGTTGCTAATAAATATTTCTAACTTATTTTATTAAATATATTTGTGGAACTTTATATAATAATACACAAATTCTTGATCCCAAAAATATATCTACCCACCCATAAAAGGGTTAATTCGAAAGTTGACAATATTTCATATTTATCATGACAGAGATATGAGTTGCTCTTGAGTTTTAACACATTGATAAACATTATCAAATGATTTTATTGCTCAGTAGTTCATAAAAAGTTTGAGAGCAGAAACACCAGTACTGTATTCAATCCATCACATGGGCAGCTCATTCATGAGAATGGTGATTAAAGAGTTAAATGTTTCCAAATTAATTCGTGCTTAAGATAGTAAAATAAATAATATGTTTGCTCACGTGAATAGGATAGGGTGATGGTGGCCAGTCTCATGTTTGAATTTCATTTGAACTTCTAAGCAATTCTAAGGTAAAGTGTCTATCTATCTTTAAACATATGGATAGGTATAAAATCTGCCATTTGCTCATATGATAGATTATTATTTGTATTTATACATAGTTCAGCGAAACTCAACGCCTTATTATCACCCATTTCATCTGACTTTGTGCTTGTATGAGTATATATATATATTGTGTCTGTTATTTTTATTAATGTTACCTGTCTCGTAATTTTTCTCTATTTTTATATATATATTTCAGCATCCTACAGAAATTTCTTGTGGAAAATCTAGTCGGTAAAATTTTCTGGATTTCCTAAGGGAATTTCTATAGGAAATTTACATCCTTTATTAGTAGTAATCACTTGGCGCTTTTCAATGTTTGTTTTTCCCCCCTTTAATTGTTGTTAATAACTTTTAAAATTATATTTTTTATATATATTTACTTTTGTTACTAAACTTATATACTTTTTGGATATTTTTTTTAACTATTAGTTTTTTTATTTTCAAATAATTATGTAAGAGAGTTATTCAAAAATGTATTTAATAATTTGATAATAATTAAGCTTTTTAAACATATATACAATAATTTAAAGATTGTTTTAGTAATTAAGATGAGTTGAATGATATTCTGCAATAGTAATTCAAAAATATAATGTAACAGTGATTTTTTCATATTGGAAAATTATATAAAAATATTATCAATTGTTTTACACTATCTTAATGATATAAAAAGTTTATTAAAATTTATGATATAATTCTAATATTGAGTTGCTAAAATAAATTGTATTAAAAGGTGTGAACCAATGGCAAACTACTACTGTTATTGATTAACTGTTGATACTTAAGCATAGGATCCTATTAGCCAGTTATTACCATCTGCCTTTGGAAAGATAATTTAATATATACTATTATAACATTTGAAGTTAGTGGCTACATATAAATTGGTTTGTATTTTAAATAACATTGGATTTTTAGATGGTATAAATGAAACCCAAGCTGATGAAGTTTAGATATTGGGCAGAAACCTGTTTTTTTAACAAGCTTTATGAATTTGTTTGTATAAAGTTTTCTTCCCAAAGTAGATTCAATAATTAGAGAAGTTGGATATGGTTTAATCAAACAATAAATCTATTTGATCATTATCAATGGGAGTTTGTTATTTTTTGTCACTCTCTTGACACAATCTATTCTTTTATTTTAATGAGATGGCTAATTTATAAGTTTCAATCAATTTTTGTTTATTCAGAATATAATTACACATGTGTTTGTTAGTTATAAAAAGTATCACATTTAATGTTTGTATATGTTTCGCACTTGACATAAAAAAGTAAAAATCTACTTAATATGAATAAGATTCAATTCATTTCTGATTGTAATAAGTGATGTTGAAACTTGCACAGTTAGCTGATGAAGGTGGTTTCCCTGAAACTGGTCCTGTGAGTTTTATATTATCTTAGCACATAATTCAGAATCTGACTTAAAAATAATGAACTAATAGAGGTGGTTAAATGCTTTCTTTCATAAACTCATTAAGATGTATTTTTTAAACCTGAAATCAGTGATGAAACTTAAAACTGAGCATAAATAAATGTTTGTCTTATATTTAATCTTCAAATTATTATTAAATATTTCCACTTATTAAATTTGCATTCATATTGACATACACATTTTTAAGGGAAAGAGGAAAAGTAAGGACAATTTATTTTCATTAATAATATTTCAAAAGAAATATCTTGGCATCTACTTATGCTTTTTATGTCAATCCACCAGATTATTGATTTCATCAGAAAATGTAATTGGTTGCTTTTAAACTTGTGTAATATTCAGAGTGTGATTGGAACAGAAATCCTAAAATTAAAATTTGAGTTAACCCCTACTTTTGCAACTTCTCTATGTGGCTGAACTTCATTATAATTGAAAGAATAATTTTGATAATGTGAAATTTTAGTCTTTTAATTATTTACTGATTATGACAGTTGATCAGTATAATAATAATAATAACAATGATGACAACAATGTTACTTTTACATAGAATACAATTTAACATTTTTATATGGTCTTTATGTAAATGAATACCCATGATAAAATTGATTAAAACAGCTTTAAAAGAAAAAATAAAATAAAAAGGGGTGTAATCCATGATAATCTGCTTTAACACCATTAGATCTTGTTCTTTGCAGTTTAGTCGAGTCATGAATTCAAGAGCTAAAGGTTTCTTAATTGATTTCCAGTTGAGTAAAATAAAAATAATAATCTCAGCTTGGTCATTTAAATGAATCTGTTGTACTCACCTTGCCATTTACATACTTGAATACAATATGACCTTCTATACAACTAGCCTTATAATTATTTATTTATTTACATCATCAAGTTTTTTATCTTTGACATAATGTAGAGAATACTGTGTATATCTTTAAATCATGGATGTTAATAGATTAAAAGTTAGAAATAAATCCTGGTCTTAGTGACATAGGAATGACATTTCTTTCATCAGCAATGATAATTTTAGTTTACTTATTTTGTTTTTAAAATTAAAAAATTAATTAACCACAGCTTACACAGTTTTGCTATCAGTGCATTTACATTCTATTAGATCAATCTGTATTAATTTAGATTTTTTTTTCCAACTAAAAACAGTTGGCAATTTAATGATTAATGACCAATGACTAGCCACAGGTTTGCTAATTGAATAAATCTGACCTGAAAAAAAAAGTCTAACTTTCATCTGATCTAAATTTCCAAGCCATAAACATGATAGGTAGCTTAACTAATCTATGGCACATGAAACTAAAGTATTAATAGGTCATCATTGCATATACATATAACTTTAGTAAGTATATGTTGACCTATTATGAAATATTGAAGAAAATGTATTGTAACCACCAGTGAACAATTTAAATATTTTTCACTTAAAATATATTTAAGGTATGTTCTCTCCTGAAACTATTATGACAATGATAAAACTTGATCATTGTTGGTGATAATTTGCCATTACTTGTCACTTTCTTAACATGATGTATTGAAGCATTTCTTATATGAAATATATGAGATGTTCCTGTAAAATAAAACTGTGAAAGTTTGGATACATATTGTTGTTGGACAATCTGACTGTAAAGGTATAGATATTAATTATAATAACAATAAAAATAATAAATCTAATGGTAATTAACTATTATAGACAGTTTTTCAATCCTCAAAAGTACTTTGGTTAATTCCTTAACCCTCCTTAACTACCGCTAAATTAAAAAAAAACATTAACAGAAGCAAACATCATCAACTCAAATCCCATGAATCATGAATTTTAATGTTAGCTGCTTGTCTATTAATTATATTCATTTTATTTCTATTTATTAAAATTGCCTCCTTAATTTTTCTTTCTCTTTTCATGAAGAATCTTAACACTTTCAATGTCAAACTTAAATTTATATTTACATGTTCTTTCATGATCCAAGAAAAATCAAGGAGACAATTTTAATAAGTAGAAATAAAATGAATATAATTAATAAACAAGTTTCTAACATTAAAATTCGGGATTCATGGGATTTGAGTTAATGATGTTTGCTTCCATTGTTTTTTGAATTTAGTGGCAGTTGAGGAGGATTAAGGAATGACTGAAAGTACTTCTGTAGATTAAAAGAACATATATCTGGAATCATAATATTATTACATTAAATCGTTCTGAAGCATTTATTGTTATGTTTATATATATATTGAAGTTAGGCATATAAAAGGTTAACATTTATCTCATTGATATAGCATATACATTTTTCAAATATTTTATGTTTTGTTTTTTTTATAAAGTGGATAAAAAATTTGAAGATCAATATTTTGTAAGGTTGTTAATTTTATCACAAGTGAATGAAATATTTAATATTGAAATTTTATTTTTTTTTTGCAAAAAAGATAAATGAAAGATTAAATAAAAAGTAATATAAACATTCGTTGACAGTAGAATATGCTATTGAAATTATGCATTTTATTCTGTATTATAAATCTCTCACTTCTTAGTATAACTTTATGTGTCTGTATTTATAGTATATAATTATTTCTATTTACTTAACTATTAAGTAGTAAAATCTAATATCTATATCCTTCTTATGAGTGGGAATCCTCCAGTTCTACAGCCCCTGAAACATTTTCAAAAATGTATATTATAATGGTCAGACTAAGCATGTTTCAATGATTTACATTTTTAAAATATATATATAATTTATACAGATGCAATCTGACTTTAAATTTCAGGAGATAGACTGGCACATATGTTTTTAATGATATTTTATTTGATAAAATAATGATGACCACTACATGTAGCCCCTATTTGCAATACTAGATCATAAAGAACAATCACTCTTGTTGAATGAATGTAGACCATACAATATTACATTTAAAGAGGCTATCACAACATTTAACAATAGTTTAATTACAAAACATAATTATCAATTTACATATAACTTACTTTTAACAAATCCTTTTTCTCTAATCTCTTACATATTCTATTGCTTTATTTTATATGCATGCAGGAAAACAAAAAAAATTACTTATAAAATGTCCAAGATTTTTTTTGCTAAGCTTAATCTTAATCTTTAATTACATTATAATATTAATATAGTTATAAATAATTGAGTACATTTGCCATACAGTGAACCTGGACTTCAATAAACTTAAAATATAATTCTGTGTATGGGTGAATATATAAGACATTTATCCGACTCATATGTTTTCTAGTGTAGTTGTATGCATATATTGAATATGGGATATGCAACTGCTACACCTTTCTACAACAATAACTATAAGGACTGGCCATTTTTTGGCCTAATCCCAATTTAATAAAGCTATAACTCTTACAAAGTTGGCTCATTTCAAGTCCAATCTCTAATTTATTAAAACAAAATAGACATGTATCCTCCTATATGAATATGGATATATTTAAATTATTTGACAGTGAACAAACAACTGCATATATATACAATAAGTTCACCTATACAAAATCAAATTCTCAGTGATCAAATGCAGGGTTGGCTACAGACAAATGAACCAATAGATTCAATTAAATCATTAACTTAAAGCTATTAATAATTATTTACTTTAATTGTTTAGCATGTAGATGATTTATGCACAGATAAATTACATGTAAAACTAATATTCTATCTTCCATTATTATCATAATTTATTTATTTTTAAAGTGATAATTTTTACAAAATAACATTTGATTAACATGAATTAAAAGAAAGAGTTCTTTACAAAGTTAATATAACATACATAATAAATCTTTTTTTTTTTTTTAACTTCAACTGCATTAAAATGCAATTAACTTTAATTAAACTTTTTTTCTTTCTGTTTTTTTTTTTTTTTTAACTTTTGCTTCTCTACTTTAAACAATTTATAAATTAGGATATAGTGTATCAGAATAAAATACAACTTAAAACAGAATAAAATATAAATAGTTCCTTTTAAACATGACTTAGAAAGTGTGATAACCATTGTTTATTTTTTCCTGATGGCAAATATTTGACAGCTCATTAAGTGACCATAATATACTTTAACAATTTCCAACTCTACAATTTGAAATAAGCATTATTTCTTCATTTTTAACCAGATTTATTAGAAGTATCTTGTCAAGTTTTTCAGATGTCCAGGCTAGATTAACAGATGGTGGTTTTTTTTATCTTTTTACTCACTAAGCATACTACTAAGGTCTGATATCATTCTAATAAAATGAGAATCAAGAGTGAATGTAATAAGAAAAATTGATTTTTTATAGTTTTATTTCTTTTTTAATGGCCTATTCTAGTGTTTTTTCTTTTCTTGAATGATTAATTCACATAACACTTTAATTGCCTGACTGTAAATTTTGTTTAAATCTCTCACCCATGTGGCAAATCACATGAATGACACTGAAATGTCAATACAAAATGGTCCTGTTTAAAATTTCTATTTAAACACACATAGTTTAAATGTTGAATTAATAGTTAAGTACAATAAAATATTTATTTTTTCAACTATTCAATCTTTATAAGTTCTAGTTCATTCTATCAGAGGTGCAATATTCCAACTATCTGACCACATATATAATCTATAACACCGAGGACATTTTGTTTGTTTTTATAATGATTTTCACATATTAACTGTACATTCACAAAAATAAAATTAGAATTTTACTTTGTTCTATTATTATTATTTTGCCTTTTTTTATTATGATGGTTATACTGAGTAAAATGGAAAAAAAATGACAGGGAAAATTGTGTATTTCAACAGAAATGGATCAGTGCTTTTTTTACATATAGAAAATTAGTAAATTGACATGCCTGATATATCTGGAAAGTATTTCAGTTAATAAAAAATATTAAAATAGAAACTTGAAATGGGGCTTCACCAAGTAGGTGGCATGTCTCATAAAAAGTCCCAAACAAGTCAGAAAATTCCATGAAGACAAATTACATTTAAAAAATAACCCAGAAACTTCAAAATCATTTTCTAAAGGGCAGTTTATAAATGACTGGGTCCTAGCTGCTGCAGAATTAATATGTCCCGAACCATAAAAGGAATTAAAGAATATATATGTGTCATGAAGAATAGTTAGTTACAAGGCGAATTGGAAAAATTTGTCATTAAACATGCAACAATTATTAATAATAATGATGTTACTTTATTTTTAATTCACAAAAAAATTATGGTTCTCATTTAAAAAGGGCAATTTGAAATTGGTGCTTCCAGTTGGAAAGATTGCCCACTCCTAATGATTAGGGGTCAATTAATTAAATGTTTGATCAAATATAGCAGGCCAATTTTTAAATTGATAATTTTGTATGGCTGCAAATGATATTATAAATATCCAAATGACTCTTAGCAGACAAAAGTTTGCCCATTCTTGCACTAAAGTAATGATTAAAGATATGAGGTGTATACTTTGCTTCAATGAAAGTAATAGATTAAATTATGCACTAATAAGAAGTTGAAGATAAGTTTTTTTTCTTTTCAGTTAAAGTAATAAAATAAGGCTGAGCACTTTGAGAGTTACAATAGTAAAGCAATCAAGTTTATTTTATTACTTTACCCCAGCTATGAATATGAGAGTATTGGTAACTCTCGAAAATGCTTAGCCTTATTTTATTACTTTAACTGAAAAGAAAAAAACTTCACTTCAGCTGCTTAATTAATCTAAATTGTTATTATAAATTGGCGGTATTTTCAAATGGATAAATTATTTGGTATATTTTCAATTTAAGAGAAGATGTAGTCATTGCTGTATTTTTATATTGTGTTGAATGTCTTTAGAAAAGTTTAATTTTATTTAAATATTCAAATGCATTCCAACTGTTAGTAATAACACAACAAACAGGTTAGTATATGCACCAACTGTTAGTAATATCACAGCAAACAACTGTTAGTAATATCACAGCAAACAGGTTAGTATATGCACTAACTGTTAGTAATATCACAGCAAACAGGTTAGTATATGCACAACGTTTCAAGGGTATTTTTCTCCCCTCTTCTTTGGGTGTTGCTGGCCTGACCAGTGACAGTACTAGCATGGGATTCGAACCTGGGTCCTTAGATTTGCGATTATTGAATTTTAAGGTAACACTCTAACCTTAAAATTTCAATAATCAAGAATCTAAAGAGCCAGGTTCAAATCCCATGCTAGTGCTGTCACTGGTCAGGCCAGCAACACCTGAAGAAGAGGGGAGAAAAATACCTCTCAAAACATTGTGCATATACTAAGCTGTTTGATGTGATATTACTAACAGTTGGTGCATATACTAACCTATTTGCTGTTATATTACTAACAGTTGAATGCATTTGGAATATTTAAATAAAATTAAACTTTTCTAAAGATATTCAACACACATATTAGATGATGGAAATAGTCCAATATAAAAATACAGCTAAAACACTATCATCACAAACCTTCAGAAAAACAAGATGTAGTCATTGTTTTTATTCATAATTTGGCTGAATTCAATTTTTTTTTTTTTTTAATTGATCCAGGAAACACATTTTCCATTGAAATTATGGGCATAAATCTGCACTCATCCTTTCTTCCTTAGGGGTGGCTGGTGGTGGTCATTAGGGGTCTGGATTATGGTGCGGGCTGTTGGCAATTGTTGCTGCTACCTGAAAACCTGCTGGGATGGTACCTGGTCAAAGTTGCTGTGACCTTTTCCTCTCTGATGGGCTGCTGTGCCTCCTTGATGGGTTGGTTTTGAGCAGTGCAGATCTGTGCTTCATTTGTTAGCTTTCCCTTGTTGGTTTTGGTCCTGGCACATTTGTACTGTTAAATTGGGAGACAGAGGTATCCAGAATGGTCTTTGCATGGCTTGGCTGTGGGTCGGGGTCTTGTGGACTTGGTTCTTGGACCTCATCTATTGTGTGGTTGGAACAATGCTGGACTTGTCCTCCTATTCAGTTGAAGCTTAATTTTTCAGCCCGGGGCCCTGGGGTGGGATCATTGGGATATGGATAACTTCTCAGTGGCTGGGCCATGTACAGATACACATTATGCAAGATTATAGTAACCCTTTTGTGGACATGATTGTTGTCTGGAATGTGTTCTTTTGTAAACAAGATTATAATTGTCTTGGGTTTTTTTTTTGTACATTAGATGCTTTGTAATCACATCGGGTAAGTGGACCCGAAAAGGTTATATGTAATCTTTAGTAATAAAGGTTGCTTTGAAAGATCAATTTCTATTAAGCTGCAAGAATTTTATAGTTTGTCAGTTGTGGCAACAGATTTATCTATTGTAGTGTTTTGGAATCTATGCTTGAAAGATAAGTCATTTTTGCACTAATCTTAAAAAAAAAAAAAAGATAGTTAATAAATAGGTTTTTTTTTTTTCTGTTAGAGTCTGCCTATTACAAATTAAGATTTGCATTCAAATTATCCAAATTCCATTTAATATTGCCCCACGAATTACAAAAATATTATCGCAGAAAATTTAAGTCAGTTGTATTATGGATTATACCAGACAGTTTAATACGGTAAGAATTATTTGCATTATAGAAAAGCAAAGAAAAACTAATAAAACTATATTCAGTATATATACAATTAAATGGAAAGAGGAATCGAAAATTAAGTTTAGTAATTCATAAGTCAAACTACAAAATGAATAATATATAAAATAATTTTAAATCTATGTATAATCTTGATCAACAGCCATTATTTAAAATCTTGCAACCATTTGTACCTAATGACATGAATAATTTATAAAATAATGTCAACTGTCTGTAAAAGTGTTAAAATCTATATAAGTAACAATATATATATATAGACACACAATAAATACCAGTAATTTGTTAAAGGAACATCATGTGTGTATTTTGAAATTTAATTCCCAATCTCTGTTTGTATTTTAAGCTTATAAAATCTGAAATCAATCGGTGAGGTTTTATCATGGTTTGTCGTTTTTACCTGAGTGATGCTTGTCGGCTTGTATTCAGTAGATTTCAATCTGTTACAGAAACTCGGGAGAAAATCAATACTTTTTATCTCTTACCTACCGCATCTGCACAAAATAAATCTATAGTAATTTTTCTGTTGTGGAAATACATTTTTTAAAAAATGTATTTTGCTTTAAACTAGAATTCTAGAATCCTTTTATGTAGAAAAATAATTACTCTAATATTAACAAGTAGAAATTATTTTATTTTCTATTGTTAATTGTAAAATTGAAACGTTGTAGAATTTAAAATAATATAATCAATCATATACCCTTTACCGTTTTGAGCAGTGGTTGAATATTCCAGAGCTATTAAAGGATCTTGGAATAAAGCAAAATTTATTATTTTTGGTACTGTAACACTGAACCATTTATTATCCATTATTTGATCTAATTCAATTGGTGTTTAAAATATCCAGACATTTTATGTAGTCAATGTAAGACATCTGATATACATTAGGTTCAGTGCACTCCAATTATCTTTTGGATATTTTTTATTTAAAGGATATTTTAAATATAAAAAAATCAGTGAAACAAAAATCTCTTTAAATTTGATTTAAAAAAAAAAAAAAAGATATTGGTATTAAAATAAGATTTGGATAATCTACTTATATACTTGATACTAACTCTCCCTAGCAGTTATAAATTTCCGGTGTGGAAAAAAAAATCTATATGCTATTAATATTCACAAATTGAAATGCAATTAATAATTTTTATTAGTCTTTTATTAGAGGGAAATTATTACTTTATTTCCATCAAGTGATTTGTGTCAAAGTTATGAGGGCAGTAAGTTTGACATTTAGCATTTAAACTGTAGTAATTCCTTATATATATACTGAACAATGTTAAAGATATGTGTAAGAAAATGCGATCTGGGCCAACTGATGAGTGCTGATTCAGCACAAAATGTATATCTTGGGGGATTATCCATCTTTTTCACATGACATCGGATATATGTTTATGATTACACTCCTTCACAAGATATTAAAAGCAGATAAGAAAACATTCCCTACCTTGTGTGAGAGTGGTATAATGAAATCTACACTATAGAAATGTTCATGAAATGCAATTAGCTTTTGTATTGTAAACGTTCACAAAATATACATAAGCTATTAAAAGAAAAACATTAAACCTAGCATATTTATTGCATTGTCAGTTGCTAAAAAAATCAAATGATATGAGTACACTTTGGATTTAAACTACATTTGAACTGAGTTTTTTTATTTCTGGGCTAAACTACTATGATCAAGTCTACAATGAATGTTATATAATGAGTATGAATAACTCTTACATGCTTTTCCATATATTCTTATCCCCAGACCATTTTCTAGCTGTTGGTTATCATCAGTGTGGTGCTAGGATATTCAGATATTAGATCTAAAAATACCAGGTCAAGCCCAGCATTTTTCTAATAATTAACTATTAAGTAGAAAAGCTGAAATTTTCAGACATCTATATGTCTTCAAATACAGCTACCTAACTTAAATAGCCATACTAAGTTCAGATACACCATATATTAACAGCTTTAGCAATATAACATCACCAAAGCCTCAAGAGCAAAACTATAATTGCACAGAAATCATTCATATGTCATGTGACTTAATTAAATAAGCTTGTACTACAAATGTTATATAATTAGTGTGAATAGCTCTTAACAAGCTTTTTCAAATATCCTTATCCCCAGACTGGATTCTAGCTGTAGGATATTCAGACATAAGATCTAAAAATACCAGATCTACAATGAAATATGATGAAGGATAATATTTTAAAACCTTAAATGATGGTTTTTGAAGAGGGTGGAGAACAAACATGATATATTCAAACACTCATTATTTCAGAAAAATATTAAAAAGTATTGATGAGAACAATTTACTAATTATTATTTGTTGAAATACACATGTACAATACATTAAGTATATTTAAAACAGGAATTGACAACTTTTGGCCTACAGGCCAATTTGATCTATACTGTGTACATTTTCAATATATATATATAGTAAAATGATTTTTGATAAAATGTTTTTTTTTTTTTTTTTTTAAAAATATACCATTAAAAAATACATATTGCTTATAAATTCCTATAGCTAAAATTTTTATTCACAATGAAATTATTCCAGTTATGATGAAGCACACAATTCTTAGATAAAAATATTTCAACTGTTTATTTATCTTTAATGACAATCCAACAAGTCTATATAGTTAGAGCAGAACCATTCTGTGCTTTTTAAATGGTTTTCAGATTAGAGTGCTCAAAAGTACAGATAATTGTGTTTCCTCAATGACATCTATAATATGTCAACTAATATAGTTGTGTGGTTGCTGTAAATGTGCTTACACAGTGAAGTCATGTAAACTCTGGATATATTTCAGGCAGCAAGTAAAAGTAAAACACAAACATTTTATTTGTTTTTATTATTATTATTTTACTTTTTTTTATTATATGGAAAAGCATGTATATAAAAAAAAATGGACCAGTGCATATTTTGATTGTAAAACAAAATTATAAAGTAATATACCTGATTAATTAATGCAGAAATAATAATTATTAAAATCAATAATTTTATTTTATTTTTACATTATTTCATTTTGAAGCCCTAAAAATTATAACCCTTTTCTATATTAGATATGTGTAAGTTGATCCTTCATTGGGAAAGTTGCCCACTCTTGATTTAAACCATTGTTTGCAGGGAAATCTGATATTTTGTAAGTAAAACTTATAATTTAAATTAATAAAAACTTTGTGCCTCTTTTCAAAGAATGATGTTTTGAAGTTTAAAATATTTTCACAGTTATTCAAACAACTCATAGAATTTTAAATTGTTGTGTATATTGAGACATGGTCCACCAATAATAAAATAAATACAGCAACAGTAACAAAGAAAATAAAACAATAACAGGAATAAAATATAATAAAACAGAGTAATAAATAAAACATGAAAATACTTTGAGAATGTCCAAAACCACTTCAAATGAATTAAAGCTCAAAAGTGATGAATCTTTATCCATCCATGATGAAACATAACAATAATGCTATCAAATATTCACTTGATACAAAAGAAAAGAGCAAGAATATTGTACATCATTTAAAATTTAAAAAAAAACTGCCAATGTAAGAAAATGCTGCATCAGAACCATGATTTGTCAATGATCAATGCAATAAGATAGATGGAATTAGGAACAGATAAAGTCATTTATATGGGGTTAGTTTTATCACCAAAAAGTATGCAGGGGAAAAAAAGATGCATTGAGGTTCCTCTGTATATAATAATATTTTTTTTTTCAATTCAGACTAAACCTGATTCAAATACATTTCATCTCTTTTTTGATCTTCTATATCTCAAAATTTTTTTAAAAGATATTTCCAGATAATCCTAATATCATGCTCAAGTTCTCTATAAAATACCCTTTCAGGAAGTCTTCTGTTCATTTATTTTTTATGCTTGATTCAACAAAAGTGTCAATAGTATTATATTCAGCAAACCGAAGAAAATTGATTGATTTTATGACTTTGCTGTTTTATTTTAAAATTTTACAGAACTTCCTTAAATGAAACTTTTCTAATGCCTTTACATTACACCAATAGAATGCCCAAGTTTAACATTCATATAATAAATTAGACAAAATAACAGCTTTTTACACAGATAACAATTGCAGTAATTATTTCTTTGTGATAAAATGCTCAGTTGTTTAACTTCCTATAAGCAACAGCAACAGATTGGAGGCAGTTTGTACCTCAATATCTAAGTCCATTTTTCTAATTATAAAACTACCAAGGGATTAAAACTGAGTTACACTTTCAAGTGGATAATCTTCTATGCTAAAAAGTTGTTAAGAATTTTTCTTCAGTCACTGATAGATAAAGAACCCGAGTTTTTAAACATTAATTAGTAAATCAGTTTTTATATATTGCATTTAAAACATTAAAAACATTCTGTTAATCATCTTTTGAACTTGCAAAAATAGCGCAATCATCAGCACACTGCAAATCCAGAATCCACAAAGAAGTTTTTATTTTTACTTTTAATTGAATCAAATTAAAAAATTCCATTATCAAACCTATACCTATCTTGATCCCTGTTTAATGACCACTATCATAATAATTGAAAGCAATATTGGAAGTATGTATATATCTTTGTTTAACACCAGTTTTTATTACAAATGTTCCAGAGTATCTAACTGTAATAATAACACTTTCTGTCATCCCATTATACAAAAGCTGTATAATACAAATAAATTTTGCTGGACAATCAACTAATTTCAAACAATGCCATAGACCTTGCCATTTTAACAGAATCAAATGCCTTAACTAAATCAATAAAAGCAATATATAAATCACAAGTTTCCAACATTTTTTTTGCATTGCTTGTCAACAAAAAATCATGTCTATAGTGCTTCTTGATTCTCTAAAATTATATTGAGTCTTTGATAATCATTCATCTATAGCTGGAAACAACATTCAACAATTTTTTTGAAAGTATAATGATTAATTCCATGATAATTACTGCAATTTTATTGAATGAATATTTGAGAACACAGAATAGAATACGTATAATGCAAAAAAATATTTTTTCATTGAATGCTTTATTACAAATAAGAGAATTATTCTTGACTTATGCTGATTTCACATTAACATGTCCAGAACATTGTGTAATATTTAAGCATATGCAACTTAGCTGAAAAATGTATATACCACATAACTACAATTGTATGACAATGTGATAGGACTTCCAAATTACACAATTTTTGCAGAAAAAAAAAAAATGGAAACAGGCAAGTAATAAAACATTTTATTTTTTGATTTGCACAGAAAGCATAGATTATTCAGGCATAGTGCCTTGATAAATGCAGAGTATAGTATGGTCACACCATTCATACTATCGTAGGGCCAACCTCAGTTATTTCTTGTTTTTATATATTTAAAAAAAAATGATATGTTGATATTTGTTGCAAAAACACTATTTTTCTACAAATGTGATGTATCCAAATTTATAAACTTTAACTTCTTTGTTAATTATTTAAAAGGTCATGGGATGTTCAAGTATCAGAAATGACATATTGGGCTTTGATTCAAAAACTTTGGATTTTGTAACTGCTCTAAATTGCATGAAACATGAAGTCCATAAAAAACTTTTTCTTTTTACATTTGTTTTATTATTAAGAAATACTGAAGGACATATTTCATCTTTTTATAATATTGATTAGTAAAAAAAAAAAACTCTTTAATGTGGTAAAAATAACGTTAATAAAATAGACGTTGATCGGTTCTATCAAGATAGAAATAACGTTAATAAAATAGACGTTGATCGGTTCTATCAAGATACGAAAAACTGAATAGTTTTTTTATTTCTCTATTGAAATTGAAATCCTCTGCACACAAGATTATTCCCTTTTTTATATATATAATATTTAGATTACAATTATATTAATAAACAATCTCGAAAATAGTTATTATAGGTTTTCAAGAAATACTTGAAGTTTGAATCTATTAAATAAAAAAATTAACTATTGTATCTGTTTTTACATAATTATAAATTTTTATCAATGAAATAACATTTTTTCTCTCTCTCTCTCTCTCTCATGTGTCATAGTATCAGCCGGGAAGCGAACCCGTTAACCCGGAACAACTGCTTGTAAAGCAGCTGTCGCTGACCTCTCGACCACCAATGCTTGACAATGCATTGAGAAATAAAAGGATAAAAACGACAACTACTGCACAATAAAATATATTTGATAAAAACATTCCAAAAGTAAACAATTAATTTAAGTTTCCATGAAACCAATTCTCAGATGTATCCACTTAAATAGTAATTCAAAATATCAATAATAACAACAAAAACATGGTACAATTGAAATTAACATATAAAAATATTTTAAAATCTGTGTAATAATGACCTGGGTATAATTATTTTAAGTCGATAACATTTTGTAAGGGAAAAATTTGCACTTGGCATATTTTTTATACTTTTTCAGAAATGCATATGATTTACTAAAGCACAACTCATTAACTATTTTTTTTAATTTCTTGATCATTTTATTAAATTGTAAAATGTAGTAGGTAAAACTAGATGTTGTATCTTTCATTATTTACTTAAACTTTACACCTGTTAAATATAAGGTCTTACTTAAACTTTACACCTGTTAAATATAAGGTCACATATATCTTTTTTATTTGAGAATTCATTTTTTGATAATCCTTTTTTATAAAAATATATATATACCTGTATATAAATATTTTATTTTTCAGATCAATCAGCATAAATTATGATCTTATTATTCTGTCTACCGTTAATCAATTTTAATGAATTAACTAATAGATTTTGAAAACTTATTCTATTCATTGCTTTATTACTGAGGTTGAATATATTTTGTAATATTGTCATATATTTTTAAACTTTTGCACATTTTTTTTTTTTTCATATTTATCTTGTTTTTAATGTTTTATATGCATTTCAGTAAATTAATTTCGAACACAAAAATATTTATAGCCTTAATAATGATATTTTTTTTATTATTATTATTTTCTGAAGTAAAATTGTTTGTGTTGCTAAGGGAATATTTTATCTGACATATTGATTGTCGGTTAAACATCTTTAGATGAAAAGATTATGATTAAGTAACTCTTTTATAGTTTTTTTTTTTTTTTTGTAATTAATTTATTTATATCGCAGAAGTATCTGCAAACATATATTAACTTTTTATTTCGTGTGTGTCATTATACATATTCGTACACATACAAATGATTGTCAATTTTATCATCACCATCAGTTAGTTACCTGCCCAAGGCCATGATCCACATTTTCTAGTTACCTGTCCAAAACCATAATCCACAATTCGTTTTAGAACAATTTCTCCAAATTTTTCTGTCTTTATTATTATTATTATTATTGGCAAACATATTGATTACAAATATTAACATATTTACTTCTTTTTTTTAATTTAAATACACACACTAATCTATGACAAATCTGTAACTTTCAATAGAATATGTTTTATGTTTCCCAGTATAACATTAATAATTCAAAAACTTTATCGCCTTAAAAGTTAAATATAATATCTTTGATAGCATATATGTTTATGCAGTCCATAAATATTTTAAGATGTGATATTTTTGAAAATATTGTTATTTTTACATCTTTTGCATCAGAAGTTAAATGGAATATTAAATTTGCTATTAAACTTGGTTGATATTTTAATGATGTGAGGACAGAAGTTCAATGACTGACAAAAAAAGCTTTAAAATGATTGGTGGATTAGAACTTCAAAAAAGATGCAGACTGTTACTAACAGTAACATTCTAAATCTGATATACTGAAAGCAACATGATGAATCTGAGAAACAGTATCACAATCCTATTAAATTCAGCAGTGGCACACTCTTATATGATAACAGTGATATTTTGACCAAGTGGAAGAAATATTTTGATCAATTTTATTTGAATAATGATACAAAAATTGAGATGATAGTTTTAATGATATATCTATTTTATTTACTTCATTTAGAATTGAACAAAGATATCCAGCTTAACAAAGTTAAAACAGAGTTTTTAATGCTCCGATTTCTAAATCAACAGAAATAAAGAAGATTGCAGTAATTGTCATGGAATATCATCATTATCCACTATAGCAATGGTATCTTTAAGAATTTTGTTGAATAGATTGTTTCCAGATATAAATGAATAATTATCAGAGACTCAATGTGGTTTTAGAAAATCAAGAGGCACTATAAACTTGATTTTTGTTCCAGGAAAAAGGATTAAATGTGTTGAGAATAAAATAATGATTTATATATTGTCTTTTCTGATTTGGTCAAGCATTTGATTTAGTTAATAGGACAAATCTATGACACTGTTTGAAATTAGTTGGTTTTCAATCAAAATTTATTGGTATTATGCAGCTTTCATATAATGGAATGAGAGAAAGTGTTATTAATACAGCTAGCAAGTCTGGAGCATTTGAAATAAAAACTGGTGCTAAACAAGGATGCATACTTGCCGAAACATTTTCAATTTTTTTTATGACAGTGGACTTGTTTATAGACATATTAATCAAACAGGGAACAAGATATGATACAGATTTAATAATGAACTTTTTAATTTTAATCAATAAAAAGGGAAAAAGAGAATTTTTTCTTGGATTCTGCATTAACAATATGCTGTTGATTGTGATATTTTCATTAATTCAAAAGAGAATTTGCAGAATGGTCTTAATGTTTCGAATGCAACATACAAAGATATGTGGTTTATTAATTACCTCAAGTTTTCTATCACTCTGGGACAGAAGGAAAATATTCAATGGCTTTTAGCTTGGTTGATTATTACTTTGATAATGAAAACCAATTTAAATATCTTGCTATAAGTAGAAAAATGGAAGTAGATGTTAGAGTTATAATACACACTCCAATGAGCTGCTGATGCTTTTGACAAGTTAAAAGATAGAGTATTCCATCATAGAGAAATAACTACTGAAACTATAAGTTGAATAAATATGCAGCTGTTATTTTATCTAACCAATATAAATGCATTAGAAAAGTTTCATTTAAGGATGCTATATAAAGATTTAAAAATACAATGGCAAGATCATAAAACCATTCAATTTGTTCTTCCGTTTGCTGAATGTGATAATATTGAGTCCAGTATTGTAAAATCATATCTTCTTTGGTTTGAATATATAAAATGAATGACAATAGAAGAATTCTTGAAAGTTTGATTTATGATGAACATAGGAATGATTTTCATGGTAAAGGTTGACCCTGCCTATGTTATATGGATTATCCCAAAGACATTGTAAGGAAGTGCAATGCCAATTATTTACTTTGGTTAGATATGGCAGAGAATAGAATACAATATTACAATTTAGACATGCTATAGAATCATTTCAGAAAGAAAGATTTTCTGCTGAAGGAATTAATAGGCAATATCTGTAAAATATCAAGTGAACAGAAACATAGATTAGCATAGTCTATTTGTGTGAGAATATTTGTGTTTCACAGATTGGTTTGTACTGTCATTGCAAAACTCATTTCTAGAATAGTTTTTTTTCTTTGTCTCCCCTTTCTTTTTTCGGAATTGGAATGACGATATCCATTTACAAGTTTCTGTTTATTATTATTATCAAACTTGGTAAACTAATAGAAATCCATGCTTTTCAGTACTTATCAGTTTATTTTTCTTAAATCTATGTTAAATTTCCTTTCCTTATTTTCACTATTATTTTATAATTTTCTTAATATAAATTTTATTATTTCTTCTATTTTTATCTTCTACTTTTAATAATTCACATTCTAATCTGTTTTAACCAATCTTTTTTTTTTTTCAAAAGTCATTAATTATTTTTTTATTACAATTTCTGTACTTCCTTTTTCAATATATTTTTTTCTTTCTTTTTCTAATTATTTCTAACATATCTTTTATTATTATTCTTTCATATTATTTTCTTCTTAATTTGATTGTATACTCATACTATTCTGAACCCAGATCAGTATCTATACATTTTGGTGTCTTTATTAGCTTATTGAGTAAATGATTCTCCCTTAATATTCTTTCACAATTTATAGAAGTCTATAGTATAATGAGTTTGTAGTGGAGTATTTAAAACTATTACTTTATGCATATTCACAAACTACACATAGTAATGATATCTGATAATTTCAATAAGGTATATGGCCACTATATTCTCTGAAAAGTATCAGTGAAAGATATTGATTGCTGATGTATTTTTCAAGAATAGTCCACAGAGATCAATAATATTTAATTCAGATATTTTGGAAGCTCAAGCAAGATGTATAATGGCATCCTCAGATTTTTCGAAGTATTGTATAATCATGTTGACTATATGAATTCAAATAATATTGTATTTGAATATGAGAATCTTATATGAAAATATCTGCACTATGAAATGTATATGCCCCTTCTAAATATTTAAATATTTTGAAATCTTAGCAAACTCTCTATACAGAAGTTTCACCAGTGCAAGCCATAGTAATCAATGGATAGCAGAAGATTTATATACACAATTTTTATTTAGTACCCACTTATCCAATATCCCCAAACTAGTTTCTAGCTTGTTATTTTTTTTTTTGATGAGGGGCTTTGGATCTGAGAGCACTGCATCTAGATTTTCAGATCTAATGCAAACCTCCAGCAGCTACCTTTTACCTATTTACTTAACTATAAAGCTGTAAGTCCAAAATGAAAACACAATAATATTTTCAATTCAAGCCAATTTGCTTGTATAGTCATACAATTTTAAACCCAGTTCATTATCTCTACATTTTGGTGTCTTTGGTTCTTTAATAACCATAGTCACCATCATTCTATGGGTAAGATTGAAAACATGATAATATTTTCAATTCAAGCCAATTTGATTGTATAGTCATACTATTCTGAACCCAGTTCAGTATCTATACATTTTGGTGTCTTTGTTTTTTAATAACCATAGTCAACAACATTATGTGGGAAAGATTGGTATATGTGATATTTTGAAACCTCTTTTGCATTGTGCAAAGTGATTATTGAACTAATAGCTTACATTATTTGTTGCAATCATATCACTTTCTCTTGTCACTTTCAACACTCAAATTTTTTATAAATTCATGAGCAATAAAAACATTAAATTATTATTTTTATTGAACTAATAGAATATTATAATAAGGTTTCATAAATCATGACATTCCATTGCTATGTTTAATTTGGAAGAAAGCAGTTTAATCAGTTTCATTTTGTAAGTTCTTGTAAAAATAAAATATGCAATGGTTTATATGAATATTTGATATTTTCTGCTTAGTTCTTATAGTGCGAAAGCATTCCGTCTGCCTGAGCCATTTGCAACATAAGCTAGTGGATTTGAAATGGCAACTTACCATGTAAAACTTATTAGACTGTGTTGGTAGTCACTAGAATTTTTAGATATGGATAGATTTCTGTAGTGCTTTGTTTAAATGTATTTTTGTTGTTTTTGTTTATAATTCTTTATGATATCCATTGATTTCTTTCAGTAAAAATTATTTTTTGACCAATCCTCATCAGTGGGATTATGTATTTTTAATGCATTTCTGCAGTTTTAGAAATGTTCACTCTAATAGGTACTAAAAATCTGACCTTTTTTTTTTTCATTTAAATATGCATCACTTTTTTTTCCAAAGTCTTTTGAAACTAATTTTATTTTAAATGTTTCTTATATCTTCCTAAATTTTAAATAAAAGAACCAAGAGTTGGTATATTTTCTATTTTTTTCTGTACCTTTAGATAAACAGTAAATGATAAAGCATTACTTACCAAGCTTGCCATTTGTAGGGGATGAGAGTTTGAACAGTTTCTAACCTCACTTTATTCTCTAGCTAAGAGTGGGTTGATAAGATATCCTTTTACAACTGTATCTGAGTTGGTGATGTGCCACCTACATGAGAGAAAAATAATATACATCTTAAAGAGAATTTCATTTGGTGTGAATTTGAATCTCAGGTCGTACATATTGTAGGGGGAATGCCCTATCTCTGCACAACAAACTCTCAATCTCTGTGATGTACAAATATAGCTAATACTGCAGAATTATGTAATTCGAAAGTCATTGATTATTTATACTGTCGTATTAATAGTTTTTAATACTTTATTTTGAAAATGAGGCTTTATAGTCACTCCTAATATTCCTACAGAATATTTTTTCTTTTCCAAATACGCATGAAAACTAATCCTCAGCATATAATCCTACAAATTGTTTAAGTATTTATTATTTTTCCCTGAAGAAGGAGCTGAATGTCAGTTATTGCTGCTAGCTTATTCTGCTTTTATTAAACAGCTTGAATAGATTTTAAAATAAATGTTATGGAAACATGAGAATAGTTTTTAAGTTCAATAAATTTTAAACTCAGTTTATTTCCTCTTTTATGAATCAGTTATCCTTGCGTGGAGATAATGGGAAAGTATCAGTTTCAACGGCTTCTTTTAATTTTTAAAAAAAATATATAATTGTTTTTTTTTTTTTAAAAAAAAAAGATATGAACTTTTAATATTTAATTTTTTTTTCATTCGCACATTATATGGAATCTGTTTTCTCATTATATTTGTTTATTATGCATATTAATTTTCTAATAGAAAACAGGTTTGTTCTTTCAAAAAGTCTATAAAAAACCTAAACACAGCCATGAGATTATAAAACATTTGATTATCAGCATTTTAGTTGCTTTTGTATTCTACCTACCACCTAAACACATGCCTCACGGTTTTTAAAACTATATTTTATTGTTATTAAGTTTTTAGTGCAATGAAGAATTCCCAAACCTACCTGCAAATATAATACATGCTATGGGCCCTGATTTACAAGATTCTGCTCTAATCTTTTGCAAGCTGGTGAAATCAGTATTCACTATATATTCAAAATTTAGTAATTCTGTTATTTACTGCTGCATGCTATCTTGTATGTGTTGTAAGTTCTGCACTTATATAGGCATGTATTGACTCTCTGCTATGACATTTATAGCATGATAACTTTTGTTCTACCTTCTATGTTTCCTATACACTAGAGTGTGCATCACTGTAGAGAATCAGTAGCAAGAAACATAAAACTTCATAAATAGGATATGGTTGGATATCAATGTCAGTCAATTACTATCCCTTTATGACTTACTAATATGATTGTGTGCCAAATTTAGATGCCTGATTTTGAGGAAAGAAGAGAAAATTCATATCCAAATTCAGTATGTTGTTTTTTCTTAAGCATAACTGTAATAAAGAATGTATTCATGATATATTCAGAAATAATAAGATACAAATAAATAATTTTTATTGATATTTAACTTTATTAAATTGGTTATGTGCATCTTGTTCTATTTCCATCATCTAGATGAAGTGATTTATATAATCTTTGGAAAAATTCAAACTTTTTTAAAATTTTTCCAATATATTCAACTATTGATAAAATCATACAATTATTATAGCAAGTAATGTTCTGAATGATGTTATTTTTTCATCTTCAGTTGTTACTGACTTAATCAGTGACAATAGTTTTATAAACACAGATTTTAAGATAATGATGTTTTGCCAATGACAGCAGTCAATAAAAAGTTGCAAAACTGTTTTGATCTTATCAAATTGAAAAATCTAGATGCTTTATCAAGTGAAGACAAAAGTTTGACAGGCTTTGATTTGTTGGATATCAATTTGAGAACATGGACCATTATACATTTCTTAATAGAATCTTTTTGGAATGTTAATGGGCAGCAGAGACTACAATGTTTTAAAAAATTAGATATTTTATCACAGTAGCATAATAAATATTTCTATTAAATTATTTCAAGTTTGATAATTTTTTTGTATTGAAGTGAGACATTGATCTCTTATTGCTCTAATAAGTTTAATTAAAATACTCTGTAAGCTTTGAAATATTTTGAAATATGATGGCAAGATCATAAGACCTATTAGTATGTTTTTAGCTGTCTACATGCAATGATTCTCAGATTTTTATTAGATTTACTACATAAAGAATGGAGATGCTAAAAAGTGGTTTATTGTGAATGTGAGCATAATTCTTAGAAGATTGGCAGACTTTTTATGAAATTATTTTAAAGATATTCTAAGAGATGCAATAGCAATTGCTATCATTTGAAAAATACTGTTAAAGATAAAATACAATGGTTAACCCTTATAATTAGTATACAAGACTGTCAGAAATAGTTTTGCGCTGAATAACTTAGAAGAAAAATACCAAATTTAATAAAGAGTTAATATATAAAGTATATAAAACTATTTATGGTTCTGAGTATGATTTATATAATCATCTCAAACTCATCATAAATGTTTATTCTTTATATGACATTTTTTCTAGATTTAGAATGGGAATATATTTGTATATATATTATCCATTTGATCCATCATTTTTTATGGACAACAATATGGGTGAATTGCTTCCAGGTCACTCTCCTCCTCTCATCTGGAATATTGTTAGGCTGTCTATTCCATGGCATTCTTCATCCACAATTATTTGGGAGATTATGCTCTTTTTTGACCCTTTCACAATTCCAATCATAACATTCTTTTCCAGTGTATCTATCTGTCTCACTACAAGTCATTTATATTGTAGCTTTATTTGATTTACCATCACTTCAGTCATCTCTATATTTGTCTTCTTCAAACCCATTTATGAGTAGTCTTAAGGGTTTGAGATATCCCAAATATTCTTTGATAACATTTTATTTCAGAAACAACAACCTTTGTTCTAACCCTTCAACAATCGACATATACACAGTATATACATAAAATTTTACCAATAAATTTTAAAACTATTTAGTTTTTTTATTTTGGATTTATTTATAATTGAATTTGTTCAATGTTTAACTAATAGAATTAATTTTATGTATCTTTTCATAACTGTATCATCATTTATTATTACTGTTAATTTTAAAATTGAAAACTGTTTTTTATGAAGTTTACACACAGTATATGTAATTTGATAATTCGTAAATAAGATGATAAAAAAACATTTTATTTAGAGAGCAATAATTAGATTATAGAAAACATTTCCTTCCTCTTTCAGTAAATCTTCAATTCATTCTCTGTAGCTATGGTTAATATTAATCAAGTTTTGATCAGCAAGAAAGCATATTGAGAGCCTGCCTATAGAAAAGGTTGTATTAAAGCCAGAAAGAGTCATTTTAAATGTGTTTATTTTCACCATTTTGCACTAAAAGTGCTTACAAAATAAATTAAAAATTGGTAACTACCCTTATTGATCTAATCTCAACTTATGATTTTTTTTTATCAGCTTATGGCTCTTAAAAGTCTCTAAAATTCTAAAAATATAAATGCATTCTTTATTTGAAATGTCCACTCCTAGAAAAATTCATATGACTAAATGATAGTCACAATAAAGATAAAATTTTATAGAATAGCAATAGCAAAATGCAATTTTATTGTCTACTTTATTTAATATAGTCACTAGTAATCTTTTAGATGCATTGTGCAGAAAATAAATTTGTACTGATGACATTGGTTTAACATCTCAACAGATATCATTTCCAAAAGAATAAATACCTTTTAATAAAGATGTGAAAAGTAAAAATGTTCAAAAATTTAAACCTATAAGACAGTATGTTTGTTTAGCTTTTCACTTAAACAAGAGGGAAACATCTCATAAACTAAATATAACCTGGAATAATAGATTGAAATATAATCCTAATCAATGCTACTTAGAGAAAACATTGTGCCAATAGCCTAACTTATTTGTCTCATTTATTAAAGGTTAGATTTAAAATAATTTTTAGGAATAACCATCTTGAAAGGCTGTCTGTTACTAATTAGAGTTGTGATGTAATATTATGGAATTATATTGGTGAATATTATGTCTATTTGGAAAAAAAGTGTCTACACTAAATTTCTGGATAATAAAATGTTACATAAGAATGTTACTAATATATTCCAGTTTTTCTATTCCCTGTTTATTCATATATTTTTGCACTAGTTATAAGAAATTGCCTTCCTGAAATTATATAAAAAACTATTAAATAGATTAGACTTATCACTAAAGATATAACTTGACTATCTAAGACTCATCTCAAATCAAAATCCTCTTCCAGGATGTTCAACTAAAAATCCCTTCACAACTCAACAATCATAATGTAAAAATGTTTTTATATGATTTCAAGATTCCAAACAATTTTTTTTTTCCAGATCCAACAATAAAGTCAGCCCAATTTGCTCTTCCTGAATATTATTAGAGTCTCATCAACTGATTCATCACTACTTATAGCTTATTAAAACAGGTCCCATCACCTTATTTTTTTGAGTATCTATTTTACAAAAAATAGAAAAAAATTTAAAACAAAATGAAAAAACAAAAAATCATTGTCCCTCACATACATTAGATATTAAGGACTAAAGTCCTTCCTCCCCCCTTAGTTATTAGTTTTTGTTTACCAAAACCCACCCTCCCTTTTTAAGGAGGGGGGGGTGGAAAGCCCCCAAACACCACATGTTCCCCATTTCTCATGTTTTTTATAATTATTAAACAGGCTTAACTCTCCATACAGTAAGTAGAGCCACTCAGTGCAAGCCAGAGTAATCAATGGTGCCAGAAATGATGATCATGTGATGTTTAATGGTTTAATATCAATCCTTCCTAATATGATAGTGGTGGCTATGGTTATTAAAGAACCAGAGACACCAAAATATATGGGTACTGAACTGAGTTCAGATCTATACTATATAAACTAATGAGCTTGGATTGAAAATATTATTGTGTTTTCAATGTTATTCTCATACTTTTGTAGTTATGTAGAGATAAAAGGTGGCTGCTGGAGGGTTGCATTAGATCTTAAGATCTAAGTGCAGTGCTCTCAAATCCAAGGCTCCTCACTGATGAAAGCCACAAGCTAGAAATTAATCTAGGGATATTTGATGAGAAAGCACTAGGTAGGGATTTTATGCACAAGCCTTCTGGCATCCATTGATTACTCTGGCTTGCACTGAGTGGCACTACTGTATGGAGAGTTTTGCCTGTCTTAATAACAGTTATTAGCAAGCATTAAAAGTGGTGATCATGTGATGTTTAGTGGTTTAATACCAATCCTGCCTAATACTCATAGTTGCTATGTTCATCTAACTCTGATCCATGCTAGGTATAGCCAACCACAAATCATTAAATACAGTCCTTAAATCTATGGATATATAAGAAAATAAAACCCCTAGTGAACCTATCTCTTGGTTTCTCTTTTATATTTGTTAATCAGTCTAAAAAAATTGTATTCTAAATGGGAATATGATCATAATAAAATCAGAAAACTTCCTTAAAGCAATAGCTTTATTGCTTCATATTTAAAAAAATTCTGTAAGTGATGCATATTAGTTAAAGGTTCTTTATCTGGTGGTTTAGTTTTATGTATTAGTTTAGTTTACCCAGAGGTCCATAAACTTATTAGACTTTAATAAAGCTCATATTTATTTAATATAAATCATGTGTGCTATTGATTGTCAAATATTAAATATAATAATTTTGATAGAAATAAGATGAAGTAGAATATTGAATAGCCATTGACAATTTTTTCATGAGAAATTTTATTAGCCTATCTATTTACAAATACAATAGTCATTATTATCCATAGACTCGCAAACCACTGAAGTAGTCCACAGTTTAAAATATTAGTAACTCTTAAATTTGAATTTTTAAATTTTACACGTATATTTGCCTGTATTAATTGCTATTATGAATTATCATTCAATAAGACATTTTTTCATTCTGAGCACTTATTTCTTCTCTGTTTTTCTAAGTTTATTATTGCATTTTTTTTCATAAGTCCATTACTGATTATTTTTGCTGATGTATAAATGTATACATTTTTAAAATGTTGTCAATATGTATGTATATATATAAAGAAATACTAAATCAGAGTTTAAATATGTTTATTAAATTATTAGCACCAAGTATACGTTCATTCAGTTCATATTCATAGTCATTTTGTTGAAAATCCCATTTTCTACTGATTAGAAAATTATTTGTTCTCTGATTCATTACATATTCTCTTTTGTAATGAACTATGCCTTTTTGATTTTTTGTTTTCCATTATTTCACTCTTTACACATTATTTTAACACTTGGATTGAAATTATCGCTACATTCTCTTTTGTAATTGTAAAAGACTGATGTATTAATAGCATCAGTTTTTGTTTGTCACTTTTTATACATTAGAGAATGATGTGTCATTTTTGTTTTAAAAATTTCCTTGGTCTTATTATAATATATATATGGTCAGTCCTTTTGGCTGCACCCTACAGCATGAATCAAGTTGGGATGAACCAATGTTTGGGTTTTATTTTTTATGTTGTTAATAAGTTTGTTTAAATTAATGGGAACTCTTTATCCCACATTAAATTTATCTGACCAAATTTGTTCTGTTTTGTATGTGATATGATATAGCAATCCAATTTTTACTATTATTTTCATAATCAGATGTTTTATTTGCTATTTTTGTTTTGAATTGCTGTATATATTGGTGTATGTGTTCTGTTGTATTCTGCTTTTGTCAAATCAGCTATGTATGATTCTCTGTTTCTAATTCCATTTGATTCAAACTGACAAATTATTATTGTGGTATAGGAAGGTTTTTAATCCTGCAAAAGTCATATATAAAGTTCATTATTATTCATAGTTTCAAGTATACTGAAATATTTGGAATCAAATGACAATGAATATGGGATAAATATTGTGCAAAATATTTAGAAACATTTACTCAAAGAAAGGGAATATGAAAGTTTTTTGCTTTACTGCATTTATAATGATTTTGGAAAATGTTTAGAAAAGCTTATTATAATCATTCAGTGACATTGATATGCAGGAATTGCTTAATCTTTTGTAACATTAGGATGCAGTACTATGAGTGGTATTTCTGTTCTGGTAAAAATCACTATATAATATTAGTGCAGCATTAGATGGAACAAATCTTAGAGTTTAGAACAATTTTACATTGAACAACTATATTTTAATGTGAGTGATTTTATATTTTAGTTTTCATTTTGTCTAAGCTAAATAAAAAATAAGAAAGCATTAAATTTTAGATTTTACCAATAAAAATTTGGTGGACATGATTTCATTATACTATGAGTAGGGAAAGGTGTTTTTCAGTATTTTTATAGCAGTTATTTCAATTTTAAATTTATTTCCATTAATTTGGTACATAATATAAAAATGAAATACATATATACTAAAAATACGTTTTTTAATGTATCTGAATTTGTGCTTTAAAAAGTATGATTTTTTTTTACGTTTTCCTACTAAAGTCAATTTGTAAACACTTTTTTAAAATTTTACATGATAAAAATACTTTAATTAAATTAGTTACTTGAAGTGTAATAATAAATATGCAATAATTTTTTTATTATTTTGACACAAATTCATTTCAAACTGAAGACTCCATTTCTTTAATCTTCCAGTTTCAGCCTCAATTTTGTTATATTTAACTATGTCTCAAAGATTTAGATAACTTTCTTTTAAAGTAAAATGAAACTTATTTCTAGAAAATAAAGAATTAAGTAAGATCAATCCATTGTTAAATTTGATCTTTTTTAAGATTATCAGTCTGCATTATGATTAATTGCACAAATTTCAAAATAATCAAGGTTGTTTAGCTTGGATCAGACATTCATTCAAGATTGTATGTATTGGATCATTTTACAACTGTATATACTGAAAATGAATAATTTTTGTAAGAATCTATTCAGAATCAAGAAAATTATTTCTATAATAGATATATGCTGGTATACAAATATACCTTGATTTATATCAATCTAACATGTATATATTTAAAATTAAAATAAATATCTCATAGTAGATGCAAAAATTATTTTGAAGCAGATTTCAAATCTAACAGAATAATAAACTCTACAATATACTATTGTTATACGTCATAAAAAGTGTGTACAATACATTATAAATATGGATTCATTATTAGATTATTTATTACAAATTGTGATACACAAATAGTGTAATATGATATAGTTGAACAAAGCAATTATGCTATCAATAATACAACTGTTCAATTCATATATTACATATAATATTGTAATAAATCTGACAAAATATCACATAATCTTGGCTTATGTGATTTTTCTACATAATAAATCTATTCTCCAGTTCTGCAATCTACTGATTACTCAAGTTTACACTACAGAATATTAATTTGGTCATTATATTTTTTATATTCATAAAATTCTTGCTGTTTTTCAAATTTAGCTACATATTTCTAACAGGCTTTAATTTCTTTTGCCATTCATTTTAAAATACAATAAATATAAGTTTTATTTATTTTTCTGGTCAATCTAAAATTATCCTAGCTAATAAAATGACATAATATAAATAATAACATAATTTATATAAATAGGTTAATTTATATAAATAGGTTTATACAGTATTGTATTTTACAAATATATAATTAAATATATAAATCACACAGTTCTTCTTTCCAAAATAGTTCATAAATATCCAATATATAAATAAACAAACAAACTCCTTTTTAAAACTTGCTTTTTATATGACTATAATCAACAATAAAAAATCCAATGTTTCTACTATTTTATATAAGATCAGATATTTTACGGTAATATCTCCATACTAAAACTCAATATATTTATATTATTCTATTTATTTCTATACTTAGCACTTTCGAAGGAACGATGCCTTCATTTTCAAAATTATAGATAGATAGTTCTAATAACGATGTTCAATTTATTTATTTAAATCAACAGATGCAAATTATTCAAATCAGGTCTGCCATTTTTTCGAGATTGCGTAAAACATGTCCCTTTTATTTAATGAGTTTGTGTCTAAATTAATGAAATAGGCCTCCTTAATTTTTTTTCTTATCTCATGTTGCTCACTGTATATCACTTGCAGATTGTCAGTATACCTGAGTGGCCCGTAGTGGTTTTATGCTGCACAAAAATGGAAAAGTTGAAGGATCTGTGAGTGCTTTATTGTACGCATATTTATGTTGTAGCAACCTCGTACGAACAGAAGCTTTAGTCTCCCCATAATATGCAGTGTGACAATTGTTTTCTGGGAAAATTATTTTGTACATGGCCTGCTGGGTATTTATTGGAGGTAAGTCACGCTGCATATTATGGGGAGACTAAAGCTTCTGTTTATACGAGGTTGCTACAACATAAATATGCATACAATAAAACGCTCACAGATCCTTCCCAATTTTCCATTTTTGCACAGCATAAAACCACTACGGGCCACTCATATATACCGGACAATCTGCAAGTAATGTGCAGTGAGCAACATGAGATAAGAAGAAAAATTAAGGAGGCCTATTTCATTAATTTAGATGCAAACTCGTTAAATAAAAGAGACACATTTTATGCAATCTCGAAGAAATGGCAGACCTGATTTGAATAATTTGCATCTGTTGGTTTAAATAAATAAATTGAACATCGTTATTAGAACTATCTATCTATAGCTTTGAAAATGAAGGCATCATTCCTTCGAAAGTGCTAAGTATAGAAAAAAATAGAATAATATAAATATATTGAGTTTTAGTGTGGAGATATTACTGTAAAATATCTGATCTTATTACATATATAAACCACACATTTAGTTATTTAATAGTTACTATTTTATATAGTCTTTTTCAAGGCACACTAAAATAAAATAAAAAAAACATATATATAATAATAAACATCACATATTCCAAAAAAAAAAATTAAATTAAAAATTACAAAATATATTCACAATCAAAATTTTACCTTATCTCAGTCTCCTTTCCTATTGCAAACAACCACAACTTAACCACAAACAATTTCCTTTTTTTTTAAAAAAAAAAAATCTATATATATTCTTTAAAACATTCAATTAATAAAATAATAGATTATTAATTAAAATAATAGGTTATTAATTGAATGTTTTAAAGGATATATAGAGATTTTTTTTTTTTTTAAAAAGGAAATTGTTTGTGTTTAAGTTATGATTGTTTACAATAGGAAAAGGGAGTGAGATAAGATAAAATTTTGATTGTGAATATATTTTGTAATTTTTAATTTTTTTTTTTTTTTTTTTTTTTGGAAAATGTGATGTTTTTATTTTATTGTGCCTTGAAAAAGACTATATAAAATAGTCGAAAAGATTGGATTTTTTATTGTTGATTATAGTCATATAAAAAGTAAGTTTTAAAAAGGAGTTTGTTTATTTATATATTGTATTTTACAACTTATTGCATCTACTATTTATTTAAAATGAAATGAATGTCTGTCTATGTTATAAATCTATTTTAGTTGGGGTTTTTTTTTTGCATGTATAGCAAGTCTATATATATATTTAGTTTACCAATAGACATGATCCTAGAACCAAATAAATTGGCATATAGCAGACTGCATATAAGCCATATTTATCAATTTGCATGATGTGTATTTTTTAAAACTGTTAATTTTTAAACATTATTTGAATCTACTTATTTATTATAACTTTTTAATTTGAAATAAATTAATATAACTCATTTGCAATCTGAATTTAAATTTTCAGTTTTTTTTTTTTTTTTTAAAATATTTCTCTAAAATATATGACTTTTTTAATAAGAAACTAAATCTCTAATCTTTAAAGCATAGAAGATAATTGCAGCTATGTGTTATTTTAGACTTAGTTTTCCATGAAAAAACCAATACCAAGTATTTTTAAACGTAATTAAATTTTACCATCTGTTTCCAAAGTTTAACTTCATTTTTCTTTTTCTTTTTTTGAATTAAAAAAAAAGTGGATTATAAAAATGTCATTTTTATTTTACATTTGTTTTGGGTTGGGTTTTTCCTCACATATAGCATAATTTCAGGAAGTCTTTAGATTATTAATTTGCTTGCCTTACAAGTGGAAGTGATTTTATCTTTCAAAGCAACCTTTATTGTTAAAGATTATATAGAACTTTTCCCCAGTCTATTTACCCGCTGTGATTACAAAGCATTCAATGTACAAAAAACTAAACAATTATTAATCTTGTTTACCAAAGAACACACTCCAGACAACAATTACATCCACAAAAGGGTTACTATAATCTTGCTCAATGGGTATCTTGTACATGGGTCTACATGGTCCAACCACTGAGAAGTTACCGTAGCCCAGTGATCCCACTCCCAGGGCCCCAAAGTGAAGACTTGAGCTTCAGTAGAATAGGTGGACAAGTCCAGCATTGTGCCAACCCCCCCCCCCCAACAGGCAATAAGGTCCAAGTCCACAGAACAACAAACCCTCGATCTGCAGTTAAGTCATGCAAAGACCATTCTGGATACCTCTGTCTCCCAATTTAATGGTCCAAATGTGCAGGGATCAAATTTGGTCTACCTTTACAAAATTGGAAGGCCAACTAGGGAAAACATAACAAATAATGAGCACAGATCTGCATTGCCCAAAGTCAACCCATCAAGGAGGCACAGCAGTCCATCAGAAAGGAAAACAGTGCAGAAACTTTGACCAGGTACTCTCCCAGCAGGTTTTCAGATAGCAGCAACAATTGTCAACAGCCCACACCATAGACCAGACCCCTGATGACTGCCCCCACCACTTCTGAGGAAGAAATGAGGAGTGCAGATTCATGCCCGCAAAATATTACAATGAAACTCCATCAATGTTACAAAAATTGGCGATGGCCCAAAGCAGACCAACCACCTTACAAGTGCTCTAGATCTAAAGTTCACTAATGAAACCTAGTAATAGTGAGTGCAAATCAACATTGACCTAGCAAATAATTCATCAGGGGGTGCAGTAGTCCTTCAGGGTGAAGTCCAAGTGAAGGTAGTAACTTTCTCTTGCCCGGCAGGTATCCAGGCTAGTCAATGATTGCCAACTGCCCCCACAAGTGAACCAAGCTCCTTATGACCACCATCATCACCCCTGAACAAAAAAAGGGGAATGCAAACTCACACCCACCAATACATTTGATTCATTGTGGTCTTGAAATCAAGCCAGATTTACATGCACACCATGAGAACAAATCATTTGTCCATATCATTTTGCACACTGAGATCAATGGAGCTGAAAATCTGCTTTTAATCATTATCAACCTCCTGTGTCTGCAAATGTTCATAATACCTGTTCAACCCACCAACTATAAACAGAGGTGATTTTATGGTCAAAATATTCATCCTAAGGACAGCTTTGATTAACTTTTAACTGAATTGTTTTTTTCTTAACTGTTGCATATGGAAAATTCTTGTGTTAGCTGATCCAAGTTATATTATGAATATACATGTAATATAATAGTGGATAAAAAACTAATTGATGAACTTTTTATCTCACAATTTATGTGCAAATTAACAACAGTTTTTCCAAGATAAAACAGCTTTAAATAAAAGAGCAGAAATGCAGATTATTTATAGTCACAACAAAATGCTTAATATCAGATTTCACACACACAAAAAATATGTAGTCATTATTGATATTTATTACTGTTTACAATTTTCTCTTTAATGCAAAAATAAAACCGTTGGCTTATGTCAAAATGAACTCCTAGTCCCTAGCTGACAGAATTTAATCCTTTCATAAGACAAAATTTATATGAAAACTAATAGTATTTTGTTCCATGAAGAGATAGATCTAGAGAGTACTCACAAAATCTATTTCATTCATTTTTCTGTTCCATTCTCTTCATAGTTCAGCTCTTCAATTTCACATAACTCTTCCCATCTCTTATATCATCCAACAATGTCAATCTTTTCCATACTTTTTGCTTTTACTCATTATTCTCTCAAAACATCTTTCATTAAACTATATTATCTTGTTAATATGTTTTCAATCAAGTTTCTCTTTCTAATTTTCCCAGTCAATCTATCATTTTCATTTACTCATTATTCTCTCAAAACATCTTTCATTAAACTATATTATCTTGTTAATATGTTTTCAATCAAGTTTCTCTTTCTAATTTCCCCAGTCAATCTATCATTTTCATTTACTCATTATTCTCTCAAAACATCGTTCATTAAACTATATTATCTTGTTAATATGTTTTCGATCAAGTTTCTCTTTCTAATTTCCCCAGTCAATCTACCATTTTCATTTACTCTTGTCAAAAGTTCTTTATTTTATTATTTTATTTATCCAACTGATTTTTTGCATTCTTCTCCATGTCCACATCTCAAAGGCTTTCAATTTATTCCTAATTTTATTTCTCACTGTCTATGATTCACAACCATACAAAAGTACACTTCACAAAAAGCATTCCATTCATTTTTTTTTTTAATTCTCTCTTCAAAAGTCCACAAAATATTTTCTTTTTCTTAATAAATGCATCCTTTGCCAATGCTATTCTGCTTTTAACTTCATTTTGATTTCTTCCATCCTCATTCAATCAACTATCCAAATATCTAAAACTCTTTACCCGTTGAACTATGTTATCATGGATCTGAATTTGCAGTATTTTTACATTTCTCCCTATCCTCAACATTAATTTTTATTTCATATTCCTTACATCATGGAAGTCACTTTTTATTCTCAGCTATGAGTCATATCAATTGCAAATCTTACACATTTTATTATTCTACCAATTTGCTCCTCTGCAGTTTAAATAATTATTTATCATTTGCCTGAAGGTTTGTGATGATGGTATATTAGATATAATAATATGTTGGACAATTTCCATTTATTTATCAATAAATGTTGAATGTATAGAAAATTTTAAACTTTATTTAAACTTTACATAAATGGGCAACACAGGTTAGTAATTACATGTTTCGACTAGTATTATTGTCCACTCTTCTTCAGTTATTACTGGCTTGACCAGTGACAGTATTTACATAGGAATTGAACTCACATCTTTAGATTTTTGAATATCGAATTTAATGCAAATGCTCTAACCAACTGAACCTTTGACAGAATAGCTCAGTTGGTTAAAGCATTTGCCTTAAATTCAATGTTTGAGAAACATGCGAGTTCGACTCCTATGCGAATACAGCCACTGGTCAGGCCAGTAACACCTGAAGAAGAATGGACAATAATACTACTCAAACATGTTGTGTAATTACTAATCTATGTTGTCTATTTGTTTGTTATTACTAACAAGTTATTTGTATTTGAAAAGTTTAAATAAAGTTTAATTTTATACATTCAACCTTTACAGATAGATGGTGGAAATAGTCCAACATATTATCCCAATTATTTAACATGTCTTCTAAATAAATATTTTAAAAAAAAAACCCCATAGTGATGGCTTTTCAATCAACCACTATAAAAGCAATGTATTAAAGTCATAAACAGACTTCAGGTGGCAGCGCACACTGATTTCATAATCATTTTCTGGGTAACTTGCTTTTTTCTTTATAAAACCAACTTCTATTGCAAAAAATAAGCTAATAAGTGAATAGCTGTTATGCCAATAGATTCTTAAAATGAATTCATAGTTTGGGAATCTTTTCGTGTTAGAAATGTACTATAAGATCTAGCTATGCATAATAAAATATTATTTTTAAATTGACAGATTAATATTTACTTTGTTATATATGCTCTAATAATTTTGTGTCATTAGCTTTAATTCAGTACTAGCTATCTTGGAATCTTTGGTTAATTAGCATTGTTGATCAACTACAATACATTATTTCTTTTCATTTAAAAAATAATTAGAACACGAATTTAAGCAGGAAAAAAAAACATATTTATCAAGCTGTCTAATAGTTTTTTATATGTGTGCCAAGTAACTTTACTTAAAATTAACAGCTATTGTTCTACATATATAAGACAAATGAGAATGTAGGGGTGGTGGGAGGTTGTGGAAGTAAGTCTGGGTTAAAATATCAGATTCATTCATCCGAGAATGGTATGCAGATTAGTACAAGTTAAACTAAAATGTTTATTATATCGGATGTCATTAAGAAACATTTGCTTTTGTACAAGTTGTTGCTAAATGTTCACAGACATTTAATACCTGCATACAAAAAAAAAAACACAGGGTTGACGGATTGAATGGGGGGAGGGGATAGTCTTAACATTAATAAAAATAACTGTATTAATAAATTGATTAGCATTTTAAATTTTAACTATTAATAATATACCCACCTTGTTTTGACCTGCAGTAAAATGTGTTAATGAAAATTCCTACCGTAACCCCCTTCACTTTGCAAAATTAAAATTTAATTATTTTTGTTTTGTAATTTTAAAATTACTTAAATTAATCAGCTGATCACAGCAGGAAGGAATAGTTCAAGGAAATAAACTAAAAGAGGAGAGGATGCCGGGAATGCATTTTAATAATATGTTAATGATTCAATCCTGTAGGATATATATGTAACGTAGTTCATTTTGTGAATAAATATAGATTAAGATGGGATCTTCAATAATGATCGTTGATGGCATATTGCCATTTTATGCCAATTTTTTTAATATAATTTATTTTAAACTCAATTTTTTAGAGCTAGTCATACAATGTTGTTTGTATTCTCACATGATATCTATTCAATCTATATAGCGAATATATTCTTTAGTATGAAATTGGGAATAAAAGTTAACTATATGCCATATATAAATCATACTTGGTTAAATATACAACTTTTCATCCGATCACTGAAGTTAAGCAGTGTTAGATTTAGTTAGTACTTGGATATGTTACTACCTAAGAGCCTTGTAATAGTTGTAGTTCTCTTTTGTGCTCTGTGATTTAGCACAGATATTCTTGGATGGAAATATATTTGTCACTTTGGTACTTGAATATTATGTAAGTCGAAAGTGCACTAGGCAAAAATATGTGAACTTTATTCAGATTTTAAGTATATCTCATATACGTTTTTGTGTATAGTTATTTTTCCATATTACATTTCCTTGTGTACCAATATTTTCAAAGTTATTACAGTATTAGTAAGAAGATGAAAATTTATTTTAAAAGTAAAATAGATAGTATGTTTCTGAAATTACAAAGATCATATCCATTCAAAAAAAATTTGTGAATTCATCTTCACTCAACCAAAGCTTATCTTAAAATAACAGGTTTTTTCCTTGCAACAATGTGATCAATAATGGATTCAATTTTCAATAAGACTGACCAATGAAATGATAATAAATAAACAGTCAACACCATAAATAGACCAATTGAGGAAGCAAGATGATCTAGACATCTACCAAGCTATCTTAAGAACTATGTATTTCAGAACTAACTTTTGCCATTGGACTTATTGCTTTCTTTTTTTGGCCTGGTTTCATCATTGTTGGATTTGGCTTTATCAGGAAATCTGGTTTCATTATCTGGTCTGGTGAACTCTACATTGTTGCTCACTGTTTCATAGTCTAGCCCCAGTTGATCTGTGTACTTGTGATGCTACTGTCCATTAACAATCTGGACAAACGCTGTATGTAAACCTTTTACATTTATGATTGTTGCTGGAATCTATCTGGTAGTCCCTTTGAACATCTTGCTTAGAAGTTAAAATATCCATTCACTTTTTAGCAATTTTATTTTGTTTTCTTGACCATACTGATAAAGCCTATGCATTAGTAGGTTTCACTTAAGACATAACCCAGTTTATTATCAAATACATATAGAAAGTTCCTTTTTAATTTTTCTTCTATTTGTGAGCTCATTTGGCCTAACAGGTTGTTATGTTCACTTTTATGTGCTTCTAACGTTATTTCAAATTATAAAAATGTAATTCTTCATGTAATTATGTTGTTCGCCCACATAGATTGTTATTTCAAAGAACCATGTCAACACTGCCAACCCCTACAAAGAATGATAATACCCAGTTAAAATTCTATAATTTTGATCAGACCATATTTAAAACAGATATGGAATTAAAAAGAATTAATGCAGTCTTGTCAGGATCTAGCCTATGGATTATTTATCTTTATCATTAATTTGAAATAAAAAATAATAGCCTGTCAATAAGAAAAAAAGAATCAAATTCTAGCAGTTGCTCTTTTTTTTTTAAAGAAAAGTCAAAGAAAATTTTTTTTCCATATGGTGGAAAAAGAAAAAAATCAATATGATAAAATTTTTAGTAGAATTCAATTCTTGTGGATCAAGTTCACTTCTTTCTCATAAAATAATGAAATCAGTATTAAAATTAAAAACTTTTATAAGTATTTGCTCTTATGTATCCTTTTGAATTAAATTTTGATACAGCAATATTTCTCCTGTTAGCTCATTTCTGTCTAAAATCTCTAACAGTATTAGGCATACAATGCCAGGGCAAAAGGAAAAGGCTAGAGATTTTGCCACATAACTCAGGAAGTCAATGCTGAATTGTGACTTTAAAGATGTCTTATGCCATCAAGGGATCATTACAAATGTTATGTATGGATGTCTGAAAATTTCAGATTTTCTACTTATCAGTTATCTATTAGATAAAATGCTGGGCTTGTCCTGGTCTATTTTTAATCTAATCCTTGAATATCCTAGCACCTCACTGAGGAAGCCAGTAGCAGAAATTGTTCTGGGGTTGGGGATATTCTGCAAAGCTTGTTAAGAGCTTATTTGCGAGCTCTATATATAATATTTGAATACAAGTACAATATATGTATTTGGAGTTTAGATGTGATATAAGGGATTTGAATACAGACTTTCAAGCCTCCTTAGACTATTCACTCTATCTCATATAACTAATACACATGACTACACTCATGTGAAAAAGATAAATAATCTCCCAATATATGTATTTTGTGATATTATAATAAATACTATAAATAATGCTTATAATTTTAAAAAATCAAATTTGGAACCATAATTATATCATAAAATAATAATTTTTAACAGTAGTAACACATACTACTGTAGCAATTAATTTACAAAATGACATTGTAACAATTTGGGATTAAATATGGAAAGAAATAATATAAATTAATTATCCATATCTGGTACAAAATAACACATCTAGACCAAAAGAACCAACTAAATACAAGTAATTTTGAAAATATTAAATATATAGTAAGAAGATCTTAAGTAGAACTATTACATGAGTTTAATCTTTGGTAGCTAAATTTCATTTGCTGAATTTCTAACCATTCAGTATTTCAACAGAATTTATTCAAATTCAGTGGACAGTAACTTATCAGTTGTGTAATAGTTTGAAAATGTTATTGATATTGTTTATTTTGGAAACGTGATAGGATTGTATGTAATCTCAAGTGATAAGTCTTTGAATATTGATATGTATTACTTTTTAGAAATCAATTTTAAAATAGTCAGATATTTTAAAAACCAAAGAAGTGTCTTATGCAATTCATTTTAAATTCAATGACTTCATGTTTATTTTATCAAAGTGTTCTGTCCATGATGTGGGCTAGCCATATTTTATTTGATGCCAGAACAAGTGCTCTATCATTGTTAAGCACAATGATGGAATGGGAATTGAGGTTATGGTTGATGAAGAAGATTTAGACAAAATAGGAAATAAAAACTACATTTATAGAATTATTTAATAATAATTAGGAGTAGATAAATACATCATTGGTAGAGATAATTTTGTGAGTTGGAGTAACACCAATAATTTATAAACCATGGAAGTCTTTTTTATACCACAAATAAAAGTAAAAAATAGTAAAGCAAATGAACAAATTTGTATCTGTGATGATAATCAAATTAAAAACTTTCCAAGTAGTCAATACTCTGTGCTATATTCTAGAGAAAAGGACTTAAGAATTATTAACAATTAGCAAACATAGGGATTTGTTCAATTATGAGATTATTATAGCTTCTAATATTTTTCAATCTAAAACAGACCTATTGTTTCATAAAATAAACAGGGTGATATGGTGTCATGATAATATCTTAATAACTGCAAACTCTGAAGAAAATTTGTACCAATGGCTTTTAAAGTTTGCGACAAATTTGCAAAATTGGTAGTAGCAAAAATAAATCCTAATAAAAGCATTTGACTGGAGACAGAAATTAAAGTTTTGGAGGCATGTAATATTCAGTAAAGAAAAGAAATCACATTAAAAAAAATAGTAATTATTAAAAGTACTTCAAGGTCCAGAAACAAGAAGGGATTATAAACTTTTCTAAATCTGCTTAATTATTCTGAAGTATTTTTAAAAGGAAAGTTTATATGGCCTGACCACTATATAGTTTATTTAGAAAGGATCATAAATAGAATTGGGAAAATAGATCAAGATAAATCTTTCAAGGAAACCATATTATCATTGAATATGTTATTGGTATCAACATTTTAATCATGCATGATTTTAATTCGTATAATAACAGATGGAAAGAGACCAATAATACATATTGAGAGTATCTAATACTAAGAAAAACTACTTGTTTAACCAATGCTTGAATGAAAAATCATTTAAATTAGTTACTAATTACAATCTCTTAAGCCAGGAACAAAGCATCCCAGATGACTTAAGCCCTGTAATGCTTTGTTGGCTGAATGTATTAGCAGATTATGACTCTGAAATGAAAATTTAAAATGTGCTTATGATAAAACACACTAATGCACTCTCAAAAAATATCAAATAAGTTAGAAGTGTGACTGACTGGAATAACTGTAAACTATATAGATGAATGCAATATGGATGTAGTGAACAGTAATAAGATAGCAGGTGTAATAAAGGCTGATAAAGGCTATAAAATACTAGTTATATGAATTAGAAAAGATCGGCTTAGCTGCCATCTTGAAGTATTCTGTAAGTCTTTATGGACCAGAGAAAAATTGTTTAGTAATAAAGAATGTCTTTTAATGAATAATCAAATGCTAATCCTGAATACAGGACAGAAACAAGTATTGTAGTAGATATATCAGTCATCCTAGGGTTATATGAGCAAAAACATTTGCTCATAGTTATATATGATGGCCTGGTATCAGTACAGATTTTGAAATTGTAATAAACATTAAATGGCAGCTAATGTTTCAATGAAAAATTACATAGCACAGCCAATAGATAAAAAGCTATAGAATTATATACATATCAATCATGCTAGACCTTCTTAAGTGCCTATATTTTCAGTACTAATAGATGCCTAGTCAAAGTGGAAATAATATTGGATCATTAAAAATATGAGTTCAGAAGATGATCTCAAAACTCAAAAGAGATCTGTGCATTCCACTGTTTTCCAGAAACTGTACTATCAGATAATGGCACAAGTTTCATGTCCAGAAAATTCAAAGCATTTTTAAAAGAATAGGAGGCTAGTCACATTAATACATCTCCATATCAACTACAGTTAAATAATATCACAAAGAAAGCATGTACAAATGAAACTAATATCATAAAAAGAAGGGACTGCAAATACACAGGAAATATTTATGCAGTTCTATTATCCCAGCATAGTATGTCTTCTATTACTATTGAAAATTTTTCAGTTGAGATTATATTTGGGAAAAAAATTGAAACAAAACTTTTATGAATCGTGCCAGAAAATAACAGCTCATAAATACCAACTATGCCAAAAGTCAATATGCTGTTGGAGATAAGGTATAAATAAGAGACACTATTGGCAAGTACTAGGTTGAAAGGTGCAATAAAGACCTGTTAATAAATTGTTGTTAACAATACCAAAATTGATCAAATACACAAAAACCATATTTGGTGGCAAAGAAATGAATCTGATCAAGCAAAATTCATTGTAGTAAGAAAATCTAATGTTGAAACCCCTAGCTTTCCTCTGCTTGAAGAAAAAGAGATTGCGAAAATTGAACAGCACAGCTATGCAAATAGTAGAGTTAATGATAACTCCCTACAATTATGAAGGTCTTGAAGGGACAGAAAAACATCTATTTATTTAATAAAGTATAAGTTATTTCAGTAACCTTAATTTCTGAAGTAGATGAGATTATGATATATCTATGTTTACCTTCATATATAGTTAGTGAATTAAATAACAATGAACATTAATTAATTAGTTTTTGTTAATTAAATCACTAACAGGGGATTATAATTTATTTAGGGATGTAAAAGCAACTTAAGTGGATTATAGTTTTACTATCTGGAAATTATAGGGGATAAAAGTATAATTGGAGAAGCGATTTTTGGGTTAAAAATTGATTTAACTGTTAATTTAAAATAAAATTATAAGGAATGGTATCTCTACAGCTCATTAGTGTTTAGAATCTTAAAACAAAAAAACCAATTAAACTCTAATAAAAATTTCGGTTTATTAAAATAACTAAAGTTAACAAATAAATGAGAAATGATAATTTAGATAAATTGTTTATTGAATACATAAATGGCTTAATAAAATATTGGAATAGAAAGTCTGTAGGTAAAAAGAAAGTTCATTAAATATAAAATGAAGTCCTAAAAGTTTATAAATTTAAATTTTTTTATAAATTTACCTAGGCTTTCATATGGATAACATTTGGTTCATTAGTATTCATCATATTTGATGGTGATTTTCAAATACAGTTGAATTATATATTTTTATTTCTCATGTGTGCATATTTAGAACTCAGATTATACAAAATTTGTGGTTGAAAATTAAACTTCAAGATCCTGTGGTTTTTTCAATTATTATTATTCTAATTATTTATATCACAATCAGTTTCCACAATTCAAAAGATTTAATTTGTGTGATGAGTTTTTTCATCAGTTTTTACTTGGTAATTAGTAGTTTACCATATTGTAGACTATATGCTAGTGAAACCTATCCTAATGAGGTTGGCTATCTATCCAGGAAGGACTTAGGATAAAGTAGCCCATCATACTACAAAAGCTTCCTAGTGAACCAGAAAAGTTTAAATTTATCACTTTTCACTTTTATGGTAATGACCTGCTCAAAGGGGAAGAAAATAAAGCAAACGACTGATTGATTTTTTTCTGAATCTATTTACACAAAGTTCTTATGGAATTTTTAATAATTATTGAGAAAAATCATGATTACAAATTTTATAGTGTTCATAATAAAAGAGATAATTCATACATTAAAGTAAAATTAATCCCCATAGCAAATATAAGCATAATTTCAAAATTTATCAGTTTTCATTTGCTAACATAAATTGATACGATACAAATTTTAATTTCTTTATCTTAATTTAAAATAAAAACTGCATCCTGTACACTTTTAATTAATCCATTTTTAAAATTTTCTAAATCTTTTTAATCTTTAATAAAAGATCAATTTTTTCTTTAAATATGTTTTAAATGGTAAAACTATTTCCCCCATTTTATCAAAATAAAAATATTTTAACAAAATTTCCAATATATATATATACTTATGTATTTGTAAACGTTAAATAAATATTAAAGCTTTACTTGGTAGTGTCTAACTGGTTCTACTGTCTTGTAGTTTAATTTTAAAAATCGACTAGTTTTTCTCCTTTTGCTAATTATACGAAATAGATTTGAAATGGATATTTTTATTTCAGTAAACTATATATATCTTAAATTACCTTCAGGGTTTCAGATTTAATGATTCTAAGAATTTTTACACAAAAATATATATTTTTCTGTGGAAAGATGTATGATCATTACTTTTGACCATTATTGAGCCACTGCAGAATGAAAATTCCTCCAAGTTTAATGTATTTTTAATCCATATGTTCTATGTCTCCACATCATACCAACAAATATTTTTATTTCATTCATCCAGTTACATATGGTTTTTTAAAATGTCTTTTATGATCTTTCAGAATCCAGATTAAGATTTCAATCATCAATCTATTTTCTAGAGATATGTCCAGTTTAATTCATTTCAGTCTCATAATACTTTGAATGATATCAATGATATCTGTTATTTCATTCACCCATGAATTTTATTTTCAATCTCTTATTATTTCCAACATACATCTTACCACAATTTTGTCGAGCAGCTTGGAGTGTTCATGTTGACTGTCTAAGGGTCAGACTCATAAATAAGGATTGCTAAAATTCAAGCCTTTGTTTTCAAACATGGCATATTCTTTTTTAATATTAAATTATTTTTACCAAAAACCTTTCAATCATAATATAGTTATAATAATAGGAAATATTCTGTAAAAATAGTTCTATTAAAACTACTGAAAATGGGAAAGGTGAAATAATTTTGATCAATTTAGTTATCATATTGGATGCCGCTTTGAAATAAATGTTAGTACAGTATATAACCTTGCCACCTCAATTATCTGAGTTCAAATTTAAACTTGGAAAGTGTTTTAATTATGTTTTAAATATTCACTTATCTAGAGTATAAAATAAGCGTTGGTGACCTAGTGGTTAGCATAGCTTTCTTACAAGCAGCTGGCCCGGGTTCGCTTCCTGGTAAACATTTGACATATGAAAAAAAAAAAAAAAAAGAAAAAGAATTCAAATTCTTAACACTGGTAATTGGAAGCCTGTTGAATAACATTTTTTTTTACTTTTCCTGTATGGGACGCGAGGTTAGAAAAAACCTTTACTCTGAATTGCAATATTTAAAGATTATTTTCTTTTTTTTTTATTGATTAAAAAATAATTGTAATTTAATTTTTCTTTTGACTTAATTTTCTTTTTTAAAAATAATTGATTAATATTTTATAATAGTTACTGACAACTGTCTCCCACTTTATCATCTCTATTCACTCATTAGAACTTCCTATCAACCATTTTAATTATCATTTAATTCTCAATAGGAGACCCCAACATTTCTTTTTCAGTTTACAATATATTTTATTTAATTACACCTCCCCTCCTTCTCTTTTCCAATTAAAATTTTATATAACTATTGGGATTGCTCGGTTTCTATTGTGTGTCTTTGAATTCCATAATAATCCATTATCTAAATAGTTACAATAAACAAGATTGAACTAGGTTTTTTTTTTTATAAGAAAGAAATTAATTTATTTAAACAATTATTACATCAAGAATCATTAAATAAAAGAGAAAAAAAATGGAAAAGAAGTAATTTAAATATTTATACATCATTTAAAAAAAATCAATTTATTGAAAGGAAAAATATATTATGCAAAATAAAATGTAAAACGATCAATATTAGAACGGCTTGTCAAACAGTTAGATAAGACTGCAGCGCTTTATTTTAAAATGTATAGGGGAGGAGGTAGTATTTCACACATTAAAAAAATTGTTTTGAATAAAAAAAAATATAGCTGTATAAGATTTATTTACAGACTAGCTATACCTACGGCTTTGCTCGAGTTAATAAAATAGTAATAAAAGAATATAAAGTATTTGATAATTAAAATATATTCCAAGTTTATAAATATAAGGCTATATTCATAACTTTATATTTTTTTTGTTTTATTATCTAAGTTCCATTTTCGATGTATTGAATTCCAAATAAAAATTTTCCTAACCAACTCTTCATTTCTTTAGCTCTACCATCGCATTGTTTGAAAGTTTGATAATTAAAATATATTTATATATTCCATTTTCTATGTATTGAATACTAAAAAAAAAATTTCCTCACTAATTCTTTCCATGACTCTAGCTGTATTTTAACTTTAGAAGCAAGTTTGATAATTGATATGTATTTATGTAATTTTTACATGAATAATCATCAAGAACAGTATCGCCAAAAAATATAACTTTTATTAAATACAATAAACAATAATTTTGAAGTAAATTATTTTATATTTCTCATGTGATAATTTTAAAAATGGGTATGAAATTTCACTCACGTGGTATCTTCTAGAGAAATTAAATATGTAGTCCAAATTAAGTTTAATTAATTTTAAGTATATTTACACAATAAAATTTTACCTCAGATTACAAAAAAATTATAATTTTTGATAATTAAAATATATTTCAAATGTATATATGTAAGAAGGATATATATTTTGATCATTTTAAACTTTTAAATGTTTTATTATCAAAATTCCAGTTTTGATGTTTGAATATCAAGTAAAAATTTCCCTCACTAATTCAATTCTATTCATTTTTCTAGATGGACCCTCACATTAGTATATTCCATTTTCCATTTTTGATGTATTAAATACCAAAATAAAACTTCCCTACACTAATAAACTCCATTTCTTTAGATATACTCTTGTGTATTTTCCCTGATTAATTTTTTCAATTTCTCTAGCTATACTCTTGCATTAGCAGAAATTTTGATAGTTGAAATATATTTAGAAAATATTTACATAAAATAATTATCAATAGTAGTATCATAACTTTTATTAAATACACTCGTTAAACAATGAAAATTAACATTGTGGTATATGCAAGTGAGAAATTAGATACATTGTCCAAATGAAATTTAATTAATTGAAAATATATTTAGGCAATACAATTTTTATCTCATATTATCAAAAATCATATAACTCTCCATTTCTCTAATATGAATTATAATATGCAAGCCACATTTTACATCTGTAATTTTTTAGTCACTATTGTTCTCTACCTTTTTTTTGCATTGTTATAAAATTATTAGAAAGTGTTTGCTATAGCAATGCATTTTTCATAGCCTAAAAGAATTCTTCATAAAAATAGAAAGAAAATCATGCAAGATTCATCAATATTGATGCAATATTTGTTAAGTTATAAAGTAACAAATAAACAAACGTTCACATTTATATAGTAATATAGATTTTGTTAGCATCACAGTTTTTTTAGTTTATAATGTTAGTACATTTCAGCCCAAGAGTCTAACTGTGACTTCTGATACTCTAAACTTGCTATAAACTCCCAAGAAACAAGCCATTCAGTTATCATTATTTTAATGTACAAATCCTTGTCTTTAGTGGAGTGCATCTAAGTAAAATTCTTGTTTTCATCTAAGTTTTTATTTTACAATGACATATACACTTTGTTGTATGAGAATTTCCAATTCCATTACACTACTTTATGTTGAATTGGGTATTTATTAAAGTTCCAGATTATTTTTTAATTTTGCCATTGTAAATGCTTGATATTTCACTTGTGTCTCCCTAAAAAATGTTGGTCAGCTTTTAAATCTTACACTATGTGCTTCATGTAGTTTAATGCAATAGTAGAGCTAATAGTTTTCGGTTAATTTTGAGTTAAATAATGCAAATAGGTTTAGGGTAGTGATAGAATTGTGGAAGTCTGGAGCTCAAGGCCATAGGTTGTAGTTCCAGTTCTGTCACCAATGTTTAAAACTCGTATGAAGTGAGCAATAAACCAATTAATAATATAAATATTTTAATGTAAATATAAAAACTTCAATTCAACGCATTGGGACTGCTAAATGCTTAATCTGCCACTAGAGTACTCTTTTTACTAAACTTCTGAGCTATTAACTATGCAATTTATTTATTTACATTACATCTAGTCAAAGAGGTATTGTCTTAAACTTTCTAAAAAGTATTTCATTGTAGATTTAGTTTCAAAAAACCTAATCTATGTAAATGTCATTCCAGAAAGATACAGTAGAGCTATATTTTATTTCAAACTCCTCTCACATATATCACAATTCATATAATAATTTAATTTTGTTGACAAGCTTTGATTACAATAGAATATGTATTGTTTATTAAACTGCAGGGTTAGCAGTATATTTCAACAAGTACATATATATATATTGAACTCAATATATATATATATATATTGAACTCAATTCAATACCCATACACTTTGGTGTCTTTGGCTCTTAAACAACCACAGCCACCACTATCCTATTAGGCAGGATTGGTGTTAAAACACTAAACATCACATAATCACCATCTCTTATACTAGCACATAATTGTTGTAAACAAAGGCAAAACTCTCCATACAGTAGTGCCACCCTATGACAACCGGAGTAATTAATGGATGCCAGAAGACTTGTGCATAAAATTCCTATCTAGTGCCTACTCATCCAATATCCCCAGACTAGTTTCTGGCTTGTGGGCATCATCAGTGAGGAGCTGAATTGAGTTCAGACCCATATGACTATATAAGCTATTGAGCTTAGATTGAAAATATTATTGTGTTTTAAATTTCATTCTCATAGTTTTGTAGTAAAGTAGAGTTAAAAGGTGGCTGCTGGAGGGTTGCATTAGATCCTAAGATCTAGGTGCAGTGCTCTCAGATCCAAGGCTCCTCGCTGATGATGGCCACAAGCCAGAAACTAGTCTGGGGATATTGGATGAGTAGGCACTAGATAGGGATTTTATGTACAAGCCTTCTGGCATCCATTGATTATTTTGGTTGGGACAGGGTGGCACTACTGTATGGAGAGTTTTGCCTTGGCTTACAACAATTATGTGCTAGTTTAAGAGATGGTGATCATGTGTGTATATATATACCACATGTTTTTTTTATATAAATATAGTATGTGATATAATATATATATATTAAGATTATAGTATAAATAAAATCTAAAAAAATAGTACCACAGTTAATAATAATAAAAAAATGAAGGGCACATTTTCATATATATTTACTGAGTTTATACTCACTATTTCACATTCTCCATCCAAAAAATGAAAACTTATTGTATCATATCTTTATTTTATTTTTTAAAATAAAATAAACAATGAAATTCCACCTTCAATCATAATTAAACATACTCTAGGTATTCCTTTTTTAATAACTATTTTTTTTTTTTTTTGAATGGAAACATAATAACAGTCTTGTTTTCAGCAGATTATGCTCTCTCTAGTTGTCTTGATATTTTTAAGTCACAGCAACTTCACAAATTTTCTTAAATTTTGAAAAAATTTTGCATTATGTTCACAAACATTTTATTAAATGAAATACTTATTCATCAAATTCAGAAAGGATAATAAAGTGAAGACAGAAAACACAGAATTAGTAATAAACATGATCATGGAAAAATGACTATCGCTATACTGTAAAATTTAATTTAATTTACTAATTTAAATTTTTATTTTTAAACATGATCACATACACTAGTCTGAAATGGAAAAGTAGCTGCCATTTTGTAAAATTTATGAAATTTAAAAATTTTAAATTTTTTTAACTTTATATATATTTTGTTAATCTACATTTTTTTTTGGATGGTGTATAATTGAAATAGTATATATTAATACAGCTTATGCTGCAGCTTCACTGTATGATTATATTCACAATGGGTGTTATTATCATTGTCTCAGTAATGCAATCTATTGGAGTTTATAAAAAAATTTTTTTTGAACAATAATAATATTTTACAACTGCATTTTATGATCTAAAAAATGTATTAAAGCTTTTGGTATGCCTTTAAATATTGAATATTAACGTGAATCTATTAATGAAATGACAATAACAATAGCTAATTTATGTATGAATTGTTATTTTTATATTAATTTAGACAACTTAAATATTAATAAATATCATAAAAACATGTGTAGAGATTCCAATCAAGAGATAGATTTATTAGTGGCATTATTAAGTTCTTCACTTCTCTACTGCACAAACTTGTCAATCATTAACTGTATTTTACATTTTGCTTGCCTAGTTATCTCTGAACACCTGCAAAATAAAACAGACTTTAAATGTCCCAATTTAGTACAAAGGTCTTTCCATCATCATTCTACAGTGAAACAGAGAAGAAACGGCAATATTCGGCACTATAATGTCTTATTAAATGATAATATTTATTATTTTTTCTATTTTGTTTTATTTTTTACTTAAGAATATCTGTTATTAAAAAATTGTTCAGCAACAATTTTTAAAAGTATCCAGTCATACTATCTAGTATTAAGGCTAATTACATTCAGATGAAAAAAAAATCTGCTTTAGATGTGTAAACTCTTAAAAAGACCATAAGTCAGATCATTTATAATAAGCAGAATGAATATCAAATTAACTGAGATGTTATTGAAACTCCACTCTGATCTTAACTTCCATTCATTTTAATAAAATTTGTAAACAATGTTCTCTAATATATTGAACTATATAGTAAACCATATCCATTTAAGTAGACCAACATTTATATAAACAAATTACCAAACTTTTTTTTTTAAAATATACAGCTACATCATCTAATATCAAGGACAATTACATTCAGATGAAAAAATGAATCCATTTTCCATCAGTATCTAAACTCTTAAATAGATTCTAAATCAGATGATGATAACTAACAGGGTGATTTATTAAATCAGCTGATATGGCCTGACTATGTATCAAAAAAAATAATTGGTGAATAATTTGTTTATGTAATTGCCAGTCTCATGATAATATGTTTCATTTATTATACTGTGCATAATGTTAAAATGTTTTGTTTACATGATTGTTAATAAGAATAGAATTTTGTTTCCATTTATATATTTAATATAGATTGACTAGAAAGGAATTCAATAACACTAAATTATCATTGATTTTTGGTCTATTTAAGAACTCAGATGTAGCTGAAAAGTGGGGTTATTTTTCATTTGACATTTGATGGCATGGTTGGGTAGTTTTAAAAAAAATTGGGTTATTTAAGTAATTAACAATTTACTGATAACATATTTGGTTTAATATAATATAATATCTATTATTAGATACATCAAGTGATTATAGCTTCTGGCACCCATATAAATGGCATTTCTATAGAATGTACATCTTCTGTTTCTTTCTTATGATGATGAAATCTATCTACATTTTTTTTGTTTGATTATCAATATTTCAAGCATTACACATTTCTATAATGAATTTGGATCATTTTATGATACAATCAAAAATATGATAAACTCAGTCTGGTTAATTGTGCCTTAATTTATCTAATCCAGTTTCCACTTATTCATTTTCCTTATTGTCCATAGTATTCTCAAAATAGATAACCATTTTCCACTTGTGTAAACATAATGCAAATGTACTATTTGCTGTGATTTTTTTTTACATATTTTTAAAATGTATGCATATTTGTTTATATTTAAAACCTATTAAGCAGAGATGCTTGATCATTGTTGGTAACTATCTTTGTAATAAGTCAAGCTTACTTAATGTTTTATAGACTTTCTTTAAGATTACTTGTCTTCTGATATTTGCTAGAGTGATATGTGAAGGAATGGAAAGCAATTGCAAGAAAATGGTGTGAGTCAGCCAGTAATATTTTGAACAGTAATATTTAATTTCATAGTTAAAGATCATTTTTATAAATGTGGAATAGAATCTCATTTCAGTTTATTATTTCAGATGATTATCAGATGTTTTGTTGTTATTTAAATAGAAAGTTAAATATATTGTTATGTGGGATTAGAAATAAAGCTCCAATAAAAGTGAAGCCAATATCAAATAATAAGAAAAATTCCAGTTTCAATGAGAACAAAAATACCAGATTGGCTGTAGATATTAATTTTTAAACTAAGATAATTTTAATTAAAAATAATTATTATACCAAAAAACATCAGATTTTTTTTCTGCATAGTGTAACACAGCTTATGATTTCAGTAGTTTTTATTCTCCCCCAGAGCTATCTGTTGTAAGATCCAATAGTTATTATATAGTAATACTATAATATACATATCCTTAGATTAATTTCTGACTAACAGCCTTTATTAGAGAAGATTTTGAATCTAATGCTGGAACTAATGCATTTACATATTCAGAAGCAGCCTTTAATTCCTTTATACTAAGAAGGTAATAACTTGAAATTTTAAAAAAGTTCTGAGGCTTTGAACTCAACCAACTTGCTTATAGAGATAAATAGATTTGATACTATAGCAGTAGCTATATATTTTTATGATTTGAATTGCATTTTATCACAATTCTCTTTCACATATTGATTAAAATGTTTTGTGCCAGCAAAATATTATATGATCTTCAATATTTTACACATAGCATATGCTTTCAGAAATAGTTTTGTTATCTATACTCTTTAGACACCTTTTGTAAGACTAAGTAGACAAAGAACACTAATGAATAGAGTTGTTGTATTATGTGCAAAATAATCATTGAGGAAGAGCATTGTAGTCAAGTGAAAAAATCTTCAAAGCAATAAAATTATTTTTCAGAGATAGCAAATGATCTAGCTTGTTTTTTTTAAACTCACTGCTCATCTTAATTTAAGATTGCCCATGACATAGTCATCATGATTTGAAGATCTGATTTCCAAGTTTGCAATAATGGGGGGGGGGGCAGTCCTACAATTAATAAGTAATCATCATGAATGTAATAACATAGGCAATTTAAGAGTATAAAGAAATTAAGAGAAATACATTGTAAACTGAATAACTATGGAAAGTGAAATAACAACATTGGCAAAGATAAAATAATTGACTTAACTAATTTAATGATTGAGAAAGTATCAGATGAAGCAGCATGTGACCTACACCTTAACATTTTAAACACTAATGATATTATACATATTTAATTAGACAATAAAAAGATAAGATATATTATATCAATTTTTAACTTCTTTGTGACTACCAAATTTTAATTTGATATATATTTTTAGTAATCTTTTGGAACAATAGAAATTGTATGCAATTAAATTCAAAAAGAACCATATCTTTGACTTAATTTTATTATAATATCTTTGAAATATCAGAGATATGTTTTTTATGCATTCTCATACAATAGGAAATGCATTCATTGAAAGGAGACTAAATTTTTATCATTCACTTCTTTAATTTTGTCTTCAGTTTTAGTATAATAAAATTATTTTTTTCTGTTTCAGCCTTTATGAGAGATGTCAATTTCAGATATATTTTACATTTGAATTTTTAAATTATTACACTTATAACATTTAAAAATTCAAAAAACATCCTTATAGTCATTAATATCTATACATTTATATTCATGTTCATGTATCTACATGTTTCTTATATTGCATATCATATAAATATTTTAGATTATAACACTATTTTATAATTATAAAATTTAATATATTTGTGTTATATAATCACACGTTTATATACAATACATAACATATAATATATTTTTAACACTTTTTTTTTATAGCAATGTTATATCTGTTTAATTTTTTAAATAGATGACAGACCAGTCCATTTATCTTTTGTATATGTTTGTGCATATTTATAATCATCAGAAATATAAAATATATTTAGAGTTGATATTTATTTTATAATGTAATAAAATATTTACAGATTTCAAAAGAAGAAAAGAAATTGCTTGAAAAAATTAAAACAGACAAAATGGTGCCATTATATAAATTGAGGAATAAAGAGAAAAAGAATATATTGAATCATATATCTTTAGCTTTAACTCATTTCTGGTTGATAACAAAATATTGCATCACTATTAAAGTCTCATGCCATTAATCAATGCTTTGCAAAAAAATTTGGCAATTGTTTTATGCACTTGTGCAACCATATTTCTGCCATTTAATTATTATACAGCAATTTTTACAGTAATCTTCTTTCAATTACTGCACAGCTATTTTTTTTCTGTTATCTATTTTTATCCTGGTTTTTGAATGGAAACATTTATTAGTAGGTTCTAAAGATCAAAATCTTGTCACAAATGAGCAACTGGATTTTGTACATTCAGCAATTTATATTTATCTTATTCTGTTGGTGAATTGTATAATTGACAGTCATACAAATAGTTACTGTTGATTTTCAAGGACATTTCATTCAGCTAATATTGTTTATAGATTCATCAAAAGGAACTTAGAAATTGAGCTGTAACTCAGACATCATTGTGCTATTTATGTGATTAAAAAAATTAAATGTTGGTATATTTCATGACAGTGATGTAGATATTGAAACTAAATGAAATATATATAGAATTTTAATTTATTAATATGAAAGTGAATCTTAAATATCGGATCAGAAAATTTTCATTTAAGGGTCCTCTATAAAATTCTAAAAATATGATTACAAGATTATAAAAATAATTAACATAATCATTATTCAGCTTTATAAATATGATACTATAGAGTCTAAAATTATATCTTAGTTGAATTGGGAAATGAATGAAACTTTCTGAAATTGCTTTTTTTAGAAAGATTGTCTCGAGAGTCATTGTGAAAAATGCCATGTTGATTTCTCTTATTGGGAAGGCGTAGTTAAAAATAAAATGTAATTGATAGTTATAATCACAGAACATCAAATAAACAGAATAATGTGTAAGCATATTTTGCATGTGGATATATTTGTAATTCATGGATTAATTGACTTAGCAGTATCAAAACTCAACCCTATTGTAAAATTATTATTATTATTATTATTATTATTATTATTATTATTATTATTATTATTATTATTAGTAGTAGTAGTAGTAGTAGTAGTAGTAGCAGCAGCAGCAGCAGCAGCAGTAGCAGTAGTAGTAGTAGTAACAACTTTATTCAGTAAACAAAGGTTATTAATAATTATATATACACACAGATGTAATTTGGTTATTAACATAGTTATCTATTGGATATAAATAAAAATAATTAAAATTTCAAAAGTTCATTGAACAGGCAACTTATAGATGTCAAAATAAGTAATATGTAAAGTTCATTAACTGTAAATTAAGAAACACTAATAGCAGCAAATTTTTTTATGGGTACAGTTTATATAGAGAATGTTTAAAAAATTCATAAGCAAACTACCATAGGTGACTTAGTAGTATGCAGTTTTGAATGCTGCATCAGTCATTGTATCTTTTTTTACCTATTGTAAGAAAGATGTGTCATGGAAATGTTATATTTGAAGTTAGGTCTTGGAGAAAACCTCTTAACTATCATTTAGAAGATGTATGAGGAAATCATGGTTTAATTATTTAATTGAATCTCGAGTTCTATGGCAGAATGCTAGAATCTGGACTAGGGTTTTACGAGTGACCATATAGTGGCAAAAATGTTTGGGTGTGCAATTTTGCTGTCTCTAGTTTTCAGCTGCTCAAGCTTATTTAATAAAGTAACTGGGTAGCATCTAGTATTGTTACCAAGGCATAAAGTACATCTCACATACCAAAATGCATAAAGACTAAATGTAGTTGCATGGATGGTGGACATGTAACCTTACTGGAATGTTTCAATGAAGTTATTGACTTTAACCCTTCTCATCTATATGTATTCAACATGATCTCTCTAGTAAGTGCTAGGATCGGAGAGTTTTGGAGTAAGTGGAACTGTCCTTCCTTCTTCCTGTGCCACAATTTTCAGAAGGAGTCTCTGTTGATATATAGTCTGCAATATCAGAGAAAGTGAGAGATAGGTAGGGCATGGAGGAAATTTCAATAAGTTAAAGAATTTGTTCCAATGACCATTTCTTAAATTGAGAAAGCATATATCTGTTGTCAATTGTTAGCATTGGAGAGAGGTGATCAGCAAGTTATATATGCTCCAAAAAGTAAATTTACTTGTGTTACTGATTGTGAATATCTTGAAATTGACTTATGAGAAATGATAAAAATTTATTTATAGGAAAGAGGGTGGTCTATGTAATATGCATTCAGGTTCTGGAAATTATCTTCTATTGGCTGCTAGAAGATTTATGGTTTTTTGAATATGGATCAGTTGGATGGAGTGAAGGCCTAGTCCATTCTAGGTTGGGGTGACTAAGTCATCTTGTTGAAATAAGAGACCATTTTTTCTGCACCATAGAAACTTGCTGCAGAGTGAAAAGATTGATGAAATAAATGGTTTAGTGAAATTAATAATTGGTGAAAAATAAGCTATTTTTGTAGTTATCAGCTGGTTGAAGAGGTACACTGTCAATTATAATGAGAAATATGTTTTAGAGAGGGAGGAGGTTATCTGCTCAGCAACATTTCTTAGCTTGATCTCAATTTTTTGTCTTAACACAGTTCCCAAATAGAAAGAAAAACTGAGAAAAGCAGTAGGTTTGCCTTGGTAGATTTGTGTTGTTGTTTTTCTGTGTAGAGAAATCAAGCAGAAGTTTTATTAATATAAAATTTGAGCTTAATGTCAGTAATATAAATCATTAAGGATTTTTTGTAAGATAGACAATTGTTTTTTAGAGGCAAGGAAGTTGATTACGTCATCCATATAAGCTAGGCATAATATATACAATTGACTATGTAGGATTTGTATGCTTGGAGTTTTTAGCTGTATTTTATTTATGAGGGGATTAATATACATCATAAATAATAAGGCATTAAGTGGTGATCCTTTTGATATTGACTGGAGACAAATGAAGGAGATAATCTTTCATTGAGAGTAATGTGAAAATTTTCCATCTTAATAGTAGGTTGATTAACAGACAGAAAAAGATATGAGGTATTGCTGTGTTAGCAAGTGTTTTGATTAAGATGTCAAGAGAGACTGAATCAAATGCAGCTTCAATGTTAATTTGGATATCCATTGAAGCATTCTTATTTTAAATCTCAAAATAAATTCAAGATCATTTTAAATAAAAGTAGAGCTTGGTCTATGGAATAACTTTTCTTTATGGATTATACAAATGATATTAGTGGGAGAAGATATGGTTCTATTTTATCTTTCAGAATCTTTTGAAGAATTTTGATGCCAAGAGACGCATGGAAATAGGCTGTAGGTTAGATAGATTGGATTTTGCTGTCAGTTTTTTTTGCTGAATGGAACTAAAGAGAGTCCTTACATGTGAAAAAGTTTTTATGAGAGATAGTTTGCCAAAATCACATAGATATGTATTGGTAAATTGACTTAAGTGTGACAAAATAAATTTAGGTATTTCATGGGACCTGGGATGATATGTGTCTGGTATAATGGCTATCTTGAATGCAATATTGGGAGGGTGAAATGGGGTAATATAAAGAGTATTATATAACTTTCTATTTATTTTTAATTGGCCAGTTTTAATTAAATTTATTGAAGTTTTGTAAATATTCATAAAATTATTTGTTATGTTCTAACTGTTTTCTTGGATAACCTTAATAAATCATGTTGCAAAGATCACAATTAATTACAGGAAAACAATTAGAGATGAGAGACATAGAACATAACAATGCAATTAATAGATGAGATGATAAATCTGCTTTATACATTCATTATTTAACATATAGACTTAAAATACATGCTAGAAAAAATACCCAACCTTTAAATTGCATTAATGATCCAAAAAAGAAGACAAATATATTTGCATTAAACATAAATAATTTTATGAATATTTACAAAACTCCAATAAATTTAATTAAAAACTGGCCAATTAAAAATAAATAGAAAGTTATATTATTATGTTATATAGTCAATTCTTTGAAATTATATTGGATCTTTATATGAAGGCTTTGTTTTATTTTATTGATGTTTTATTTTGTTATTGTTATTTTACTTCCATTATGGAACACTAGATAGTTTTCTATCTGCAACAATTAGTTAACATTAAAATAAATGACTAACATTTGAAAAGGTCATAAAACCATGTGCCAAAAAAGGCTTTTTATGTATAATTATTATTAATATATTTATATAGCTGTTGTATATAATTTTTATTATTTGTTATAACTTATTAAAAATATTCTGAACCTATGTGGTCATTTTTCATATACCCAGAAAGTTTTGCTGCTCCTTAGACTTAAATTTTAACTCAGAGAATGTTTTTATGTTCAAATCATTATAGCATAGCCCTAATAACCCATTGATTAGTCATATTTTGAGTGAAATAGAAAATGAAAGAAGTATAAACTGAATTAACGATATATTAATTGAAGCTTAATTTCCAATAAAGCTTTTTTGATGAAAAAACAAACTGGTATGAAAAATAATTGTTATTATTAATTCTTTTTCCCCCTTTTAGCTTTTTAAGCAATAATATTAATGACATAAATATGATTATTGATAAATATATTAAATTTAAGCGTAAACAGATAATATTATAATAACGTGAAAGCTAAACATCTTCAAACAGACGTGACAGCCAATCAGATGGAATAATGGCATCACATGGGACTCTAAATTCTAAAACACAAGCCAGAACTATTAGAAAAAGATGGGACCCATTTTAATATATGCCTCAATTATATTTAAATAAGCCAGACTAAAGCATTTTGAACTAAGAGTGTGAAGCTTAAATACCTTCACATTTAATCCACTAAATATTATATATATAAATTAACAACGTGAAATCATCCGATTTACAATGAAGCAATATTTTAAATCTAATGAAATGATATTAATAAATGTAAATATATTAAATTTAAGTGTAAACAGATAATATTATAATAACGTGAAAGCTAAACACCTTCAAACAGATACGCTTTAAAAATGCTTACATGACAGCCAATCAGATGGAATAATGGCATCACCTGGGACTCTAAATTCTAAAACACAAGCCATAACTATTAGAAAAAGATGGGACCCATCTTAATCTATGCCTCAATTATATTTAAATAAGCCAGACTAAAGCATTTTGAACTAAGAGTGTGAAGCTTAAATACCTTCACATTTAATCCACTAAATATTATATATATATAAATTAACAACGTGAAATCATAATTGAGGCATAGATTAAGATGGGTTCTATCTTTTTCTAATAGTTCTGGCTTGTGTTTTAGAATTCAGATTCCCATGTGATGCCATTATTCCATCTGATTGGCTGTTACGTAAGCATTTTTAAAGTGTATCTGTTTGAAGGTGTTTAGCTTTCACGTTATTATAATATTATCTGTTTACGCTTAAATTTAATATATTTACATTTATTAATATCATTTCATTAGATTTAAAATATTGCTTCGTTGTAAATCGGATGATTTCATGTTGTTAATTTATATATATATAATATTTAGTGGATTAAATGTGAAGGTATTTAAGCTTCAAACTCTTAGTTCAAAATGCTTTAGTCTGACTTATTTAAATATAATTGAGGCATAGATTTAGATGGGTCCCATCTTTTTCTAATAGTTATGGCTTGTGTTTTAGAATTTAGAGTCACATGTGATGCCATTATTCTATCTGATTGGCTGTCACGTAAGCATTTTTTAAAGCGTATCTGTTTGAAGGTGTTTAGCTTTCACGTTATTATAATATTATCTGTTTACGCTTAAATTTAATATATTTACATTTATTAGTATCATTTCATTAGATTTAAAATATTGCTTCATTGTAAATCGGATGATTTCACGTTGTTAATTTATATATATATAATATTTAGTGGATTAAATGTGAAGGTATTTAAGCTTCACACTCTTAGTTCAAAATGCTTTAGTCTGGCTTATTTAAATATAATTGAGGCATAGATTAAGATGGGTCCCATCTTTTTCTAATAGTTCTGGCTTGTGTTTTAGAATTTAGAGTCCCATGTGATGCCATTATTCCATCTGATTGGCTGTCACATAAGCATATTTAAAGCGTATCTGTTTGAAGGTGTTTAGCTTTCACGTGATTATTGATAGAAAATAATGTGTTGGTCACCTACTCAAATGACAGGTTTAACATAAAAGTTCCATTCAATTGACCAGGTGTTTTTTTCCCCCACTTTAATAAGAATTTATTAAGGAAACATTATGCTAAACCTCTAGATCATTGTCAAGGATCCCCCCCCCCCATTTTTTTTTTTTTTTTGCAAATGCTTATTATTACAATAGAGAATGATTGCATGTTTATATAATAGTTATAATTTTATTAAAATGAACATATTACAAATTTGGGATGTTATTACGCCCAGAGAAATAATTTTATCTAATTAGATTCAATTATATTTAAAACAAATACTTATTTAGTGAAGCATAAGCAGAGACCTATATTATTAAGGAAAAAGAGAATAATGATGAGTTTACAGATATAGATTTGGAGGATATTATCAAAAATAAGGTTAGAAGATTTTGAAAAATGTGAATAGAAAAAGATTATTTATTGAAGAATCTTGGGTGCTTCGAATCTTGCATAGTTTAATGCAGTTGCAGAGTTGCAGATGTTGGAGTTTAAGGTTCATGGATTTCATCCAATTTTGACCTTTCTGGCACTCAAACTTTTCATGAAGTCTTGAGCAATACAGATATTCGATTATTTATTTTTTGTTTATCGAGAAAAGTCAAAAACAGAAAGAGAACACATTATTTCTAAAAAAAAAAAAAGGTAAAGATAATCTTTGGGCTCTATATACATCCATAGAAGTATGCCACATCTTTCACAAGTAGTGAAAATTTTTGGCTTTGTATTCACCATAGTATGACATCTTCTTTAATGATGAAAATTTGGTTTCTGCACTCATAGAAGTTTATTGGCACTCATAGAAGTATGACATTCTTCTACTACTGGTTAATCTGTGATAATTCACGTCCCTGTTTTTCTAGATGTTTGTACGAATGTATTTTTCCTTTTCAGATACCTGTAATACCTAATCCATTGGACAAGGTGGTTGTATTGCTTTGAGCCACCACCCAGTTGTAGAATATAAATGTATCATTGTAGCCTCTATTGCCCATTGCTGCAGGTGACAGAATATGGCCCCTGCACAGGGTGGATATACTTTAGTGACTTAATAAAGTTGCTTTGAAACATAGTCATAAATGTAAAAATATCAATGTATTGTAATTGACCTAAATGTGAATAAATTTGATTTTGAAAGTAGGGAAAATTTTGCACTTTGAACACAAAGAAGTGACAACCTTGTATATCGATGAAAACTTGTGTTCCACATCTCTAGATGTATAACACCTTTCATTAATGGTGAAAACATGGGGCTCTGCATACATTGAAATATGACACCCTCTTCATAATGGTGAAAACATTGGCTCTATACCTATAGAAATATAAAATCTCCTTCAATAATAGCAAAGATTTGAGGCTGTGTGTTTCCTTGAAAACATAACATCGACTTTATTAGTTGTGAAAACTGCATACCTCACTTTTCTTTTTGCATTTATAGTTATTACTTCAATACTCATTTGATCAACTTAGAACAACAAAGAGCTTCCATTTTCTAATTATTAATAACAAGATATTCGATTACTGATTATTATAGAATGGCTGACTCGGTTGATTATGGGCTATCTGCTTGAATGAAAAATCCTAAGACTACTTATGACTTCAATAAAATTCCAAGCTTTGAACTTCAGGTTGTCAACATGGCAGACAGATTCGCTAACTACTATGCTACATGGTTCTTCTTTACATTAAATATTGAGTCTATATTCTTTTTCGTCAGTGAAATATAAAGTTAAAAATAAAAAAAGATTAAATAATAGATCGCTATACTTAAATATAAAGTCTTTCATGAACATGTGTTTTTTTAAATGTGATGCTATATTTATTAGGAAGAAAGGAAAGATCAAACTTTTTTAATTACTATTTGGGTGCTTCTTCATTATTAAAAATAATTGGTCTTTATGAGAAATTACTTGTATATAATAAAACAATTAATTCTAACTTCCAGTTTAACAAAGGACGGGAAATGTTTTGTGTAAATGAATACACGAGGGGTATTTCTTTTTTTAATCTTTTGTCCCGAGAAGCTAAAGAATGCACATGTTTTCTTTTTATCTTTTTTTTTTCCAGAACATTTCTTCTCCTTTTCCATTTGAAAACGATCCCACTAAGGGATATCAACTCTCAAATGTTCTGTGGTTTAAAGTAAGGAGGGGGGAAATATATTATTGTTGTCGTGAAATTTACAAATGCGTACTTAATATTTTTAATTTTTTTTAAAAAAGCAACTAATTTTTCAAGCTAAGGCAATAAACAAAACAAATTGCAGTAATAATAAAACGGTATCTATTTCCTTTATGAAAATTATACATCTGTTTAATGTTTTTTGTTGTTGTTATATGATTTTAAAGAACAGCGATAAGAGTTCGGGTAATTTTTTATACTTATTTTATCTTTAGCTAATTATAACTATATACCCATTTACTGACCAGTATGGGTGGCTCTGAATAGACTGCTTGAAGAAACCCCAAAACAATCTAATCGGACTTTGAGTTTCAATGTAGCATACAAATAAACTGCTACTATTCTATAAGGACATATACATATAATCTGATTAATAATGTTATAAAATTGTTTCTTTATCAATAGATTAGCTTATTGATCTGGTTTTTAACATCACATTTAGAAAAACGTCATGAATACTCATAAGGAAAAAGGTTTTATAAGTTTAGAATGAACAATATCGACATGCTAAAAAACTATATTAAAACAATTGTTAGACTAGCACTTACAATGATTAAATATATTGGTTGTTGTTATATCTTATTGTCTAATTATCTCTACTAGTCTTGAGATGCTAGAGAAATAGTTTTAATAACAAAGGCAAATAATCGCAAGCAATCATCAAGTTTTATTTCTTTAAATGGTAATAATAATAAGGGGGGGGGGGATTATCTAGAAATGAGTTTTGTGATATCTATACAAACCAAACTGTGAAATAGAAATATGTCCACATATAGAACGTGTTAATCCATTTTTCTGTTTACTTGATATTTTAAGTTGTCTTTTAATTTCTTCAGCAGAAAAAATATTTCTTTCTGAGACACTTTATACCTGGGATAACCAATTTTTGTGTTCATAAGATCTACTTTTTATTTTTAAAATGTGTTGCGATCGACTTGTGGTCATAGGCGTAGTTTAAGTGGAGGTGCGAAATACATACATTTTTATATATCTACCTAGTAAAAAATAATTATTTAACGGCCAAAAAAAACTCATGTCCGGGGTGAATTAAAGCAACATGAATAATTATTAACAATATTTATTAATTCAAATTAGCAACATTAAATCAAGATTAAAAATATTATTTTCAATAATAATACGGCTTAGTGGACTTCACCTATCTAGAATTGAAAAAAATTTAGAACAAATACAAAAATAAAAAAACTTGAAAATCTTGACTTAATTTGTTTCACTCGTTAGTCGACAGCTCTTGCCAAATGGCGATCGACCAAAAATGGCTTTGCGATCGATAGGTGGATCACGATCGACTTGTTGGACCCTCCTGCTTTATACCATTATTCAATTCTCTGTCAAATTGACATTGCATTTTTTTAAAATCTATTTGAAACATTTTCATATAAAGTAGATAAATCTACATCTTCCACGAAAACCATGATCAAGTTCACCATAAAATGCTTTGTTTTGCATGTACAATGCATGAAAGGTGTGATTTTTACAATAGTGGTTTTCAATAATTCCACATCTCAAGCGGGAAGAATATATCAATTGGGTTTATGATCTTGCCATTGCATTTTTAAAATTTCATGAATCATTCTTAAATTAAACTTTTCTAATGCTTTTATATTGCATTGATAGAATGTCCAAGTCTCACAAATTAGAAAAAAAACAAAACAATTTTATACACAACTAACTTATTTACTGTTGTTATTTCTCTATGATAAATATTCTATCTTTTTTCCCTCAGTGATGAAAGCTTTTATTCATTAAAAAGACAAAATACACAACAATGAAAGGTTTACAAAGAGATGATTACATGGCAAAATAAATTTCCAAGTACAATATGGTGAAGGGGAGGGGAATACATATGAGATGGGAAAGTGATATGGAAAGGGTGTATAGTCCCAGCAAAGAAGAGTCTTTGTCAAATATGAATAGGGTTTTAGGAGTACAATATTGAGAAATCCAATTTGCGGTAGATAAGTTGAGAAATTGGAAAACACTTGAAGATAACATAAAATATGGACTAAATCAATCTACTGTTCAGTTCTTCCAAATGACCTCAAATATCTTCACAAGAGAGCAATCCCGAATATTTTGGAAAAATTATGGAAAAACTATGGAGAACAAGAAAAAAATCCAAGCTTCAAAATGTTTCTGCTGAAAAACATTCTAATCCATCATGAAAATCACATGAACAGCAAAAGGCCAGCCATATCAATAACAACATTGGAAGTAATAAAATTAAATAAGGTGAATCACTTGCAATTAGAATCATGAGGCCAAATTGCAACTTATTTTGCAATAATACATAGTTAAAATCATTCATGACAATAATGTTAAAAAATTGCCATAAATAATATTATTTTTTCTTTCTTGTGAATGAGAAAAATCAATATTAGTAATGGTCACCACAGCACCTTAATCCCAGCTCCCTCTCTCAAAGGAGTTAGGATTTAGGCCCCTGGAGACCCTCCCAACAACCAGACTCTCATTCATTCAACAAAATTAAGTGAAATGAAAATTTTCATTAAAAGGTAAAATCTCTGTAGAAATCTTTTGTAATTTCAATGGTTGCCATATATTTACATAGCGTTTTTATAAAAGTTAAAATTATTCTTACTTGTGATCACATTGTTGATGTAGCTTGTATATGAAAAGAGAGCTAAGAAACTCTCCTTTTTAATAGGGATAGTTTTAGAGAAATTTAATTCCCTAAACTAGGAAAAAGGGAATGAAATGGGGAGTCAGAAACAGGGTTAACTGGAGTCTGTGGCTCCCTCTAGTGGACTACTAATATATATCTTTTACATGTTAAAAGCAGCAATAGCACTTTGGAGCCTGTGTATGTATCAAGATGTAAGAATACTTTTGTTTTATTGCTGTTATTTAAATTGGTTTATATCCTCAAGTTTGTAACCATTTAAGCTAAAAATTGCTAAGGATTTTCTTTCCATCACTGTCTGAAAAAGAAACTTTGAGGTTTATGAATATTAATCCTAAACATCACTTACATTCTGTAAATTATCTTCTCAACTGGCAAAAAATAGCACAATCATCAGCTTACTGTAAATTCTGAATCTAAAAAAGATGAAGTTTATGTTTAATTTTTTAATCAATTCAAATTAAAAATCTCACCATCAAATCTGCATCACATCTTGATCTCTATTTCATTGAGCTGCCTGTAAGTAGTTTCTAAAACCACTGTCCATTCAAATGTTGGAACAAGTGCACATTCATGTTTGACACCAGTTTTTATTTCAAATGGCTTAGATTTTCCACTTATAGTAATAACATTTCCTCTAAATCCTTGATCTAGAAGCTCTATAACATTAAAAAATTGATGGACAACCCAACTAATTTCTAACAATGTCATAGACCTATTCTGTTAACTAAATAAAATACCTTGATATAATTGCACCTTTGTTCCTAACACTTTCTTGCATTTTCTCAATGACAAAAACTATGTCTATAGTGCTTCATATTTCTCTAAAACTACCTGAGTCTCAGATGATAACTGGAAGTAGTGTCAAAATTATTGAAAGCATATTTATTGTAGTGAATAATAATGCTATTTCATAATAATTACTGCAATATTGTCTATTTTCTTTGTTTTAAAAAATCCAAACAATAAAAGCATCCTTAAGTTCACCATGGATGTATCATTAAAGTCATCATTAATTCTTATACCATTATTCAAAAGATGATCAAAGTACTTCTTCTACTTGCTCAAAATATCATTGTCTCATAAAATAGAATCCCACTGCTGAATTTAATAGGATTATATACAATTTCCCAATTCCATAGCTGTTTTTAATGCATTGAGAAACTACTTTCAGTGAATGCATTTTCTTTGCAGCTTTAGTCCACCAATCAATTTTAAGCTTTCTTGTCAATTGTTGAACTTCTGTCTTCAGCTCTTTCCATTTATTATTCTGTCAAGGAGAAAATGATACATATTTTTTTTAATTAAATCTCATTCATTATTGGAAAATCAATCATGATATTTCTTTTTAGTGAAACTAAAAATAAGTTACTTGTTTCCATAACACACTTCTCAAGAGGATTCCACGAAACAATAATATGATATTCCTGAAAATACAAAATAGCAATTTCAGTATTTATAGTTGTTAACATTTAGAAAGTATAGTAGATTCTACTAAAGAATGAACATCAATTTTCTTGGAAACATGTTTAGAATAATATCTATGTTTAATGAATCTATCATTTTAATCTTTAAATATATGCTTGTAAGCTCTCATCTAATGTGAGCATCTCATAGACTCCTAACACATAATGTAATCTATTAAATGCCATTGCTTTGAATTTGGATGCATGCACATGCCTTTAAGGTGCTTTTGTCTAAATAAAGTGTTTGTGATAATCAATACATGTGTTGTGCATTTTTGTAACTTTTGGCCATAGTTTGCTATTTGTAATAACGTGAGTGTTAAAGTCTCCAAAAAGAAAAACATTCATATCTTTTAATAGTAGTGCTGTAAGAATGTCATCCATCAAAAAACTTTCCATCTTTAAATTCTCTGAATCTAGGTTGGGCATAGACCCTGGTAAAATGAGCATAAGTACCATTGTACAAGATGAATTTTAACATCATTCATCTTTTATTGATGTAACAAGGTATTTAAAATTAAATTTTAGTACAAATCCAATATCATACATTTTTTTTTACTCATTGACTAAGCTGCCTTTTAGAATAAAACATGCACATTCAACTATTTTATTAAACTTCCTTCCTCTGGGAAACTAGTTTCATTAAAAACAGCTATATTAATCTTAAATCTTGAAAGCTTCTTAGTCACCAGTACAGTCCTCCATTTTCATTTCAAGAATTTGTATCAAATAAAGTTTGTATATTTTTAAAAAAAATTAAATTTATAAGACTTATCCTACCACTGCCTTTTGCTTTACCACTATCATTGATATTATTATTTTTATTATATCTTATCACTGAAAAAAAAACAAATTTTCCTGGTGTAATCCTGGCTATTTTTAAATCATATTTTTTTATGTTTTTCCATTTATATAGTGGGCAGGAGGATTTCTAAATATGGCTGTCTAAGCATAAATATTTGCCTCATAAAATTCCCTTATCACTGAAATCCAGTTCCAAATTAACTCATTAGTAATTATATTGCCTCAAGCAAAAATCTCAGCTAAGGGCTGCCAGTCTACTAAGCCTCTTCTGACCACTGCTTTCTTAATTCTTGAGGGTTTGAGCTAATAAGAAAAAGGGAAGAAGAATTGGTGTTATGCATAGTGTATCAAAAACAGTATGCATTCTTTGATGAACCAACATCCTATCTATCAAGACAGCAGATCTTGATTGAACATTGTTATTTGTTGTTCAGCGTTGGCCTTTATATCTAAAAGCCATTACTCTATGTGCCACTTTTGATGCCTACCCAGTAGCCTAAGATCAGCAACTAATATTAAAATGTAAAAGCAGCTTAAAACATTAAGTAAAATAAATAATTGGATGGTTTCTGATCAAGAGTTTATAAGAAGATTGAGTACTGCCCATAAATCTTGAGCCCAGTATCTTCCTTTGTAAAATCAAATGAAACCAATCTAAGTAATGGAATATCTATCTATCTGTCTATTTATATAATATATATATATATATAACAAATTAAATCAATAGAATCAAAGTTGTATGATGTAATGATGCAAGAGTTGTAATGCTGAGAAGTAGTATCTTTTGCATAGTTATGTTCACCTACCTTGGAATGTGTAATGCAGAAGAGTCCTTTTTTGTTTTCTTTTGCACAGCAGATAGATTTTTAAAGACAAAATGTTTTAGAACATTATCAGAGTATAGACTTTCATAATATCATTTATTGATAGTTTTTGGCTGCATTGTTGATATTTTTACAGAAATTGAGACCCTGCCATTTACAGCTTAATCATACAGGTAGTAGCTGGTTTAAGAGCTAAAGATTTCTGGATTAATTCTCAGATTATTAAAAAATAATGGCCTCCTGGACAGTAGACTGTACTGAAGCTCTGAAATCTGATCAGTCTGGGAGATAGAATATCCAAAATTAATTAATTATTATAGTCATAGTTCCTTTATTATTGTAAAGTTCTTTTTAAAAACACAGACTGATTTTTTTGTTCATATAGGAATTATTTAAGCTAATTAACAAATTATTCTTTTACTGTGTCAATGTTGTATGTGATCTTGAATATTAAAATATGGAAGGATAAGGTAAATCATGAGTTTAGGACACGGAAGTGTACTATATTTCCTTCAGTAAAGATAGAGGTTGCATTAAATTTCTATTTTATGATCACTGTATTGATATTTATTTGACCAACTCAAATTATCTTAGTGACTTTACTTTCCAGTTAAAAATAGTTTGATGCCCATTTACTTATTAATATTGGGTGAATGAGGTATAGTCTGGCTATTTGGAAACAAAAACATAAATAATAAGGCAATAATCACTTACTGAATTAGATTGTGTGTCCATTGTTATTGTTGACACAGAAATCTTTCACTATCTACATGATTAATGGCACTAAGATAAGAAAATCATCTAGTAAACAATAAACTACACATTTTTTTCTTTTAAGTGACCTAAAAGCAATATTTAATCAAATGAGATTAAAGTTGTCTTTTATAAAACAGTGTTTTTAATCAAGATGATATTAGTATACAGTCTGTTAAACTCATTGAAAGTTTTCTTTTAATTTGGATTCTTCTATGAATTATGTCTATGCTCTGCTCTTGTTCATACTTTTAGACATCTTAAAACTACTGAAAAAGTAATAATAAAATAACATGAATTGCTTATCTTATACCTTATCTAAATTTATAGAAGTTTGAAGGATGTGCATTTTAATCCTTATATAAATGTTTATACATCCTGCTTTAATGAATTTTTCTAGGAATATCATGCAAATCTACTAGTAATTTAATTCTCGATGTGGTTTATTAACTAGGTAGATAAGTTATATATGTATGTTTGTGCAATGTGTTACAGAATTATAGAAGCAGGTAAACATTAAATATGTGACTGCAAGTTTTATGCAATGAGTCTATAATTGAACATTTGTAGATACTATTGTTGGCATCTTCCAGGTTTCACTGGTGGAGAATGTCTACTAGATTATCAGTATTTCATTGGAGTAACATAGAAAAGATCAATGAAATTATAGAACATTAACATTTTTATAATGTGAATTAGATGAACCTTCTATCAGTTTTTACAAGTAACTTTACAGCCTGTTGTTTCTCATGAAAAGCATTTGCTGACAATCTTCAGCAACTTAGAGACAATAGATATTATTGCAATGATTATTGAAAAATCAAAGTTAACAATTCAAGTTTTGATGTACTTCTTTTATCATTATTACAATGCCCATCATTAGCTGGTAATAAATTTGCTGAACTGTTTTTTTTTAACTGCATTAGATCCTCAATAAAAATTGTACTCAAAACCTGATGCATATAGGTATGACTCAACATGTAAGACAAAATTCTGTAGATAGACGTGTGAAGACACATCTCTGAAATATATTTAATTTCTAATGGCATTCATCTTTATAGGTATTTTTGGTTTTTAAATAAGATGAAACAACATTTACTCTCTGCTTGCATTTTTTTTAACAAACATGGATTATATATTACTTTATTATATTCTGCTTTCATAATTCTTGAAAATTCCATGTGATTGGATTGACATCGTCGATGATATATATATATTATCTTCTCATTTATATATATAATTTGTATGCTTCTATATGATTTCTGAATATGTATTAGTATATGTAATAAAAATAATTTCTACTGGAAATAATGGTAATAAGATTACAAAGTTTGAACTTTCTCATGCAGAAAGTTTGCAACTTTATTATTATTTTGTTCAGAATTTAAAATTATGTGAGAAATTATTAAATATTATGATAATATTATTGTATCTTATTCACTCCATATTTAATTACTACTTTTGTGTAAAAATCTTATAATTATTACTGCTTCTCTGAACTAGTTATTATTCTCTTCAATCTTACCTCTCTTTAGATCTTATTTTTATTTCTCATAGTTTCATCTATATTCAGTTGCATGCTTTATTTAGAAATCTTTTTTGAAACTATTACTTTATCATTATATTACACCATATAGAGTGAAATAAAAGTAATCGAATGATTGTTTACTCAAGAAGTCATGTGACATTCAACCAGCAATTGAATTTCAATTCAGGAATGTATTACTCTATCACTCTATCACTGTACTAAACCACACAGTGCATGTTTGACTCTATTTATTATCAAATAAAATAAAACATCCAAGTTCTATTAATTTTAACAACTCTGTATATGTAATGTTATAAACTTGTAAAAACCATTCTTTTGTTTCAATATAATCTATTAATCATATGAAAAATGAATTTATTTTCAATCAATCTCCAAGATTTTATCTGGATAATAGGTCTTTTTTGATATTTCATAAAAATGCTATCCATATAAGAGCTTGATATTCAAGTGAACATATATTCATTTTTCATTTCATTAGAGTGGTAGTTATAAATTTATTGATATGACTTTAAAAAGTCTTACCTGGGAAGGATCATTATAATATTTCAATCTGAAGACCATTATTTTCCAAATATTAGTAATTATTATCTAATAAAAAATATTAACACATATGCAGTAAACTTTAGCTTTATATCTCTTAAGAAAACAAATTTCTTTTATAAAATAAAATATCTATTATATTTTTGCTATTGAGTAGAATGCTTTTTAATCTTTCAAGGGAATATTTTATTTATATGATAAATTATTTTATTTTATAGATTTAAAAACTTAACTGCTTTTTAAATTTTAATTATAAGTTTTTAGACATTTTTTTAAAAATATTTTTTATTTATTGTTTTACCACCTACTCATTGCCACCTTGTGCAGAAAACATTGAGCAGATATAATCAGTATTTGTGCTATTTAAAATTATATCTCACATTACACAGTGTATTTGATTTGAGATATAAAAATTATATATTCCTAATAAAAATCAGTTCCTAACTTATGAAATTAGTTGTATGATAGAAAAATGTTGAACTAATCATACAAGCATGATAACTTAGATGTTTGATATTTATAGTTCAAATTGATGAATGAAATTTATTAATTAAGTGCATGCGTACTGATATTTTCTGCTGATGGATGGCTGCAATAGGTGGAAATGAATTGAGGAAAGCACTAATATAAAAAAAAATGCAAATTTCTAATAATATGTTGTAAGGATTATTAATATTTATGATGCAATTTTTAAATTAAAGCTTTAGAATAAATTATGTTAAGTGAATAGCAAATAATGGCAAAGGTTTCTGATGCTGATCAAGTGCTATTACTTAATTGCAGTACTATGTGTTTTAGTTATTAAATCTGCCTTCTTGAAAATAACATGCATACATGTCTCAGCATAAAAATAACAACTTATTTTTTATTAATAGCAAAATTATATGTGGTTTAGGGCAATAGAAGATTGTCAAATTCAAAAACTGAAAAATTATGGATAACACTTTAACTTCATCACTTCCAGTTATCATATACTGAATGACTTTCTGAGCAACAAACTGTTTTGTTATTCATATACTGTATATATCTGTAAATTTTGTCTTTCATTGGTAAAGAATGTTTTTAGTTTTAGTTATTGACATTATTTTTTGAAGTTTATTTTTAAGTGTATTATATTTATTTTTAAGTTGTCATCCTTTCTTCAAATGCATATAAAAATCACTGATTTAAAATACAAAAAAAAAAAAACACGAAAATAATTCTAGTTTAATTGTAAATTATTTATTAAAATAAAAATTCAGCTGAAAAATGTTAAATTTAAAAAAAAACTATTTCTGCATAATAACTTCTTAATTCAAAGTTAATCCAAAATCTGCAAAATATCTTTCTAAAGCAGGTTTCAAATTTATTGCTTAATATCTTCAATAATGTTTGAATACTGTTCATTTACTTCTTCAAATGTCAACAAATGTCTCTGAATGCCTGTCAAATGATTACTAGATAATTATTAGTTAAAGTTCACTCATTTTTTATAATATATATATATATAATATGATAATTGCCAAACTTATCAACATCAGAAATCTTTAATCTGTTGTCAAGACAAATTCTATAAGTGAAAAGCAAATTTCATTTTTTATTCTTTTTTAAAATATTAGTATAAACAAGAGAGTTGACATTTTGAGTATAATAGACTGAGATTTTTAAATTTAAAGCAAATTATATAAACCCCATTAAACAGGCAAATATAATCTGTTTTGAAAGCAGACTAATTAATAAACATTTTAATTCTTTCAATTCTCACTTAACATTATTATTTACACAAGAAGCTTGCTTTTACATAAACCTAGATGTTTTACAAAATGTAAGTCATATGTTAATCATACAAGTTTGTCAACATCTCAAACTTTAATCTGTTATCAAGGCAATCTCTATGAAAGAAAGAAAATTTCCCACTTTTCACTATAGCTATAGACAGGAGAATTGACACTTTGATTATAATAGACTGACATTTTTAAATTAATAGAAGTTTAAAAACAGGCATAAAATCAAGTTTATTATCTAAATAATAACTAATTTTAATGAGATTTGAAAGCATTAGAATGCTATTTATTATTCTGTTTTTATAACAGATTATATATGCCTGCTTAATGAGGTTTATTTAAAATTCTTTGGATTTGAAATTTATATGTTACAGTCAAAGTAATAACTATCCTATCTATATTAATATCTTAAATCAAAATGAAAAATGAAAATCTACATTTCCTTCATAGAGATTGTCTTGACAACATTTAACTTTGTGTAAAATCAAATTCAATATATTATTATATATCCAGGTTTTAGTACCATATTTTCCTGAAAATAAGACTAACCAGAAAATAAATCCTAACATGATTTTTCGGGATGCTCATAGTATAACCTCTGCCCCAAATATAAGCCCTATTTAAGATTGTTGGCCAGATGGACAACTTTTGTTCATCCATTGAAACACATGAACATATTGAATTATATGAGAGGGGACCCAAAAGTAATTGGAATTTTGTAATAAAATATATATTTATTTTTAGGTGTTGCAAATTAAGCCTCTTTGAAAGAATGATCTATTTAATGCAATGCACTGGTCTAATGTGTTTTATGCTTTTTTAAGTAGTCTGGAAACACTTGCAAAATAATGCCTTTTAATGCCTCCATTAATTTTTTCTTTACCATTTCTATATCTGCAAATAAAAAAATTTGACATTTTTCATTTAAGAGATTAAAAAGAAATTATGCAAAGCAAGATGAATGAATGTGGAAGATGGATAAAGTGGGTCATGCTGAATATAATTTAAAATTATTTTACCCTCAGCTTTATTTGCTAGCATTCTGTCATGATGAAGCATGCTCTCCTCACTTTGCCATGGCACATTTACATTTTACCACCCCATGCAAAAGTTTCAGAATTTTCCGATTTTTAATGCATGATTGTATGAATGGAATTCTGAGTGACAAAAAAAAAACCAGCATCATCTTGATGTTTGTCTTCCACTTGTCACACTTTTTTAGGATGTAGTGAATTTAACATTTCCATTAAACCACTCATAATTCTGTGTCTTTCCAGAGAAACTTGCATATAAGCTGTTTCAAGCAGTACAATTGTTTTCCCTGTTATTTTCTTTAAAAGAAAATAGAATTTCACATCATTCCAACTTTTCAGCCACTACAAAAACCAACAAATATGTGAAATGCATTTTACAAAAAAATGTGCTATGTGTGACCATGATTTCACACGATGACCATCACTTGGAAGATTGGTGCAGAAGGGGCTCTGCAAAATGTATCTAAAAGCAAAAACATGTACTACACCAGCCATAGCTACCAGGAAAATTATTTTGGGACCCTTGTAAAGTAATGAATGTATAAATAAATATAAATGTAGAATTTTGTACTTGAATAAATTTAGGTTTTTGTACTTGAATAAACATAGATTTCTGTACATGAAACAATAAGACCTCCCTTGAAAATAAGCCCTGATGCATTTTTTGAAGCAAAAATTAATTTAAGATCTGGTTTTATTTTTGTGGAAACTTGTAAATGCATAAGGATTGTTTAGAAAGTAGAATGGTAAAAAGGCACAGATTAGTTTAATGGAAAATGAAATGTACTTGATGTCATTGATGGCTAGCTGAGCACTGTATGTATGCATGGAGATAGTAATCTTGACCAACTGGTGATGGCTGGTTTAGCATGAAATATGTATATTGGTGATTATTTATCTTTTCAACATGTGTGTGATCAGGTGTGTCAGTAATATGAGATGGCATGGAGAGTTGAGGGTCGTGTGAAAGTCTGAGTTCGAATCCTGCATACATTAGATCCAATTATTACTTATTATCTAATTGTGTAGTGAATATTTTTAGGATAAAGAAATATTCAAAAAGGTAAAACAAATTATGCTTTATTAGCTATAGATAATAAGAAATTATAATTTTAACATGATATTTAGTACAACTAAATAGCCCTTTACTTCTTGATTTTTTTTAGTAGTATATATATATGTACATATATATGTTCAGCATAATTATAAATGAAAATTATAATGTATATATTTGACCATCAAAATATCCTTTATGAAATTCACTATAAAACAAGATATTCACTTTTATGCTGCTAATGTTTAAAATGAAAACCATCATACAAGACTGGTAGTACCAGTTTCAAGAAAATCCTCTTCATCAGCATTATTAAATACAAATTTTAATTAGTTTGAATATTATTTTTCTTAAGGCATTTTTTTGCTTTATTTGAAAATATAATATTTATTATCATTAAGTATGTTTTTTTAATATTCAACACACATTTAAGCAATTGAATTTCTGTATAATCTTTGTATATTTAGAACTACCTTCTTTTTTTAAAAATTAAAGTTTATTAATTGGATTAAATATGTATATAACACAATCAATCATACATATACTTATTGATTATAAAAAGCAGCATATTAAATAACAGTGAACATTGTTCATTTACACTTTCAACACTATTTTGTGAAAAATAAGATTCTATCTAATTTTGATTTATGTTTTGTAAAAATATAAAAACTTAGCACTAAAGTTGAAGAAGGTTAATTGAAATAGATACTTACTATCTTATATAAAACTTTTATAGAGGGAGTTTTGTTGCTCTAGCTATACATATATATATATAGTAAAATCTGTAATGTTATGATTGATGTTAATGACATAATATGCACTCTAGATGTAAGTAAAATATATGGATCAATTCAAATAGCGTCTATTGAAATTATTTCAAATGCCTTAAGTTTAAAAAATGTTAACTTGAAAATAATAAAATTTATAACTGAAACATTAAGCTTTATTGACAGAAATATTTATGCAGTTTTTAAGAAGGATTTTTATAAAATGGGCAATGGCTGGCCAATGGGTTTACTTACTGTTGCTCAAATATGTAATTTTGTAAATTCTACATATGAAGACATTATTATAAAAAATGAACATTATCAAAAAAATATTTTGTATATTATCGATATGTTGATAATGTTTTTCTATGTGGCAGGCCAAATACAATTAAAGAGTTGTTCAAAGAATTAAATAAGTTAAATGGTTTAAAATGGCTAAAAACAGATGAAAATGTAATGTGTGTTCAGTTTCTTGATCTTAAAATAACTAGAAATCAAAGTATGCTGGATTACTGTATGACCATTAAATCAATAGTAAAAAGAGGTTATATTCCATACAAATCAAAAGTGCCAATGTCACAGAAAATGACACATTTGAAGTCTTTTTTATTTAGAAATAACAGTTTTTGCAAATATTCATCGGATAAAGCAAAAAATATCTAAATATATTCAAATAGTCACATATATAATGCTATTAGAGATTTTAATATGAGATATAAGAATAAAAATTTTAATAATAATATTGATCTTCCTGCTAACAAAAAACTATGGATATCAATACCATATATTTCAATTGATCAAGTAAATTTTATAAGGAAGATTTATTGCATTTTACATACCTTCTTCATTAAACAAATTAATAAATAATTCTAAAGATAAAACATCGTTTATAAATAAAAAAATTATCATTTATAAATGGATATATAGGTGTGGCAGTGGATGTATAGATGAATTGAGATGTACATTGGAAAAAAAAACTAAAGAGAACTTGCTGTTGTTAAAAAGAGTTCAGAAATCCAATCAAAATTGCAAAATAGATAGTAATATTTCAGCATCCATTTTTCACAACTATAATAATTCATATATTTATAGTTTTAACTTCAATTACAATAACGTTAAAATATTGCAAATTGAAAAAAATAACAACAAAAGAAAAATAAAAGAAGCTATGCTTATATACAAATATAAACATGGCTTAATTAACAGGCAGGCAACAAACATTAAGATCACAGAATTGTGGGAAAATTAGCCTTTCAAAGTATTAGTTGACAAGGACTACAGGATAGTCGAAGCCTCATAAGTGGATAAAATTTTTAAAATATATCTGATTACTGTATTTATAAATATTCAATTATATAATTACATATATATCAGAAGCTCTTTTGACACGTTATAGTAATAATAGGTTCATTAATCGTAGTTGTTGTTGTATATTAAGTAAGAAGGACAGTTAAAGACTGGTAACTTTAGCATTGTGTAAATTCCTCAAAAATTAGCGAATAAAATAATAGTCATAAATTTCTAAGTTTAATAGACGGTTTCTAATATTTGTTCTATCAATATCTCCTTTCTAAATAAAGAACAATGGTCAGCAGTTAACCCAATAAGTTCTCAAGGGGTAGATTATATTTCCATCTGGTAATTTCATAATGCTGTATTTTTGGAAAGAAATATATATATAAAGAGAGAGGTAAATAAACTCCCACGCAAAGTTTTCTTTTAAGAACTGAGTTTTTATTACTTTTTAAATCAAATTTTTGGCCAGCAAAATATAATTTGATACACCGTACCAAACAAAATTGGAATGAGAAAAAAATAAAATAAAATCTTTTTATAGACTGAAAACATGAAAATGAAGCCTGAGAAATGAAAAGAGAGGGCGAACCTCTCCAGATGTTTACAATAACAAGCAGGGTCTAGGTGGGAAATTATATTTCTGAAAAAGTTATATCCAAAGGGAATGGAGCGAAAATAATGTTAATTAATATACATCTTATATTGTGATGTTTTCTTTGTAAAAACAACAACAACAACAAAACAAAACAATACAGTTTGATAATAACGTTTACGATTTATTTAAATACAAATAAAAATAACTAAATTTAATATGAGATGACACATCCGGTTATGTCACTCACAGGTGCCAATTTGTAGTTATTTTCGCATTGTACTGCATATACATATATGCAAATACACACAATTTCACAATTGAAAGCTCCTGAAGAGTTGGAAAATATTTTCTCTTTTAAAAAAAAAAAAAATCAGAGATCGCTTATGTGATATGATATAGACGTAATCATAAGTTTCTGTGCATTTGCCGCTTAATTTTTTTTTTTTTTTATATTAACCTTACCACAATTATTCATTTAATAAAATCTTATTGCTTGGATGATTTTAGAATTAAGATTGCATATACAATTCATACATTCATTGCCAAAGATCCTCTCAGACAAACTCATCAAATAAGGCAGATGTAGTCTTATCTCAAATTCTTTTCTTTCTTTTTAATTAAAGATATAATGCATTATAAAATGAAAATGTTTGTGAGACTTTAAATGTTTATTATCTTAAAATATATAATGTTAATATTTTAAAATGAATTACAATTTGAAAAATTAATTTGTTAAAGAATTTATATGTTAGTTTAATAAATTATTTTAGGCACGTGAATTGTTAGGAAAGAACTTACTTGGTCACGTGTCATTTGGTTTTCGGTTTTTTTTTTTTACATAAACGCAATTGTTATTTAGTAAAATTTTAATTTTTGGATTCCCCTCTTAGGATTAGCAGATGAGGGGTGTTTTCCCAGAGTTTAGTAATTGACACATACCACTATGATTATGACTATGTTAAAACTTAAAAATAAAACCTCACCCATTTTAAACTTTAATAATTAAGCTTTCAAATATTATTAATTAAATATTTGTATACATTGTGATTTATCCCAATTCAAAAATGGAATAAAAGTTTTGGAAAACATTCCTTATATATACATGTTCTTAGTTATAAAACCTAATAGAGCTACATTAGGAATATACTATAAAAAGTGAAAAAATAAAAAGTAGAAATTTATATAAAAATAGTTATGATTATCAAAAGAAAAATCAAAATAGGTGGAAACTTGTGATTTGTTGATAGTTGGTAGGTAGCTTGCAATAATGGTAACTGTGTGAGTAAAAAATAACTAAGGCATTTAATGATATGCTTTTATTATTAAGTGATTTAGGTTTATGTATTGAGATGTTATAATAATACATGTTTAGAGAAATTAAATAATGGCAAACTAATATTGATAATGACCTGTTAATATTTCCTCTATGTTTTTATCTAGACTCCAGATATGTAAAATAAAATTTTCTTATGTAATTATCCTGTAAGAGAAATTAACATGCACATAACTATAAGACTCTAAGTCAATGTTTTTTAATCAGAGTATTGTGGCACACCAAAAGTTCCACAGTGACATTTAAGAGTGCCACCAAATATAGTCATGAGCAATTCCATAAAGCTGTTTATGATAGCAATTTAAAATTAAAACATAAAGAAGTTGAAACCGATGCATCCTGCATTGGTATAAACGACTAATATTTTTATGAAGAGAGAAAAAAAGCTTTAATCAAATTATTATAATTTTCTATTATTTAGTTGCATGAATTAGGATTTTGTTAAAATCTAATATTAAAAATTTGCTAGTAACAACAGGCTCAAATATATTAAACCTATTGTGTATAAATTTATTGACTGATTTGTTATTTAATATATATATAATTAATGATTACAATCTTTATAACCATTTTTTAGGGAAAAAATGGTCTGCACATTTTAAATTAATTGATAGGTATTATAAATTATATATAATTATATAAAACAATGCATATAAAAAAGTAAGTATGCCCCAAGAAAAAATTTCCAATTTGTGGGGAAAAAATTGAAATATCTTTGCACAACAGAAACCACTCAAAGCATTTTATGAAAATTGAACTTTGTTGGTAGTTGAAGTTTAAACCAGTGAAGAAAGTGGAAGACTTAAATCTGAAGATTCTTAAATTGATTCTTACTCCAAATAGTTAAAAAAAATCATTTTATTTGATGCTCAAAGTTTACTTGGTATTCTAAAAAACAAATCACATGATAACTAATGAACTAAAATTAATATTACATTAGCAAATCTGCTTTGTTGCTTGATTCATTTGATATAAATTATATTGTGGTAATGTTGAAAGACTTTTTTGAGAATTTTATGAGCAGAAAGTGAATGCATGAATATTTGATCAGATCTGAACCATTTTTTGAAGCACAAATACCTAGAAAAAAATTGTATTATTTTGGACAAATTGTGACACATTCTAATTCATTATAAAGATCTATAATAATTAAAAAAGTTTGATGTCAAAAGTTGAAAAGACTGTTCAACAATAAGTTGGATGAATACCAACATCACAATTATAAATGTGCCTTTAAACAGCTTAAAAGATTAAACAGATGATATCATGTTTGTCTGGAAGTTTATGATGATAGTATTTTAGTTGTAATTATATGTTAGACTATTTACATCAACTAACATTAATTATTGAATGTAATTAAAAAAATCCAAACTTTATTTAAAGTTTAATAATAGTGCACAGATTAGTGTAAAATACAATATTTTGAGTGATATTATTTTTCTCTCTTCTTCAGAGGTTGCTGGATTATTCAGTAATTATAGATTTGTGAATATTGAAATTAAGATGTCACTATAATCAAACTATATTATTTACTTAAATCTAAAAGTATTTGGTTTGATTCCCATGCTAGTATCATCATTATTCAAATGAGTAACACCTGAAGAAGTGGGGAGAATAATATTCCTTGAAGTGTTCTGTTATATATTTAGCCTTTGTGGTATTACTAACTATTGAATGTATTTGAAAAACTTAAATAAAGTTTAATTTTTTAAAAGACATTTCACAATTAATACTAAATTATGGAGATAGTCCAATATAAAAATAGAACATGATAATTCATGATGGGAAAATGTCATTTATATAATTGCCTAGAGTCAGTATTGACTCAATAATATTGTATAATAAATTTTGCTGCATAATTATTAAGATATTAATTCAAAAGTTATTACGTAATAATTTAATCTTTGAGGTTATAATTACAAGCACATACCCAACTCTATATAAAAATTTAAATGCTATGAAATGATTTGGACAAATAATAGTTTATGGATTAATTCTTTGTGAAGAATTTTGGTATAAATGTAAATATTGGGAGGATTTTATAGTGCATTGTGGGCTTAGTTTATGCAACTGGAAATAAATAAAAGTCCAATATATATATGAAAATTTCTATTAATTATTTTGTTTAGAAAAAAAACAATCACTTATTAATAAGCTGGTAACCAATCAAGACAATAAACAGTTAATGCTTTTTGCATTTAAAAGGAGTTGTAAATGCTGCTCTAGGCTTATATAGATATATACACAACTTTAGTGATTACAATCTTATTAGTATCTGACATTGGTTTTTACTAAATAAAATAATTAATAGAAATTTTTATGTATTAAAATATTTTCATCAATTACATCCATTAAAATTGTTAAATTATATATAATTTAATTTTAATGGATGTAATTAAGGAAAATATATTACATATACATTATTAATATATGGAGTATCTGAATTTAGTTCAGGCCCATATAGCTATTTCAGTTGGAGAACTGAATTTGAAAACATTGGATGTCTGAATGTTTTAAATATTCTTCTTAATAGTTAAGTATTAGACAAATGCTTGGCTAGAGTTGGTATTTTTGAATCTGATGTCCTAGCTTCTCACTGAAGAGAGCCATAGCTAAAAACCGGTTTGGGGATGGGAACAATCATAGATAAAGATATGAATGCTTTTTCTTAAAGCATTTATCATAAAAAAAATAAAATAATAAAATAAACTTGTTTAGAAATATTTGCTCTTTATTATATATATATATATATTGTAATGGTAGAGAGTCAAGAAATAAATATGGGTAGATGGCAGATCACACCATCAAGCCCATAAAGTAATTAATCAAATGAAATATAAAAGGAATATACAATGCATTTAGAATACAGTAACTATGAACAGAGAGTCTGCATGAACAAAGCCATAAGAGTGCATCTCCAGAATTTATAAAGAATAATTAAATCAAAACTAACCAGCAATCAACAGTCAACCTTAGGACTGGATTTAAAGAAAGTACATTATAAAATAGGTTACTTATCTAGCCATTAAAAAATTCATTTCAGAATATAACACATTTATTTGGGAGCACATTTCTAAGTGCTAATCCATCATTTATAATAATTAAAAAATAATGCAGGGACACTGATATAAGCTGATCATCAATGCTCTGTAAATATGCTACCATGAGAATGTAAGCCTACTATAAATTAAATTTCTCATAAGAAAAAACAAATTGTAGTAAATAGACTTTAAAAAGTGATACTTTTGCACTATACAGAGTTACCATGTGGATGTGCAAACATTAACATTAAACCATACATTCATATAACTAACCACTATGCTCTAAACTAGTTTAGAAAGCAAGAACTGATAAATAAATATAGCAGCTTATTCTAATTTATTTTAAAATAACTTTACTGGGATAATTTGAAAACATCTCTCAAACCCTAGGTTGTATTAAAAGCAAGTCATACACACCATCAATTCATATAACAGATAGCTGAAAGAATAAAGACATTAATACTTCAATATTTTTATAAGCAATTATTTATTAAACTAACTGATTAATATAATATGATAATTCAAATTTATACATTTTTATCAAAAAGTACCGTTTTGTAAAAAAAAAATAATTAACCAGTTGATTTTTATTCCATAAATTATTATCTTTTGTTTTCGTTAAGTTTTTCTTTAAATAAAAGTTGGAAAACAGCTTTTCAGTGAGAGATAAGAGCACTTTAAATTAGCTTACCCCTTTTGTATATAATTGGGAGGGGGGAGTATAATACTAAGAAAAAAATGTCAAATTTTATAAAAATTAAGTTACTTTAAAAAACTTATAATTTTGAAAGAAAAAAAAATCACATGAATTAAAAAATATATATGTTTAAATTAGAATCATAGTTTTTTACAAATCCTTTTTAATTTAAAAAAAAATTTTTGCCAAAAGAAAACAAGATATTTTACATCAGCCATTTATTCACACATAAAATTAACTATATGACATCAGTTTTAATAAAATGTACATTCTGATAAAAATTGAACAAAATGACCAGAATCTGCTAAGGGAAGCTGTACATATATTTAAAAAACCCAATAGCATAAATTAGAAATGTGAATTGAAGAAAATTAACAATAATTGGAAAAAGCTATTGGAAAATAAAATATTTTTAAAACTTCTCAACCAATAGAATTTGAGTATGAGGAGGAAATAAAAAAAAATAATGATTTTGAATCTCACCACACACATTCTTATGATTTGAGAAAAAAGAAGCTCCGAGGAAAGTACTTGTTATTGTATTGAAATAGTAGCTATTTAGCTATTACATTTTTACTACATGGAAGCTCTCAGAAATAATACTATGAATGTATATATATATATAGTGCATTATATTTTTGCAACTTAATCTACAAGTATATAACTTGATTAGTAAATGTACATGTATACATTTTATATATTTTATAATAAAAATTTCAGTTTATTGTAGATTTGTGATTAAGGGAAAAAATGAATATATCTTAATTATAAAAAAAAAATTATTTAACTTTTATAATATACAAATATATAATAAATTGACAAATGTATCCTACTAAGTATGCTACAAAATCTTTTCATATACATCTGGCTCTCATTTTATGTGGTAGATAGGTTCCTCAAAAAATGTGCACTAAAGAATTCGCACAAAAATAGACTTAACTTATCTTGAAAAATGGGGGATACATATTGTAATTTTTAAAAATCGCATAAAAGCAAAGCAATAATGTAAAATTACGTTAAAATTCGCATAAAAAAAATAAGGAAATAAAATATGACTAATAAAAAATGTCAAATTTGAAAAAAATTGATACAAGACAAACTTTTTTTATTAACTACAGTATTTAATTTTATTCAAAACAATATATTTTTATGTGTAATTTACAGTATTTTTCATTTTTTCATACATATACAGTATTTTAATCATTATCGCTATTTGATGATATACAGGTTCATTTGTGAACTGGTAAGATATCAGATTTGTCACAAGAGGAAATGCAATTAGTTCCAATTTCATTTTTTTAATTGCTCTTATAGTAAACTCACCCAAACTAAAATGTTTTCCAATTGCTGTTGATCCTTCCCATTTCGCTAAGCGATCTAAAATTGAAATTTTGTTTTGGTGTTTTTACCTCTCCATTATGTAAACTAAAAGTTTAAAATAAAAATAAGGACTTAGATTTATGATAATAAAAAGACACCTACTCATCACTGTTGGGCAAAATTTAATTAAAACTAACAATTAAAAATTAAATTCTTATTTTTGTCTTTACATTTTTAATTTTCAATTCCATTTAAAAATCAAATTTCATTGTTTCACATCACATTAATTTCAGATCACATTATGTAATTTTTAAATTGTTAATTATAATTAAAAATCAGATTTTAATTTTTAATTGTCAAAATTAATTGTGCCCACCACTGTTATTCACCTTTTAAAAATAAACTTTCAGACACTAAATGTTTAATTGATTACACACTTTTTTTTTTTTTAAAAAAGGCAAAAATAGAATGTGATTTAAAATGCAAAAACAACAACTTGCATAGTATAGGCATCTCATTTGTAATCTTGTAAAACTTAATGTGTGTATATAAAATGGGGAAATCCTGATTTTAAGTGAATTATGAACTTCTTTATTGCATAAAATCTATTACAGTACTATTATAAAGCACTGAAAATATTTAAATTATTAGATGGCAGTCAAACTCCGATAATGCGCTATTACTTTAAATATGCGTGAAATTTATATTATTTAAAGTAATAGCACATTATGGGAGCTCAACATCTGATCTAATAATTTTTATCACATAAAAGAAAAACACATAGGAAGGTATTAAGAAGAAAAATGAATCGCACAACTTCAAAATTGCATTTAAAAAATTTGCATAAAACGAGACCCAGGTGTATATGTATACTCTTTCAATATGATGTAATTGCATAAAATATAATTTCTTCAGTTTTTGATTAAATTATTTTGAAAATATGCTGGTATTGTTGAATTTACTATTAAATAATAATAAAACTCTTAAGTTGAATTTATAATCACATTAACCATATAAGATTTAATAATATTCTCTATTTGGTTGCCAACTCATTGAATGAGTATCTCAATAATGAGTTATTTTTGACAGTCATTAAAAAAACTAATCATTAATATTTATTTGCCTTTCTCACAAGATATTTAATAGTTAGAAACAATATATGTTCATGTATATATTTTCAGGGATTTTTTTTATAAAAACCACCTCACTTAACTTGATTTTTAATTTTTACATATTTTTATAACTCTTATTTTGCTGCACATACTTTCATAGAGAGACCCATGATTTATTTCTGAATGAACCAGCACTCAATAGTTGGCTCAGATGCCGACCTTTCAATATTTTTACTTAATATTTGTCAGTATCAAATTATTATAATTTAGTCTATAAGAGCCAAAACTTCCTGGGTTCACACCTATACTTCCTTTTTAGTAGTAATAATTTTATTAGATTAAAAATGTTCATATCATTTTGAGCTCAGATTTATTCTTTAAACATTAATTAAAGATCAGCATATCAATTCTTATTAAGTACATCAATATCAATATCATATAATCATTACATTTTATTTTTTCATGTTTAATATCTTAAATATTTTTATAACTCCTATCATACATATACTGTAATCATTTAATTAATATATCTGAAAAAGGTAAAAGAATTCTGAAAATGTATTTCTGGCAGAACCAGCATTCTTCAGTTGAAGTTATAACCATGTTTAAGAGATTTTTAATTAAGATTTCAAAATGATGATTTCATTTTTTCCCATGGTTTTTGAAGTACGATTTTATTTGGGATAAATTATGTTTTATATATGTACATTTTTAATGAGATTATCATTAAAAATAGCTTAAAAAAATAAATAAACAACTAAAATAAAACAAATAGTAATAATTTGGAATTCCTTCACTAATAAATGCTCCGATAGTGATATTATTAGTTTTTATTTTGCAGCAAATGAAATATATTAAAAATCTACCCAAAAATGTAATTTATATTCTTTTTTTAACAATTTGACATGTTAAATTTACTGAACTTATCATTCCATAATATTGAGATCAAGAAAGCCAGCATTTTTTCCGGATGATAGACGAATTTTTGAGCGAACTTAGAAAATTTTTCAGGTCTTTATAGCCAATTTTTTAAGTAGCTGAGGAATTTCCAAGCAGGTCAGTCCAGTTAGATGAACAAAATTATATATATCTATTTAATACCAGAGGTTACATTTATTCACACTAAGCATTTAAATTCAAATCTCTAAACCCTTAAGGAGATTTGGGTGCAACCAATTGTTCAAATAAAACCTGACAAATTATTATAAAATGTGAACATATATAAATAAATAGTTTATTTAAATGTTTTATTTTTTATGCGTAAAATATTACATTATTGATTGTTTTCATTTTAGGTATTATTTTATTATTATTACTTATTATTAAACATAGATAAAAGCAAGAGTCTTCAAATGTCTCATTAAAGAGCAAAGATTTCTCCAACAAACACTTGAAGAGGAGCAGGAAAAGTAAAGTCATTACTAAAAATGCTCTCAACTGATGAGTTATGAGAGTTTTAAAAAATTTTAATTCTCTTTTTACTCTAAATCTAGTTAGATGATCATTGTGTCATAAGCGCACACTTCCACACTCATATATATATACCGAGAAAGAGAGAGAAATGCTATATCCTAATATGGTTTTACTATATCTAACTACTTCATGCTATAAAAAATTACTGCTAAAACAAAAGGAAAAAAATGATATCGTACATATAAATTTTAATCTTTTGTGAGAATCCTAAATTAATATATAGACTTTTTCCTTACATTTCTAAAAAGATTAAATGTCATTTGTTTAATTTAATGAAATCTTACTCTAATTTAAGATAAATTAAAACTACGAAGTTGAAATATTCAATGTTTACATCATTATTAGATTTATCCAATATATATATATTATTACTTTTATCATAAACTTTATTGTTGGAATAAGTGGTTACATAGCTTATACTAGTTTAGGCATATAGTACTTATTGCATGCATATATATTATATTTTAGTTTGTATAGGAGTTAATATTGTATATCTATATTCATAGACATATATATATATATTATTTATATTACATTCAAAAAGAATTATGTATAAGTAGTTGAGAATTAATTAAGATATGAGCAGCTGCTAAATTTAAATTAGTTTTGTGGGTTTGTGTTCAATTGGGTAGCTGAGTAATTATATAAGAATTTTAGAATAATTAAACCTATAAGGTAAATGAAAGGTATTGTATATTAAAGCAAAGGATCAGTAGTTACATTGCTGTATGTAAGTTTATTAGGCTTCATGTGGCTACATATATAACTGGGAGTGCAACAGTTTGAGAGGTTGGATTGAAACAGAAATGGCATCTAAGAAACCAATGAGTTAATAGAATAAAATATAGTCACTCTAATGGTTGAGAAAAGTCCTCTCACTATGCTGTTGATGAGTATTATGAGTGAGGCTGATTGTGACTTAATGATATATGTAATTAGAGTTTGATAAACTTGAATTTATGGGCATTTAAAGAGAAAATGTTGGATAGTTTTTTCCTGTTTGTGGTAGAGTGGACAAATTGAGTCTGTATTGGCAGACATTTTTTTTAGCCAAGAAGCTACAGGTTGGAAATGCTTCCAAATTAATCTTTAAAAGGAATTCAAGATATCTGGGTTCTAATTACTAGAATTTACATTTTTGGATAGTCTGTTTATTTGTGTGATGAAGAAGAGATTGGGGTGTTAGTAAATTTTCAGTTTTGTGGGCAAGGTTACAAGTTTCTCAGCAATTAATTTTTGTTGATAGATTATATTTTTGAGAATGGAATTTGTTGCAAGGATTTTGAAAGTAAATATTTTTTAAAATCTAATTCTTAGTCATTTGCATTAATAATATGAATAATTTGTGCAATTATGTGTTTAAAGTACATGTGCAGGTGTGCATTCACATATCATTCTTTTAAAACATTTTATTTTATTGTAAAATAAATTTTAACAATTAACATTAATTAAGATTTTTCATTAATTATATATTAATACATTTGTATTTTGTGATAAAAATATAATATGCTTATTGGATGAAAAAGAGTGCAAAAAATAGTTGATCATCAGTGAAAATATAGTGGGTAGATCAGTCAAAAAAAGATAGGTGATTAATAATCTAAAGATCAATTTAAAGAAATGTTTTACAGAAATATAAAATGAGTTTCAGTTTGTCATCATATTATCAGTAATATAAATTTGTTGTAAGTGGAAAAAAGAATAATTAACTTCTTTCAAAGAGAGCAGAATGAAAGTTAAAAAAAAGTCAAATGACTGCCAATGTTTACAAACTAAATTGTTTGAATAAAATTTGCAAAAGTCAACATCTAATTTAATATCTATATAGCAGCAATAAAGTTTATTTTATCAATTTATAGAAAATGGTGGAAATGAGTGATAGTTGTTTGCAGATTTTACAAGTACAGTATATTGTTTATTTTATTTTATCAAAATTGTTTGTTAACTTATATATTCTGTTTTGATAATAATTAATGTTAATTCTGAAATAAAATCACAATAATTACAAATTCATTTGTTCTTTTTAAATATTTTGATCAAGAAAAATATGAGAATATTATTTTTTTATAAAAAGTAGTATGTAGTTGGTTACTAGTATGCTTGTTAAATTGTTTGTAATTACATTTTTTCAGTTTCACTAGAAAATTTATTATTAGGGATGTTTAACATCAAAAAATGTTTAAAAGAAAAAAAAAAAAAGAAAAATTTAAATTTGGACGAATTATAGGATCCATTTATTAGTTAAAAAAGAATGCTAATTTTTTAAAGACTGGTTTGTATGAGTGCATTGATAAAGTTTTGTCTAAGCGCATGCTATAGAAACACAGTTGAGATAATAATCACATAATATCTATTTAAATATTCATTTATGTGTGCATATAAATATAGCATTTCCTGCATACAAAAAGGAGAAAATTATTAAAATTTGCTTAAAATTAATAGTAGTCACGAGGTGCACATATATAGGTGTTAATCAAGAAATATTCAAGATAATGCCAAATACATTTCTCGAATGCTCTATACATTATAAAATCATGATAAGAATATTAACAAGTTACTAATATGATAAAATTTGTTTAGACTCAATCTGGCTCTATTAAAGGAAATAAATAAGGATTATCTAGTTATCTGAGGCAGCTGATGATTTATCTATACTAGGATAAAGATTCACAAATAGTACTGTTATTTGAGATATCTTCATCCTTGATATGTGATGGCAATACTGTGCATTTTATTTTAAATGTTTTAAAAATGAATGATGGTCATTGAAATAATTAAAAGATTGAAATGAAATTAGACTGATATATCGTTTGAAGAGACGATAATAGATAAATAAAGTTTTTAGCGGATTCCTAGTGATTTAAAGGAATATGTAAGATAGATGGGTCACATAAATAAGTTTACTGTTATGGTTTGAAGAAGTTAAGCCAGGGAACTTAAGAAACCATCATCCTGCAGTGGATTGATAATATTTGAAAATGATGTTAATAAAGACTTAATCCCAGAGAATTTTAATAATTAGGTAAATAGATGTTGGTTACCACATAAAAAGTAACTCAATTTGATGTGTGTAATAAAACTGGCATCAGTAGTATACATAAAATCATTAGTTGATGCAATAAATTACAAATTGTTTTTGTGTAGGCTACCTTTATCCAACTACTATTATGCATGGTATCTAAAGCTTATGTTGTTGAAAATAAAATTTTAAAAATGAGGGTGATGTATTCCAGCTTGTTCACAACATTGCATACACAAAATATTGTTACCATATGGTAAATTATTTAATACCTGCCAATTAAGTATTTATAAAATTAAAGAAAATAAATATATTCAACATTATTGGTTTAGAAATTTTATTAGTTTCTGAATAAAATAGAATCTTTCTTTCTATAATAAATTCCCAGCATTCATGAGAATTTATTTTCTTAAAATGAATATAGTATTAAGGATTTTAAAATATTTTCTTATTTATTTATATTGAAGGTTTATTTAAACATTACCATTATAGTTGATTATCAAATTCATTTAAATATTGTTGTTTAATCAAAATATTTCTTTGGCCCTATAAAAAGTGTATATAGCGAGTTTTTTTAAATATCAGTTTTTTATTAATAAAATGATGTATATCAAAGAACATGGAGGGATGAATAACAGGATCAGTAAAAACTTGAGGGTAGGACAGGTTGATATTAACTCCTACTTTAAATTCAAATTTAGTCATAGGAGCATTCAACAGGTTGATGATTTAATTAGTGTACGACCATTTTTAAATCATGTAACTCAAAGTAAGCATATTATTTAATTTGCATTGTTACTTCCCGATATATGAAGATAAGGAAAAACTCATATTATTTAATAATATATTAATATAAACAGCATATTTGTGAATAGTTGGTTTATTTATTTTGTAAACAAGACTGGTATATCAAATATATGTTGGACTGTTTCACTTTCTCTTCCCTTTTCATATTCAAATACTTTCCACCTATTTTTCCATCATTTCCTTTTATATATTTTAGAATGTTGATATAATATTTACTATGGTTAATTATGCCATAAGAGAATTTTTAATAACACATTTAAGAGTTGTGAATCTCTTGAAGTTGCATGGTCATAAAAAAATGTATTGAAAGTTTTTTGTTACTCTATAAAGCCAGTTTATACATGCTACTTTACTTATGCAAGGGTACTCATAAAAAAATGTAGGAATTTTTTTCCATTAAGAAAGGCTTAATATTTCTTCAGATACTGTTTAAATGCTTATCAATTTCTTTTCACATAAAATGCAATTAATTATTAGTATTATTAATGGTTCTACAACAAAATAAGAAAGCTGATATAGATGTTAGCATTATTTTGTCAAACTTCTATATATGTAATTCTTTGTACAAATTATTATCAACTCCAATACTTCATTCATTATCAAAAGTTACTTTTTAAATAATAGAATGCTTCTTAAAACAGTGTTTATTTATTCATTTATGGTACTAAATCTTTCCAGAGTCATTTACAGATAGCTTTTTGTGACTCTTTTAAAATCCAGTTATATGACTTTTTAAGAATTTCTTTTCTTAGTCAGTGATTGAAATTTCTTTCATTATGGGTATGGATTAAATTGTAATATTTGATCACCAAAACAATACTCTATTCTTAACCAAAGATGGGTCAATAGAAATTGTATTGGTTCAGACACCTTTTTGAAATAAAGCTAGTGTGATCTTATATGCTTTTCATACACATGCCTTTCACTCACACATTAATGCAGGTATTTTTTAAACAAAGAAGGAATATAAGCAAGAATACCTATGTTGGAATTATTATTTTTTCTTTTAAAATTGCAACCTATTTATTTCTTTTATTCATATTCATAAAGAGTAAGATATATATTATTAAAAAAAGAATGTAATTTTATTTTTTGTTTAAATTAATTTGTAATAATAAATAAAAGTTCCTAGATTTATTACATGTATATCTGTAACAAGGTTTGTAAAAAAAAAGGTTGTAAAAGATGGCCATTTTTCTTTTTTTCAATTTTGGTTTAGAAAGAAAGCTTTGGGAGAAGGCTTTATTGTTTTAAGAAAGTTATAAAATTGTGATAATCAAGGCTTTTGATCAATTCAACCAGAAAAAAATTCTATTTAACAGCATTCCTGATAATCAAGCTGATTAAAATGATGAGAGCTAATTTGTGAATTATTGACTCAGCTGACATGGCAAACCATGCAATAGCTGAAAATCACATTATAATGGGGTAAAAAAAATAGAATTAGTGCACTAGCCAACTAAGCTTGGAATTATGTATGCAGATGCCAATTATAAAGTGTCTCATTCCAACATGCAACTACTGTTGAGGTCTTAGAACTAGTGTTATTTGTCATCTTTTACACAATTTCTGTCAGCCTATTTTTGTTGAAAACAATCCAATTAAATCATCATTCTGGCTAAAGAATAACTCAAAATAATATGTCAAATAAAGTCTTAAACCTTAAAATTGTCTTACAGATCAATATTTTAAAAAGGATTCAAATCTATATTTTGGGGAAAATGTAAAATCAGAATTTTGATGTAAAGGTAAGATAAATTCTTATTTAAAATAAAATACTTTTATAAAAATAATACTTATAGCAAATATTAAATTTAATATTAATATTCTCTAAATAATTTTAACATTTTGTTTTTCTTTTAAATATGTATTTATTTATTTTTCTTATTGTATTTTTTTGGTACTAGTCAATTAGCCACTGCACGCCGCTTGATGGCATTGTTGCTAGACAATGACAATTCAATACAACTTTTCCAGTTGCACGATTCAATATAACATTTTCTAGCATAATTTTACTTTTTTTTAGTAAAAGTAACCTTTTTTTAAATTAAAAGTAATCTTTTTTAAAAAAATCTGTTTTTAAGGTCATTTATTTTAACTAAAAGTAACCTTTTTAAAAAAATCTGTTTTTAATTTTATTTTCTTTAACTAAAAATAACTTTTTTTAAAAAATGTGTTTTTAAATTTTTCTTTTTTAATTACATCTTGACTGCAATTGTATTTTAATTAACTACAAATAAATAACAAAAATGTTTTTAAATTTGTTTTAACTTTGCCAAAACATTTGTCTCCAAAAGATTAATGTTTCAACTCATTTAATGATGCCTTTTTGCCATTTATTTATTTAGTAAACAAACAAAAATCCCTCCACCTGATATTTTGTAATTCTCAAAAATCTCATGAATCATGTGACTTTGTCAGACAGCTTGTGAAAATGTTTGTAGATTGCACCCTTACCCAAATTTGGACAGTTGACAATGTCTTTAGTGATTGTTGCTTGCAATGTTAACATTTAGAAAAACTAATACCACATACATTAAAATGAATCAAAAAATTAAAAAATAAACATTTGCAGAGTTAGTTCAAATTAAAATCTATAATCCCAAAATAAAACAAATACAGGAAATTTTTAATTGCAAGACTTTCATAGAAACTGCTAAGCATGGTGTAGGTGTCAAAGAGTGATTTTGCGAAAGACAATGGTCACCAAAAACAATTCACATTTACGGTAAATATGTTTACGGTATAATATTACTGAGAACATGTAGTAAATGGAATTTTGCTGTGCTTTTATATATGTATAATGCTGTCAAGCAGCGTGTAGTGGCTAATCAACTAGTATCATTTTTTAATTTCAAATGCTAAAGCAACTACTATTTAAAATTAATTTCTTATTCAATTATTAATATTTAATATTTATTATACCTTATATGTATATTTGTTATCGATTGATATATATTTTGCCATCTTTATATTATTATAGTTAAATAATAATTATATGATTATTTTATTTTGGATGTAGTTATAGCAGTGATTTTAAGTTAAATGCAATCTAATTAAATGAATTTTTTCTAATATGAATTTTTATTCACCAAAATATATGCATATATTTTATTTTTTATGCATTGTATTTATACCTAAGTATTATATAATGTGTGGCTGCAGAAAGGAGTTTGCTATTAACTGAAAGGAGACCCTTTGATTTCTCTTGGAGGCCTTAAAGGAACCGAGCAGGGCAAATTCCTAATGTCCACTCCATACGTTCTTGTCGTTGCAGCTGTTATTACTATGTGATTATTCATATAGTATACAAACATGGATGGGCTGCTCACCAACACGCATTAGCCAGCATGGTGAGTTTATTGGCTTTTTACCTCTGAGTTTAAGATCAAGAAACACCATGGTCTTTCTTCTCAGTGCCTGATAAGGCAGAATGAATGTTTGTGTAAATAATAAATATTTTTCCAATACATATGTACAATTATGACAGACAAAAATAAAGCATGGCCCTTATTCCCAGGAGGCTGTAAAGTCACCAACCAAGGCAGCGGTTGGTGGCCGAAGGCGGAGGGTGCTAAGAATCCCCTGATTGCGGACCCAGGCTGCCATTTGATGACAACTTTTTATTTAGGTACTTACAACTGCAGATCACTTTCAAGTGAAGGAATATTGCAAGAATTAGAAGAAGAACTGTCTTATATTAAATGGGACATTATTGGACTTTGGGAAGTTAGAAGAAAAGGTGAAGAAACAATTGATTTAAAAAGTGGACATATACTCTATTATAAAGGCACACATATTGGAAATACAAGTGGAGTAGGATTCATTATAAATAAAAAGTGGAAGAACAATATTGTGGAGATTGATGGTGTATCGGACAAAGTGGCAAGATTAGTTATACAACTTAATAGCAGATACCAAATGCAGATAATTCAGGTTTATGCCCCAACAAGTTCTCATAGTGATGAAGTAGTAGAAGATTTTTATATGGATGTACAAAAGGCTTTTGATCAGAGTAAACAACATTTTAAAATTGTTATGGGAGACTTTAATGCTAGAATTGGTAGACAAATGAAAGATGAAATTGCTGTAGGTAATTTTGGTTATGGTAATAGAAATGAGAGAGGACATAGACTTGTGGAGTTTGCAGAAAAAGAAAAACTTTATATTATGAATTCATTTTTTGAGAAAAATGTTAAAAGGAAATGGACATGGAAGCATCCAAATGAAGGTACAGCAGAATTGAATTATATTTTGACTAACAGGAAATACATATTTCAAGATTGTAATGTTCTTAATAAATTTAACACAGGAAGTGATCATCGATTAGTAAGGTGTATGTTACGTGTTAATGTAAAACTAGAGAGACAAAAATTATTAAGAAAAACAATATTTGCAGTTGATATTCCTAATCTTCAGAAACATTCTAATGAATTTAAATTAGAACTTACAAATAGGTTTCAAGTGTTAGTAGATTTTGAACATGATTCAGATTTGAATGAAATTAATATGAAAATAACTGATACACTTTTAAAAACTGCAACAAAGATAGGTGGTAGAAAAAAGCAGCAATTGACTAATAAAATTTCTACTGAGACTAGAGAATTTATGAAGAAAAGAAATATGAAGATATACAAAAATGATGTATTAAAAAGAATTGAATATCTCGAATTTTGTAAAATGGTACGGAAAAGAGTTGAAAATGATATAAGAAAGTATAACTGTGAAATAGCAAGGAAGGCTGTAGAAGAAAATAAAAGTCTCAAGAATGTTAAACAACATTTTGGTATTGGTAGGAAATTTCTATCTACAATAAGAAAAAAAGATGGAATTATTACTAAAAAGAGAGATGACATCATGAAATTGGTAGAAGATTTTTATCAAGAATTATATAGTAATAAAGAACAAGTACCTCCTATATCTATTACATCTTCTGAATTGCCCAGAATTTTAAATGAAGAAGTGAGACTTGCAATTAAATGTATAAAGAAAGAAAAGGCTCCTGGAAATGATGGAATTATAATTGATATATTAAAAGAAGCAAGTGAAGAAATAGAAACAATTTTAGCAAAGTTATATACCAAATGTCTAAATGATAAAGATGTATCGGAAGATTGGAAGAATGCAGTAATAATATTAATATTTAAAAAAGGTGATAAAGAAGATATTAGAAATTATAGACCTATCAGCCTTTTATCAGTTTTATATAAAATTTTTACCAAGATAATTACAACTCATCTACAGAGAACTTTGGATTTCCACCAACCAAGAGAACAAGCTGGATTTAAAAGTGGTTTTAGTACAATAGATCATATCCAGGTATTGAGGGAAGTCATAGAAAGGACAAATGAATATGAGTTGTCATTATGTTTTGGATTTGTAGATTATGAAAAAGCATTCGATTCTATACACATTTGTTCAGTGATTAAAGCATTGGATCATCAAGGTATAGATCCAGGATATTGTCATATTTTAAAGAATATTTATAAAAATGCAACAGCAACGATTAGAAACATAATGATACTGGAAAAATCAACATTGAGAAAGGTGTAAGACAAGGTGACTCAATATCTCCAAAACTTTTTACAGCAGTGCTGCAAGAAGTATTTTGTGGATTAAAATGGGAAACTAAAGGAGTGAAAGTAAATGGAGAGTTTTTAAGTCATTTAGATTTCGCAGATGATGTAATTGTTTTTGCAAATAATGCTTCGGAGCTGCAGGAAATGTTGCAGGAATTATCAGATGAAAGTAGGACTAAAGATAAATGTTAAAAAGACTAAAGTAATGTTTAATCAATTTGCTCAAATTATGAAAATAAAGATTGATTATGAAGATTGAGAAGATGTTAGGTATAAATATCTTTTTGAGAATATTAATAGAAGAGGAAAAATAAGGGGAGAAAATAATCATAGAATTAAACTTTTTTGGGGGGGTTTTGGTAGAAATAACTTGATACTAAAAGGAAATATGCCTATGTGTTTGAAAAGGATGGTTTTTAACAAATGTGTTTTACCAGTTCTTACTTATGGATCTGAGACTTGGACACTTAATAGAAGAGCAATACAGAGACTTCAGACCACTCAAAGGAGTATGGAGAGATGTATGTTGGGAGTAACAAGAAGAGATCGAAAACACAATGTATGGGTAAGACAACAAACAGGTGTTACTGACCTTATTGAAAAAATTAAAAGATTGAAATGGAGTTGGGCTGGACATATTTCTAGAAGAGATGATAATAGATGGACAATTGAAATTTTAAACTGGATTCCAAGAGATTGTAAAAGACCCAGAAAGAGACCACATGTGAGATGGATGGATGAAATAAGAAAATGTGCAGGAGTGTTGTGGAGAAGAGAAGCTAAAGATCAGAGAAGATGGATTAAACTTGGAGAGACCTTCATCCTGCAGTGGATTGATAATGGTTGATGATGATGATGATTATTATATAATGTGTATAAATATTGTAAATAAATTTTGTTTTATTATTTTATATTATTTTAAGTCCAGATCCCCATTTTTCTTTCTCATCGCAAACCTAGTTAAAGATAGCTATATGCACACACACCTTGTGATGCATTGACCTGTTTTATTTTGAGCTAGTAATGGATAAATGGAGGGGCTAACATGTAAAGATCTAGAGAGGGATTTGAATCTGATGTATAGAAGTTTCTCATTTTTGGAATTGGTATCCTAATTTGCAATATGACAGGTACATTTTAAATAGATAAATAACATTTACTGTGGCTCTAAAGGTAGATCTTTTGTGTACTTAAATATGTTCATTGGTAATTGATCATCATTAGTTAGAATATTAAGTTTAAAGATAATCTGTTGTTATTCTTAGCATGCATTAACCCCAAGGTTTAAACCTCATACATTCATATAAAGAATTGTATATATTTAACAGAAAGAGAGTAAAACCATAGGCACATTTTATTTGACATCCAACATGATAGGCAATTTTAAGAAATATCGATTTACATTTACATGTTCTCTTGTCATATATTTTTTAAATAATCATTTCAATATCTATATATATTAGCCAAAAAAATGCCAAGAATTAAATTGACTATCTGATATAATTTTTATCACCCATCTCCAAAACAATTCTGCCATACCCAATCAAATCTTGACAATCATTGAAAATGCTGCATTATATATAAATAGAAAATAGAATTTCCACTTTCTATTCTTGTCTGTATAATCTGCACTGTAGACAATGATAATAACTGCATGAAATTTTTGCTGAAAAATTAATGAAGGTTCATACCCTTTTACATGAAATGTTTACAAGGCAAAATTAATAATTAAACATTTTAAAATCTTGCTATCAAATTACCTTGCTAAAAATTAATACATAAACCAAAAACGTGCCAAGAGCTAAACTGGCTATCATATAAAATTTTGGTAAAAATATTCAAACCACATCTAAAATCTATCCATTGAAGTTTCATTAACTATTGTCAAGATTACATTACATGTAGATTGAAAATCTAATTATTACTTTTTTATTCTCACCTAAATTGTTTATATAGATATGCACACAATATTACATAATGGAGCAAAATAACAAATCTAATGCAAAAGAAGCAGCAAAACAGTTGGCTTAGATTAAATATTTACAAGGCAGAATTATCTACATTGTAGATTACTTAAACATCTTAGATGAGTATAGAAAGTTGAAATTCCATTTTCTATCTATACATAGCATCACTTTGAAAGTAACGGGTAAGATTTTACTGGGCATGGACATGATTTGAAAGCTAGTTTGTGATGTAAATATTTTTATATGTGTGTGTTGTAATTTTTTCTCTGACATCTGCTGGCAAGATTATTGATAATTTTATCTCCGAAATCTAATAGCAAGATTATCACGATTATATAGCATGATAATTCACCCCAAATTCTTACAATGAGATTTTTTATTTTTTGTAGATGAGAATTGAATCAAAGAGTTTTGCTCAACAGTGAGCCATATTATCTTTGCGACAACTGCTTGCTTGATATATTTATATATTGCGTATATTTCTCGCCATTTACATTTAACCTGCGTTAAGATTTTTTTCATTCAACTTCAGAAATATCTACTGAAAGCTTGAATAAAATAATAAAGTTATTATGTCCTTATTTTCAAATTAAATCCCGGCTTTATAGCCTTCATTATAAATATTTATTTGTGTAGTCTGCGTAGTTATTTTTAGTTGGCCAGACAGTATGGTTCTATAACTAAAAGATAACATAAATGATAACACGTTCATTAGTATGGTAATATGCTATCACTTGCCTTTCCCTTAATACATTTTATTCTAGTAATTCATATTCAAATGATTTTTTTTAAATGAATCTGAATGTTTTTAGATGTGAACTATATTTTATTTTTATTATAAAGAATTAGTGAAAAAAAAATATGAAAGACGATCATAACATTTTAATATAAGTATATACATAGTATCGAGTTTGTTAGTCTGTAATGTTCCACTTTCCAGTGATTTTAGAAAGTGATCCGATTGAAGTTTTAACAGGGGCAATTTAAAATTCCAACTTGTCAATCAAGTGACGAGATGAAAAAGCAATCACAATGCCCTCTAGAGGAATAACAGCAGGTTATCTTGACTATTTCTCATTAAGATTTGAAGCTAGTAAAGAAGGAGAAAAAAGTAAAAGGAACTAGAAATAGAATGAAGCAGGACGGGAGATGGGGGGAGGGTGAATAATAATAAGAAAGAAATCAAACTACTTTTTAACACTTGAAATAACATTCATGCTTTTTAATTTATTTTAGATAATAAAAGTGGGTGAGATAATTAAACTAAGAATTTCAAGCATTCAAGGACATTTACAGATAAATAATAAAAATTTCTATGCACGTGTGTGGGTATATACAAAATGAATGCCATTTTGATATATATATGGGCGTACTTGTTTGTGAAATTTGTGATAATTCTTAATTAATGACGTAAAAAAAGTGTTTGTTTTTTTATAATATCACTTTAACTTAAGCTCAGAATATAAAATGCTAGAAGAAATTCTTTTAGGAGGCAATACATGATAGCAAACAAACAGTGATTAGCATGCGATCACGTGGTTGCAAGACGTTATCGCGTAGAAATCTGAATATGCCTTTGTACAGAAAACTATAAAATTGCATACTAACGTATATACTGCACACTTGATAATTATTATTTAATATTTCCATCTTTCAAACAAATAAATAATGATATTGACCCCAAGTTAATATATTTATTAAAAGATAGTGATCTTCATAGAATTCGTGCAGGAAATGTAGCAATTATAAGTTTGCTTTTGGCATATATCCCTTATCATCATAATAATTTTCAAACATTATTAGACTACAGCTCTCTAAGCTTAATTCAATTTCTCTGATCCATAGTTTTCTCTTTGAAATCTTAGAAACTTAGTAGGACAAATTTCTGATGTGTCCACCCCATACATTTTTAGCATTACAGTGTAGATCGGCTGCTGACCAACATGCCGCAGCTACCATTGTGAGTTTACTGGCTTTCCTCTATCTGAATTTAATATCAATAAACACCATAGTATTTCTTATCAGTTTTCAGATAGTTCTTAGCTGAAATATAAGTTGAATTTTCATGAAGGCAGAATGAATGTTCCTTATGTACAATAGTAATTTTACTTAATTGCTTAGCACAATTAAGTATGGATATTAGACTAGCATATACAGTAACATTTTTTATGACACTTAAATAGTGCAGTAGCTGGATATGCATGCAACTACCATCTATCAGAAAATAATTAATAGTTTTACAAATGCCACAATGGGAAATTTCATGAATTCGTTCACAGATCAAACTAAAATTCCAATGCATTTTTATTTTTAATTCAATGTTTGATCTGAAGGTCATATGAACTCTGATGACCTGCTAAAAATGTAAGAGTTTGATATCTGTTAATAATATGGTTTGGCCTGATATCAAATGAATATTGTCATCATCATTATCATTTGTCTGATCTGGCAGTTCAGTGATGGGCAATAATGTCAATGAACTGCCTCCAGACCATTCTGTTCAAGCTGATGTCTATCCAAATTAACAATTGATGAAGCTTTTTTTTCCCATCATGTGCTTCTATAAAACTTGTTGTTTTTTTAAAAAAAAAAACCAAAAACATTAATTACCAAACCAAATTCTTTACAGTTTATATTCAAAACATTAAACATTTTATGTAGTTTATTCATTAAACTGGAAGTAATAGCACAAATGTCAGAAATTTTAAATCTTGGCAGTAAGAAGATTTTGCTTTTATTAGTTTGCTTTTACTCAGTTCAAATTAATTACAAATAAGTTTTTTTAATAAAACTGACTGAAATTGTTTTGAAAACTATTAGCATAAAAATAATAAATATAAAACTACAAAACATCCATGTTTAAATATTAGCTTTTTAAAAAAATTCCTTAGATTTTTCATGACCAATAATAATTTTTCTTCACATATTATCATGTTACAAGTGTATAATATGAATAATCTTTCAACTCAATTAAGTAAATCAAATATCTTTATCAACTTGATTAAAGATAATGCATAAATCATTTTTGCTTATTTTTTTGACATCCATTCAATTATGACTGGATGCAGTACACAAGTAAAACATCAGTTATTTAAAATTTCTATTTCCAGGTCTTCTCAGCTTTGGGAATTTTTTATATTTCAATATCTTTTTTCCTCTTATCGTAAATCTAAACCCTGCTAAAGTTGTATATAAACATTAATATTACTATTTATAATTTTGTTCATATAAATACTTTCTGTCTATACGTTTATTTTATTAATAACAATATAAACTTTAAAATACACTATATATTTATTTTTATATCAGCACAAATTTTTATAAAATAATTAAAAAACACTTTAATCAAAACAAGAATCAATTTTTACTAATTAAATTTATTTTTCAATTCTTTGTTTAAATTGCTGATCTGCTTTCCATTTAGAAATTCAGTGTAATCTTTTTAAACCTATAAAAGACTTTGAAAAAATATTCTTTTTCCTTCATGGTTGAATATATATTTTAAAGATTGATCATAGATTAAGGGGGTGTGATAACATTGCAATTAGGCTTATAAATTGATAGATATTTACTGAATATTTTTTTTAATGTTAAAATTCCTTGAAATTTGGGCGGAGGGTAATTGAAGTTTTTGGATAATAGATATTTAGATAATGATATTCTACCTATATTTTGTAGATCAAAAGAGCTTTGTGCAGTGAACAATTATGCTAATTCATGATTATTATTGCAGTTTTTACTATTTTTAAAATTAGGCATTACAATCTCATGGTCATACCTTCTAAAAAAGTTCCATTAGTTTTAAAACTATTATATTAAAAAACTGCATCTGTGAAATACTATGTGAATGTGGAAGAACTTATATTGGTGGGAGCAGTTGTTCCATTGAAAAGCACTTGCAAAAACATAAACTGATGATTAAAAGAAAAAAAAATCAGATGTGTCGAAGTTGGCAGATCATGTATGTACCAATGAACATATATATGTTCAATTGGGAAAATATAAAAATATTGGATAGAGAAGAAAAGGTACAAAGAAGAAAAGTTAAAGAAGCTGCTCACATGACAATAGAAAACAATGTCGTAAGTCAACTTAGTGACTATACATAATGTATGAAAACCACTAATCAACTTCTCTTAGAAAAAAGCGGAGAAATCAGGAGGAACATCATAGATAAGTATATGAAATTTCTACTGACTGCTGCCTTTGGCAGGATGGCTCAGTTGGTTAGAGCTGTTACCTTAAAATTCAATACTCAAGAATTTAAGGATCCAGATTCGATTTCCATGCTAGTACTGTCATTGATTAGGTCAACAACATCTGAAGAAGAGGGGATAATAATTCCTCTCAAAACATTGTGCATATATTAACCTGTGTGCTATTACTAACAGTTGAATGTATTTGGAATATTAAATAAGGTTAAATTTTCCTAAAGACATTCAATACTCATATTAGATGATGGCAATAGTCCAAATATATAAATACAACTAAAACATCATCATCACAAACATTCAGGAAAACACTATTACTTCAAAACTTTGTAAGATTTTTAATAATAATCTTTCTGTGTTTAAAATGTTTACAATTCAAAACACCAATAATAACAGACTATTTTAGTTCATAGAATTAATGTTAACATTGTCATTAATTTAGAATTATAGTTTATGATTCTCACCAGTATACATACTGTATCTTTAAGAATATTTTATTAAAATAGTGTTGATGCAATAACACTAATAAATAAGAATTAAAAGCACTATCATTTAAAACTCTACCATATTACAATGATGAGCAAAGCAAAAAATGCAGATCACTCTCTCTCACTGTGATGCATTTTACAGACAATCATCACTCATCAAATGACGTTGGACATTAAACTTTTGAATCTTTATCTCCATGTTGACAGTTCAATGTATTCTTATTATACTGTTCTCTTGTCATGTAAAAACTGTTTTGAAGTATTTCAAAATTTTTACCAACACACTCTGCATCTCAAATTCAACATATTACAACCACCCCAGAACAAAAATTCAGATTACTATGGCATGCCTGCATTTGCCAAAACCTTCATACATAAGGTGGTTTTGAGGTTTTAGTTAGTTATTGGATCTCTGGCATCATATTGATAGTTTAATATTTTTTTAAACCCATTTTTTTTCAAGGTAAGTATTGATTTCTATCTACTTTTAACATCTTGAAGAAGGGAAAATAATCTTTGGAGTGGAGGAATATTTTAAACTTTTAAAATATATAGATTTGGTTTGGTTTTACTGTGCTCATGTCTTTATCTTTTCCATTTTCATTAAAACAATGGTTATCTTTAATATTTTTTAACTTATATTATAGGCATTTTTTATTATTCACAATTCCAACAAAATGAAATCGTCCATAATTTAATTAGTTCTTACCAACTTTTATCTGAAATTTCTGAATCTAGGGTTTTAGTATAAACATTTACAAAATGAGATCAGATACCACTGCACAAAACAATTTTTAATAGCATTAGCCTTCATTAATACTTTTTGAAATTTTAAAAATGTAAAATACCAAGTTAAATATACCACAAATCTTACACCATGTATTCTTCTTTCACTTAATAAAGCACTTTGCCAAAAATAAAAAAATATGAACATCTATATCTTTAATTGAACTTCCCTTCTCTTGAAAATGAGCTGTTCTGACAGCAGCTGAATAATTTAATTTTAAGCAATGATATCTGTTCTATATTCAAGGTTTAAGAGTATGCATCAGATAAAATCACACACATTTTATGTACCTGTCTTTATAAATATTTTTATTACACTACTCCTCATATTTTCCTTTGCTATAGCAACTGTTTCTATGATTTAATGATAGGTAACTAGTCAGTATTTAAAATTTTTCTACAGTTTTGGAGAACGAGGATATTTTTAAAGAAATCTCTCCAGGCATAATATTATTTGACAAGTAAAACTTATGACTCAAATTCAGTTCTAGTGGCTTATTATTGATTAAACTGCTTTATGCAAGTTCATAACTAATGACTTATATTCTATCAAAGTTTGATCACATCCTTTTTTTTTAAAATTTATATTTCAAATACTCATTTATGACTGCAGAGAGAAAAAAGAAGCAATTGGGTAAAATGGTTGTGTGTATAATTAAAGAATGTAAACATTATTACATAAACATACAGATACCTTGTCACAATTATTGCAGAGATAACTGATGGTATGAAAAGCTCATGACAATTATGCTTTATAATAACTTAAGGGAGTGAAGATAGTAAGATACGTTTTTAAAAAATTAGAGAATGGTAAATAAAAAGTTAAAATAGGAAATGCTGTTTACATTGGAAACTGCTTACTGCCAACATTCTTTATTAATTAAAGCTGATCTGAATATCATTTCACTTTCTGAAAACTGTGGACTTTTTTAAGAGATGCATATAATATGTAACCACCCTATAGGAAATGCCTGTGTGGTTTAATGCAATGAGAAAAAGCAAACTCAGAACCAAAAGCTTCAAAATTAATTTTTAGATGACTAACATAATTGAAAATAGTCGCATGGTTCAGTCTAACTCATGAAAAAAAAAAACACCGTTAAATGCTCAACACATCATTAGGTGTGAGAATATCAGATGAATTTCCAAAAAAAAAAAAAAAAAATTAGGCTATCAGAAAGGCTATACTTTCAATTTTTTATTTTATTTTATTGCTATTTTTGTTTTATAATTTGTCATCTTTTAGCATCTGGATTAATTCAACTCTTTTTTTCATTTATTATACATTTTTAAAAATTAATTCTTCTCATTCTACAAACTCTTTTCAACATTTATCTTTTCAATTTATTATCCTTTGATCTCTATAAAATACGTATTTCCCAATTTTTTTTTCAATATTAGTTCAAATTTACGTTTCATATAAAATTCCGAACAAAACATTTAACAAATTTCTTTTACTAGACTAAACAAAATCCAAAAAACTCTGTCAGAAAGTCTATTTACCTATTTTAATTCTAATTATGTTATCAATAACAAAATTTTTAATATTCTTTTTTTTTTTAAAAAAAAGTCTAATCTCAGCGTCCATAAAAAAAATAAATGTTATCTATAGTAAAAATTTTCATTAGTTTTTTTTAGTTTCTTTGCCATTATTTATATTATCTTTAACACACTCTTAGTAATGAACCCAAATTAAAGCATATGGCTTACTATACCGAATAAATGTATTTAATTCAGATGTGTTAACATTAGTTACAATTTTTTTAAAAATTGTTTATTATAAAATAAAAATAATATTTTGTTTAAGTTATTTAAATATTACTTTTTTAGTACATAATTAGGCAAGAGCTTGCAAAAATATTAGATTTAAGTCAAGTGCTTTCAGTACCTAGAAAATTAGGGAATCTAAAAAAATGTGTCTGTTTTCTTTACAGGTTTCTTTGTATTTTGTTTATTTTTTTTGTACTTTCATATCCTTGTGGCAAACTCTATAGTTGATACATGAGCCACTTCTATCATTTCTAGATATTAGTAAGTTAATTTTTTGTAATCACTGTAATTAGAATCTAGATCATAGTGGCTAAAGTTTTGAATATGAGTACTCTACAGATTGTTTTTTAGAAAGCATTACTGATTCAAATGTTTGTTTAGATAATATTATCAATAGAAATATGTAAAGAATACTATTTTTTACATTAGGTCTACAGTTTTAAACATACATAAACTTGTTATATAGATAAATGTTTTGTATACATTGTATAATCTTTTAACCATAACTAATTAATATTAATCAATGCTATTATACAGCTCTAAATATGATCACCATCATTTTTATCTATTAACAATTTTATATTTAATGCAGTTTTTCCAATCCATAACTTTTCCACAGTACATTAACAAATGTTTTTACTTCACTTAACTATCTCACATGTCACTTTTTATGTCTTTTGAATCTCTTAGGGTCCAATTTACTTCTAAAATTGTCTATTTATTATCATCTCTTCTAATAATATATCCATTCTAGGTCCATTTCAATGATATCATTGTGTTGTGTCTCTGAAGTATTTTATCTTTGATTTTTTTTGTTACTCCCACCATATATCTCTACATATTTCATGAAGTGGTCTGAAATCTATGTACTGCTCTTCTATTAAGAGTCAAGATTCATAAACATAAACTAGCAAAACATTTATTAAAAACATTTTAAATATATTGACATATTTCTATTTAATAATATTAATTTACTTCTACCAAAAGTACTCACTCAAGTTTACTTCTAGGATTAATTTCATTCATTATGCATTTATCTATTTAATAATCTAATCAAGATATTTATAGATGGTAACTTTTTCTATTTCATGATTATTAATCTTTATTTTTTTATATAAGAGAAAATCCATAGAATATTGTTTTTGTTTTTTAAGTACTTATCATTAGGTCTACTTTTTTACATTCTTAAATATTTGCTGTAGGTTTGAAACTTGTTTGCAAAAAACAGCCATATCAGCTGAAAATCTAGATGACTTAAATAATTGCAACATATTTTATTCTCTTAGTTTTCCATTTTATTTCACATAATATTTTTGTAAAACTGCTATAGAAAGTTTTGGATATGGAATCATCTTGTCATATGCTTTACTGATGTGTATCATTTTAGAATTACCATGTAAATCACATATGGGCATTCATTGTCTCATGGTCTGGATCTGGTCCTCTACTTCTTTTGATCTGGCCTGCCACTGTTTCAGCAATGTTTGTCTGATTCATATAGGAGTAAACATGGTGTGTTCTACTATCTTTATTTAAGCTTTCTAATTATTAAAATTTCAAAAATGAAATTTTAATATTTTAAAATTGTGAAAATAAATATAAAAATGAAGTTACCAATAGCAAAAAAAGTGCATGTTCATTGGCTGCATGTTACTTATTGAAAAAGTTAGAACAAAATATTAGATATTATAATTTTATGTTATTAAAAAAATGATATATTTAGAATTAATTATCATCAAAGAAACAAAAAAATTCTAAAAGTTAATAAATTATTTACTGTTATTAAAATATTTTACCTACCATCTTTGCTGAAGCAATTTTTTTAAAGCCAGTAATGGTGGCTTACACTTTCTCATAATATACTTTTTAAGAGTGGTCTATAAATGTTTTTGAAGATAATCCCCTACTAATGACATAATTTTTGGTTTAATAACAAGTTTTTTACAAAAATATTGCATCATAATCATTAACAATTACTGAAAATTGTATTTTTTGTTTTATTTGGTGGAAGAGAAATATACAAATTTATGCACCTTTTCAAGAAAAATTATTTGTCTTTTGGCAATACATATATGTGTTAACATTTTTTTTTGAGACTGAAATGCAATAAATCAAAAATTCAGATAATAATGAATGAAAGCCATGAAAAATCTATGTGATTATCCTTAAGTAATATTAACATCAATATTGATAGTCTCATCGTTGAAGTGCAAGTCAAATCTTCATATTAAATTGTTATATCATTATTAGTATAAAATTTATGTAGAGCTTTATACCAAAGCACAAATAAATGAATAATAAGTAGCAACTTTTAAAATTCATTCACTATTAATTTATAAAATTTAATAATTTAATCTGGCCTAATGTCCATGTTTTCACAGTGCCTAACCAGGATACGTGACCAAAATAATAAACTTCATTGTAGATTACTGTATATTTAAATATTAAATTTAAAAAAATCACCAAACATATAATCATATTTACATTACTAACAGTATACTCATTTCATGATATAAACAAAAGCAAAAGATAATTGTTTGTACATATATTATCTATCAAAACCAAAATCACATATTGAAATCACTTATTACTAACATATAAAAATAATGGTAGAGCTACTTCCATTTTGAAAAAATTACTGATTAACCAATCAAAAAATTAATTATAAAATATTAAATGAATAAAAATTATTTAGATAAAATTAGAAAATGTGTGGTTAAGAAAATCAGTACAATTAACTATCCCATAAGAGTATGGTGGGACATCAGGACAAATCAGGAAAAACTGGGACATATGACACTCTGGTTTGGTCTTTGACTCTGAGACAGAATTATAATTTGGCCCCTGAACTAGGAAAAGTTGCTCATGCCTGCTATAAACTATTCATTTCTGTTTGCATTTTTAACAATATTCTCCAGAATCTGATAATATACTGAGTCTTTATTTTGATGATTCAAAGCCTTAATCAGTGTAGACATTCTTATAGAATCAAATACCTTTTAATATTCTACAAATCTAAAGTAAAATGGCAATTAATATTCATTAGTTCTTTCAAAAATTTCTCACCATACTTGAATGTATTCTACTGTGCTAAACCAATTACTTTTAAATTTAACCTGTTCTTTTGAATTCAAAGTTTACTGTAGACACATTGTAATTAATTTGGTAAAGATTTTGTAAAGACCTAATAGAATGAAAGGTCTGCAACTTTTAATATCTTTTTTATCACTTTTTTAAAATATCAACACTACCACATTCTTTCAGTCATCTGGTAATTTATTATAATTTAGACATTTTGTATATAATTTTGCCAACAATTTTTTTTATTTCTTCACCTGCTTCTTTTAAGATAGCAATAATAATTCCATCATTTTTTAATAGTTATATTTTAACTAGCTTTTAGATATGGAGTTGAGACTTGAACATTAAAAAAAAAAAAGAAGCTATATCTGGAAAATAGAGAAATACATATTAGGAGTAATAATAGGGATTGAAAGTGAAATATATGGATGAAAAATTCAAACAGGTATCATTGGCATTATTGAAAGGTTGAAATAAAGCTAGAATGGACATGAAGCTAGAAGAAATGATAAAAGATGGTCAGAAAAAGCCTTTTAATGGCTTTTCAAGAGATTGTGAAAGATCTAAAAGGAGACCACATGTGAAATGGAAGGATTAAATAAAAACATTTTCTGAAATGATAAAAAGAAGAGAAGCTATGGATCAGAGAAACTCAAGTAAATTTGGAAAAGATCTTTATCCCGAAGTGAATCTATAATAGTAGAAAAAAATGATGAGATTATGATTCCAGATAATTAAACTAGTTTTAAATTCAAATAGGATGGCATTTATTTTCAATGCTTATAAAATTAATAACTATTTTTTTGTCATATATTGTACTATATTTTTATATTAGTATATATGTCCGTTTTTATCTCAAAAATATAATTGCTAATGCGACATATGTTATTATTACTTTATGTATTGGCTATATATATGCACACACATAGGACGCTGAATTATATAGACTTACACAAAGCTTGATAGTTGTTACAGAGTTCACTGAATTGCACACTGGGTGGAGACAACCTATTTCTTATTCTTCTATATTATTTAATAAATGCAATTAAAATTTATCTCACTATATAATTAAATAGATTTCTAGTTACCAACAAATCTCAGACTTCCTGATTGTTTCATGCAATTAGAAGATTATTCTCTACTTTATCACAGGTTTTGTTATTGTTAGTTGACTTGATTTTTATATGTCAGTGATTTATTCTATTATAGTGATAAAGCATTCTTTCTGTGTTACTGATAATTAAGTGTTGACTCTGAATTGTGATTACCTGACAGATGAATTGTGTGAAATTATTTTGATAAAATGGAGATTCAAGATTTACATAATTTAACGTACTGCAGTGATATTCGAACAAACAAAATATTGTTTATTTATACTGCCATTTTCCTCATAAGTAAATGAATCCCATTTACTAACATACACATACTTTTGCATCAAATAATTATAAATATACATTGAATTATTATTCCTGAATGTCAGCCAGCCTTTAGCTAACTACAATAGCTATTCAATCCGTTGTTGGCTGGTAAAAGTAATAATGAACCAGTTAAGGTTTGATCAAATTGTTAATTTTTTTTTCTATTCCAGTAATTTTTGCCAGTATATATCCACTAGATTATGTTTTCTCTTGCAGTTGTCAGATTAAGATTGCTATAATAGTGTTATATATATATATATATATAATATACACTATTATATAATAGTGTTATATATATTTAACCTTTAAACATTCCATTGCAGGACAAACGCCTTTTCAATTTTCCATTATAGAATAGGAGAGAGAAAGGAGTATTTATCAAACTTGCCAATTGCATTCCAGTGAAAATGTGATTTTCCATTTTTATTTTACTTCATAACCATAATAGCCTTGTACACATTTATAAATTAAACTTTAATGGTAATCTGAATTGGCTATAGACTAGCTGTCTTAAAAAAATTGTAAATCTATTGAGATATTTTTTTAAGTTTACTTGACTCAGATTCAAATCCAGACAAAAGGCATGATAAGTAGATATGACACTCTTGATACATATGATCTTTTATAATCTTAAAAAAATATATTAGCAAATAAAAGATAGCTCCAAATCTTTTCATAGAGAAACAGTGAAGCAGAATAATTTGTGAGAAGTTGTAATGTTATTTTTTTTATCTTTTAGGTAATAATTGAATACAATAAATTGTTAAAATAATTATTTGATTAAGGGCTAATTGCTTGACTGCTTGCATCTAGAGGTGCCATATTGAATTTTTTAAAAAACTGACTCGAGACACAATTTTCATAATAACTTCAGTTTTAATAATGTTAGAGCAAAAAACTTTACATTGATAGAAACTAGAAAAACTAAGGAAAATAATAAGACCAAGACAAGTTTAAATTACATCTTCAGTGATAACTTCTTTATATTCATCACAAAATTATCTTTCAAATCATATGTAATACTTTTTACCTGAGATAATCCATATCTTCAGAATCTCCAAAAGTATTCACATAAGAATTCTTCATTTTTATTTTGTACCCAAAAATTGATAACTCTCAAAAGCAACTATAAGAAAAAGATTCATCCTAATAAAAGATACAAACAAATCATTTCCAGAAGATGGATGTTTATTTGTCATCATAGTAATTGGCTTCTCGTCTATCTAAAACTAGAAATTGTAGATTACTGTCTGTATCACTGTTAAAATGAGTTTCATCTCTTCATTTTATATTTTTTGTGTATATCAGTGATGATTATATTCTTTATGCACACCAGTGATGCTATCTTGTTATATTTATTGTATCACATAGATATAATTTATTTACATATAGTCCATTTGTTAGCTATAGACTTGAAAATAATGTGATGAAAGATATGGCAAAACTAGTGACTCCACAGCATGAGTATCAAGGCATAGGCAATAATCAGAATTTGATTCTTTGCCTGCACATACAATTCCATGTGGTATATGCATAACCATTGTGGCTACTATTACACAAACATCATTTGAAATCTCTATTTATTGGTTTTAAGTGTTTATATTTTCATATGGTACTATGTCTGGTAAATTTTGATTTATTAAACCTTTTGAGAATCATTATTTTTATAAAATAAGTTTGCCTCAAACTTGGATTAGAACAGAAAAAGTTACTGTACATATAATTCATATGATGTATAACATGAGCATAAATAAATATTATAGAATTTATACACACACACTCAATACAAATGCAAATTAATAAAAATTAAATCATTTTTCAAATAATTTAAAAAAAAATTAAAATATTCAAAAAATTAAACAATTAAAATTGTATATTTATGAGACTGATATTCTGCAATTACATTTAGACTCCATGGAAGGTCTTGTTTGTGAATGATCAGCATATTTTTAATCTGTTTTGTCTAACTCATGAGGCCGATAAAAGTTTTCTGTCTTTATTGCTTCGTGGAAATTATTAAATTGAAAAACAAAAAATTAAATGCGCCTGATACAAAAAAAAATTAATAAAAAATTCAAATTTCATTGGATTTTTTTTTTTTAAAGATACCATTAGAAAGCTACGTTCCAGATGTATCAAATGCCCATATTTTTGTTGATGTCATGCCTATAGTTTTTACATCATTAAAAAAAGAACATTTCGACCAATCAAATAAGATGTACAGCACAACCGCTTAATAAGCAGAAGTTAAAGAAAAAAAATCAAACTTGCTCAATAGCTATCTGAAAAAATTATCATCATCTAGATTTGAATTAGATTGTAAGCACGATAGGTGATATGCATGAGATTGTATTTTGATTTATGGATTATCTTTTTTAACTTTACGAGAATGTTCACAGTATATGTTAACAATTTTTAATATTTTAGAATTATAGCGTAATGGATAAGCAGAGACAAAACCTTATAATCAGGGCAAGATTTTAGTTTTTAACAAAATCATTGACATTCCAAGCACTATTTAATTTCTATATTTTTGTTATATCAATGTTTCATCACCCAAACTATAGTTATAAACTATACAGTTCCTCTCTGATTAGACTTTCAGAACACATTACTTTTTGGAATCTTTTTAATTATAACTTTTTACTTTTAAATTGCCATCAGATTGAGTAGCTTGAAATAATATTGTAACAAAATGTAGATAATTCACATCTGAAGCACCTTGAACACTATACAATATGATTTAATAATGTTGTGAGTCATTTACTTTATATAAAAGAATGGTCATTAGCTCTTGATTAATGATGGAAAGCTTTTTTTAAAAAATCCCAGTGTACTTTGCCTAACTAAAAGATCTTGTATGGTTAAGTGAAAAAAAGTAAATGATAATGGTCATATATTGTAACCAGTTGGCTTACATAGCATACACTAATATAGTGTGTGTGCATAAATATATATGTAAAATAAAGGAAAAGTAGAAATAAACATAGAATAATTTTTTATAGATTTTTTTTATATTTCCTAAAATAAAATAATAATAAAGAGTTAAATAACTCTGGGTTTAAAGTAAAATTTCATTATGAAATTAATATTTTAAAAAAGGTCTGAATAAATATAAATATTGCATTATTATTCATTATTACTCTGATTTTGGAAATTTAAAAACACCCTATGGTATTTTTGAAATTTTAATTAATTAAACAAAATTTTTATCTATTAGAAATCCTCTAAGTAAAAACATGTATATGTTTTCAAAGGGATTAGTGAGATAAAAATAAAAACTCTGTTTTTAATCAAGTGTTGTTAACACCTCAGATGATTTTATAAAAAGGGCTGATAAAAAATATCAGACAGTCTGGATAGTGATTTTTGAATAGAACAGTTTGGATTGTAGTTTTGTAACAGTTGAACAGAAGAGCTTGGGCTACTAAAAAATTTTAAGTGGCAGCAATTAGCTGACCAAAATGGATAACTGTAGTTTATTGTTGGCTGTAGCAGAGAGTTGGCAGTCCAGTTGCCATAAACTGATATAGCTGAAGGCAAGATAGTAGACTGTTTTCCTTAGCAGAAGTTTGAATTTACATGGAAAAAATGATCCACATTTTATGCTGAAATTCATTGCCTGAAATTTATCAAACTAAGATAGCTGCTTGCCTCGAATAACCCTAGATAGAAAGAGACCAACTACAGATCAAGATTTTACATGGATTGCATACTTTTACCTGATAGTGACAACAAACAGATTAGATTTTTTGATGAACCAAAAACCAAGCTTACCAAGAGAAATCTTGAAGAAATTGGTGTACTTATGTTGCTGTTTATCTATACACACAGGGAACCACAGATAAACACGTCTTGTGTCTATACAATGAGTTATTTTATTTTAATATTTCTTAAAATGACTTTTAAAATTATAAATTAATAACTTAAAGTTAATACAAACAAATAACTTTTGCTTGAGTTGAAATCTAACAGCAGTTATATATAATAATGAAATTTTAAATAATTTCTTTGGTCTGAAGTGACAGCTATATAAACGATTTTATTTTTCATTTATTAAGAAAAAAAAAGAGACATTTTATATTTAGAGACCTTGATAATTAATCAACAAGTCAAACAAAAGTTGACTTTATTTAGTTTGATAAAAAAAAAAAGAACTTATAAACTGAAACTAAATTGTAAATTATATCTATGTTTTGTTTATACACACGTATATGTGTTTTCCAAATGAATTATGAAAAAAATATATTATTGTAACAAGTTTAAATAGGTAAAAGTCAGTGTGCATATATACATGCACACTCATATAGTAAAATTTTAATATTTTTTAATATTAAATGTCAATTCATTTATTGAATATTCATTATATATTATAAATCGTGCATCTGTGCGCATATATATGTAAACCATAGTAATAATTTGAATATATTTTATTATACCTTTTGTAAATTAATGTAACAATTTAAATTTTGAATAGTAATTATGTAAATTACAAATGCAATAATTATTTTATGTTTAATTGAAATGTCTTCCTCATATGTTATAAAACGCCCATCTGTGTACTGATATATATATATGCGTTTATAGAATCTAATTGAGAAATATTGTAAAACCATGTAATAACTTCAGTTGTGTATATAATTTTGTATACTTTTCAAAATCAGAGCCTTATCCTATTTATGATTTTAAATATCATTCTTTTTTTTTTTGTTATTAATAAACTTGTATTTAATTGTTAAAATTGTTTCCATCATCTCTTGTTCACATACAGTAATAGAGCTTTATGTTCTCTGAGCTAGATTGGTGCACGGGATGAATATATGACTGGGGATGTGTACTTAGTGCTTTTGGGGCATCCAGTGATTATCAATCATCTTCCTGGTTGGCACAAAAGAGACTACTCTTTAAAGCCCATGCACTATTACCTTTTATTTTATTTTAGCCTTATTAGGAGTTAAGTTTATAATTGGCCAATACAAGTGGCCAGAGCATTGATGATGATCAGCGTGTTTTAATGTCCCAGAATTGTTGTTTAGATTTTCTGCTTGTATTTTCTAATGGATTAGCACTTAGTTTGTGCCTCTGAATTAATGATTAAATAATTGCCCAAGGTGGCAAAGGCTCAATAGTTAGCCTGGTCTACAGAAGACCCATTTTCCGATCCAGTCACAAGGTTGACTGTTGATTTATATTGTTTATTGTTCAAATCCATCCACAAGATGGTCTGTTGATTTTATTCTGATATATTGTACTGATTTGTTTATTCCCATCATTAATGATGATGAATGGTATTTGAATTATACTTACTTTTACTTTATAATGCTGGTTGATTTATAAATAATCATAGTTGCTCTTCTGAGTTAGCTGGCTGATCTCCCAATGCTCTCAGAGATTTTCTAATCCCATGCTCTTATAAAATATTATATTACTTATAGATAAATTTGTAAATTGTTGATATTTCATTTTGTATTTACTTATTGGGAATGATGATGATATTCCATCACCCAGGTTTACTTCTCACCCATCCCATCCTGTTACAATATATATATATATATTAATTGAATGATTGCAAAATTTCATGAACCATGACTCGATCTGTCACTTCTTGTACTCAAACATCTTATGACTTTTCGAGCAACAAATCATTCAATTATTTTTAATTTCTTACATAGTTCTTTACCAAGTGATTCTTTGATGTTAATCAACCTGTTTTTTCAGAAATTTTGACCTAATATTAATATGACTTAGGTGGAAAGCTGATAAAACTGGTAATGGACAAACGTTTTTTACAGATTGATTATAGAGATTTTTTATATATAGCCTTTTTTGAGTAATAAAATAGGGATTTCATTATATTTGTTTACGCCCATAAACACACACACACATATAAATTATATTATGAAATGAATTCATAATTCTTCCAAAGTTTGATTAGTTAACGCACATAAACACACACTCATATAAATTACACTATGAAATGAATTCATAATTCCTCCAAAGTTTTAGTAATTAACAAAATTGATAATTAAAAAAATTAAAATAAAAACTCAAAAATTTTAATTCACATTTGAATGGTGATTCTTTCATCGAAAGAGATTAATTTCTTTAATTAAAATTACGCATATGATTTATCAAGAATAATTACAAATTATGCAACGATGATGCAACTTCCTGGTTTGTCTACGACCTGGGTTCAAATCTGGATATCGTAAATTTGAAATTTTTTCAATAGGCTTGGGAATTATTTTAGGTATACACAACCTAAATAACTATCCATTATTGATCAGTAAATGGATGTTAGTCTGAACTAAAAGAATAATATAATAAAAACATCCAGACTCTTCATCATTTGGCAATGTTGCAATGGCCTTTGCTTGGCAATAGACCAATTAAAAGCTGTTTTATTTTACTTAATATTTGGAATTTTGATATATATATATACCAGTAGTTTTTAAAAATCAAATGAGAAAAGTTACTTTTTAAATAAATAATTTAGATATAAGCTCTGATGAGCGCTAAACACAAAAATGGGCAACTCCCATTAAACATTTCCTTGGAATTAGAGAATTGCTTTGTTTGATACTACGATAGAAAATTATTAGTAACATATTTGCATTTCTGATATCTTTGAAGTTTTTACCCCCAAAACTCTATATAAAGATTGCAATCAATTAAAGCAAATATTTATATTTTAATCCGAGTTTAGAAAATCTTTAAAATTCCACTGTTAAAAGATATTTTTATCTTTTTATATTTTTCCTGGAAGAAATAATTCTGTATTTTCTTTGAATTAAAGGATAGTCAGGCGATAGTAAATATGTTTAACCCTTCTTTTAATGCTATCTACATTATAACCTTAAGTTTATTTAAGATAATAAAAAAATGTAGATTGTATAATGAGGAGCTAAATATTCCACTTTAGACATTGAGCGGAGTAAAAAAGTCACCAATCAACTGAATGAAACTGCTCAATATATTATAGGTTGCCATTAATCAACATATGATTGTTTATTTTTTAAACTAGAGTGTTTAAATTTTAAAGTATTGATCTTTATGATAATTTTTTAAAATTCCAATTCATGTAACACACGGAACCTTTGAAATCTGTGACTCCTCTAATCAGTCCCATAAGATTAGCATGGCTGTTTAAAGAATTGTAGCAAGTAATGAAGTCTGATGATTATTTAACAGAATCAAAATATTACTCCAAAATAATAAAGCATAAGAATAGAAAAATTATTTTAAAAGTATTTAAGAGCTAACTAGGGCACGAAGTTTCTTTACAGAATTATTTCACTCTATTTCACAGGTAGCTCAATATGTAGTTCGTTTCATTTCAGCTGACTTTTTTTTTGCATACTCTTACACAAGGATTTATGAATAATAAAATATTAGTTATAAAGCTTTGAAATCTGACTATGAATGAGATGAATATACTTCACTGCATTCAATTTATATTATAAAAGCAATATTACATATTCATAAAAAAGAAAACATCATTATATACTAAATAAAAGTTACACCTTCTTTTAGAGTTGAAATCTCTCTGAATCAAGGGAGTCATTTACTTCTGGCATATTAGTGAAAAATTCCATTAAATTTTGAAACTATTATTACAATTGGGTCTTTATATATATATAAGGGTGTTACTATACATTTATAGCACATCTGCTCTGGACTGGAATCCAAAAATGTTTTCAATAACCTTCTAATTTTCCTTTTAAGTAGATAACTATCAAACAATTTCAGTAAATGGTTATCTAGATAGGAACAACCCAGGCATGGAAACTCTTATCATGTGGCAATTAACAAGCTCAGTGACTATTGCCTTCTCTTTGATTGTCCCTCTATCAGGAACCTTTTCACTGCAGAGCTATTTAAAGATGGCTTTCACTAAATTATATAATATACATAATTTAAAATTATAATGACATAATAATAATAGGGGATTTAAGCACAGACTTTTCAAGTTCCCTTTAGCTATTCACTGTATCTCATACAACCAATACACATGACCACACTCATGTAAAAAAGATAAATGATTTCCAATATATGTATTTCATGCTGAACCAGCAGTCATCAGTTGGTCCAGATCACCATTTCGCACACACACATATAGTCAGTGCTTGGTTTAAATTAAGATAGCAAATCAAATATTAATTGACAGGCTTTAATCTGCTCAACCCTCCAACTCTTCAGCCATCCATATCATTAAAAGTTGTTGATTGAATGTACAAATCCATTGATGATGCCAATATTATTGCCAGCTCATGTTGACTTTAAGTTACTCTGATATCTTATGTGTATTGGTTGTATGAGATAGAGTGGATCTGATGAATGGAATTCCCAAATCCCTTGATGATTTTAATATTGTTGCCATGCTCTTGTTGACTTTAAGCCACTCTGACCCTTCGTGTATAGGACCTTGTCAAATAAATACCCAGAAAAGAGATGAGCATAATACAGGGTGAATCTGTAATATTTGAAATACAATAATTCATATACTTGAAGTTTAAATGTAATTATAGGAGATTTGAACACAGTCTTTCAAATTCCCTTCAGCTATCCACTCTATCTCATAAACAATACACATGAGGGATCAGAGTGACTTAAAGTCAACATGGGCATGGTAATAATATTGGAATCATCAAGGGGATTGGGTATTCCATTCATCAGATTTTCAATGATATAAATGGCTAAAGAGTTGGAGAGTGGAGTAGATTAAAGTCTGTTCATTAAAGTTTGAAGATTTTCTATCTTAATGTAAACTGAACACTGATGTGTGAGAAATGATTATCTGGACCAAGTGATGAGTGCTGGCTTAGCACAAAATATGAATGCTGGAGATCATTTATCTTTTTCATAAGTGTGTAGTCACGTGTATTGATTGTATGAGATAAAGTGGATAGATGAAAGGAGCTTGAACATCTGCGATCAAATTCCTTATAATTACATTTAAACCCCAAGTATATGAATTATGTTTGTAATTTAAATAACAATACAAATAAATAATATTCTTATGCAGAAATACTTTTAATTACTTAAATTGGTAAGCATTATCAACTGAACTTATTCATACAAGAATGAAAAATGACATGAGATTTTTTTAAGCATTATGTATTTCAGTCTTAGCACCTTGCCTATTTATCACAGAATATTGAACTAGATATTTTATTATAAATAGGCAATATATTAATACTGAAATATGCAATGCTTGGGAAATCACATTTGCTATTTCTGTCTGAATAGGTTCAGTTAATAATGGTTACAATTTAAATAATTGAAAGTAGTTCTGTCTAAGATATTACATGCAATTTTTATTTCTATTGCTATCATTATTTAAAGGCTACACTATATGGTCTCTATGACTCAAATTTAAAGTGGCACTACTACTTGTTTTATTATTTTATTCTACTGTCTCTTTCTTTGTATCCCATTTCATAGAATGCACCAACCACATTCAGTATCAATTTTATATGTGGGAGGGGGGGTCCAATTAAAAACATTTAACTTTTATAGGTATGTTCAACCTAGTTTAATTTTTCTCTACTGTTTTAGCAATACTCTAGCACTTTACTATTTTTTATCTTTTCATCTCACTTTTTTTTTCATTTTTCATAATTGCATGTCAGTGATATCTATTTTTTATTCAGTTTGCAACATAAATTTTCTGTCTTATTTCAAACAGCACCTATTTTTGATTCACTTTTTCTTACTGAGGTTGTTATTAACATGTCACAACATGGTAGATTACAAGAAAGTAATGTAGTGTAATCTAATCACTTTCACAGAATTGCCATTAATACTATATTTGCTAATGCAATCAGCTGGTATTTCTGACTAACAATAGAATTGCAGTTATTCTTTACTATGATTTTTAAAAGATCTTTGACTCTAAAATATCACCAATTTATTAAATTTTTATACTGCTTACCTAATTTTCCATATGAATATATTACATATTTTATTTCAAATATCTTCTCCAGAAATTAAACACAAACCTATTGCTCATCAATGAGATATTTTTAATATTAAGTAAACACTCACCATATTGATTCCTAAATTTTATTTATATAAAGATGGATTAAAGACTATAGTAGAAATGAATAGTTATTCTAATAGCACCTATTGATATACTCAGAGATCTCAGTAGTAGTAGTTTATACATTTTATATATAATGTTTTGAATTCATAATTGGCTCCAAACCTTTTGATGGGCATAAAACTACAATATATATATATGTTTAACTTGAATCTATAATATATACATACAATAAAAACATTTAAACAAATATGAATTCCAAGTTATAATCTAATTAAAATTTCCAGCTAAGATATAACTAAGACAATAACCAATTAAAAATAACAGTTATACAAAATTGGAATCACATGATCTAATAGTAAATAATAATACTTTGTCTAAACTAATTTAAATCAATACATAAACCCTTGCTTATAGCTTTATATTCAGGTTTTTATATGAGTGTATACCTAAAGTAATAAACTATAGGACTTGAAATAGATTAATCAATGTATTATTATTTTCCACTAGATCTTATATGGTTTCAACTTTGCACAACTGGTTTTTAATTGGTTGTTGATTTGATTACATTTCATTTATTTAAATTGTTTCATTATCAATAAATCTGTGAAATGTATTTTAATTATAATGTGTATATACTTATTTACATTTTTAAAATTATATATGATAGCAGCAAAAACAATTAACAACAAATAAATAGAATAGTGTATGCATTTTAAATATGAATATATAGTACTTAAAAATAAAATTTAATTTAAAAATCATAATATTAGGATATGACAATCTCTTTCAAATAAATAAAATTAAAAATATTAATAAAACATTTTTTATCATGATAATTAGCGATGAATAGCAAAAAAGAATACAATATCTCAGTGAGTTAAGTATTTAAAATTCAATCTATTGGACATGTCTGGAAAAGTTAGGAGCATATTTAATATTATCAGATGATGGAACTAGTTCAACATATAAATACAACTAAGATACCATCCTCACAAATCTTCTAGAAAATATTCTCTTATTTTTACCAAGATAATTACAATTCATCTACAGAGAACATTAGATTTCCACCAAGAGAACAAGCTGGATGTAAAAGTGGTTTTAGTACAGTAGATCATATTCAAGTATTGAGAGAAGTTATAGAAAGGACACATGAATATGTGTTGTCATTATGATTTGGATTTGTAGATTATGAAAAGGCATTTGATTCTATAAACATTTCTTCAGTGATTAAAGCATTGGATCATCAAGGTATAAATCAAGGATATTGTCATATTTTAAAGAATATTTATAAAAATGCAACAGCAACAATTAGATTGCATAATGATACTAGGAAAGTCAACATTGAGAAGGGTGTAAAACAGGGTGACTCCATATCTCCAAAACTTTTTACATCAGTGCTGCAAGAAGTATTTTGTGGATTAATTAAAATGGGAAGTTAAAGGAGTTAAAATAAATGGAGATTATTTAAGTCATTAATATTTTTCAGATGATGTAGTTATTTTTGAAAATAATGTTTTAGAGCTGCAAGAAATGTTGCAGGAGTTATCAGAGGAAAGTAGGACTAAAGATAAATGTTAAAAAGACTAAAGTAATGTTTAATGGATTTTCTCAAAATGTTAAAATAAAGATTGATTATGATGAGTTAGAAGAAGTTAACAGCTACAAATAACTTGGTCAGATTATTAATACAGATGAAAACATAATGGATGAAATTAATCATAGAATTAAACTTGGTTGGAGTGCTTTTGGTAGAAATAACTTGATACTAAAAGGAAATATGCCTATGTGCTTGAAAAGGAAGGTTTTTAATAAATGTGTTTTACCAGTTCTTACTTATGGAGCTGATATTTGGACCCTTAATAGAAGAGCAATACAGAGACTTTAGACCACTCAAAGAAGTATGGAGAGATGCATGTTGGGAATAACAAGAAGAGATTGAAAATGCAATATATGGGTACAAGAACAATCAGGTGTTAATGATCTCTTTGAAAAAATTAAAGGACTGAAATGGAGTTTGGCTGGACATATTTCTAGAAGAGATGGTGATTATAGATGGACAATTGAAATCTTAAACTGGATTCCAGAGATTGTAAAAGACCCAGAAAGAGACAACATGTGAGATGAATGGATGAAATAAGAACATGTGCAGGGATGATGTGGAGAAAAGCTAAAAATCAGAGAAGATGGATTAAACTTGGAGAGACCTTCATCCTGCAGTGGATTGATAATGTTTGATGATGATGATGAATATTTTGCAGTTGTTGCCAATGATTGCACTGTTAATTTAAAAAGTAAAAAATACAATTTACTAAATTAAAATTTTATTTTTTATTAATTTTCAATTATTTTTAAAAAATTCTTCTTATTGAAAATAAGACTAAAAATGGAAGCAGCAATTGTCTATTTTGATTCTGTGAAGCATTATATATTGAATGATTTTATGCATAATCACTGAGTTATTTTTGAAATAAGATAGTTCCTTCTATATTTGTTTTAGATCAAAGTACTTTGTGGAGTTTAGCAAAGTGATAGAGTAAGGAACTCAAGGCTAAAGTTTTTTGGATTGATACTCAACATGACACCTCTGGTATTTGAATAGCACAAGAGCTTTCCTAGAAAATAGTTATTTAATTATTTTCTAAAGACCAAAGAAGCCAAGTAGATGGCAAATGCTATAAAAACAAATAATCAAAAAGTATAATGATTGGAAATTCTTAAGAACTTCAAATACCGGAAGTGAGAGAGGTGGTCACATTCACGACCCTTGTGCTTCAGAATGTGCTCTTTTACTACTACACTAGACCACACAGAACACCAATTCTATTTAAACTAATAATACTATATGTCACTGAAAGAATATATGTATATTAAAATACACAGAGTAAAACAGAAAATGAGACACTATTACATTTAAATATTTCTGAATCGATTTAGTAATAGATTAAATCAATATCAGCAATAGAAAGATTTAATATCATTCAGAGAAAACTGTTTCATAGATGCGTGCAGACCAGATGAACCTAGAGTATTATGTAGGGAGCGAAGTGATTTGAGAAGGAAAATTGAGGCGTTTTTTATCATTTCGGATGAGCATGCATTAAATAAGAGGGAGTCCTTTTACGCTTTATCAAGGAAATGGCGCGCTGAGGCGCTTTGAGCCTTGTTTGCGTATTCACCTAATTCATTTCGAATATTTGCATATCAGTATATTGTTGGAGATTATAAGAAATTTTGTAGTCCTTGATAATGAAGGGTAAGCCTTCGAAAGCGTTCGGAGAAGTAATAATTTGTTGATATTTATCTCTAGATATTGTTCTTATATCATATTTTGTTTTCTGAGTTATAATTTGTAATCAATGTGTGTATGGTTTATTCTAACAGATTTAAATTTTACATTAGAATCTTTAACACACATTTGTATTGTTATATATATATAATCATTTAATATCATCTAGAGAAAACTGTTTCTTAGATATATAATCATGAAATTATCTTATAAATGTATGAGAGCAACCATTTAATACCAATTATATTTTGCTTTTAGATTGGTTCTGTAAAATAATAGAAAACATAAGTAACTGTTTTGTTTATGACTTATAATTTGAATCCAAGCAAGACACTTTAAAATTCATTTAAACTCAAGTTTATCAGATCCCAATCAGTTTTAGAATTTTTAAATAGATGGTCAATAGTAATATTTTAAAATTGGTTAGCAATAAGAAAATGTTATTTCAAGAAATACTATGGTCAAATAGCCTTTTATAAAGATAAAGAAACTATGAACTCAGAACCTAGATGTAAGACAATTTTCTCCCACATATGATGGTTACATCATATTTCAATTGTTTCTTTTTATATCTGTGATTCAATAATCACTTGTCGAATTCAGATTGCCCTCAGATTTGCTTTATTCAGTTCAAATTAGCTATATACCTACATTTCAGACAATTTTGGATAGATATTTGTATTAGTTATATCCAGATATTTGTATTAGTTATATCTAATATACTTTTAAAAAAATCAGTCTAGTTCAAGAAAGTATTAGTTGTCTGAAAAAATATTTTACATTTCACTTGGATTTAAATTTTAGATTATAGGCATAACAGATTAAAATACTAATCACTACAGAAAATGTAATTTTTGTAGTATTAACTATTAGAGTTATATTTAGGAAAAGAATTGTTACATATTTTTGGAAATGTAGCTTTTGTATAAAATGGAACTTGAATGAACAATTGAAGATAGGTGAAAATAATTGAAGGATAACTGCAGATTTGGAAAAATATGTTTAAAATCAAACACTGAAAAAATTGTGTGAAAAATAAATATTATGAGAAGATTAAGAAGAGAAATGGAAATAGGACCGAACATTAGAAGAGATGAATTACAGAGGATATGTTGGGAAAAAGCATTTGGTAAAGAGAAGTATAGAAATAAAAAAATGGAAAGATAATAAACAGTTATTATACTGTCACACATTGATACCAGATGTAAAATGGTGAATTTTTCAGCATGACTAACGTTAAACATCACAGGATCACCATCTCTTATGCTAGCAAATAATCGTTATTAAACAGGCAAAACTCTATATAGCAGTGCCACCCTGTGCCAACCAGAGTAATAAATGGATGCCAGAAGGCTTGTGCATAAAATCCCCATTTAGTGCCAATGCACTAGATGGGGATTTTATGCACAAGCCTTCTGGCATCCATTGATTCCTCGCACAAGACTTCTAGCATCCATTGATTACTCTGGTTGGCACAGGGTGGCACTACTGTATGGAGAGACTTGCCTGTTTAATAACATGACTAACATTGTTAGTCTAGAAATTTTACATAGACTATCCTGCCAACATAATTTTTTATCCTAATTAATTGATTAGATATTATACATTGACCACAATTATTAATGCAGATGAATTTTAAGATACCTTGTAATGCAGTGGATAGTAGTTAGGCAATCATCAGTCCTCATAATGTAATAAAAATTCAATCTGAGAAACTCTGAAACAGGTACATAGGATATTTTATATTCAACGAGAAAAAAGAGTAGCCTACTTGAACTTTAGACAAAAAAATAATTGAATGGTTTCACTGATGGTGAGTGCAGAAAATGTTTGAATACTACAAATAACAGACAGCTTTATTTCATGGACTTTCTCATTTTACTTGTGTATTAAATCTTGTAAGTCAATGAATTTAGGGAACTGGACAATTTGAAGCACACTTTGCAATAACTTTATGGATTGATTTATGATTGTCTTTTATTTTTTACAATAAAGAAACTTCTTCACCAACAACCTAATGGTTCTGTAAGAAAGCATTATAGCAGATAATACTAACAAAATCTTATCTGACATTTTAAAATATTACCTGTGAAAACCCAGGTAATGACAAGGACATTACCATATAACAAATCTGTTTTAACTACTACAATTCTATCAGATAGTAATGCTTCATAAATCTCTATCCATTGATTACTCAAACTTATACTAGATAAAAAAGCTGGAGAACAAGAAATATATTTATTATATAAAAGAATTATATAAGCTGTAGTCATGGTGATGATATGATGACTCAAATGATATGTTATCAGCTACTGACAATAACATTTTCATCCAGTACTTCAAAAGACAATTCAGATTGAAGTGATTATGATCAACTGTGAAATACTTATGGCTTGCATTCGAAAATAGAATAGAAAAAAAAACTTCTGTTAAAAAAAAAAACTAATATTATATGATTTGTCGAGCAGTTAAAAATCTGGATCATTATGGTTCATCTTTATAAAACTAAGGTAACAATGAAAATAGATTCTAGTTTAAAATTTATTTGTTTTCCAGACATCATATTGGAATATATTTATTAATATCTGAATAAACAAATAAAAGACTTGTTCAAATATCACACCAATGGATTTTACCAACCTTTTATTATCTGTTTGTCCATTGTAAATGGACAGTTCTATTATTGTGTTAAATTACATTTGAAGCCATTTGTAATGAACTATGAAATACAGACTATAATTAAACCTAGTGGTTACATGCATTATCATTTGCTTGTAAATATTTTTAATAATTTGTCTGTGAACATTTTAATTACCAACAATCAATAGCCAGAAGTTATTTATTATAAAAGCAAGATATTCTTAGAAAAATGAAAAATGATAAGATTGTTCTTAGCTAACTCTAAATGACTCCACTATATCAGTTCATCAAAAATATAGTCAAACAAAATGAAAATTTCAGACAAGCCAAAAATAAAGTTCCTATACCCAAAATGTTTATAGATTGTAGTAAAATTCTATTACTTTTAATAAATATCTTCCACTTGGATCATAAATTCATCAGCTGTAAAATATATAACCTTTTGAAAAGACTAATTTCTAGAAGTTTACAAGTTTTCCCATGACTTTACCTTCCAGAAGATTAACCATTTTATAAGCCATTTAATAAAAAAACCATTTCTCAAGTTAACAATGCCAAAAGACTTCAAAACATCATATTGTCTAATTTGTTGGCAGACAGCAGCTTTTTAATTGCAGTAATTTGCCAATGTATTGATACATTAAATGGGGTGGTGGATACTGTTTTAACCAGATTTGCTTATGGTGAAAGAGGCTACAAAAATTTTAATACAACTGGTTATAGTTATATCCATATTTAGAAGATGTAAGCATGATTCTTAAAAGAAAAATGTAGAATAACATGATCTATGATGGTCATTGACATGTTCATACAATCTCTCATCATGTGATCTGGGTGCTTACAAATATGGTAAATGACAAACTTTTCAAGCAAATGTTATGATTAATCAGATCTGTATATGTCAGTAGTCACTTGATTTAATTTGCATCTCTGCAGCTTTAAGGAAATTTTCTTAGCTGCAGCACTTTTAATGGGTGGATATTAAGACAACTATGGCATATATTCAGTCTTCTTCTTTGCTAAGAGTTATGCGAATAATAGACTAGTTTAAGAAAAATGAACTTACTATGGGATTATTACTACATTTCCAACGTATTCTTCATATTTAAATTAACCTTTTAATTGTCATTGTTACAAATTAATGTTTTATAAATTGCAGTTACTAAATTATTGTGACATTATATTTAAAATAATTCTGTATTACTGAAGTATTCGGTAATAATAGCAACTGCTTATCCTTATATCTATTTTGGGTGCATATAAATACTGTAACTTTTCCGTATTACTGCACTAGTTTTTTAAGTAATCTGAGACAATAACAAATTTTAAGCTAGTGAATAGATGTGTTAAAAAATAGAGTAAGGAATAGTAATGTTTTAAAAAAGATGACTTGGGAGGATAAATGCAAACTGATGATCATAAGTGTATTTGTGGAAGTAATGGTTTTGCAGTAATGTGTTAAATTGTCTCTGACACTTTATGATTAAACTTCGATTTTCTATATAACGAATATCGTGAAATATTCACTGCACTGAACATTTAAAGTTTTAAGACTGTTAATGATTGACATTTACCACGTGATTGCAGTTTTCATTTGATCTTTTTTTTTTAAAAAAAAAAGTTATTAAATATTCAAATAGTTTGAATATTCTTGTATGCATATATAAGAATATGTATTCGCACAAATTTAGTACAAACAAAGAATTTTGATTTAGATTTATGTAATTTTTTTCAATATCTGTAATAGTATATTTTGGCTTTTAGTGGTACTTCGGGTTAGTTATTTTGTTTATTTTTCTTTTTCAAATACCTTAACTTTGTAAAGCTGTTCATGAGAAAGGAAGGGGGTGTTCCAGCCGGAGCAGAAAAGTTTTCTCAGCTCACTCATGTGAGCAGTTCAACACAGGGTTAATGGAAACAGTCAGTTGAGACATAGTGGGAGGCCCTTTTACTTAGTCAGCCAGACAAATTCAATTTTTTGCTTCTTGCTTTAATCCTCGATCATGCCATCTAGTGGGAATATCTTTAACTAAAAACAGCTTTTGTAACATAAAATTTAAATCTATAGCACAAAATTATTCTCATTATTTTAGTATGTCATTAATAAGCAACAGATTCGATAAAATAGAATAATACTGAATTTGAGAGGTAGAGTTTTGTTATAGATACAAATTTTATTGTACTTAAATAAAAAAGATTTTTTTTTAGTTTGTAAATATAGAAAACAAAATACATATTTCGATAATATTTTGTTTATAATAGCGCAATGTCGAACCACCTTAACAATATTACTAAAATTATTTTTTTTAAGTTTAATTGATGCAAAGATATCATTAAAGATTATGATGTACCTTTAAATATTTGTGTGTTGATATATAAAAAAGTAATCTAATAGTTACTCAGGATATAAAAATGATTTTGAGCATGTAAGTAATATCTTGAATATAACAACTCTATCCAATTAATCAAACTGGAAAATATTTTTTCAGCTGGATATTAATCCAGAAACATTTAACTCTTGAGTATCCTACTCGGTTATTGCACCAAATCGTAAAATGCAATCATAGTGATTTAGTCTTATTTCAGCACGGAGTTACATCATCTTCAATATGTTTCAAAAACTCCATTTTTTTTACACATCCTTCAAACACACAAGTAAAAACAATTGGTAATGGCAAATCTTTAATTAAGTTTAAAGTTTATGTCTGAGCTAGTTATAAGATAATAATCCTTTTCTTAATAAGTGATTAGTAATAATCATTAATCTAAAGATGTTCCTGTGTAGGAATATTGGAACATGTACACTAATTTGTAATAAATTATATCATCTTCCCTCAGAACAAAGATCATAGTATCTATTTGTTAAATAGAATATTCAAAGAGTAGAGTAAAGGATGTTGATTAAAATATCCAGTGAAGGACAATAGACTTTAGTTAATATACCAGGGGTCTCTATGCAGTATTTTATAATGTTGTAAGGTTTTTCCTCAGCCTTAAAAAATTTGATTTTTTAACATCTATGAGAGAATAAAATATTTAAAAATTAATTCAAAATTATAAAAATTTAACAATGTGAAATTGATAAAAAAAAAATTGTATAAAATTTTTGCTAAATAATATTAGTATTACATATTCTTGTTCCATAGTATTTTTTGTTAGCAATCTTTATTCCAATTTTTTTTTTTATTAATTATATAAATTTTGAATTAACGTATAATAAATTCACTTTAAATTACTTGCATAGTATATATTGCACAATCCACGTTTATATTTTCAATGTAGGAAGCATTACAACTCATAAAATTCAAAGTGTGCTATTTTTTTAATTTCTTTAGTTTTAAACATCGTTATATTTATTTCAGAGAAGCTTAAAATTGATTTTTCAAAGCACATATTTAGAGGTTGAGATTTAGGAAACACTACAAAAAGAGAATTAATACTGGAGGTCCCTGTACAATTTTTTTCCCTCAGCTTAAGTTTATAAGACATTGTCCATGATACATCCAAAGAAATCTATCATTCTTTAAAGAGATTTTTAAAAAAATCAAAGGTCTTTCTAATATATCTTCAGATTACACATGTAGATGTGTATAAAAGTTATATGTATAATAAGAAATAAAAATGAGGAGTTAATATCTATGTAAATAGAAATAATCCCTTTTACTTCAACCAACCCCCCCCCTCAAATTAAAGGGCTATTATAGGTTTAATGAAAAATGTCGTTTGGCCTCAGGAATTGTCAATTAGTAATAATTGATAATTTCTTGGTTACATTAAAGGTTAAATGTTATTTCTATTTACATGGATATTATCTCCTTATTTCTCATTTTTATTATAATAACAATCCATGGAAGTATTTAATTCAACATATATATATTGCGCCAGGCATTATCAAATGTTTATGCACAAAGTCTTCTGTGAGAAACATTACAGCAGATATACATGTAAATTTATATATATTAAGCACAATGAATTATATAAATGTGCTATATTAATAATGTAAGTTAGATCTGAACATTAGAATACCCACACACACCAATCTAAAGCAAACATTCAATTGACATAGAAATATTGTAAACAAAAAAATACACATATAATAAACTCATGTATGTTTTTTGTTATTTATTTATTTTATTTTTATTTTTTTTGTATATTTTCAATATATGTCATTTTATGTATTTTGCTTTTCTCTGAAAAATTCAAATAGAGAAGAGCAAACTTTATTGAACAAATGAATCAGATGTTGGAACATATTAGTAAAAGAAATAATTAAAGTAATTGTTCCAACATATTTGTATATATTTTTATTTTTTTTAATTACTTTTCTAAAACTGTAATTTTATTCTGTAAGCAAAGAATGTTAATTGCTTTGGCAAAAATCTGACCAAAAGCAAAATATTTGATAATCAATGCTATAATTAAAATGTTATCTTTTTTTGTATATAAAATAAAAATTCTTTTGAATTGGTATCTGTAATCAAGTGGTCTGAGTATTCAAGATGGAAACCAAACATATCAAAACCTGCTATCTAGAACTTAATCGAAAAAATAGAAAGGAATGTTGATAATCTAAATGATAAGCTAAATTAAAAGGGTTGGCTTATTCATACTTCTTGGGGGGGTTTCCTGAATTGGTTCTGTATGAGTAGGGTTGATAGGTTTTAGTCAGTTCTGTGAGATTCATTCTTTCTTTGGCATTCATTCTGGCCAAGTCACTCTTCAAACATCTAGCCATTTAGAGATTAATTTATAGACTAGACTACAGTTCTTTTAAGAACTCTTGTTTTCTTAAGGATTTAATTAACCATTCAAGATAGTGGATGAACATTTAATAATAATTATTGCATTATACCAGATAGAAAATATGGAGAAATCTACCAGGGCTCCTACTAAAATGACCATGGGGTAGAAAACCAGTCAGTGCACCCGCCCTTTCTCTGTCCAAATCACCATGATGTGATCACATCAGTTCCAGCCAGCTATGATGATGACAAAAGCCATCTTGCCTATGTTTGAATGAGATGAAATCCTCACTGCACAGCCAGTTGACTTGAACCCCACTCAAAGCCCAGTCAGGAGAAGATGAAGATGTCTACATAAGTTTCTTTTAAAAATATTTTATTAATATTGAATTAATGCATTCTGATATTTCCGATAATTAGAAATATTATTATTATTATTATTATTATTAATAATAAAATAAAAGAGAGAGAGAGAGAGTTGTCTCTCACATATATATATATATTTGAATTTATGGTTATTACAGGCATAATGATACAGCTTTTACTAAAATCTTTTAATTCATTTTTCTATCCAAATTCTCATATTTTCAGCCAAGGTTGCAATTGTTTTTTTTTTTGTTGCTGCTTGTTTTTCTTCTTGTTGAAAATTGTCATATGTAAATATACATGTGTATATACTTGCACATACACTGATAATATTTGGTAAATACGATACCTCATGTTGAGTGTCTAAAATGTATCTCTCTGTATATCCTTTTAAGTTATTTTTTTGTCACTGCGGCACCTTATGATGAGTGTCAAAGGGGTTTATTCATTGTAAATTTCCCATAAGCAAGTCCACTAATAACTTTACATTTAGAATAGTAATGAGTGTATAATTGTGCTGCACATATATAGATGTATAAGAATTCATCTGTCATAAAAGGCAAATAGATACAGCACCTCATGCTGAGTACTATATGGTATCTGAGCTAACACAATCTTATTGACATGTTGTGAAATATGAAATTAATGAAATATTTTATAGTGCAAATATATGTACACATATTTTTATTTATTTATTATATTTGCTATCAATAAAAAAGGTTTTAAAGTCCTGAGTAGAAGTGTATGCCTGTATAACCAAAAATCTCTTATCTGAAATATATATATATCAAATCACACAAAGTATAGCTTATTTCTATAGGGTAAAAAGCTCAGACCACTTCTATTCATTATGAAACATTGTAAATAGTTTTAGGAATTTATTATATTTTCCTTATTCATTTAAAATTGTATTTATATTTTATTTATTTCATCGCATCAAATGTATATATGGGTCTGTGATAATAATTCATTTGTTTTTTATTATATCATTTTAAGTATGAAACGGTGGTGGGTATCTGGGATTAAATAAATATTTGATCATAAGATTAAATTTGTTTCATTTTTGTATTATTATTTATTTGATAAAATGTACTCTTTCCTTATCAATCACGTACCTATAATAAACATTTAACTTACCCATTGAAGACCCTAGATATAGAGTGTACTGAGCTAGCCACACAGGATATCGATCTATGGGGTGTTAAATCTTATTCTTATGCTCTGCTGAACATATGGTATTGCACATCATTCTAGGAGGAGGAAAAATTCATTTTTTATTCTTTTCTAGTAGTAGCGCACAAAAGCTATTTTGTAAATAGACTTTTCAAAGATGTGTACTTACCATAGGTCTTAAACATTCGGGCATTCGAGTAAGATATTAACTAAAGGGGTTTTAATTGGCAGAGTCCTATCAATTCACTCTTTCTATCAGTTTAGCTGGAAGTAGCAATATATATGAGTACAGACAATTGGCTAAATGGGTATCCATTTCTTTCCCTGTTAAATCTTGATCACTTCCATGCTCAGTGCAAGATTAGGAGCAGAATTCCGCAGGGAAGGATGGTCCGGTACAATATATATGTTCAAATACTTCCATGGAATGTTATTATAATAAAGGATAGAAATGAGGAGATTATGTCCATGTAAATAAAGATAACTTTTTAGCTTTTGATGTTGCTAAGAAACTACCAATCACTATTAATTGACAATTCCTGAAACTAAACAAGCTTTCTCACTCAATAATAGCTCTTTTTTTAAAATAAAAAGTTCTGTAGATAATCACCAGCTATTTTGGAGTTTATCAATTTTTGTAGATAAATTTTAAATGATGAAACAAAAATAGTTGAAAATTTTGTACTTTAGAAGCTGTTTTTCTTGTGATTAAATTCTGTTAAATGGGGCCCCTTGAACACATGAAATAATTATTTTTATTGCTCATTTGTTTTAATCAATAGATAGCTTTTTTTTTTTTGTTAAAGGTAAAACTAAAAATATAAATTAAAGGAAGAAAAAATCATTTATCTTTGGTTAGTTCTCCTTTTTTTATTTGTTTGAATTGTGAAGTTTATAAATGCTTTAATAATTTTATAAACAGTATTTGTACATGGATTGTTGTATAATTATTCCCTATTCATAATACTGAAGCCATATTAAAAAAACAGCTTTATATATATATTGTATACATGCTGTAAATTAGTTGAAAATAATTCAATTAATGTATGTGTATATACATACATACACATTATGCATATAGTACAAAAATGTTCTCCTGTTTAGTATTTTAGTTACTGTTAGTTTACAAATAAGTAAGTTTCTTTACTCAGATTTAAAAAATGTAATATAAATATGTTTTAAATCATGAAAGGAAAAAATGTTTTAAATGTAATTTAAAATTAGAAAAATTTAGCAACGTGGAACTGATAAATTCTAATAATTAATATAAGAAAAAAAAATTATATATATATTTTCTGTATTCTTGATCTCTCGGTATTTCTGTTTAATATATTTACTTAATATAGCTTGTTTTTTAAAAATTCAGCTTTAAAAAAAATATTTGTGACGGAAAAAAAATTAAATTAATAGGTCAGACCATCTATATGAAAGCATTTTCAGGAATTTAAATTTAATATTGATCTGTTATCTACCATAAACTAAATAATGTTAATATCTATTTCCAGATTAAATATTTTATTAATTAAATAATGTTTTAAATAAACATGCAATATAAAAATATTTTTTTTCTTTCAAATTACTTTCATGGTCTATATCAAGAGTTTCCAAAGTGGTTGATATCAACCCCCTGGGGTCGATTTGAACTTTCTAGGAATCGATAGTTTCAATAAAAAAATTTGGGGATCGTCAACAGCAAAATTTTTTTTTTTTTTTATAACAAAAAATTTTATTAACAAAGTTTACATGGTTTCATGATACTGTTTTCATACATGGTATACTGCATGACTGATTACAAAGTTCATAAGATCAAACGCTTGGTAGATCAATCCTGGACCAAGTCTCTTTGTATAACCATTCTGGTGCAAGCAGCTGGTCCCTGGCACTTATGCTCTTGACAAGACCTATAAAGGTCTCTGTGACTGAAGAGCCTGAATGACGGAAAACACATTCGCATCTGGTCAACCAGACTGCAAAGGTAAGGAGGACAGAGAATCAGATAAGAGAAAAAAATCCTGTCTTGATGGCATTCTGAATATTTAAGGCTTCTCCGATGTCAGATGTAACTTTGTCTGTGATGAAGTTTCTAATTTGGAAAAGAAACGGACAATTATAAAGTAAATGTTGGATGGTTTCATCGGCAGTATTACATAGCTGGCATTGAGGATTGATTTTGGTGAATCCTCTTTTCCATACTAAGAAAGGGTTAGTGGGTAAGGATGAGATGTTGAGCTTTAAGATAAAATCTATGTATTTTGGTTCAACAAACCAGTTCTTCAATTTTTTAAGCAATGGTTTATTGTCTATGTTCAATGTGGTCAGGAGGGCAGTCTGGTTTTGAAATCTGAGGTTATAGGCCTGCCAGTAGGTTATTTTACCTTCAAAAGAGGTTTTAGATAGATTTATCAGCTTGGTGACATGTAACCAAATAATTGTGGCCCATCTGCTAGCAAGAGGTGGCTGCTATTTGTTTAATATTTCAAAATACCCGTGATTCCAATAGATACCTAATTAAGAAGTAAAATAATTTAAAAAACAACAACATTTTTTTGATAAAAATACATTACATATCAAACTTGTGAATGAAAAGGTAAAATGTGTCATTAAAAGAGTCACATGTAAGAATGCATGAAAATACATGTAACACAAACATGCCTGTGCATTGTCTTATCGAACATATCAAAGCAAGTGTGGACATAAAAAATTATTGTATGCCTGCACTTGTTCGCAGTGGGACGAGATGATATTCGATATTAGCAGAATAGTTACATTTTCATTTTCCATTGTCAAACTTTCTCCACACACAATTTTGATGCCACCCATTTCAGATAAATACAATAATGATTATTACTAATCATTATCGAAACTAGTGCTAGAGATAATCTCTAGTTTCGATAATGATTAGTAATAATCATTATTGTATTTATCTGAAATGGATGGCGTCAAAGTTGTGAGTGGAGAAATTTTAACAATGGTAAATGAAAATGTAATAATTTACTCTAGATAAATACTTTTCTTATAATAAAGATATATATGAGAGATAATGATCTGGGCCAACTGATGAGTGCTGGTTCAGCACGAAATGCATCTTGGGGTGGGGGAGTCATTTGTCTTTTATTATATCTTTATTTAAGTGAATTTAAAAGGAATGAGGAAATATGTAGGTGTTTATTATATCTATTAGCAGAATCTATTAGTCTTGTATGGTCATGCTTTCACAATAAAAATTTAAATTGGTTCATTTGATGTGACATGTACTTATTTGTGATGTGAACTTTGAATATAACAATTAAGTTCATATTTTATTGTTTTTTTAATCACCAGAGCTGTTGAAATTGTTTATACATAAAAGTTTTTATTTCTTATGATAATAATATGGCTGAACCAAAAAAGGAATGCAGACAGTACAGCTTTTTTGAAGCTAGAATTTGTGCCGTCATTATCAAACAAACATTTACTAATGTACCTCATATGCAAAAAAGTGTTTAGCAATGATGCTTTGAAAGCATCAAAACTAGCAGATCATTTGAACAAAAAAGAAAAAGATTTATCATACTTTCAATCATTCAAAGATAACATTCTGAAGAGAACTGCAAAATAATATGTTTGTTTCATCATTGAAGGAAAATGATGACAGATTAAGGGCATTGTACAACATATTCCTATTCATCATGAAGTCTGGCAAGCTGCATACCATAGGGGAGAAACTGATTCTACTGGCTGTCATGGAGGTATTGAACACTGTACTCCACAAACTTGCAATGAAATGAGACAGGACATGAAAAACTGTTTGCATAATCATTTACAAAAAACGTTTTTTTTATCTCTAATTGGATGAGTTAACATTATCCAGTAATGCATTTTTGTTGCTAGCATATGTTCACTTTATTCAAGATCAGGAAGTGTATGAAGAGTTGCTTTTTGCTAGATCTTTAGAAACTGAGACCAGAGGCAAATCAATTTTTAATAGAGCTATTTTTCAGGGAAAAAGTGATTCCATTGACAAATATAATCTGTTGTGACAGATGGAGCACCTGCTATGATTGGTCATAATTATGGTTTATAAGTTACCTGAAGAAACACATGCCTGAAATGCTTGCAGTTCACTGTGTAATCCATAGGCAACATTTAGTAGCCAAAAACCGTAGCGACAAATAGCATCAATCGCTTCAGTGGGTTAGTTGTGAGCAAATTTCAAAGTAACACTTTGAAGACTAGTCTCTTCACTCAATTATGTGAAGAAAGTGATGATGATTTCTATTAATTGTTTCTCCATATCAAAATACACTAGCTTTCAAAAGGTTTAAGTTTGGCAAGATTTCTTGTACTTTTTAAATCTGTTTTAGAGTTTTTGGAAGATGAGGATTCCAGTTTGAAAGAAAATTTACTTAAGAGTAAAACAGATATTGTTTATTTCACCAACTTATTTGGAAAATTTAAATGATGCTAATTTACAACTGCAAGAAGATAATCTCATCACAGCAAAATTGGTCATATCAGCTTTTGTTGCCAGATTGTTTTTTAAGCAAAATATTGCAAGATCTGAGCTTTTCCAGTTCTCCAACTTATTAAAGATAGGCACAATCCAAGAAGAAAACATCTTGTTGTACATCAACCATTTGGAGACTCTTCACTTAGATTTCAAAACTAGGTTCGAGGATATCCTATCATTGGAAATTCTGACTGGATAATAAACCCATATCCCATTAGTTCAAAACCAAATATAATTGTGCAAGATGAGTTGATAACCATCAGCATGATTGAGGATCTCAAGATACAATTCAAACAGAGTTATCAAAAGTTTTGGCTGCAATAAGATATTCCACTTCTATACCAACTTTATGAACTGTTGTACAAATTTCCATAGTCATATCTGGTATACAGAAGCTTCAGTCTAGTTTTAAACCGACTTCAGAACGACACCAATTGCATATCACCGAATGTAGAGATTTAAGAATGCAAGTGACTAATGATAAATTGTTAACAGATCACCATATGCACTCATCTCATTCAATTCAGTTTCCAAGCTAATTTGTTTGGTATTCCTATTTTTATAATTCTAATTAAAGTCTTTCATTATTGTAACTTTGTTGATGTTTAATTCTATCTGAATATGTTGATTTTTTTACTTCATTTTTATGTTTAATAAAGAGATTTCAATATTTGTATTTATTTTGAATTTACATATTTATTTCATAAATGTCAAATGCTCCTATTTTTTTGTTTTAATTTTCGTTAGTGCATGTTTCGATATTAAATGTTGCACAAGATAATGCCATATTCTGTAGTCCTTTTATCTTTTTCAATCATTAATTACAAGTGATTAAAATGAAAAGTTGATATCTGGTGAAATATTTAATATCGACTACTGTACAAATTTATTAATCTGAGTATGTAAAGTAAATGACTAGGGGGTCGATGGTTTTAAAAGTTTTTGGTAAAGGGGTCTGAAGCCAGAAAAAGTTTGCAAACTCTTGGTCTATATCTTGCAAATTTGAAAGTGGCAACAACTTATAAAAGTAAAAACATGCTATTTGTTAAATTGTAAAACTCTTCATATTCATCTTAGAGTGCATATGGCTAGAGTTGATATTTCAGTGCATGTGACTACAGATTCAAGTTGATAAATTATTAACAAAAACATAATATAGATTATTAATGGGATTAATTTATATTCACCAGACATTAATGGAGCTGAGAAATTTGTAACTTATTTGAAAACAAAAACATCTTTTAATAATTTTGTTTAACATATACAATAGCAATGTCTAAAACAGTTTGTGAATCATTAAATCTGGAATTAAAAGATTTGAAAAATATTTTATTTGAAGTATAGCTGCATATAAAATTATTATATTTAGTACAATAAATTTTCATATCCTCCAATTTTTATTTACCTCTCTACACCAACAGCAACATACAATTAAAGTTACTTCAACTCCTAAAAATAAATTAACATTGGAACATGAATTTTGTGCCAAATGTATAAATCCAATCAAATAAACTCAATTATGTCTACATATATTGAGGGTTGGTTCTTTGGTGTGTTTATTTGTGAGTTTTACTTTTTGAAATACTTCAACAGCTTGCATAATTATAACTCTTCATTGTGTTCTATCTTCTGCTATATCTTCTCAGTGAAAGAAATCAATATTATATTTTTAAAAAGATGTTTATGAGTTATTAATAGAAATTTCAACAATTCTTGCATACTCCTTTAAAATCTAAGGATTACATACATATATTATTGTTGTAATTATTATTATTGTTGTAATTGCCATCAAGTTATTGTTAATTTTAAATCATATGAATAGAATTTAACCAGAATGTTTTGTCATCTGTTTAACTTTTGGATTGCCAACAACATACTACTGTGCTTATGAAATTCTTCTACCTTATTTCTGAGCACCCTATTCTTCCTTCATTCCTATTTTTTCCAAACCCTATATAAACATGTTATTATGAGATGGGATTAAAATAGTACAATTCTAATTTTGAGAAATTTCTACTTCAAAAAAGCAAATTCATATCGAATCTGATTGAGTATCCACTGTTTGTTTTTTTAACCATCCATAGGGTTCTCAACAATATTTAACAATCATAGTTCAAAAGCATCAGTAGTTTTTTTATTCTATTTTTTCAGTGTCCATCTTACATATCCACAAGAAACATCCTGATGTGAATTACTTTAGCTCTCATTTTTAATAATATATCTCTACACTTGAAATCTTTTCCAGGTTTTTTATGCTATTAGTCTGTGATGAACCTCATGTCTCTTAGCCTCTTTCTTGCTTGATGAATGATCCAAGGATGTAAAAATACAAACAAACTATCAACCATTTCTACAACTTTGTTATGAGTTTTGAAGTCAACTGTTGATTATAAAGTTTTTAATCTTTTTAATTTCATAATTATAATATGTTCTTGTAAATATTATATTTGTATGGAAATATATTTTTATATTCATATTTATTCATCATCATCATCATTAGTATTAATCCACTAAAAGATGAAGCTCTTTTCAAGTTTGATTTAGTTTTTTGATGTCTAGTTCTTTTCTCAACATACTAGCAAACTTCTTTATTTCATACACCCATCTCTCACATGGTATGTTCTTAGGGTTTTTACAATCTCCTCGAATCCAATTTAAGTTTACAGTTGTCCATTTATTATCATCTTTTTAAGAAATATGACCAGACCGGGTCCATTATAATCTCTTAATTCTTTCAATCTTGTCAATAAGACCTGTTTGTTCTTTCAACCACATATTTCATTTTCAGTCTTTTTTTTATTACCCTCAGTATACATATCTCCACATTTTATTGAGTGCTCTTAAGTTTCTGTATTGCTCTTCTGTTAAGTATCATTATTTACATAAAAATATTAAATTCTTAATAATTATTCTTAGTAAAAGATTTTTATATAATCAATATCTTGTAAGTGCGTATATTTATTCAGTTTATCTCATTGTTGTTATTTATACCCTGACTAATATATATTTGTATATTCTATAAAATCATTTAACAAAAGTATATATTTAATATTAAGACTTTCATAATACTGTGAAATATAATTTTATATTAAAAAAATTATAAATCATCAAGTTTAACAACGAAATATAATTTATAAATTTATCAATAAATGCTCTATTATTATATCATAGAATGCATTTAGTTTACTATTATCATAATAACTATCTTTCAATAGTAAATAATATAATCTCAACTTAGATATCTTTAAAACTTTTATTTCACCTACACACTTCAAACACGAGTCAAGATGTTCTTATCTAAAGAGGATGTTGTCAAAGGTGTGAGTTTAAGAAATTTGGTACTTGTAAATTAAATTGTCATAATATAATCTCAACTCTCATATGACTTTCCCACTGCTCTGTAATTTTGAGAAATGCTAATTAGCTATTAATGTATATATATATCTTATGAGATGTGGTAAAATTATATTTATTTATTTTAGGTTAAATATTGCAGATGATTTTATATTCCACACTTGTAGTTTGTCAATATCCGTGGTAAAATTTAGATGCCAAGTTTACTATTTATAGCCTTCACATTTAAAATATTTGCATATAATTATTACAATATCTGTCTGTAAAATACGGATTATTATTTATAAATCATATTATTATTTATTTGCATAGAAATGATTTTATTAAGCATATATTTTTTTTTAATGCAGATACTGGGATTACTGAAAAAGAAAGAGAAAAACTAGAAGTTACAAAGTATTGATTAATTTTAAAAAGATGAAAGAAAATAATGAGGCTTACAAGATTAGGAATAATGAAGCATCAATGGGAATTAGTAGGAAAAGTGACAATTATTAGATTATAAAAAAATAAAGAAAAGATATATGTATCATGTTTTAAAACTAAAGAAATAATGCAGACATGTTTGGGCAAATCTGATTTAAACAGACATTCTAATAAGCTCAACCATTAAATTCACTGAAGCAATATAAATTTTTTTTTAGCATACTACTAATAATGAAAACAAATCTTTCGTGAATCTTCTTTCTGAATTCTCACTGTAAACAATATATTATTTAAAGAATTTTAGAAATCTTTTGTGAATCTTCTTTCTGAACTCTCACTGTAAACAATGTATTAGTTAAAGAATTTTAGAATGTCTTTTTGTAACCTATTCTTATTTAACTGTTGTAACCAATCTCTTCCAGAACCCTTACTGTAAATACGTCAATAAATTATATTGAAAATAATAATAATAAAAAAAGTAAGATAGTAAAAAGGAAAGGATTAGTTATAATGATGATGATGATAATAACATATTAATACTAATTAAATGGCTTACCAGAAGGAAGTTTTAAAAAAATTTGAGTGCCAGGAATACCTTAACGAGAATCAATCCAAAGACATTATTCTCCAGATTTGGTCTCTACCATTGCAATAAACCATATAGGACAATAATAATAATAAAGTTCATTGCTTAGAAGTCACATGATATTCAAGCACTAGATGCCTTTAGTTTTTGAGTCTGTCACTTTAACATTGCACAGAGTCAAAATAGTATTAAGAATAAAGCAATAAACCAACAGACTTGAAAAAGATGGGAGAGATTTACTGGTTGATGTTCTTTGTACATAAATAAGCAATGATGATTAAACCAAGGCATACCCAAGGAAGTGTAATGTAAAAATCAAAAGCTAAAAGTGATCAAAGGTTCTGATTCTTTTTAGAAGATTTTCACATTATTATAATTTAAAACTTTTGGATTAAATTAGCATGAAAACGGCTTTGGTGTGTTTAAATATATAGTTGTGATATTTCAACTTTAAGAGAACTTGTTTCTCAAGATATTCTCTTGACATTATGCTCTTATTCATTACACAGATCATTCTTTATGCTATATTTTGCAGAATTAATTTGATAAATAAAAATTATTTGTGCTAAGTAAATTTTTGCTTAATCTTATCAACAATTTTAGCAATGGCTTAGATATTTCTCTAAAAATAAAAATAATATTTATTTTTACTTTTTTCTGATTAAGATTTATTATTTATTATTCAATGGTTAAATCTTTTGAGATGCATTTTATAATACTAATATCATCTATATTCTTTATTACTTTTTATAATGCTTTTTTACAACCTACTATTGACAGTTTTGATTGCCCTAGAAATCTTCTTCAGAACTATAACAAACACAATACAAATACATGAATTCAAATATACATGAACATATAATTTTACATTATATATATATATTCTATCTTATAATCATTATTTATATACCCATCAGGGATGAAGTGTCCATATATTGAATGGAATGAGTGGTTCCATAGAAAAATTCACTAAAACTTTCAAAAGCTTTAATTAAAATTCAATTTAAAAAATTCACTTTCAATTTTTTTTACCAACAGTTGAATTATTTTTATATATGCAAAGAATGAATTTGAGTAACACATTCTCATTGATTATAAGAAGTTCAAACAATGCTGAGATCTAATTTACTGTTAAAACTTTTAAGAATGTTAAAAGGATTTGAAAGATAAAAATATATTGGTAATATATTCTCTGATTTACAGATAAGAGAGTTTCAGATTTTTCTAGATGTGTGTAATATATGTATATATTAGGAGCTATTACATAAAAATTGTTGTGGCAAATGAAATAAAAACATTATAAAAAAAAGAAGTGTGCTTCCATTCCTAAAAAAGTCATGCTTTGCCTCTGATACCCACATATATCTTTCATAACTCTCTGGGGTAATCGAAACTCAATGGTAGGTTGTAAAAAAGTATTGTAAAAAGTAATAAAGAATATAGATAATATTAATATTATATAGATTAGGTAATGCAAGAAGAAAGGAGTTTCTATTAACTGAAAGGAGACCCTTTGATTCCTCTTGGAGACCTTAAAGGAACCAAGCAGGGCAAATTCCTAATGTCCACTCTGTACATTCTTGTCATTGCAGCTGTTATTACTATGTGATTATTCATATAGTATACAAACATGGATGGGCTGCTCACCAACATGCATTAGCCAGCATGGTGAGTTTATTGGCTTTTTACCTCCGAATTTAAGAATATTTTTTCCAATATATGATGATGATGAATGCAAGAAGAAAGATAAAGTTAAGATGCATTTTAACTAGATATGCTTCATGTTGAAATGCATCTTATAAGGTATTTGCATTTTCTTTTGACCTATATCCATATGATTTAATACATTATATGAAAGAAGATTATGTTATTTGAAGAAATATATAAAAAGTGGCATGTGAACAAAAGAATAAAACTTACAGTAGGAAATAATTGTGCTTAATAAATAAATAGTTTGACTTAAAGAAATACACTAATTTCTAGCCTTAATAATATATATTAATAGTTAATAATGAAAAGGTATAGTAAACATTTATCTATGAATATATGCTAATGATGTGATGCATATAAACGGAACTAATATTATTTGAGTTCTGTTCAAATTTTTATTAGGAGTCTAAAAGGTTTGAAATAAAATATTTAAAACACAATGTCTAAGGGATGTATGAAAAAAAGAGCTGTCAGAAAACATGAAGACTAGGGTCAAGCATCATTCCGTGTAACCTATTAGATCACATAGCATAGAGAACAACTTATACAAATCTTTGAATATAATTAAAAATTAATGAAAAAAATATTAGTTTGACTCATCTTGTGTGTGTATATATTATAGTAGAATTTGAATTTTAACTTTGATGTTTTTTTTACATAAAATTTTATTAGCTTAATTTCAGCTTTAAAATTAACTAAACTAATTTAAAAGTAATTAAAATACTTTACCTTGTTAATAAATGATGATTTTAAAACAAGTAATAATGTAAAATGGCCATATATATAAAATACATATTTTGCGGGTTCATCCGTGTTAAAAACTTTTAATATCAATATACTGACGTTTCGACTTGGTCACACAAGCCATCCACAGAGTTATAAAAAGGTAGAAAGTCGGTTGTAGAGGCGCTACAATCACTGGTTTGAATAAAACATTAAAAATCCCACCAATAGCAAAAATGTTAAATTTAAGAATGTTTTTTAAAGAAATCTTTCCAAATAGGAGGAAGTTTGCACGTATCATCTCGCTTATTGATACAATCTGGCCTTTTAAGTATCTCAATGGCTTCTCTGATTTTGCATTGGTAGAGATTATCACATCTGGATATGATCCTGGTACTAGAAAAATCTATTTTATGACCTGAATCTATAGTATGGAGTGAGAGTGCTGATGATGATGAGTGTTGTTTAACTGCATTAGCATGCTCATCTCTCCTAACACTGATGCGACGATTACTCATACCTATGTAAGAAGCTTTACAATTTTTACATGAGATTTGATAGACACCATGAGATTCAAGAGGGATTGAATCCTTAGGCTTGGTTATTATATTGCTGATCTTTTGATGAGCAGAAAATGCTGTATCTATATTATAGCGTTTTAATATACGTCCGATACTGTCTGTAGTTCCTTTTACATATGGAACACAAATCCTAATAGCTGACTTATCATCTTTTTGTTTCCTATTTTGTCTATTTTGGGCTTGAAATAAGTTTTTTTTTTTTTTATAAATTTGTAATTATAACTATTTGCTAATAAAACACTATTAATATGATTTATTTCTTCTTTCAAGATTTTATAATGAAAGGTTAATTGCTCTATTTAAAAGAGTTCTAATAGAGCAATTAACCTTTCAGATGACACACATCTGAAAGAAGAAATAAATCATATTAATAGTGTTTTATTAGCAAATAGTTATAATTACAAATTTATAAAAAAAGCCTTATTTCAAGCCCAAAATAGACAAAATAGGAAACAAAAAGATGATAAGTCAGCTATTAGGATTTGTGTTCCATATGTAAAAGGAACTACAGACAGTATCGGACGTATATTAAAACGCTATAATATAGATACAGCATTTTCTGCTCATCAAAAGATCAGCAATATAATAACCAAGCCTAAGGATTCAATCCCTCTTGAATCTCATGGTGTCTATCAAATCTCATGTAAAAATTGTAAAGCTTCTTACATAGGTATGAGTAATCGTCGCATCAGTGTTAGGAGAGATGAGCATGCTAATGCAGTTAAACAACACTCATCATCATCAGCACTCTCACTCCATACTATAGATTCAGGTCATAAAATAGATTTTTCTAGTACCAGGATCATATCCAGATGTGATAATCTCTACCAATGCAAAATCAGAGAAGCCATTGAGATACTTAAAAGGCCAGATTGTATCAATAAGCGAGATGATACGTGCAAACTTCCTCCTATTTGGAAAGATTTCTTTAAAAAACATTCTTAAATTTAACATTTTTGCTATTGGTGGGATTTTTAATGTTTTATTCAAACCAGTGATTGTAGCGCCTCTACAACCGACTTTCTACCTTTTTATAACTCTGTGGATGGCTTGTGTGACCAAGTCGAAACGTCAGTATATTGATATTAAAAGTTTTTAACACGGATGAACCCACAAAATATGTATTTTATATATTTAACCCGTGCAAATCTTCGTTTTAACATATATATATATTATTAACAGGTGATGTACCAAAATTTATTTATTTTAATTTGGCAATAAATTTTAAGATTAAGGATGGCTAATTTATTTTAGACATGATATTATAGAATTAATAATGTATATATTTTGTTTGGAATATTAATAAAAGTGTATAAGTATCTTTATTTATTTATTTTTTCTCATATGTCAAATACGTTGACTGGGAAGCGAACCCAGGCCAGTTGCTTGGAAGGCAGCTATGCTAACCACTAGGCCACCAGCACTTGACAAAGTATCTTTATGTGAATAATATTAATAAAACAAAATACATATTGGCATATTCAATTGCTTATATTTTATCTACTGCATACATGTCAAAAATAAACTTTAAAAGTAATTATACAGGATATTAAATTATTGTTAAAGGTATCTGTATTCATATATATATATGTTTTATATGTTTCGGTATAATTTAAAAGCATTACATTTTACATATTTATATATTATTCATTTTTAAAAACTTAATTTATTTAAAATTGTTATTTAAATTATTGATTATGGTATAAAAGAGATAAATAGAAATGAATGTCTATTTTATTTTAATAATATAATTTAAAACATATTTTATGTTTTGATTTGTAAATTAAATTATATGTGTAATATTTGTTTTATAAAGTTTTTAAAAGGTATTTTAATGTCGTGAAATGCTAGTATATTAGAAAATAACTTTTATAGAATAGACAGACAGATGGATTTCAATTTAAATAAAGAAAAACCATGGTGATGAGTTTAATTAAAGATCACAGGATAATATACCATAGAAGCAATATCTATGGTAAAGACATAAGTGTAAGATAAACCCATGATCTTAGATTAGACACTCATTATTGTTTCAGCAGCTTAAATATCATAAAAATTAGTGATGCCTATAAAAATTTTATTTGTTAGTCAAGATGAATATAATGGGTACAATCACAAAACATTTGCTCAGAAGACTTTAAGTCTTCTGGGAATCTAAATATGATATCATAGAATAATATCATTTCATTGTTATCAATAATTCTGTATTAAAGTCAAATGTTGTGATATAACTTCATAAAATATTTTTTTTTGAATAAGTTAACAATTATCATTGCTGATATGTAAATGGAATCCAGATTAAATGCAAAATACTCAATCTTAAATCCTTTCATAAAATTCAGAGCAGATTGTAAAATGGACAATTGTGCTGAAATGCTGGTAACTTGGAATAATGATAGCTTTCATATAACTTTAATACACCTAGCAAAACATCATGGGAATTATTCAGCGGAACATTTGAAAGATTTTGAACTTTAAATTATTTTTGTTTAATGTATGTGTGTGGATTTTAATTTAAAAAAAAAAAAAAATAAATATTATGTTTCTAATAGTAACATTTGGTTGACATTCCCTGTGAATGAAAAAAGAAAGTTTATAAAGTAATTTATTTTTTGTATAAATTATTTATTATAGTGGATGCTTGTATTTCAAATATTATAAATTATTTATATTTAAGTATTCATGTGTATGATTAGTACATAAATATTTTTGTTACCAAAAAAGTTTAAATTAAATTGTAAATAGCATTTATTAGAAAATATTATTTTATATAAAGAAAAATATTATTGTTTTGTGTTATTATATTTTACAGGTGCAAAAATAAGTGAAACATATGTAAATAGTTATGGATAATAACAATGAAGTTATATATTTAGTTACTAAAAATATAAATTAAAATATATTTAAATATATCAATTATATCTGATAAATATGAATAATTTTATATGTGTAATGAAAATGTCTTATAAAATAAATTAGTTATCAATATTTAATGTATCCTGCATAATGTAAATTATCTCTGTGAAATACAATTTAAAAGTCTATGTTTATATGATGATCAAAATAAGAGAAAAAATAAACATACTAATTAAACATTGCAAATTTAAAATTTATTTCAACAATATTATGTTATTTTTTAACTTGTTTTTTGATACCTTAGTGTATTGTTTGTGGCAGATGATGGTCAAGGCCTTAAAATGACTTTATAAACACAATAAATATAGAAATCGATTAAAAGTAAACTGATAGATAAGGAATATTTTATTGTTACTTAGTATTTATAAAATTTATATATTTTTATTTCTATTGTTTTTCTAAGGAAAAGGTCATCAACCCTCCATACATGTGCCATATTGTAATATACACTTAGTGATGTTAAATGGAAGTTAATTTTTTATCCAAGTCACAAGATAGCAATTTTGAAAAGATAAGAACAGCCACCTTATCTTTGTATCTAAATACAATTATATAGGGTAATTTTAAGTATCTTGGAATGAGAGTGTGAATAAATTAAATTATTCACTTTATTTATTTCTTTTTTATATCCTATGCAAAATATCAAAATTTACTACATATCAATATTAAAAGAAGTTATGCTTAGTATAAATAATCAAGCAATTTTATTAGTGCAATATAAAACTGTAATTCTAAGGAGAAAGTAATCAACCTCACACATGCATCATGCTATAATATATAATTAGCAATGTCATATGTGAGTAAACTCTCAATTCAAGTCATAAAATGATGACTGAAAAGATAAGAGTGACTATCTTATTTTCATACCTAAATGCAATTATATAGGCCAATCTTAAGAATTTTGGAATGAGAGCATGAATATATTAAATTATTCACTTGACTTATATGTGTTTTTACATCATATTAATATGTGTGAAATATTGAATGTACTACATGTCAATATTAGATGTTATACTTAATGTAAATAATTAAGAAAATTTACTAGCACAGTGTCAAGTTATTATTCTAAAGAGAAGATAATTAACCCTCAGCACATGCACTGTATTACAATATTAAATATGAATAATATATTCAATTATTCACTTACATTTCTTTTTTATATCTTATTAACATTTATGAAATATTGAAATTTACTATGTATCAATATTAGATGTTATTGTTAATGTAAATAATCAAGAAATTTTACTAGCACATTGTCATCTATAATTGTAAGGAGAAGGTAATCAATTCTCCACGCATGCATCATATTTGATATTGCTAATTGTACATTATAGTACAGTGCATATATGGAGACTTGAAGAGCTTCTTAGAATTACAATTTGACACTGTGCTAGTCAAATGTCTTGATTATTTACATTAAGTATAGCATCTAATATTGGCACATAGTGAATGTCAATATTTCACAAGTGTTAATAGAATATAAAATAGAAATGTAAATAAAGTGAATAACAATATATTCTCACTCTCATTCTAAAATGCATAAGATTGGCCTATATAATTGCATTTAGATATGAAGATAAGATGGCAGCTGTTATTTTTTCAAAGTTGTTACCTTGTGATGTGGATTGAGAATTTATTTGTATTTAACATTGCTAATTGTATATTATAGTAGGGTGCATGTATGGAGAGTTGATTACCTTATCCCTAGAATGACAGCTTGACACTATGCTAGTAAAATTTCTTGATTATTTACATAAGTATAATATATTCAGGTATTGACATGTAGTAACTTTCAATATTTGCAAGTATAATAAGATATAAAAAAGAAATGTAATTAAAGTGAATAATTTAAATATATTTATGTTCTCATTCTAAGATGCTTAAGATTGATCTGTAGACTTGCATTTAGGTATGCACATAAGATGGCTGTTCTTATTTTTCCAAGTCATTATCTTGTGACTTGGATTGAAAGTTTATTTGTATTTAACATTGTTAATTGTATATTACAGTGCAGCACATATTTGGATGGTTGACTACCTTCTTAGAATTCTTAGGATTGCATCTTGATATTGCCCTACTAAAATTTATTATTTCTATTACTGTTTTTATTGATACATTTTCATTTTATTTAATTAAACTGGATTTTCATACTCATTTGTAATTAAGTTATCACACTCATTTATTTATTGTTCATTCACATCTTAACATATTGTAACTGGTAACAAATTCTGTAAAGGAATTCTTGTTGAGTTGAATAATATCATAAATTATTAATGCATTTTTGGAATAAATAATTTTAATAATGTAGAAAGATTTAAATGTATATTACATGTTTAAAAAATATAGTGTACATTCCATAAAATTCCTTTTGTCATTTAAACTATATTTCAATAATTTAACAAATCTATTTTCATATATTGCACTCTAGTAATCTAAAATATGTGTTTTATTTTGTGTCATGTAGTATTTATATTTAACTAACTTAAATACTGGATAAGCATTCTGCATGCTTCATTTATTTGTTAGCATTAACACCAGGTACTTTTAAGGAATATCAAATTTCATTACCATTTTCTTCTTACAGGCAGAGAGATTACCATGAAACCTTTTACTTGAGATTATCAATATGGGGTCTGAATAAACCATTTTTCTGTGATTAGTGTTACATTTTATAGCAGAACTGGGCCATAAATAAAATCACTTACTTGAAATTATTTATTATGATTGTGACCCAAGTATGTTCCAAATAAGACTTTTTACCTGAGAGGTTACCATTACAATATATATAGAATTATACTTTTTCTTGGATTTTTTAGTTTGATAAAATGGAGATAATATTGACAAGACCATACCAACTGTAGCTTCTCCATTAACCTATAATAGCTATTTGTTGCAATTTATTGAAATAAAACATTTCTCTTTTATTTCAAATCCAAGTTCTTATAAGGATTTAAAACATACTGCAAATAATAATTCATCTTCTCCAGAGAGTTGTATATATTGAATTAGATTTTTGCATGGAATTTTACTTTGATAAAGAATGGAAATTAAGAAGTTATATTTATGTAAATAGAAATGACTAGCTTTAGATGTTGCTAGATAACTATCAATTATTACTAATTAACAATAAGATTATAAGTAGTACCAAACTACCATCAAAGATAAATCATGTGGATCATTGCTAGGAGATCATGTGATGTTCAAGTACTTGAATTGATAGAGTTGATTTTTGATTCAGAAATCTTTACTTTCTAAGCCTATCATTCTACCACTGCACTAACTTGCACAAGGAAAAAAATTAGTTCATGTGACATTGTAGCAAGAAAAGTGGCAGATTTACCTTTAATCTAGGAATTTCTAGATAAAAACATACACTCTACTTTTGTGCTAAACCATAATCAACTAATATTTATTGTTTGGAATATTCTGTTATAATACACAATATGAACTTAGAATGAAGACCTTAATAAATACACACACATACATATATTAAACAACAAAATTGTATTTGCATGTTAATTAAATATATATGAAAATAGAGCAGAACTAACCAAACTTCATCTAGTCATCAAGTAATTAAAGAAATCTATTAGGGAATGGATTATGTATTCTTTATGATTTTCAATGTAAATAAAGCCAAATTTGTTAAAAGTGTTGAAATGTTGGAATGGAATTAATACTGACGCCAGATACAAATATGTCACAATCAATTATGACATCATATATATAATTAGGTAGAGAATAAAGACTGTGTTTTATTTTTAACAACTCCTGCATTAATAATCAAATGTAAATCGAATGATAAATTATTAATAATAAACTTTCATGACAAATAAACGTATAAGAAAATAGAGACCAAATTCCATCAATGTATGTGGACAATTTAATTAATTATTTTACAGCTAGATGGAGTTTGGTCAACTTTGTTTTACTTTCATATATACATTCAATTGTCATTGATTACTAATGTATGAGCTGTTAAAAATAAGACACTTCTTGATCCTTTACTCAATTAGATATTTCACATTTTAATCTAAAAATTCAGCATATTTAACAAATATATCTTTATTTACATCAAAGAGTAAAAGAATAGTTTTCCAAAATTAGTGTGGTGAATTTGTTTAACTATTTTATAGCTAGATGGAGTTTGGACAGCTCTGCTTTCTCTGTAACATTTCTCTGGGCATAGTTGTTGAGAGATTCCTGACTCCATATAAAAAGTCACAGTGCATCACATCACATCTGTCTCCCGCTTTATATATATCCACATATTACAGACAAATATATAATCAATACCATGACCCCATGGTGTTATGGTTGAACATTTTGAAATATATGTATTTTAATAACAAATGTATTTTAATTAGTTATGAAATTAATTTACAAAAAGAAAATAAATAAATAGATAAGTAATAAATAGCAGAAACAGATTAATCAAATTGCTGTAAAATAAAATATTTAATTAAAACATGGTGTACAGTAATTATTATCAGAAAGAAAAAATAAATATCAGATAATAGAGGAAATTTAATTTGTATAATGTAAGACTAAACTAATAATACACCCACCACCTGGATTTTCCTCAGTGAGCTTAATTACTTCAGAAAACAAAAGGACTGAAAGTATATAAACTGTGGGAAAAAACAACAAATGCTCTTCTTCATTATCTTTAATGCAACTGTGTTATCAGAGTGAAGCAGTGGTAGATACCAGGGGAATGTCTTATTCCCAGGATCTCAACTCCTGAAGGTCAATAAACCATCTAGGATCAAAACAAATTACTTTGAGTTTATTATTATTTTAAATGTCTTAAGGGCTACCAAACTTAAAGGACAATGATGATGGTAAAATTGAATGTATTGCTTTTAATATTATTTTAAATAAGTAGTATATATTAATGAGTATATTAAAATGTATAAATTGAAGTCTGACTCACTGTGGGTCCTAAAAAAAATGATATTCCATAATAAATTTGTTATACTTACTTTGAGATTAGTGAGCTAAGACATAGCAAAACTTGGTGCAGTCATTTATTTCAAACCTAACTTAGAGAGATAATTACCAGTTTGAAAGTTCAAATTAATTTTGAAATAACTGAAAAATCATCATTTGGCAAAATATTAGCAAGCTTGATGTGGATAATGTTGCTGAATGGACATTGTACTTAACTCAAATTGAAAATGTTTTCACACTAAATGTAGTATAGGACAGTAAGCAAAAAGTTGCAGCACTATTATGTTTTTCTGATAAGATCTTAAGGTATTGAGATAATTAATAAATTTTATTATGACTCTTCCATAACAGATAATTTGCTATATGAAGGATTAATAAAAAAATTAAATATTTTAGCCCTCATTCATCCCACCATACAACTCATTTACATTTAAGAAATAGAAAACAGTTTAAGAGTGAAACCATAAAAGAGTATAATTCACCCCTAAAGGAGCTAGCAAAAGATTGCAGGTATGGGGTGTTTGTCAAGGAAATACTTATGGAATAATTTACTCTGGGGCATGTCTGATGACAGGCTCAGATAACAATTGTTAACAGAATGATCTAACATTTGGAAATTGCTATAAAAGAAGGAATAGCTTATGAGCTAATTTTAGTACAGACTCATGCTTTTAAATCTAAACCTGAAGATTATATTAATGTGCAAGTTTTTAAGATGGATAAAAAATGTATTAATCCATGAAAATCTGAATGCAAGGGAAATAAAGTTAATGCTTCTGCTGTGGAAAAATAGGTGATAGAACAAAATATTGTAAGTGAAAGCAGAAACATGTTTAAAATGTGGATGTAAGGGACATTTAGCTTGCATGTATAGAAAATTTGGGAACAGGGAGAGCCAAGTAAAAACTCAGGTGCAGAAAAATAGAAGAGATAAATCTTTTAATACTCATATTGTAAAAAACATGGAAGTTGAGGGATTAGAGCAATTCATAATGAAATTGCAAATTTGCAAGAAAAAAAATTACAATGGAGATAGATAGTAGCTCAGGGATATCTCTAATGTCTGAAATAAGTTGCAGTGCAATAGCAGCTTCTGATGCTAGCATTAAAATAGAAAAAAATAGATGTTAAGGCTCAAAATATGGGCATAAATACAACTGATATTATTGGGATGAGTAAAATTTGCCAATTAGATACTATGAGAAACAAAATACAGCTGTATATAATAAAAGTTAGTATAGTACAAGAAATTTAAAATAAATATCCAGATTTATTTAGCAAAGAATTGGGTATAATATTAACAGACTGAGGTGAGATTGAGTTAGTTGAAAATGCAAGTCAGTTTGTGTGGAAACTATGAAAAATTCCATTCATACTGTAAGCAGACATTGACAATGTTCAGGGATTTGTCCAAAAAGGGCATTTTGATGGCTGTAAAACCATCAGCTTGTGTCAAGTCTAGAGTTGTAATAACAAAACCCAATGGTCAAATATGAATATATGGGAATTATAGGTTAATAGTAAATAAGTTCTTAAATAAAGAGGTGTATTCAGTACCAAATGTGAGAGAGGTATTGGCTAGTCTACAAAATGCATCAACTTTTGCAAAACTGGACCTAAATTCCACTTCTCACCAAATACCAGTGACAAACAAGTCAGCAGAAATTTTAGCCCTAACAACTTCTGTAAAATTATTTAAATGAAATCAGCTACCATTCAAAAAATTCAATGGTACCGAATATATTTCCAAGTAAAAATTAATGCTTTATTACAGGGATTAGATGATATAATACCTTACTTTGATGACATTTATAACAGTATGCTCCGAAGAGATGCTTTGGCAAAGATGGTTTAAGGGTGAGAAATTTCAGAGATTCAGAGTAAAATTAAATGCTCAAAAAAGTGTGTGGAATATGAAAGAATTAGTATTTCTAGGGCATGTAATCTTGGACAAGGTTGAGTGACTATCATCTTAAAAAGTAAAAACTGTGGAAAATTCATCTAAACCAAGAAACATTAAAAAATTTCAGGCATTTCTGGGTTTGATAAACTATTGCAAACCTTTACTACAACATAAGGCCAAAGTAGCAAATCATCTATATGAATTATTAAAGAAAAATCAAAAGTAGCAATGGTTAAGAATACATGAGGAAGATTTTATATGAACTAAAGCCCTGCTGTTTTTGGAGAAATTATTGGTTCATTTTGGTAATAATCTCAAAGTGCACTTAAAAAACAGATGCTTCAGAATGGGATGTGGGAATGGTTTTATGTCATCCATGTTATAATGGTGAAAGAAGCATAGCCTATGCATCAAGGATCCTTTCTAAAGCAGAGAGAAACTGTAGCCAGGTTCAGGTTAAAGAAATTTCACCAATGTATTTTCAGTAGATCTTTTCACATAGTAATTGATCACAAGCCATTATTATGAATATAAGTGAACAATAAACTAGCACCTGACCATTTGAGTCCACATATGTTACGATGGAGAAATATATTTGCATCAGACAATTATTAGCTGTCATATAAAAAAGGAAAAGGAATTCCACATGCTGAGGCTTTATCTAGAAATCCAGACAAATATACAGAGCATCGAGAGAAAAGTTAATTATATAGATGCCCTACAGTCAGACATTTTAAACAGCAATACATTAGCAAAATGAACAAGGGCCATAAAGGGTACTAGAAGCTGATAGGCTGAATAGAAATGACTAGTCACCTAAGGAACCACAATGTTTTGCAACTGCTTTTGGGACAAATCATAACAAGTTATCAGTCAGTTGGGATTGTATGTTAGTGGGTGATAGGGTAATAATACCAACAGAAAATAGAGAAAAAGTTTTAAAACTATTGCATGAAGGTTTTCCAGGAGTTGCGTGCTTGAAAGCGTGTAGCTATGTCTGGTGGCCAAAGATAACTATAGACATTGAGAAACCCAACAAGAAATATACAGCTTGCTAGTCCAAAATGAATATGAAACCTAATGAGTATACATCATCACCTAAAGGAAGAAAACTATGGCAAAGATTTCACATGGACTGTGCAGATTCAATCAGTGGGGAAATACTCTTTATGCTCATAGATGCTCACTCTAAATGGTTAGAGTATTGCATTGTGAAAATTATAAGTGCTAATGAGGCCATACAAAGTTTAAATGCAGTTTTTTTTTGCCATGTATTATCAGAAATAATTGTGCTCGAGAAATGAAGATTTCTTCAAAAATAAAAAAATTCAAACATATCTAGGCACACCTGTAACATCATAAGTTGAATGGCCTGGCTGAGAAAGCCATTCAAGAAATTAAAAAGGATCTGAGAAAGACTATAATATGAACATGCAAGAAGCTTTATATGACACTATGATATATCAACATTCCATGCCATTGACAGTTACAGGTAAATCTCTGACTGATTTGCTGATGTTACTTCCAAAAATGGATAAACACTTTCAGTATGATAATGAAGACAACATACATGAAATAGATTATAAAGTTTGGGTACATGATCTGATCAAAAACAAATAGATTGAAAGTATAACCACCAGTAAACTATCTAAATAAATTGAAAACATTCAAATACAGAATGGAACAGATATCAGAGATATATGAACCATGTCTGCCAATGAGTCATAGAAAACATCTAGTTTCAGCAGCACACTAACTTTTAGAGAGAATAAATGACTATAACTCTGTGAAAAACAAGAAATAGTTGATGCAGTAGCTGATGAAGAAATTTCAAGAAAAGTAACATACTCAAAATATAATGACACTGAAGCAGTAATAGAAATCTAAACAAGCTGCCCATGGAACCAACAGAAAAAAAAATTCACCCATGCCCCAATATAAAAGACAGGCCAGAAGAATTACAAGATTATATGTAAAACCTAGTACCAGTTTTCTGGATAGGGGAGGATTATTGAAATATAACTATTTTAATAAGTTATATATTTTAATAAGTTATGAAATTAATTTACAGAGAGAAAATAAATAAGTAGATAAATAATAAATAGCCAGATCAGATTAATCGAATTTCTGTAAAATAACATATTTAATTAAAACATATTGTGTACAGTAATTATTATCAGAAGTAAAAAAATAATTATCTGATAATGAAGAAAATTTAATTAGTTTGAGTTAAAATATTAATTAAATTTACAGAGATAAGATTAAACTGATAACCAGATTTTGCCGAATGAGCTTGATTACTTCAGAAAACAAAATGTCTGAGAGTATATAAACTGTAGAAAAAGCATCACATGCTCTAAGTGAAGCATCTGAAGAAACCAGCAGGGGACATCTTATTCCCAGAATCTTGGCTCTGACTAGAATCAAAACAGATCACTCTGATATAATAATTTTAAATGCCTTAAGGGCTGCCAGTCTTAAAAGATGATGATGATGGAAAAGGTGAATATACTGCCTCCAGTATTTAATATTAGTGAACAGACTTAAGTGAAAGGACCTACATTTCTAGTTAACTGCATTTGGGTTATATAAATTAGAATAGCACTTTATTTCATGTATATAGACTATATATATATATATATTATACTTGTATATATTATTGTGTAAATTAAATTGTATAAATTGAAGTCTGAGTCACTGTGTTCTTTGTGCCCTAAAAATTTATTTTTACTCCATTAACATGTTTGGTCTGAATCGCAGGTTTCAGACTCCAACCAACAGTAATATCAAAAAATATGAACACTTTATCTCAGACTTCTTGATTTGGTTAGTCTGTAATAAAATATTAATCGTTCTTTATAGCTTGACCAGCCCTCAGGGTAGGTTGGTTCAAACGCTTCCATGGAGCCAATAGAATTAGCCATTTTTAAATTTCCCCTCGTTTCTTCATAAGAGAAACAAAATGCTGATTTTTATTTTCTATTTTTGTGAGTTACCACTCGTAATTTAAAATTTTGACAGCTACTGTTTGTAACTGTCCCAATGAAGCTTTTAATCCACTAGGGAGATCTTCTATTGCTTTGTTATGATTTACGCACGGTTTATGATATTAATTGACATGCCTATTATGTTTGTGGTCAATTTTTCTTATGAATTTACCAAATGTTTTTTTATTTGGGAAGATATAAGTCCTAGAATTTTGTCATTGTTTTGTAAGTATGACGAGTCTATTTTCTTTGCACTTGTGATTTTTTTCCAAATTGCCAAATCTGATTTTTATTCAGGCAGAATATTGAATTTGTCTTGCATTGGTGGTCGAGAGGTCAGCGCGACTGCCTTGCACTAGCCCGGGTTGCGGGTTCGCGTCCCGGCCGATGCTCTGACACTTAAAAGAAAAAAAAAAGAATATTGAATTTAATATGACGAATATCTAACTACTTACTCGCGTATTTACTGTATTTTTCTAGTCGTGGGGAAATATATATATATATTTCTGTCTGACTGCACCAAATCTGTTAAATTTGGTGTATTTTATACAATTTTTCCAGTCAATGGGGAAAAATATTCCTTTCATCTGACTGCACCAAATTTGTTGAATTTGAGTATTTTATACTATTTTTCCAGTCATAAAATTTTTTTCCTTTTGTCTAACTGCACCAAATTTGTTTGTGTTTCGTCTGAATTGCAGCTTTCAGACTCCAACCAACAGTAATATCAAAAAATATGAACACTCAATAGTTGATATGCATAATTTATTAGATCAAATAAATATACATAATATACAATCAATAAATACAATTTTACATAGATAAATGTAGTTAATACTGAATTGATCATGCCGGACTCACTTCCAGCTGTTTATATTATATTGCCTCATGAGTTCTAGTCAAGACTCTTCTGGATGTATTGGTCATCTTGCCTTGAGTTATATTCAAAACTCTTCCCAACTGTACTGGACAGCTTGCCTCGAGTTGGCCATAGTCTTAGCAGCTTCCAATCCTATTGTTAATTGCCTCACTGCATAGAGGTATCGGTAATGACTATAGTAGATACACCTTCACAGTTGAGAGCACATTCAGTCATTCAAGTTAGATAATGTTCTCTCTCCCTTGCTTTCAAAAAGGCTTACTATTTATTGCCAGATCCCCTACCTTACTAGCAGCAATCAGATTCGGAGATTGTCATTGCCTATTGGCCTGTACTAATCAATGATAGGTCTATTTACATATTTAAACATTGGCCATACTTATGTATTATCCTTTGGCCATTTTTATACATTGGTTATAAACATGTTTACACATTGGTTATCCACATGTTACACATTGATTAGCAGCAATGAGTGTTCAATCTGATTAGATATTAGTTCACTTCTGAAGATAAGGTCAGATATGACACTCTGTGACTAGAGAGCTAAGACATAGCACATATATTATGACTGATATGTCATTGTCTGGGTGTTAAGTCCTGACACCTAAATAATGGAATTTTTTTACAGACTAAAGTAACTTTTCCATAGCCAACATTGGTAGATATGTGCTATTGATTTGTGATTATCTGGCCATTATTAGCTGAAAGGCAATTATCTTATATTAATATGAATTGTTCAGATGAATGTTAATGTGCTGATTGTAAAAACAAATGATTATATTGTGACTTAATATTCAACTTTGTTGAGACGAGTGTCATATATTTATAGGAATTAAAATGATGGATTACCATTATTTTTGCTTTGTATATTAATTAATCTTGAACTAGCATTATTAAATCTTTAAGTTGGTCATTTTAATTATAGAATACATATTGTATTTTTATATATTAGTTATTTATAAAGATATTTAAACTAATCACTATCTTATAGCTGATTTATATGTGGAGGATACTTATAAATTCAACTCTTAATATAATGTTATTAATTCAGCAGATATCTTATTTATTTTATCAGGTTATCAATTACAAAGGCAAAAACTCTCCATACAGTAGTGCCACCTTGTACTAACAAGAGTAATCAATGGATGCCAGAAGGCTTGTGCATAAACTCCCTATCTAGTGCCGACTCATCCAATATCCCCAGACTAGTTTCTGGCTTGTGGCCATCATCAGTGAGGAACCTTAGATCTGAGAGCACTGCACCTAGATAGGAATTTACTCTTGTTAGCACAAGATGGCACTACTGTATGGAGAGTTTTGCCTTTGTTTATAACAATTATGTGCTAGGATGAGATGGTGATCATGTGATGTTTAGTGGTTATCAATTACAATTCAAAATTTTTGTTTGTAAATATTCACCAAAAATTTTGACTTGAAATGTTTTTAAATTTGTACATAAATGTATATTTATGTAAATCTTATTATATTTGACTTTTATTTTCAAGTTTTTTTCTTGTGTGTGTTGTAAATTTTTATGTATTTATAATAAATTTGATTTTCAAATAAAAATGTTAAGTATGAGTTTTAAAGATGATTTTTTTTGTTTGTGTTGTTAATTTTTTTTTTTTTTTTTTTAGAAAAGGAAATCTCCAAATCTATATTCAAAAAATTGTCGGAATTATTCAAACATTCATCAACGAATTAAGGATTTTCGAACAACATTTGTGAATCAGGCCCTTAAATATGTTGGCATAATAAATTCAAAATCAGATGACATAATTGGTACATTATACATAATATATATATATGCATATTTTTGTATATGTGGGCATATTGTGCTAAAAATAGAATGTATGAAACTTATTAAAATTCTTTGAATACATGTATTAAATAAGAGTAACCTCACTTAATTTTAATAACATAATGGTAAACACCAAATCGCAATGCAAAATAGATTCCTATGACTTTATTTTGAATACTTGGTGGGAGATTCTATTTATCTAATGGTCAATTTACTTTTATTTTCATACCTGGAGTTAATGAGTTGAAGGTTTCAGAAATAAAAAAAATGCTTGTCCAGTCTTCTTGATCTTAAGTCACTTCAGAAACTATTTTAGTAACTTTAGTTACAAATTAGTTGTGGGTTTCTTTCAAACAAATAGGAAAATGATAATAGATATCAAAAACTAACTACCCCATAACTTGTTTTTTTTTTTCAAAAGCTATTTAAATTTTATTTGTTATAAAATAAAAAAATGGTGATACTTCTATGAAAAATTGTTGCCTTCATTACAATTGATATTGTTGTTTCCAGTGCTATATCTATTCATTGGTCATTTTCTTCTTATTCTATGTCCAACCATTGATTTGGAAATCATTTGAAAAACTGACCATTGGCTCATTTCATGCTTGCATTATATTTACACTGTGTAAATGAGTTATAAGTCACATTTGGGGAAAGGCATTGTGTGATTATTAATTATTATCCAAAGACACAAGACTGGCATGTGTTGCACTTAACTGCATAATTGGTCAATTGCTTTTAGAAAATTTTGACACTTTCATAAATAATCTATTAATTAATATTGCTACCATAATTCCTGGTCAGTAGTAATATCTTTTATGATCAGTTTTAAAAGTGCAAGTAATAAATTCAATAAACATCAGATATAATGAAAAAGCAGATCATATAATTTATTACTAACTTTTGATCTTATTTTGTTAAGAGGTCTGTTTTTTAGTGTAATCTATCTAGAATTCTGCTTTTATTTCCATCTTTTCCCCAAGATGTAGAACATGTGCATAAAACAAAGATCATTAGAAATTACTTGTAAATGAAACTTTCTTAACCCCAGAAAAGAAGGGAAAGAAAACAAAAAACACAAAATTAATATATTAAATGCTAGTTCTTTAATCTGTTACTTTTTTTATATCTTGAAATGTCGTTTTAATATTGTCTGCAACAAACTTTTTTTTCTTGGAATAATTCGTAATTGCCCAGTGTATTTCAACCTCAGACATATCTTCTTTCATTGAAATAAAAAATTATTTCATTTTTAAGAGTGTTTTTTTAAATTAATCTATAAAATAATATGTTTTTAATCTATGTGATGTTTTATTCCAAGCCATATCTTGGCTATTAAAAAATCATGGATAATAACTAATTTATTTAATATAATTAATACTATAGTTTTTATTACAGGCTTTTCAAAATATATATATATATAGACAACACATATGCACACATACTTATAGTACAATTTTATTTTTAAAAAATCAACAACAAGAAAAAAGTATTGATAAAAATAAGCAAGAGAAGTTAGATATACTATTATTAGTAATTTAATAATAAAGTTCAAATTGTATTTTTAAAAAAAAAAAAAAAGAAAAGAAGGAACATTATTCTCTTTGAAACATAAAAAAATATATTTGTGGTGAAATGTAAAAGGTTAATGATTAGATAACAATATAGTTTTATCCTAGACAGGGATTTTTAGTTAGTTTTTCAAAATGCACCATTCAAAAATCTTGCCTAAGAAATGAGCAATTATAATGATTTCTTTTGACAAAAAGTTTAATTTGTTATCCTAAATTCAAAGTATATAAAAATTTGATTAAAAAAAATAAAGCTTAAAATTGTAAAAAATAAATAAATTAATGAATAAACATTTTACTAAGCATTTTGTTGATAAAATCAGATACTAATCTGTGACAAAATATACTGTATATATCATATTAGCTGTATTTTTTTTAAAAAAAGATTATTTTTCACTTTACATCTTCATTTTGAATATTACCTAGATTGAAAATGATATTCTCTGAATCATGATTTTTTAAAATTAAAATGAACTATTTATATAAAAAAGTTAGCTTAACTCAATGTATATTTTAAGATTTATTTTTTTGTGCACTTTATGTTCTAGTATCAAAGTATGTTTTCTTTTATAATTAGATAATCAATAAAACTTTGCAATTTACTGTTTTTTATACAATGGTCTGTGAATTTATATATTTATAAATGCAATCAAAATTAACTAAAAATTATGGTTGTGTTCTGATCTATCGTGTCAGCTGCGGGATGGCACTATTTCTAGCTTAATTTCTAGAAATATGCCATTTCCGTGGCTGCACCCAAGCCTTTAAGCCTTTTTTCTACAATAAATCCTAAAAAGACTATTAACTCAGAGTTAAGTATTCTTTCTGTGCTAAAATGTAGAAAGAGGGTTAACTCAGAGTTAAGCCTTCTTTCTACAATAAAACCTAGAAAGAGTGTTAACTCGGCTTAGCGGCTAATGCTGTGGCTTTTTCCTATGCTAAAAGCAGAAGAAAATGCTGTAATTGTTTGTATTATGCACTATATCGTAATGCTGTGTTATGTATTTTATGTAACAATATCATACAAGGGTGTGTTAAGTTCATCGTGTCAAAATTATTTAAATTTCCATTGGGGCCTTTCTTTTTTAATATGAATTGATGTACTGTTACCTTTTAACAATTTTAACAGTGTCATGATTGTTCCTCATAAAGCTGTAAGCCTCCTAAATTCTCTATTAGGGTGAGGTGCACAATTTTTTTGACAATCATGCTTTAAATCACGTTTTAGCGAGTAATTTTCCGAGACCAAGAATATACCTAATTCGAACACAGAAAACTTGAAAAGATGGGAATTGCCAGACACGGAAGCCGGTGCTGTAACATTTCTACAGAAGAAAAACATCCTGCTGAAAGAAAAGATATGATTGTGCGGCAAATATATGCGACTTGAGTTCCATTAACATCTTTTGACATTCATTTGTAAATCTCGTTGTTGCTAACGGAAATGTTCACTTTGTAAAGGGCAGCTTGTTTGAGGGATTCTAAATGGCCTTTGTCAAATGTAAAATAAAAGTAACTTAAATTTTTATTTAAACATACATCCTTTCTCCCAATAATTGTTGTCAATCAAATGTAAAATAAAAGTAACTTAAATTTTTATTTAAACATATACCCACTTCTCCCAATAATTGTTGTCAGCAATCAAATGTAAAATAAAAGTAACATAAATTATTATTTAATCATACACAAAAACACCCCTCCCACTAATTGTTGTCAATAAAATGTAAATCAATAAAAGTAAGGTAAATTATTATTTAAACATTACCCAAATTACTATTTGAATATACACCAAAAAATACCCTCTTGTCAATAAAAATTAAGAAACAACTATTATTGTCCTATTGTCAAAAATATTATTTGGGAAAAATAATTTATAAATGAAAGAAAGTAAAATTGGTTGTCAATCAAATGTAAAATAAAAGTAACTTAAATTTTTTTATTTAAACATACACAAAAAAAACCCCTTTCTCCCAATAATTGTTGTTGGCAATTAAATGTAAAATAAAAGTAACGTAAATTATTATTTAATCATACACAAAAACACCCCTCCTACTAATTGTTGTCAATCAAATGTAAACCAATAAAAGTAACGTAAATTATTATTTAAAGATACATAAAAAGAACATTCTCTCTTGAATTTTGTCAATCAAATTTTAAAAAACAGTAATACTATTTAAAAAACCCATTTTACTATTTGAACATACACCAAAAACACCCTCTTGTCAATAAAAATTAAAAAACAACTATTATTGTCCCAAATAATTTATAAATGAAAGAATGTAAAATTTGTAAACAAAAAAAAAAGTCAATATTAATAGAGAATCACTAGCCTGGGAACGTTATTAATATGTTTTTTGTTATCAACAACACCATCAGGTGGCTGACACGATGGATCAGAACACAACCAAAATTATATATAAAAATGTAATGTGCAGTTGATTTTTCTTGTTTAATAATGTAAATAATTTAATCTTTTTTTGTCAATGCTGTATTTTTTTTTACGTTTATGATAAAAGTTGCTATTATATTGAATATATCTAAAACAAATTATAATATTAATGATTTAAAATTAGCAAATGAATGACTTTTTCAACTTATATTTAGTATTTTTGATCATATAAAGTTGATTATTTTTTTTTTTTGCAAAAAATAATTTAGATTTATGGTAGCAGCATTTTTGCTTTGTTCGAAATTAGCATTTATAAAAATTTTAATACCAATTGAGTGAATATATTTTAACTAATGTATACATTTTAAAATGTATTAGTAATACATGTTTTGTTGTATACAACTAAAATTTATTTTTTTGTTTTGTACTGAATGAAGTTTGTATTTTTTTTGATGATACCATATTTTTTTTTACTTTTGCATTAAAAGCTATTATTATCTTGAATATGTGAGAAACAAATTAGAAAACTAATGATTTAAAAATAAGCAAATAAATAATATTTTTAATTTACATCTAATAATTTTTGATCTTATAAAATTGATTATTAATGGCATAATTCATTAAATCATTTTTGCATATTTTTTTATTTGAAATAATATAAAGTTACAATGGCAGCATTTTTGCTTTGGACAGAATTAGCACTTAACAAAACTTTTAATCCAAAACTGATGATATTTTAAGTAAAATATATATTTTAAAGTTTATTATTAATTCACTTTGTTATTGTATGTAATTCATGTATGTTTTTAAAAATGTATTGTATTGAATGAAATTTGCATTTTTTTTGCTTTTATAGCTATTAAAACAAAAATCTTATTTACTTTAGTCATATCATAAATGAAAGCACAAATTGCCTTTTAATAATATTGAATGAATACCTTTTAGTGTGAATGCTATCATTTTAGTTTCAGGTGATATAATTTTAATGAAGTCACTATCCACTCACTTCATCAATCTTACAAATGACCACCATTTAAAAAATGGTAGATGTTATTAAAAAAAGCTTCATATTCTTTTTAAAGGTTGTTGTAGTAAATAATTAATTACAAATAAAAATAATAGGTGCAAATTGATTATGTTCATTATGATGAATCCTTGTATAAAGGTACATTGCATGCAGAGAAGGGAGTATAATTTGTTTTCTTGGAAACCATAAATTCTATTTATATCAAGTGTTAAAAAGAACTAAATATTCTTTTAATAGTGAAAGGCAGATTCACTACCAGTTATTACTGTCTTACTGGATCTGTATAAATTTTTTTATAATTCAAGTAAATTTTATCTTGAATTAGCCAAAATTTTTAAACTAATTTGGTACACACACACATTATATATATATATAAACATTACAAGCTTCAAGTTAAACTAGTCATTGAGTTTGGATTTGGGATAATTTTAATTATATATATATATATTAATTTTGTACTTTATTTTTTCATATATTCCTTTGCAGTAAATAGGTAATAATCAAAAGCTATATATGTTGTTCACATAAACTTTTTTCACATATAAACAAAGGGAGTAAATCACCCCCCCTCCTAGGCTATGACTTAAAAGCACTCTAAATGTTGAACAAAGGATCCAGATGAGATTGAATCCAAAAATGAATTCATTTATTCTTGGAAGCCCTGATGTTTTTAAAAATACCGTTGTCAATATTCTTGGCAATTCAGAATGAAATTAATTTATCAACCAGATGGAATATGGCACTTAAGAGTTTTTAAACTCATAATTAATTATACAAAACTGGAGTTGGCATCTCATTTTTAACTCGTTGACTGTAATAATTAAACAAGATTTAATATGTAAACTTTAAACTAAACTTAGCTTAATGATCCGTTGTTAAACATTTAGAGTGCTTTAAATTCATAGCCTAGTAATTTACTCTTTTTGTTTATATATATACACTGAGCTATGTTTAATTTAAAGTTTAATTTTATTTTACACTAAATTAGAAAATTAATGCTTTGCTAAAAAGATTTCATCAATTAATTATATATAACATTTTTTACTGCTACTTATTTATTTTTTAAATCATGGATATAGTAATTGCAGGTACATGAGAATTATTGTACTTCTTTTACATTTTTAAATTTACAAAGCGCCTTTATTTACTGTTGCTTCTTACAAGTTTGGTTGTTTAAGAATCTTCTTCAAGCTTTAACTAACAAATACATCACATTAGTCATATAAAGTACATTGACCACAATTGTATTTATGTTAATGTATAGCAATAATATATCACTTGATTTAACATATTTAAAAACCTACACTTTTTTTTTCATCACAACTATACCACCGAATAACTGAAATACAGCCTTAGTATATACCTATATCAATATATGTAATATATAGGGTATATGAGCACAGCCTTTCACACCACTCTATCTCATATCACTGATACACTTGAACACATATATGTCGAAAAGATAAATAATCTGGATCAACTGATGATTGCTGGTTTAACAAGATATACGGGTATTGGTGATTATTTATCTTTTTGGCATATATGTGTTCAAATGTATCAGTGATATGAGAGAGATGGTGAGTGGTGGATGGTGTGGAAGTCTGTTCTCATATATACCCTATTATAACGGTCCAATGGAAGAGATCTTATCGTATCTGCACTACAGAGCACCACTAGGCTACTTAGAACCTAGAAAATTTATATAGTAGGCAGATATGTAAGTTAAAAAAATTTTTATTTTATATATTTAATCCATTAGCCCCAGTCACTAGCTCAACAGAGCAGTAGAGATTTATGATAATGAATATATTATCAAAATATATTAATATTAAAATATATATATATAAGCCACTGCCAGTAATTAACACACAAACATTTATTTATGCACATATAAATTTTGAATCATTTTAGAATCACTTTTACTTTAAAAATTTCCTTTTATGAAACATCAGGACTTTACTTTAAAATTTAACTCACATTTTAACTTTGTTTTTAGAATTTAATTTACATTTAAACTTTTATTTTCTAAGTTCACACAGATGAATTTAATATTTTATTAAGTGTCGAGTATGAATAGACTACATAGATTGCATTTGGTAAAGAAAATGTTCTATCCCTGATTTAACCTTAGGCCAAAGGTTCGCAGCCAAACCAATATCAATCCATCTGATATATCGATGCATTCAATGCAGTATAAATATGACAGCACAAAATACCATACTGTCAGGAATGTACATCTGAACAGCATGGTTAGAAAACATTGACTCTCATTCAGACAGGAATACTACATCTGCCAGATGAGAAGAGCAATAAAAAAAAACTCCATAGGAAGGATCTGCGTCTTCCGTCTTACTATCCCATTCCATAGGCAAAAAGGGGGTGTGCAGCATATACTGTGATCCTGCACGTAGTGAATCTCATACTACATCTACTAATTACACCAATATATCCAATCCATTGACCCAATTTAACTACAAAACAAATAACCTAAGATTTACCCTCCCTTAAACTAACATAACTTTGCGAATCTATGCAATCATTCACGCCCAACTTAAATTTAACATTTCTTAAGTTTAGTTTAACAGAAAAAAAAAATCATCATAAAAACTTAAAAGAACAAAAAAAAATTAATGGAAATGATTTAACAAACAAATAATACATTCAATAAAAAGAATTAATAAATAATTTAGTTTGGTCAGATAGGAAATATTATTGCTATAATTTCTGAAAGATTTAGAATTTAGAGTTTGTTTTGAAAATGTTCATAAAGTTCTTATGATTTTTAAAACGTTCATCTTTATCCGTTGCTTGCCATTTGGGATCCAGCGTTAATTCCCCCGAAGTCATGAGGAGATCGGAGTGCAGTTAGCCATTGGTCCTTTATTTTAGCTGGTATTTTATTGCCGGGCCCAGATGTCTTATAGTCCGCAATATGGGAAAACGATGTTTCATTTTTTTTAGAACTGAAGGAATTGAAAGTGTGTCTTTCAGTCCCTTCACCTCCAACTCTCTCTGACTTAACACATATCACTTCTCTCCCAGCTCTTTCTTCACTAAAATTTATTTCCAAACTTTTTCTTTTTATATTAATTTTGCGGATTCACTCAACATTACGTCATGATGATGATGACCCTTTCGTTGAGGTCCATTTCCTGAGGGATTTCCTTTATTGGCTATTAGTTTCTATTGTTTTTTCTCCTATCTGACCATTGCTTATACATTTTGGAATGTCCAAGGGCTAGTTTACTTTTACTAATTAAAATAATCATTTCCATTTTATACAATAGAATTAATTAAATTATTTTACAGCCTTAAAGATATATTTTTATCTCTAAATCTTTTTAAGTTTTTGCTTTTAAAATACTTTTCCTCTTTTTAATAAAGTTTTATTTTAATAATTTTTCATCTGTGCAATTTTATATATTAGAGTTTAGATGATTTTTAATTTTCAATTTTTAATTCTTAAAAAAGAAGCTTTTATATGCGAACTTTTCAATGTCTAATTTTTAAAATAAATAATGTAACTGCGTATGTGCCCGTTACACTATATATTATATATGCCACCTAATGTAAACTTTAGTAATTAATAGATGCCTCATGACAATACTTAATAAATCTCTATCCAATGCTCTCCTACTCCATATTTCCAGATTGGTTTCTAGTTTATGGCTTTAATCAGTGATGAATTAATGCACCTTCTCTTCTATACCCATCATTTATATCATAACTATGGTGGGAAAAAATAAATGCTATTAAACAGCAATGTGTAAATAGGAATTATGTGATAGAATTATGTGATATTTTGTTGTGTTTATATCTATCCTGCCACCAGGTAAAGATACCTATAGTTATTAAAACCTAAGGATATTATATAGATGATGAACTAGTTTCATACAGACAAGTTGATTTAGATTGAAAACATTTATATGATTTTAATTTGGGCTGATAACTCAATAATAAAAGAGAAGAAAATGATGGCTATTAGAAGGAAGATGCATGCTAGAAACTAGATTGGGGATATGGAGTAGATCACTGCATAAGGATTTATAAAGCACTATCTTCTGGTATTGATTGATTACTAAATCTTGCACTAGGTGGCATATCTTGGTGAAAGAAAAATGTATATCATCATATCACTTTTAAGCATCAATTCACTGCAGTATCAAAATCTCTTCACACTTTATTCTAGTTTTTTTTAATCTATAGCTTTTTTCTTTCACATACCAGCAGACTTTTTTTATTTCTTCCCTCCATCTCACATATAGTCATTTCTAGATTTTTAAAAATATTTTAGAATCCAGTTTATGATTTCAACTAGCCATCTGTTATCATCTTTTTTAGCAATATGCGTAGCCAACTTCATTTTAGAATTTTTTAAAATGATTTCATTGTTGCTATTTTGTTCTTTCATGCATATAATTTAGCTTTTGATTTTTACTTGCTACTCCCAATGTACATCTTGCTTGTCTGGTGCTCTGAAGTCTGTATATAGCTCTCTAATGAAGGATGCAAGTCTCAGATCTTTAGTAACATCTGATAAAAGATATCTATTAAAAACTTTTTCAAATATATAAGCATATTCCTTTTAATGTCCAGTTTTATTATTACAAATATTTTTTTTTAGATTCTCAAATGATATACCCCATATTATACTTTGCATAGAGCTTTTCAAAAATAAAAAAAAAATGATGTTTTGGATATTAAACAATTCAAAACAAAGCAAAACTCTCCATACAGTAGTGCCATCTTGTGCCAACAAGAGCAATCAATGGATGCCAGAAGGCTTGTGCATAAAATCTCTATCTAGTGCCTACTCATCCAATATCCCCAGACTAGTTTCTGGCTTGTGGCTTTCATCAGTGAGGAGCCTTGGATCTGAGAGCACTGCACCTAGATCTTAGGATCTAATGCAACCCTCTAGCAGCCACCTTTTAACGCTACTTAACTACAAAACTATGAGAATGAAATTGAAAACACAATAATATTTTCAATCCAAGCTCAATAGCTTATATAATCATATTGGTCTGAACTCAATTCAGCACCCATACATTTTGGTGACTTTGGCTTATTAACAACCATAGCCACCACTATCCTATTAGACAGGATTGATGTTAAACCACTAAACATCACATGATCACTATCTTCTCACTGACAAAGGCCACAAGCCAGAAACTAGTCTGGGGATATTGGATGAGTAGGCACTAGATAGGGATTTTATGCACAAGCCTTCTGGCATCCATTGATTGCTCTTGTTGGCACAAGATGGCACTACTGTATGGAGAGTTATGCTTTGTTTTGAATTGTTTAATAACAATTATGTGCTAGTATGAGATAGTGATCATGTGATGTTTTGGATATATTGGAAAGGTAATTAATAACTCTAAAATTTTCCTCCCCTGCCCTCTTTAATAATATAATAGTCAAACGGTATATTAATTTATATAAAAAATAACACATTATTATTTAATAACTGATTGGAAAATCTAAATTTATAACATTACATGATCACCATTTCTTATTTGACTACACTGGCTTGCACTGAGTGGCAATACGAGTTTTTTCCTGTTTTAAACATTTTGATTTGCATATAAATTTTGTTAGTTATAGTGACAAAAAGGCATCGGCCTGTTTACTTTTGTGCAATGATAGAGTATATATGTAATACATTTTGAGACTAAAGCAATTGTCACAACATGTTTAAGTAAAGAAGTATTTCACTTATATTTACAAAAAAGAATGTGTTTCTAACAATAAAGTAATTCAGAAATCTAAACATTTACAAATAAATTTTATTAATTATCATGACAATTTGATGGTATTGGCCTGTTCAATTTAGCACAAAGAAAAGAATATATACATATTTAGATTTTGAGCTGGAGCCTCGAAATTCAAGGCTGAGCAATTGTCACAATAAGTTTGAATAAAGAAATATTCCATATTTAAATAAAAAAAATATTCACACTCAGAACATATTTCTATCAATGAAGTGTTTTGAAAATGTAAACATTTTCATTTAGGTATAAATTTTATTAATTATCTAAACACTTTAATGTGTGTGATGAAATACCTTTGTGCCCTGCTTAGCTGCACATCCACACATGATGGCCCTTCTCATATTATATTTTACACAGGGCATTGCAAAAATAAATGACAATGTTTTGAATATGTTGGAAATGTAATTAGTAATTCTTAAGATTCCCATTTTCCCTGTTCCCACTTGCCATACAAAGCACTAAGCAGAATGTCTTCTATGAACAAACTATATCTTCAGATCTTTCACTCATGGTGCAAAATCATATTTTTATAAAAAAATTAATAATGTAATTAAATCATTATAGAGTTATACTTTATAATATTATCATGAATGAGAGTATTCAAATGTCCACATTAGCTTCACTGAGAAAAATGAGATAATATTCAATACAAACATATCTCTGTTCCCATGAGAAAAATAGATGAAGCTATTGTGAAATCTACTTAAGAAATAAATAAAACTCTTGTTATATTATTATTTTTTTGATAATTTAAGTTGCCATTTATTGACACAAAATCTTTTCAGTATCATCATTATTACCACCATCTTGATCCATTATTGTATTGATGACATCTGCATAGATGAATAGCTTCCAGACTATTTTTCATTTCATTTTTCTGCATTTCTCCAATACTATTTATTTATCCATGATAGACGTGGTCAATCTCTTCTTGACATTTTTATTATCCCAATCATAATATCCCTTTTCTATATATCCACCTGCCTCACCATATGTTCAATGGTGTAACTGACTTCACTTTAACATCTCCAGCAATTGTCTTTGTATATATGCCTTCACAAAACCTCATTCATTATTTCTTTTAGCCATTCAAAGTATTTCAAATATTCATCAATAACATTTCATCTCGAAAACACCAATCCTTATCTTCTTTTGTTTTTTCAACCATCACATCTATACATTGCAATGGATTATGTCAAAGTCTTGTTTTCAATATATCCATGAATTAAGGACAATATATATTCTAGATGGCCACCAGAATCAAGAACTTTTGTCTATATTTTACGGTTTAAATACAAAATGGATTTTTGAAATGTTTGTAGATGGTCGAGAATTTTTACCACAGCCTAAACATTTTTTAGGCATATAGCAGTAAATAACTCCTCTATTTATTCTTTTTAATATTATGGTTAGCTAGAGAGATAAAGGTAAATTCTATAATAATATAGGTTGATCATATAAGTGTGAGTATGTAATATTTTAGCATCCAATTAACAGTTTGAACACATTTTTATTCACTTGACCAACCTGATTTTTTTCATCTGGAAGTTGGTACAGAAATCTTAAGATTCTGAATCCACTATTTATCCAACATTCCAAAGTACTTTATATGTGAATGTATTGACCATACAAAGATATATGGCACAACTTTCATTACTAGCAAAGATTTTACAATGTACAGCCACTAAGCCTATTATTTGCTTTTCCTTTTTCATTAATGTTGTCCACTTATAGAATGATCACTAACATGAAAAAATATTTTGAAATGTATCAGATTGAAAAAAAAACTAATTAGAAGGTGATAAAATTAGAAACTAGTCTAGGGATATTGGATGAGTAGCCACTAGATATGGATTTTATGCACACATCTTCTAATGTCCATTGATACTATGGTGCACTCTGGGTGGAACTACTACATAGAGAGTCTGATACTGAATTAACAGCTTGTATAAGCATAAGAGATGATGATATGTGATGTTTTAATGGTTTAATACTGATTGATATATATAGAATTAATTATCAGAAATAGAGTTGATCTGGTTATGTTACTAAAAGAGATTCATACTATATAGATAGATGAAGTCTTAATCTCAAGAGATAGCAAAAAACTTTAGAAAATGGATATATAAGATGCATTGATGAGATAAAGAAATTTGTTGGCATGATACTTAAAAGAGAAGCTATGGATCATATAAACTGGATTAAATTAGGGGACTATGTTGTAGTAGAAATATTAATAATACTTGAGAAAGATGAATGTTTTTATAGAATAAATGTGAAGACTTAGAATATTTTATGTTATATTTGAAATAAAAATTTATTTTTTCTTCACATATGTTAGTATACTTAGATTTAATGATTTACAATCACATGATTAATTATTTAAATCATACAAATCTTACTATTTTATCATTTAATTTTTTAGATAGAAATATAGTGACCACTCTCTTTCTTGACAGCAGTGGCCTTATTCGCTTGGTTGTGAGTGATTTGAAGAATGAGTTCCAATTTAACTTTACAAACTGCCCAGTACAATGTATATTTAATAGTTTACCACACACACTCAAATCTGAAGAGGAACTTCATCCAGGAGATCTTATTTTTCTTTCAGGAAAATATGATAATGAAGAAAGTAAGTAAAAAATGTCCACAGATTTAGATAAAAATTAAATTGAAAATCAGAAAATTAGAAGAAGAGAAAAGTAAACTATCAAAGACTATCTAAGTTAAAGTAAATAGATAAGCAGTTTAAAGAAAAGAGTTAAAAATATTTAAGAAAATGAATAGATGTATATATTTTTTGTTTACATTGAATAAGATTTAGAAGATTTTTGTGTCAGTTGCTGTTCAGTCAGTAATGGAGAAAATATTTTCTGGAGTGTCTAAGTGTTACTATTTTGTTTTACCACAAAAATAATTTATTAAACAATTCAAAACAAAGCAAAACTCTCCATATAGTAGTGCCATCTTGTGATAACAAGAGCAATCAATGTATGCCAGAAGGCTTGTGCATAAAATCTCTATATAGTGCCTACTCATCCAATATTCCCAGACTAGTTTCTGGCTTGTGGCCTTCATCAGTGAGGAGCCTTGGATCTGAGAGTACTGCACCTAGATATCCATTGATTGCTCTTGTTAGCACAAGATGGCACTACTATATGGAGAGTTTTGCTTTGTTTTGAATTGTTTAATAACAATTATGTGCTAATATGAGATAGTGATCATGTGATGTTTGGTGGTTTAAAAATAATTTGTGAACATTTTTGAGGCATTAGATATAAATATAACCATATAAATTTATGATTATTCATAAAATAACATATCGAAATTAGAAAACATAAATTTATTAAAGTTTACACAGCATTGCTTTCATAGATCAACTCGTGGGATTTGGTCAACTTTTACCTTAAAAGTATATTTAATTAACAAAATAATATTCACTTATTGTTTATTCTATTGTTTACATACTATCCATTTTATCAGTTACTTCCATAAAAATCATACCATATAAAGGATCACATGATTCTCCCAAGTTACATTTAACAATATAAAGATTAAATATAAGCACAGAAAGTTACACATTGCTTTGTTTGGTGTTACCATACTTTTGGTAAAAAAAAAAAAAAAATGTCTACAGTTAGCATAAAACTGAAACCAGTAAAATAGTTTTGCAAACAAATTGGTCTGCATATTAAATGTTTTTATGTAATTCATTTCTCCCACTAATAAATATTTGATTGATTTGTTACCTGGTGCTCAACATAAGTTTGAGCATTAGAAATCATAGAACTGAGCCATTATCCATGAACCTCAAGCACTAGAATCTGCCATTTTCTCACTGGACCATGACATACAGAGCAACATTCCACATTGACAATAGTGTAATATCTTTAAAGCCTATTTGAAATAAATATTGTATCATTTGCATTGTCTACTGTTTCCACAGTATCTTCTGATCTGATTAATTCAATTAAGTTACAATTCGTTCTATTCTGTTGTTTAAAAGAAATACTGTGATAATGAGCTTTAATTTTTTCACAGTGTTCATCAAAATTATTTTCTAAATTACAAAAATCTTATATTGCAAGGAATTTTTTTTGTTTTCTGAAGTATTCAATATGTAATAAGTTATACAACTGTCTAGAGATTTATTACAGAAAATAAAACACATGCAACATTTGTATTTATTTAATTATTTTTTAAACACATCTTATAATTATTTCACTGCCTAATGTGAGCATTAAGGCTTTTCACTCTGTTTTTTTTAATTATATTTGTAAATTGTTCTTATCTAGTAACTCTCAATTGAATTATCCTCTGTGTAATTCTGGAGTACTGAATTCAAAAAACAAATTGTAGATCTCATAGATGGATGATCTACTATAACATGGGACTTTTTATAATATATGTTTGTGTAAATAGGTAAAAATAATTTTAATACTTCTATAATATATAACAAGAAAGTTTTAGTGGTTAAACATCATTTAGTATTTGGTACTATGATGCTTTAGAAAAACTTGGAAACATTATTAAAAAGTAGATCTAATTAATGTTTGTAAATATTCAAATCTGGCATGTATATATACTATCTACCATCTTAACACAATTTATTATAGCATTTTAATATTTAGAACATTACTATAAACTTTAATAAGCTTTAAAACATCACATGATCACTACTGTATGGAGAGAGTTTTGCCTATTTTAAAAACTTTAATAAGGTTTTTATAACATTGAGATCTGAATTGGTAGTAATTTTAAATCAGTATTTTATAGACCTCTTAAGTTAAATTTTTGTGAATATATTCACTTAACTTGTTTGCTTTTATATATATATTTCAATTGTATTTTTTAAGTTGTGGGGGGATGGGGGTGGATTTACTTTTTATGAAATTATAACAACTTTTGTTAAAGGCATAAATTCAAAAAGCAAAAGTAATCTTAAAAGTAGATAAAAATTTTGCAATGTAAATACTACATACTTATTAAAAAACAAATATTTAATTGATTATAAAAATAAATAAATAACCAAATAAAATACAAACTTATTTTTTTATTATTACAATAAAACAACAGCCTATGTTGCACAACCATAGAAGTATATTTTCTCAGAAGAGATTTGATAAACTATTTTATTTCATTTTGTTCAGATTACAATAGCTGTTAACATCTAGACTTTGCAATTAAAATTAAAGTCTTTATTCTAATAATAAAAACTTTCAAAATCTTTTTTTAGTTAAAGATTTTACTATCAAGTGATCCTGATATATTCTAACATTAAAATTATTTCAACTTAACAGCATTATTATATTTTAATTTTTAAAGTACTTCATTTATTTACACTTTTCCGAATTAACACACTTGTCATCATTTAATAAAATGTCAATTTAAAATTGCTGCTAAATTTGTTTCATCCATATATTTATAAATAAATAATTCAGAATATATGTAATTGAACAGGAAATAACTGGAGCTTCTAAGATTTATATGTAAATAATTTTTTCCAAAAGCAGATGATAACATTTAGTCTAGAAATATACAATCAATAAATTGAATTCACTCCCTTATTTAAAATTATGTAAATAAACTAAGTGTATATAAGAACAAATACTAAAAAGATAGATAATATCATCTGATTTTTGGAAGAGTTTATTTACATATACAACTCATTAGAAGTTTCAGTTACTTCCTGTTCAAGTACACACACATATATATATTGTGGCATATAAATCTATCACATGTCCATCATTAATATTGAATTGTAAGTAAAAATAAGGAATCACTTGTTTATATAAAGCTTAATATAGTTAATATTTGGATAGTTAAGATAAAAATATTAGGTAAAAATAGATTCAAACTCAGAATAAATGCAAAAATGAATGTAAGTGTAAATGAAACATAAAAAAATTAATTACATAATCTTACTTTTATAAATAGTTTATTTGAATGAAAATAAAAATAATTATTTTATCATATTGAATAATAAAGTTTATTTTAATTATAAAAGAAACTCGAGTCAATTTTTGTATATTAAACAATTTCATTATTAGTAAGTAACCAAACAAAACTTTTCTTTTTACTTTGGTGAGATCAATACTTTGACATAGATAACTTAATGATTTACAAACTTATTGAATTAAATCATAATGATCTGTAAGTAAATTTTGCAAAGGAAAGACATTGATTCTTCTTAATTAATATCTGCAAGATGATGAATGAAATGAATAATAATAAAAAAATCTTTTCTTTAATATGTGGTACTGCTATACTAAATTATTTAAAACCATCTATATTTGGATATGTATATGAAAAAAGAACCTATTAAAGTTGAAAATAGCTGAATACCATCTAGGAGGTAACATTATCATCACCTTTGGAGTTCTATAGAGGACATCAAAGAAAATAGAACTAGAGCTGAAAAAATGCTAAAAGATGTCAGCTGGATTAGCAAACACCAGTATAATAAAGTGAACTTCTGAAAATTATCATTAATTTTTTTTGTTAATTTGAATTAAAAAGATAGTGTCTATTAGAAATGTTTCCTCTTTCAATATTTAAATAATAGCACATTTTATTTATCAATATTATTCAATATGAAGTTAATAACTACATCAAGTAATTAAGACTTAAATTAATTAATAGAAATGTTTAATAAAATAATCTAAAGACTGTATTTAATTTTTTTTTTTCAACATGCATAATTGATTTTATAGAAAAGCTTTATTTGATCTAAAAAGATATATAATTAAAAAAATACTTTAATTTATGGTCTATTTATGTTGAATGTTAGTGTAAAATATGCCATATACTAACCAATTGTTGTGATATATCAGGATATTATTTAAATGCAGATAGAAAGTTTAGAAATTGCAATAAATTCAAAATAGATTGTAATATAATGGATTTTTGAAATATATGATTGTTAATATCTTTGTGTTATGACATTAATAAATTTGTATATTATTATTAATAAATGCATTTGATTCTTTTTTATAAGATATTGATTCACTTATTCCTGAATTTACATATCTATTAAGTTCCCAGATACTTAGTTCTTAAATTATATATTTACTGAATTACATATTTTTTGACTTATAGATTCACCAATGCCTTATAAATGTATGAATCTTTAGTAATTCTGATTTATATAATTTACTTGTGGGCAAAATATTATAATAATGTTATATTGGATTTACATTATTAAAAGCACTTAGTTGAGATAGTTGATAAATTTGGACACAAATATACAAAATTATATTTGATTTCCTTGTTTTTTAATTATTATCTATAATATTTTTGTTAATCCAATGTGTGGCTTAATAATAATACTGTACAATAAAGAATAAGTCCTTACTTAATTTCTGTCATTATATAGATATATTATTTACATTTTGGGTGCCTAATATAAAACATAAATGAAATCATTTACTTGTAATAAATAGAGATATTTTTACTACCAATGTATTAGGCAATTTCTAATAATAATTTATAACATTTATTGCTACATTTTAATCACCAAATTATGGGCCAATAAAGACATGCTATCTGAGGTGTATATATATATATTGTTATATATTTTTAGCCTGCACACCAATGAAATTCAATTAATGTCTGTCACATTTTTTGGTTATCCAATGTCAAGCATGAAAAAAACTATATTTTCTTAGTTACATCTATTGTTATAATATATATATATTGTGACAGAATGAGTTCGAACCCAGTAACAACTAATAGAATAGGTGATGGTCATTACACATATATGCAGATGATATATATATATAATTTTATTACATGGTGGTGGCAACATAAATACACCCAATCAAGTGCTCTGTCCTTTTGAAATAATGTATATGTGCGTGTTACGAATGTGTGTATAAATGGATTTGGTGGTTGAAGAGATAGAAATGAGGTTTTATTTCACGTTATAAAAGCCTAGAAGTTTCCAGCAGAAATGAATTTTGCTTTTTTTGTTTACAAGAAAAGCATGAGGAGATAAAAGCTTTCACACCTCAACTAAAATCTGGTTAGGCAGCAATTGGAAACAGGAAGTGAGATTGAGCGAACTTTCTAGAACCTTCTAGAATGAATGGAGGGGAATATAAAAGACCCAGAATGCTCCTGGTCTTGCCCCTGCAGAGCTTCATTCATTGACAGCAGAATCGTTAATTAAATTTCAAAAGTTTAAATTTTAAATTTACCTAATGGCAGATGAAAAGGAAATGTTGGGGTAAAAGCCTATGTATCGGGCTTGAACCCCTATTTCCCAAATAACTGCAGCTGCTACATTCAATGATAACAAGATGCCTCTGGATTAAAACAACTACCAACATCGGAACCACAAAGTAGAGCCTCATCAAATGGAGGCCATATGAGAAAACAAAGAATGGGAAACCTTGCAATGAATTCTATATTTAATTACCCCTGTGGTGAGCAGAATTCTGAGAAGTAAACAAAAATATTCTTCCACAAACTCCCCAGGGATGTGCAGGTAAAAGAAGTTTTATGTATTGATTTTAAAAAGAAAGAATTTATTAACCAATTCCTTAGATGCGCATGAGAATCCAACTAACACATAAAAAGAAAACTTTTGTCATATTCTTACTTGTGGACATTAATATTAAAATTAATATTGAGACCACATGGGAAATATTGACCTTTGCTACCTGACTTATTTATAATAGTAAATATTGGAAAGAATACTTGTGTGCATGTGAATCAAAATGGCAGAGTTCTAATTATAGTTATGTTCAAAGGTTAAGGGTTAAATTATATATATATTTTTTTTATATGATCAAAAGAATAATAATTGTTTTTTGAAATAGCTTAAATAAAATTTGATTTGATAATGAATCTGTATATAAAAGTCTTGTGATATTTCTTGATGTGTATTTTATATATGTTTTAAAACTCTTACTCTCATCCATGTCTACTCTCAGCCATGATGCCACCCGACCTGAGTTTGAGCTAGCTGATGGTCAAAACCTCTCTCACATTTCTTAAGACAGTGGATATCATTGGTAATATTTTCTCTTCGCATAATTCTTATATTCATATAAGATTGGTGCTTGGAATCCTATGGATGACCATAAATACACATTGGGAATCTATTACAGTTACTGAGAACGAATTCATAAGATGTTCTTGTCAATAGTGATTAAGTCAATAATAGTTTTGGTTAAATATACATACGTAAGCATGTATGTTTAAGGTTAAAGGTGAATTAGGTGAAAATACAGAATGAGGAGGGTATTGTTACAATAATGCCCAACATGGGGCTTCAAAGAGAAGTAGAGGGGGATGGGGAAATTAGGATTAATGTTGTGGTATTTTAAATTTTATATACACATATAAATTAACTGGAAAAAGAAATACTGTAGCGTCTTTTATATAAATTGAGATGTGGATAATATTGGGTAATAATTATTAACTGAAACACAGGATTATTATATACCTGGATCTATATATGTAATATATAGGGTATATGAACACAGACTTTCACATGGCCCACCACTCTCCACTTTATCTAATAACAGATACACTCAAGCACATATATGCTGAAAAGATAAATAATCACCAATATACATATTTCATGCTAAACCAGCAATTATCAGTTGGTCCAGATTATCATCTCCCACACATATATACTATAAGTGCTCAGATATATATTAGGATAGACAATCTTCATACTTTAATGGACAGGCTCCAATCTACTACACACTCCAACTCTTCAACCGTTCATCTGATTGAAAATCTGATGATGGAATACTCGAAGGCCACCCTGAGGCCAAGACTGATGTTGACCTAAGGTCAATATGAACCCCACATGTACAGGATATAATTCATTTAATATATATGCAAGGATGGGCAGACATCTCTACAATGTAATAACTGAAACACAGGCTTATTATATACCTAAGTCTATATATGTAATATATAGGGTATATGAGCACAAACTTTCACACGGCCCACCACTCTCCACTCTATCTAATAACAGATACCCTCAAGCACATATATGCTGAAAAGATAAATAACCACCAATATCCGTATTTCATGCTAAACCAGCAATCATCAGTTGGTCCAGATTATCATCTCCCACACATATATACTATAAGTGCTCAGATATATATTGTAATTATTGTTGAGTATTCAGTAGTAAATAAGTTAAGAGTAAGCAAACAAATGGTAATAATCATTTAAATTTTGAAAGAAGTAATCGTTTGAGATTAAATTGTTCTGTCCCGAATGAATCAAGCTTACAATTAGATTACAATTGCTGACTTTAAAGAAATGCAACTAATAAATGGATTAAAGTTATAATCAGGTGTTTCACCATTAATTTCAGAAATACATTAACAAAGTGATATTTGTTATATTATTGTTAAGGAAAATGTTTATATTTTTGAATAGATAATTCAAACAAATCATTTTAAATAAATTAACGAGTGTTTTTCTTTTTAAATATATATCTCTCAAGAAATAACCATCTTGTCATTTCGTGTTTATGCAATAGGTCGAGAATATGCACTCTGTTATTTTTTGTTTGTCTAATTTGATGAAGTTTCGAGAGTTAAAGAGCTAGGCAATAAATAAATTATGCCTATGTCAATTAATATGCCAAAATTCTATCTTTGTATCATGGTTTGCTAAAGTACAAGTGAACATGTTAGCCTAAGATAGAGTGCTAATTACAGTGATAAGATGGTTGCCATATATATATATCTTAATGTATGACTATATAATAAAGCTCAAGAACAATGCAGGTTTACTCTAACAATCCAGATTTGGTTTCAGACTAATGCTGAATAATTATTTAATACAGGATGAAGAAGTGATTACCACAAATCAACCTATATTTGCTATGGCATGGATTAAAATATTAAGGAATAAGTTTGTGGTGCAGGTGGGTAATCTTTCATGGGATTTCACATTGAAATGCATGATACCTAGTACCAGATAGCTTCCTACTAATAAAATATGAACATTTCAAATTCAGGAACTTGGATAGGCTTAATACAAAATAGGGTCTGGACCCTTATGCTCCAGTTCTAATAAAAAATATAGCCACTAAATATATGGGGACAGCCTGACACCATGAGCTCATTCGAAGATGCAGAAAGATGTTATGTACAAAATATACATTGTAAAAACACACCTGTAACACATAAGTAAAATACAAATATGTATATTTTAAATTAAATACACCTATAACAGATAGCTTCTATCTATATAACTATCAGAACCCAGTTCTTTTGATAGCATAATAATAATGCTCTAAATAAAAGAATAAAACTATATTATTAATCTAGTTTAATATCCTCAATCTGCATCTTTAATCATTTTTATTAGAGAGGAAAAATATATTTATCAGGCAATTAATAATATATTAATATACTTTTATGTTATCCCCAAGGTTAGTTTATTACTTTTGATAAAACAGATATTTAAAGTCATAATTCATAACTCTAAATATGCAAACCATAATAGATATTTATATAATATAAAACTAAATCAGCATGATAATAACAAGCGCATATTGATCAGTTATTATTCTAACATAATAGGATTTCGAAACAGCATGCTAGTGAGCCAAATAAGCATTATAAAAATATATTAAACTGACAATATCAATAATCATGCTTTGATGGAAGTTTATTAAAGGCGCTCATTGTTTCGAGATACTTGCCATATTATAACATATACTAAATAAAATTTAAAGAAATTAACAGATAAAACTATAGGCACAACTGCAGTACAATATATAAATTACCACATGCAGGATTACAGTGTATTTTAAATTAGAATAAGTAAAATGAAAGTTTACAGATGTAGTCTCAGGCAAGATTTGTACAGGTTTATACATTACTTTAAATGAGGGTTTAAATAATTAAATTTTGAATATTCATTTCTATATAAGCTAGCTTTAAATAGTTTAAGGTGCAGAGATTAATAGTCTATTTCAGAGCTTTGTGGTATTTGAAGGATTATCTAGCTTCTTGCAGCTTGTTCCTTGGGCACATCAGATGGCAGTTGTAGTAGCACTTTGGATCACTGGATAGGCAACATTCAGTTATATTCTTGTGGCAGACTGTTGGAAAGGACATCTCCCATCTCCACAATGATAATGATGAAGTCAGATGGCAAGTAGGATGGGACTAGAGATCACCATCTGTCTGGTGGAGAAATAGAAAATCTCATGCTCCTACTTTGTCATATTAAAATTAAAATTGGGGTGGAGTCTAGTGGCACGCTTCTTGAAAAGTATACAGTGTAAGTTAGTGATGTATAAAATAGGCCTACTTATATGATTTTGAGATCGGACTGTATTACTATCAACAAGATTGTTTGCTGCTAGTAAATCCATTAGCACTTATTTGAAATTTTAGATTTTAATTTATGAAAATTATTTAAAGTTTTGTTTTAACCTTTTACTGGAAGGTTTGTGACTAAGTTTGGACCATGACAGATTTCTAAGAACCTGGTAATAGTTTCTTTCAGTAAATCTTGTTTATTAGAAATGTTATTTTAGGAAAATATTGTTGCTAGAAATTAAGATTTTATCTTACATTATACTAACACAGGTGCGCATGGTGTGATTCTTGTTTACAATATTTCTGAGTTAAAATTAAGAATCACAAGAAATAACTAAATAATATTGCATTATATATGTATCACAGCAGTACATGGACTACACACACACACATATATATATATATGATTCTAATGTTTAAAATGATAAATTGATTCATTTAAAGAAATAGAACTTACAATTTAAAAGATATTATTTTGAATTAAAATACCTGCTGTAATATAATTATATCTAAGATAATACAGACGTTTATCTGCATATATATATATAACTTTGTTAGTGTTTTTATATATGTACTCATGAGGATTTAAAGCTGGCACAGATAGAGCTATGGGGAAAAATAGATGAAACGGATATGAGGATAGGAATTTACTGTTTCAAGATATATATAAAAAAACTGAAGATTTTTTTATAATATTCTCAGTAATGCTAAAAATTTTAATATGATTTCCATATTAAACACTGTTATATAAAACAGCACTGCTAGTATTAATTAGAGGACCATAGTCCCAGGTAAATTCAAGTTGGTCAGCTAGATAAATACTGATTCATTGAATTTTTTTAAAAAAAATACAATTATGGTCTATTAAAGATTGGTAAAAAAAATTTAATATATTTTTAATTTAGATATGGATTATCAAAAATGTTGCTTAATGTGAAATGTTTATATATTTTAAATAATAAATTCAGTGTTAAACATTTTGAGTAATTCAAATGTTATAATATAGTAGTTTGTATAATTTAATTTTTTAACATCAAAGTACTTTTCAAGCTATCAAATATTTTTAAGATTTTAAAATAAACACCACAAATTTAGGTAAAAGGTGTTGACTTTTAAAATTTTATTAAAATTAATTTTATTTTTGGTAAATTATGTGTTAAACCTAATTTAAAAAATAAATCAATTAACATCTTAATTTTATTTGTTAAATTTTACTTTATTTAATTAAATTATATTAGGTTTATTTAGGCAAACTGTATTTAAACTGCTTTTATTTTGATATTTAAGTTGGTTTTAAATTCTGTTACTATAAATTATTTTCTTAATTCTATAGTTTTAATAATATTTTGTTTCATTGTTTTTATTGTCTTTCAATGAATTTTAAAACATCTTGAAGGGCACTTTGCAAAAATTGATCTGACATTTCTAGAGTATCAACACTATCATAAAGAAAGATGATGGCAGATGGAAAAAGTCACAACAGTGAATTCTTTTCCTCACTTTTGTAGAGCATGTCCACATATAAGCTTGAACCTAATACAATATGGGGCCAATGGAATAGAGTGGGGATTCCTGGTTTTTATGCTTTGGTGCAGGAGAAAATGCAGGGTTTTTTTCTGTACCACTGTCACCTGCAATGCATGATACCCATATGGGAGAAGAGTAGAATCCAAAGAAAGGCAAAAGAGACCAGCTATTTTGTGGGAATTCCCATCCTGTATAAAAATTATTGTTTGTATTTAATGAAATCAATGGTTATGGATTCCAGATTCTGACAGCATTGTAATTGCATAATGTGTTATTTGATATTTTTGTACTAAAACTTTGGTTTACGAATTTCCTATTGGGAATAGGAATATTCAATGAAAGATTCAATCATTTTATTTATTATAAACACCCATTTTATGTAGATATTTGGAATTTTATCTTGACTTATTTAATTTTTAACTATTTAATCTTTTAGTAAAACTTGGGATTTAAAATGCCAGCATTTATATTTCTTCTTTCTTAAATATATTCAAATAAATTTCAATGGTTGGAAATAAAGCCTGTGGCAGACAGTTCATATAAAACATTTATTATAATAATGTAGAAGCATAATTTCTTCATTTATGTAAAAAAAATTATTTTGAGATATAATTTCTCTATTCATTAATCACTGTTAATTTATGATTATCTAAAATAATATATAAAACTGTATATATGTATATAAACTGCTGGTCATAATTACTCTCGAGTTACAGTATGTCCACAATTGTGCTATTTTTGTCAGTTCAAAATACAGAATGTACTTAATGTGTTTATTGGAACATGTAAAGATTTGGCTTATTAATTAATATTTAAAAAACTTCAAGTTTTTTATTATCCAGAGATGGAAAAAAAATCCTTAGCAAGTTTTAGTTTGAGTGGTTATTAACTTGAGAATATAAAACAGATTAAATATCTTGATAGTTTTATAAGTATGAAAGTGGACCTGAGTGTTGAGATAGAACATAAACTCCAATATACTGCTGCTTTTGATAAGTCAAAAGGTAAAGTATTTCATTACAGGGAAATAACTATTGCAACTTAGTTGTATTTAGAACTGTTATTTTATTAATATATTGTACTGGAAGTGAAGCTTTGATAACTTATTGATACAATCTAAAAGCATTAGAAAAATTTCATTTTAAAATGCTCCATAAAATTTTAATAATAAGATCATAAAACCAGTTAATGTGTTCTTCAACTTGCTGAATGTATTATTATATGGTCCACTTCTGTGAAATCACTCTTTCATTGAATTGGATATATGAAAATTAATGAAAAATACAAGATGTCTTCAAATATATTTAATTGTGAGCTTGAACTTAAATTTTGGGAGAGAAGTAGATTCCATCTACATTATAAAGATTATTTCAAAGATATTTTAGAAAAAAGGAATGTCAATTGTTTTCATTGGAAGATATGGCAGAGAATAGAATATGTTGGAGTAAAACAATTAGTTGTGGTATTGAAGTATTTCAGAAAAAAAAATTTCTGCTAAAGAAATTAAAAGACAGCAATATAAAATATCAAATAAGCAGAAAAATGGACCAATATGTGTTATATGTGATTTATAAATTGGTTTGTATAATCATCTCAAAATTCATTGCTAGAACAGTTTGACATCTCTCTTCTTCCCTTTTATTGAAGTTAGAATGGCTATATTCATTTATCTATTTATTATTATTATACATATGATTTTTAAGTATTTATAATAGTTGTTTATTTGTGCAGAAGAAAATTAACCTCTGATTATGTATTGTTTCATAACTATTATAAATCTCCATGCACCAAAGCAATTTACTATGTCACTTTGATATGAAAAAATATATAGATAAGTACACTATTTCTTTTGACCCAATATTCTCTGATAGTAAGCATCAAATACAAAAAATTTACTTTTAGCATGTGATATTTTAGTGCAAATAAATTTGGAAAAATATTTTTTTGATTATTTGATTATTCTTATAGTTTTGTTTACTACAACAGATGTCTTTAATCAATTATATTTTATGGCAAGATAAATGATAAAATGTCTAACGACTATTCAAACTAACATCTAAGTAAGATTCATGGTTTGTTATAAACTTTGTAAATGCATTTATCAGAATTGTAATATATAAAACATGGGGAAAAAACAGATATAACACTGTGCAGAAAGAGGGATTGATGAAAAATTAGTTTGACACTTTATAGCTAATTATTATGTCAAAATTTTACAATTAAAATATTCAAAATTGCATATTTTGCTGTTTATTATGGGGAAACTCGTGCCATGATTGGTAATAGATTAGCTCAACCCAAATACACATATACACGAGCAATAGCCAAAAAAGAAGGCAGTTCCATTTTTGCTGACCATCAGCAAGAGCTCAACCACAAATTTGAACCCTCCAAGGCTGATATATTATGCACAGAAAGGAATGACATCAAGAGAAAAATCAAGGAAGCTTGTTTTATCACCAGTGATACCAACTCAATAAATAGAAAAGACACTTGTTTTGCCATTTCCTGAAAATGGATAATATATAATCTTTCCTATAATCTTAGGAATGATTATATATTATCCATTAAATGGATAATATAGGAGATAGTTTTGTATACATTTGCATATAATGATATTAGTAATCTAAAGAGGCTATGATTATGGAGTAACAAAACTCTGAAAGCGCTTAATCTTCAGAAATTATGATATAGAAAGCCTACAGAAATTATTATATAGAAAAGTATAGAAAAGTTTCACTGCAACGCATCAGCTATTATTAAAAATTTTAACTTTAAAATCTTGGTTTTAAAACCACATTTTTCTTTTGGAAAGATCAGTTGTTGTTTTTTTCAGTAATGCTGGTTTTAACATTAAACACGTGCTAAATTAAATATTTTATTTAAAAATATATAGGAAAAATTATTCACTAAAAATAAACAAGGTCAATATTATAACATTTTTAATATTTTATCAGTAATTGTTTTATTTTTAACATTATACGTTTATTTTTAATTACATTGTTTAGAAGAATTTAATTATTTGAAAATAAAATTTTTAACTATAATTTTTTTGTGTGTAATTATAAATAACTTTCTTCTATGAACTTAGGCATATACACGCCTTTACAACAAACAAGTATCAACTTTTGTATAAAGTGAGTAGTTTAAAATGCATGTCTTATATTTACATAAATTTAGATGAGCTATGTATTCTGTATAAAATTTCCCTGTTTCATGTCAACAAATTTTATTTTCATCTTTAAATTCTTAGCTTGTCTCTATATGTAAGTATCTGAAATTATAACTATTGATATTATTTTAAAAACTTAAGTTTCTCTTTCTGTTTAGTAAAATTAATCTACTGGTATGTCTTTTTAATTTTGATTTCATGTTTAAACCAATTGATAACTCGTGTTTAAACTAGATTAGCATTATAGAAACCAATTTCAATATTCAGAAATTAAAGATACTTTTTACAAAACAATTCTAAAGATTATTATTATTTTATTGATTATATGAAATATGATTTTCAGTTTTTCTGCAAATAGCTTTAATTTATAAAATATTTGTAGCAGTATTGTTATAAGCTAATTATTATTTATTGTTATTTTTTGGATAAAAATAAGCTATACTATAGATCAAAAGTATTATGTTGTATTTTTAGAACCAGGCATATATCATGTGGAAATATGGATTGGTAGTGGCAAGCAAACAATTGGAATAAGGAGAAGAAATGATGGTGTACAAATCTTTCCACATTACAACTTTCAGCCCCAGACATTCAGTACTCCAGTATTTATTTTTAAATCAATTTCAAGCTGGCTTAAGTACACCTTGCTTTGGTAAGTGCAATCATCTTTACAAATATCCAAGCAGTTACATTGTTTATAATATTAAAAATAAAGGTGATTCTAGAATAGTCATAAGGCCAATCAAAAGGATTTAATGAATGTTTATTTAAAATTAACTTCCTAAACTGATTAAAATTATAAATTTATTTAAATGCACATTGATTACATAAGTAATATTTACTAAGGTTGTAACCTCAAGAATGTGCATGTAAAAATGCGATAGTAGGGACCTCTACTGATTATAGTAAATACATAAACTATCAAAATCTTTATTTTTCCATATGTATATGATTTTTAAATTTTAATGTTATTTATGAGAAAGGTGCATTATGATCTTTAGTTTAAGAATCATTTATGTGAAGCAACACAAAAATATATAGACATTGAACTGTATTCAGATCTGTATGAATATAAAAGTAAATTGGCTTAGATTGAAAACATTATTGTGATTTCAGATTGCACTTATAGCTTTATAATTAATTAAAAAGTTTAAAGGTGGCTGCTTGAGGAATGCTTTAGAATCCAGAAATCTAAGTGCCATGTTCCTAGAGATCAGGTTCATCATTAATAAAAGCCATAAGCTACAAACTAGTCTGGAAATATTGGATGAATAAGTACTAGATAAGGATTTTGGTGTATTAATTTTCTATCATTAATTAATTACTATGCCTTGCACTAAGTGGAAATATTGTATGGAGAAAGTTGCTGCAATGTTAACTGAGTGTAAGAAGTAATAATGGTGGTAAATATGATGTTTTAATAGTTTTTTTTTCATGTGTCAAAGCATTAACTGGTAAGTGAACCTGGGCCAGCTGCTTGGAAGGCAGCTATGCTAATCACAAGGCCACCAACGCTTGACAAATGTTTTAATAGTTTAGTAAAATATTGGTAATATATGTAAAAATGCATCCATATTTTTAAATAAAAAAGATTATTAAATTGCAACAGACATAGAATATGATATAGATAAGTATAATCAATAAGATATTTGATAGAAATTAGCAATGGCATAACTTTAAATTTAGGCCCAGATCAATTCACTCTTCATTTGGATGGGAGATGATGATCCAAATCAACTGCTGAAAGCTAGTTCAGCACAAAATATGTACATTGGAGATCATTTATCTTTTTCACATGTATGTGGTCATATGTATCAGTTATATTGGATAGAGTGGATGACTGTAGGGAATTTGAAAGTCTGGATTTAAATTTCCTTTATATATATATATATATGGTTTATATTGGATGATGATGAAATTGAATAGTAAATTAAACTAAGCCATAAGTCACATAGTCTGTGCACATGTCTGTACAGCTAAATATAACTGAAGAAAGATGGATAACAACATTCAGTTGGGATGTTAAGGAAATTTTTATTCCATCTCAACAATGCTCCCTTATTAAAAATGATAATAAATGACGTCTGAGATGAAACACAATTTGTAAAATTTTAAATGAATATTTATTTTTACTTAAATTTTAATTTATAATTTTAATTGCAATTGTTTATTTAGGAATGAATATTGTTAAGAGTAGTGTAACATTAGAACATACATACAAGCTCTATATATCTTCATTCTATCTAAGTGTAACATCTACTATCCTCGAAAACATTTGAAGATGGCAAAGTTAGATGTAACTACTTATTACATATAACACTATTAAGAGACTTTTAATTATCTTTATTAAAGGAAACAAATGATACTTTATAAACTTGGATCATAGTTTTCCTAAAGGTTTGTGTTGATGATATTTTAGTTGTATTTATATATTGGACTATTTTCATCATCTAGTATTGAATATTGTTAAAATAATTAAATTTAACAAGTACTGTGTACAAGAAAATATATAATCAAATGCAAAAAGTAAATAAATAAATAAACATTCTTAATAAAGTATAAAGTAATGTGAATTTGAATTCAGAATATATACATGAAATTAATAAGACTGAAAATATATTTATATTTATACAAAATATTTCATATTTTGTCTCTTTCTCTTCAAGTACGATACGTTGATTGAGGAAAGAATAAGATAAAATAAATTTCTTTTTAATAATTACTGTACAAAATAAAACGTATATAAATATAACCAATTCTAACATTTATATTTCTATTACGTGTATATTCTAATAATTCTGATTATTAATTAACTATGTTGGGGTGTTTGCATCTGTCAGCAAAACATATATATGTGTTCAAAATATTATATATATGAAGCTATTATATGATCATTTAATAAAGCATTATAATAACTGTGTACTAAGATGAGTGTCTGCCAAACATATGGAGAAAAAATATTTCCGCCGACTACACCAAGATTTTGAAGATGGCCTTGCTCTTTTTAAAAAGAATATGATTTAATAAATACAAGTATTTAGTAAATCTATATGATTCAAAATATATCATTTCAAAACAAAGGAGTACGATATATACTAAGTTAGTGCTGCTGTAGAAGTGAATATTTTATTTCAAAATATGTTAATTTATAAATCAATAGCAGCATTATGAATTCTGTTCTACTACTACTATGGACATATATGATAGAATGCCTTGATGGCATGATTTTTTTCTCAAAAAAATTCTTAACATGACAGATATTCTTTTTTAACAAGGAATGTTAAATTAAAATGTCGATTTTTTTTAATTACAGAATCACAGAATACCAAGTTTGATAAATTCATGAACCATTTTTCAGCTTAAACAAAGATAAAAATTTATAATCCATATCATCCAAAGATATGGTAACCAAGATCTCGAAGTGCATTATAGTGTGAGTGTAATTTTTATTCATTTAACTAGCATTAAATATTTTACGGATAATAATAATCCTTTGAAAAAGTCTCTACTATGATTTTCATTTGTAAACAAATGTGCTCAGACACATATTTGAAAAGAATTTTTTTTAGAATTCTATCAAAATTTTAATTAATTATCAAAAGCATCAAAACGTAATTAATTTATCCAGTTTTATTTTCTGGAAATGCTTCTTTGGCTGAGTTTAAATTTCTTTTATTCAGATATATTAAAATAATTAAATAATCTTATGGGAATTTTCCTTATTGACACTGGAAAACATTTTAACCATAAGAACCTAGATGGGATCATTGTTGCCTTCAATTATTTATTTTATTTGTAGATTTTAATTGTTTTTTAGAGATGATAAATGAAACAAATAGATAAAGCAATACTATTTTTTTATCCAAATTTATGAATCTACAATTTGTTGTAAAAAAAACTTCTATATGTATAATATGGAGGAATTTGCCTTGACAATAGATTGTAGTTTCATGATTTGAATAGACTTTGACTGTTATTATGTGATTTACATTATAAATTACTTATCTTTGTGCAAAATCATATATCCATCAATGGTAAGCTTTATACAGGTTAGAAAATATCAATAGACAGAAGTGTATTTTCTAATAATTTCTTAAGTTATTAACACAACTCATTATTAAAAAAAACTATGAGATATTAGTTAAATGAATATTTTTTTCCAAATTTTAAATAGTTATCAAAAAGGTATTAAAACTCTTGGAAGAATTTATTGAATCAAAAAATAAAATCAATTTTGAAACATTGTTTATTGATTTATTAATATACTATTTATTTTCATTTTGTAGTTAACTTTAAATTGCCCATGGTATTAGTGTTTTAAAAACTCAGAAGTATTTACAATTTAATTTGAAGTAGAAATATCAAAAAATAAAATATAAGATGGCTAAGAAAATTTTTCAATTCTGCATAAGAAGTTATCCCTAGCCGGATTGTAGGCAATTCTAGTTCTATTAATTAGCAGTAGATATAAATGGAAAAATATAAGAGAGTATGTCAGGACAGAAGGCATCCATCAGATGAAGTTTTTAATCTTGCTTTTTAAACAAATGATTACATGTTTGGCTTCTAGCATTTTATACATAAGTAAATATATGTCCAGGTATAGAAATACTATTATATAAATAACTTTCATAAGAATCAGATGAATATTGGATGGCACTGAATAAAAATAGAAAAAAAACTTTTTTATTAACAAATTATGTAACAATTTAGTTCAAAATTTTTGAAAAATCAGCTTTCTTAATGAAAAACTGTGATAATTTACATAAGTAAAGGTCACTATAAAAGAATCAAAATGTAAATAATTTTTGCAGTTTTATTTTAGAGAATTTTCTTATAATATGTAGTTTAAAAAAATCATTAACCAAAGATTAGTAAAAATAAAGAAATTTTTCTGCCATAAACTTTTAATATTATGGAAATGAGTAGGTTTTAAAGTTTCCACACTTTAAACAAAGCAGATCTGTTAGAAATGGAGGTAAATCTTTTTTATTAAATACTTTTATTTACCATGTTAAAAAGTTAAAAAATAATTGTTTCTTCAACCACAATTAGGATATTTAGATTTAACTTGAAATAAAATTTGATTAAATTCAAACAATTATTTTTTTGCTTTTTTGTGCATGATAAATAAAAGCATTTAATATAAAAATAATTTTTTAATTATTGATTTTTAACTTTTTTGTATTGGCAGTATTGTAAAACCTATTGTACATTAGATTGACATGATACTTGTAGTTGATATAATATTTCTGCTTTAAGTTAATATTTATATTCTTTATATTTATATATCATATTTAGTATGCATACATAATAATATATTTGTATAATAAACAATTCATCATCATCATCAACCATTATCAATCCACTGCAGGATGAAGGTCTCTCCAAGTTTAATCCATCTTCTCCGATCTCTTCTCTTCTCCACAACACCCCTGCACATTTTCTTATTTCATCCATCCATCTCACATGTGGTCTCTTTCTGGGTCTTTTACAATCTCTTGGAATCCAGTTTAAAATTTCAATTGTCCATCTATTATCATCTCTTCTAGCAATATGTCCAGCCCAACTCCATTTCAATCTTTTAATTTTTTCAATAAGGTCAGTAACACCTGTTTGTTGTCTTACCCATACATTGCGTTTTCAATCTCTTCTTGTTACTCCCAACATACATCTCTCCATACTCCTTTGAGTGGTCTGAAGTCTCTGTATTGCTCTTCTATTAAGTGTCCAAGTCTCAGATCCATAAGTAAGAACTGGTAAAACACATTTGTTAAAAACCATCCTTTTCAAACACATAGGTATATTTCCTTTTAGTATCAAGTTATTTCTACCAAAAGCACTCCAACCAAGTTTAATTCTATGATTAATTTCCTCCATTATGTTTCCATCTGTATTAATAATCTGACCAAGGTATTTGTAACTGTTAACTTCTTCTAATTCTTCATAATCAATCTTTATTTTCATATTTTGAGCAAATCGATTAAACATTACTTTAGTCTTTTTAACATTTATCTTTAGTCCTACTTTTCTACTTTCATCTGCTAACTCCGGCAACATTTCCTGCAGCTCTGAAGCATTATTTGCAAAAACAACTACATCATCTGCGAAATCTAAATGACTTAAATACTCTCCATTTACTTTCACTTCTTTAGTTTCCCATTTTAATCCACAAAATACTTCTTGCAGCACTGCTGTAAAGAGTTTTGGAGAAATGGAGTCACCTTGTCTTACACCTTTCTCAATGTTGATTTTTCCAGTATCATTATGTAATCTAATTGTTGCTGTTGCATTTTTATAAATATTCTTTAAAATATGACAATATCCTGGATCTATACCTTGATGATCCAATGCTTTAATCATTGAAGAAATGTGTATAGAATCGAATGCCTTTTCATAATCTACAAATCCAAAACATAATGACAACTCATATTCGTTTGTCCTTTCTATGACTTCTCTCAATACCTGGATATGATCTATTGTACTAAAACCACTTTTAAATCCAGCTTGTTCTCTTGGTTGGTGGAAATCCAAAGTTCTCTGTAGACGAGTTGTAATTATCTTGGTAAAAATTTTATATAAAACTGATAAAAGGCTGATAGGTCTGTAATTTCTAATATCTTCTTTATCACCTTTTTTAAATATTAATATTATTACTGCATTCTTCCAATCTTCTGGTACATCTTTATCATTTAGACATTTGGTATATAACTTTGCTAAAATTGTTTCTATTTCTTCACCTGCTTCTTTTAATATATCAATTATAATTCCATCATTTCCTGGAGCCTTTCCTTTCTTCATACACTTAATTGCATGTCTCACTTCTTCATTTAAAATTCTGGGCAATTCGGAAGATGTAATAGATATAGGAGGTACTTGTTCTTTATTACTATATAATTCTTGATAAAAATCTTCTACCAATTTCATGATGTCATCTCTCCTTTTAGTTATAATTCCATCTTTTTTTCTTATTGCAGATATAAATTTCCTACCAATACCAAAATGTTGTTTAACATTTTTGAGACTTTTATTTTCTTCTACAGCTTTCCTTGCTATTTCACAGTTATACTTTCTTATATCATTTTCAACTCTTTTCTGTATCATTTTACAAAATTCGAGATATTCAATTCTTTTTAATACATCATTTTTGTATATCTTCATATTCCTTTTTTTCTTCATAAATTCTCTAGTCTCAGTAGAAATTTTATTAGTCAATTGCTGCTTTTTTCTACCAGCTATGTTTGTTGCAGTTTTTAAAAGTGTATCAGTTATTTTCATATTAATTTCATTCAAATCTGTATCATGTTCAAAATCTCCTAACACTTGAAACCTATTTTTAAGTTCTAATTTAAATTCATTAGAATGTTTCTGAAGATTAGGAATATCAACTGTAAATATTGTTTTTCTTAATAATTTTTGCCTCTCTAGTTTTATATTAACACGTAACTTACACCTTACTAATCGATGATCACTTCCTGTGTTAAATTTATTAAGAACATTACAATCTTGAAATATGTATTTTCTGTTAGTCAAAATATAATCCAATTCTGCTGTACCTTCATTTGGATGCTTCCATGTCCATTTCCTTTTAACATTTTTCTCAAAAAATGAATTCATAATATAAAGTTTTTCTTTTTCTGCAAACTCCACAAGTCTATGTCCTCTATCATTTCTATTACCATAACCAAAATTACCTACAGCAATTTCATCTTTCATTTGTCTACCAATTCTAGCATTAAAGTCTCCCATAACAATTTTAAAATGTTGTTTACTCTGATCAAAAGCCTTTTGTACATCCATATAAAAATCTTCTACTACTTCATCACTATGAGAACTTGTTGGGGCATAAACCTGAATTATCTGCATTTGGTATCTGCTATTAAGTTGTATAACTAATCTTGCCACTCTGTCCAATACACCATCAATCTCCACAATATTGTTCTTCCACTTTTTATTTATAATGAATCCTACTCCACTTGTATTTCCAATATGTGTGCCTTTATAATAGAGTATATGTCCACTTTTTAAATCAATTGTTTCTTCTCCTTTTCTTCTAACTTCACAAAGTCCAATAATGTCCCATTTAATATAAGACAGTTCTTCTTCTAATTCTTGCAATCTTCCTTCACTTGAAAGTGATCTGCAGTTGTAAGTACCTAAATACAAAGTCATCATCAAATGGCAGCCTGGGTCCGCAATCAGGGGATTCTTAGCACCCTCCACCTTCGGCCACCAACCGCTGCCTTGGTTGGTGACTTTACAGCCTCCTGGGAATAAGGGCCATGCTTTATTTTTGTCTGTCATAATTGTATATATGCATTGGAAAAATATTTATCATTTACACAAACATTCATTCTGCCTTATCAGGCACTGAGAAGAAAGACCATGGTGTTTCTTGATCTTAAACTCAGAGGTAAAAAGCCAATAAACTCACCATGCTGGCTAATGCATGTTGGTAAGCATCCCATCCATGTTTGTATACTATATGAATAATCACATAGTAATAACAGCTGCAACGACAAGAACGTATGGAGTGGACATTAGAAATTTGCCCTGCTCGGTTCCTTTAAGGCCTCCAAGAGGAATCAAAGGGTCTCCTTTCAGTTAATAGAAAACTCCTTTCTGCAGCCATAATAAACAATTAAGTGACTAAAAATATGAAAATATCCTTGTAAATGAAATATGTTTGACATTTTACATTCGATTAAATTTTTTTATTTTTTTTAAAAAGAAAAATGCTTACCAACATTATACTGTAAAGAAACTTCAGTTAATATGTATAATTTTACTTTAAATCAATTTTCTACATAGTTTATATATATCACTAGATATTTTTGCAATAATTTAATATGTATACTCCTTATGTATATATTATATTTAGTATGTGTACATAAGTATATATATACATAATAAAGCATTAAATAACCAAAATTTTTGTTGAAAAGTGTTTGACATTTTTTTATTTGAAAAAAAAAATTTTCAAAAAAAAAAAAAAACCTTAACAAAACTTTATTATAAATTAACTTTCTTATTCTAACCTAAATAAAATTAAGAAAATCATGCACATTACTTAAAACATATCAAAGTTCTGAGAACAATTTTTAATTACGATGACAAAATATTTCAAAATTTGTCTCTCCACTCTTTCATATTTAAGAAAATAGATCACCTACCTATGTTATTATTATACCCTAACAATAATTTTAAAAATGTCCAAAATTTCAACAAATTATGTTGAATTTAAATCTATTACACATCGATTTTAAAATATTATTATAACATTAAATTGAAGCCAAAAAATCTCTATATCAGTCTCATGAGTGTTACTTAAAACATTGTAAGAGTATGGAAATAGTGGGGTTAATACAAAAATAATCAGAGGTTATAATGTGTCTTAATTGGGTAGCCATATGGAACACTATACTACATTAGGGCTGAATTATGAGGAGATGGGAAAACATCATCATCCTCAAATAAACATAAATTTAAATAAAAGGAATAAGCTCACCAGCATTACACAAAGGTAATAATCATTCAGCATTATGAATACTCAACAATAAAAGTAAAACAGCATGCCCATACTTATGTGTTACTTCATAAAAATACAACAATTAAGTCAAATAATTTTGCGATACTAAAACATCCTGACTATCATCAATGCTCTGGTCAATTAGTACCATTAATGTACTCACCAACTACAAACTAAATTTCTAAGGAAATAATAAATAAAATGAAATGTAATGCACGGACTTTAAAGGTTATCCCTTTTGCACCACCCAGGATCATTATCATCTAGATGTCCATAACACTAAACATAAATCCTACTTCATAATTAACTATTATACACAAATTTATCATAGGAAACAAGAACTCTATAAACTATTATTATAAACAAGAAATAAATAAATAAAGCTAATTATTATAAATAACTTTAAATAATTCCTAGGTTTACTCTACTATAAGTAAATAGTTTTATTGGGATCATTAAAAAATTCTAAAACATTAAGCTATCATAAAATAAAATCACTTATTGCAATTTATGAAACAGGAACTGGTTAGAATAAAGAAATTAAGACTATATATATATATATAAAACCATTATTTAATAACTAATTGATTAACAATGAACAAAAAAGAACATAATGGTAAGAAATTTTAAACATTAATTTTATCAAAAAATATATTTTCATAAAAATTATAATCAATCAGTTGATTTTTATTTATATATTAACTTTTACTTAATTAAGTTATTTTTTTAAAGTAATTAAGAGTTGAAAAAACAACACTTTCAAATTCAAAAATAACAGTCTTTGATTTTGCTTAACATTTTAAGTTTTTAGGAGGGAAAATGATTGAAAAACATGTTTTTTAAAAAAATTAACTTACAAAAAATTAAATTTTTAAAAACTCATAATTTTGAAGAAAAAATTGATTGGATTAAAAAAAAAGCTTCATAATTTAAAAATATTAACTTAATGAAAATATTTAAAATTATCAATTCTTATAACAACAGCAAAGAATTTTTTTACTATAAATGATAATTTAGTATGCACACACAAAAATACTTTTAACCATGGTTTTATTTTCGTTGATGTGTTCTTCCCAACTATAATTTAGAATTTTTCCAGTTCATTTAAATTTAAAGGATAGTTTTAAATACAAAACTTTTTGAACAGGAGTTCAATAATAAATTCATCTTTATTTAAGCTAAAAATATTTATTAAATTAAGTATTATTTATTTAGTTTTATCCGAAAAACTATTTTACTATTTAGTTTGACTTTTTTTTTTAAAGGAATAAAAAGATCTTTTTTATATATTTTTAAAAAGCTATTAACTTTATTAATTATAAAAATTGTTAATTATAAGGCAACAGTTATTTTAAATACCTATAGTCAATAATATGTTTAAAAATACATATATACAAGCA